>LR812537.1:18048799-19248799 GCA_903798195.1 Danio kyathit | reverse complement strand
TTTGTTTACATCCCTCAAAATGATCAATAGCTTGAACAGTAAATGTTGTCAGGGCACTGAGGTAAATCGCTTCGTTACTTCCATCCCGCATTACTTTCAAGCTGCATTTCACCCTTCATAGCGCAGTTTAATGCAACACCTCAGTCACCAAAATAAAGAATATTTCCATTTGGGGCGAGTTATTCATTTAAATGAAAACTTCCTGTGCATAATCAGCCCTGTGCTGTATTGTGTCCCTGCTGCAGCAGAAGTTATTGATCGGCCAGTGGAAGGAGGTGGGCAAACTCTTGGGCTCTTTGTTTCAATATGCAGCTTGACCTTTGCACTTTGATCCCTGCTCTCTCCTTCCACCCCCACCCGCTCACATACATCACACGCCATGGCAGATTTCACCTCTGACCTTTCTCAGGCACCTACATCTGTTATTAATTAAATGGACAGGATCTGATTCTCCATCAGGACGCTTTGACACACACAGAGGTGGAATAACAAACACAAACATTAGGAGAAAGTATGTTTTGGTAATAACGGTAATAGTCAAGACAAGTCATTTTTATTGCTGTAGTGCTTTATACAATGTGAACTGTGTGAGAGCAGCATTACAAAGAAAATGCCAATAAGCAATGAATCGGGTATGATTTAGGTTTAAAAAAAAATTTATTTTCATTACACACACACACACTTATACAGAATACTCCTTTTGTTCCAATTAGTTCATTTATGGTTCACTTTAGTATGATTAAAAGGTAGGGCAGCTCTACTTACCCCAACTAAACACTGTAAAAATGCTGGCTTCCACACAATACCTGTATATTGTCCCAACACAAATCTATTAAGTTAACTTAATCGTTTTTACAATTTTATTGATGATTGAACAAAACAATTGGGTTGTCTGAAAAAAAAAACCTTAAGAATAGTGTCGTTTTAACTCATTTTAAATTAGTAGTTTGAACATCCAGCAAAAGGCATCATTGGTAAGTTTACTGTACATAGACATCAGTGATTAATTACTTTATTCTGAATCAGACAGTATTACAATTAAGGCATGAATTGCTTTCATGTTTCTATTTTACATTATAGCACATAGATTGACAATGGCACATGTCATGTCTCCACTTAATGCTGCCTGATGTTCCACAATTACTCTTAGCGACTTTCAGTGCATCGTCTTTATGGTATCATATACAATTTTGGCGGCTTCAAACAAAAAACTTCAAGTGCAGTTAAACATGGTCATTCTATACATGCGATCAATTGATGACGAATACAAATTTCTGCCATTTTGTTTGCTGTCAAACTGTTGAGCACTGTGTCAAATGTGGCAACAACAAAAACAAAAAAAGTCCTACACAATGGTAATAGCACGATTAAGACTGGGCACACATCATAAGATAATCTGGTTGATGTTAGCCAATAATTCCCCCTCCAATAATCCTAGTTCCTGATTATCTTAGTGACTGAAAATATCTTAGCAGATTTCTGATGCTGTTAGGTTCGTTAAAGGAGCATCAACACTTTTTTTTTTTTTTTAATTAGACTCATTTTACAAGGTCCCTAAAGCTAATCAGATTCAGCATTTTTTAAATCCATTCAGCCGACCTCCAGGTTTTGCAGGACCACTTTTAGCTTAGCATAATTCATTGAATCAGAATAGACCATTAGCATCTTCAGCAGGCGCAATTTTATTATGAAAACAGTCCCCATGTAGGTAACAGCGCTGTGTAATATCATTGTGCCTGCTGTAGCCATAGTACGGCAACAAGTTCATTGATTATTAGGCCAGAATAAGAGCAATATTCCAAGCCATATCGACCTAGAAATTAGCAACTTTTCATTACACATCAGTCTTCGAACACATTGAAATTACCGAAGAGCTTTAAAAAAATGAAAATGATCTAGAGTTATCTTTTTTTTTTTTTTTTTTGGTCACACTTTATTTTTTATTTATTACATTGCATCTACATGCCAATCAATTCTCATTATATAGTAGACTATACAGATAAGTAGACTGTTAGGTTGGGGTTAGGGTTTGGGCTAGGGTTAGTGTAAGTTGTCATGTATACTTGCAAAGTCAGATAAATGTCTGTAAGTCAGAGTGACTTAATCTGCTCTGAAGAACATTGGAGGGGCTATAATAGTGAATAGTGTTGAATATTTATGGTCCTAAAATACTGATGTGTGTGTGAGGGAGACAGAAGATGGAAGCATATAACAAACAGTCATATAACAAACAGTCCTGATGCAAAGTAAAATGGGTTTGGACAGCAGAGATGGAAGATCAGTTTGTATCAACTGAATGAATGTTTATTATGTTATTAATCAAGAGAATTTGTGAGATTTCCTGTGTGCACATTTAAGACTCTGGTTGCAGATTGGTTGTTGTGTTCTGCTGTGTCACATCAAGGCACCACACCATACACTATAAGAGCAAAACAGGGAAATTTAGGATTTTTGGTCCTCGTGTTTGTGGTCTCTAAACTTTTTTTAAAACCTTTTTTGATTTTCAAAATGTTACTGTGCAGCGTACCCAGCCTTAAGGAATAGTTAACCCAAAAAAAAAAAAAAAAAAAAAAAAAAAAAGTAAAAATCTCCTCACAATTTACTCCCATTCAACTTAGACGTTTATGAATTAATTTCTACTGTTGAAAACAACAAGATATTGTCAGATATGTTCACAAAATAGCAGCCATTGACACCCACAGCAGGAGAAAAAAAAAAAAAAAAAAAAACACTATACAAGTGATTTTTCCAAAATCCTCCAGTATATCTTCCTCTGTCTCAAGATGGTTTGGAACAAATTGAGGGTGAGTACATGACAAAAAAATAAAATATATATATATATTTTTAATAAAATAAATTATAAATAAATAAAGTGTATAATAATAAATAAATAAATAAATAAATAAATAAATAATATATCTAATAATAAAAAATAATAATTAAAAAAATAATTATAAATAAATAAACTATACCTTTAAGGTATACATGCATATATGACAAAGTATGAATACCGTGCATTTTAGATTTTAGTTTATTTGGTATATTCTTAATCAGAGTATTGTCTTAACTGTGTTAATATGGGAATATTGTTGTCCATGTAAACACACTAAGTGGCGAGGAACCAGAACTCCAATGGTAACATGCTGAATTAGGCAGTAATCGGAGGACTGGTAATAGGCATGGGCCGGTATAAGATTCTGACGGCATGATAATCTTGGATAAAAATATCACGGTATTTTGATTACTAAAATAAATTCTTTTTAAATGTCTGGGTAAAAAATAAAAAATAAATCCCTTTTCCCTTTGAACACAATATATTTTATTTTGAGAAACATTTATCATATTTTGGAACAGTAAACATTCAGGCTAAATAATTCAAATGAATCATTGACTTCTGCTATCTTCATCTGTTTAAAAAAAAAAAAAAAAACACAGGATTTCTTTACAATTTAAAATGGTATTTTTAGATATCTTTTCTGCTGGAGATACTGTTGTCCTAAAAAATAAACAAAAAAAAAAAAATGTAAATAAAATGCCATACCATAAAAACGGTATAGAAGAAAATTTTGGCAGTTTTAAAACCTTGATTTTTCCAAAACGCGGTATACCTTGAAAACGGTTATCGTCCCATGCCTAACTGGCAATACTGCAAAAACGCATCAGCACATTGCTGCAAATCTGAGCTAGATTATGAAACCACAATTAAGGCACATTTGTGAAACACACAATGGTTTGGATCCACACTCAAGCAGTTGCCGTGATTAGATACAGAAAGGATTGTGGGAGGACGGGGCTTATCAATAACCTGCAGCTCTCCTGTTGGGGGTTGCTGACTGTGTGTGCCTAAATTCTGAGCTATGAGATTTTAAACAACCTATTGATCTGGCAGGTCAAGTCACCAACGCACAGGGTGGGGGAAGGAAATGCTTGTCGCTCAGTCAGAACCTGAGATATTGTGTTGAAACAATTTAAAGGCAACATCTGAAATGAACAATAACTGAAACATTGCAGTACTGGTAGTAAAGGTGAAATTAGCGTAATACAATAAGTTCACCTGAAAGAATGCAGAACTAAACATACTTGCAGGCGAATCTCATAAAGCCACACAGGAATATACAATTAAAATGGTCACATTTTACAATACAATAAATGTTATGTCTAATGTAAGTTAATGCATTTACTAACATGAACTAATGACAAAAATACATGTACAGCATTTATTAATCAGTTCAACATTTACTAATGCATTATTAAAATCTGAATTCATGCATGTAAACATTGAACTGTAAACTAACAAAGAACAACTTTATTTTCATTAATATGTTAACCAAGACAAATAAATGCTGTGATTAATGTATTGTTCATTATTTGTTTATCTTATTAAATACATGAACTAATACAATCTATTGTAAAGTGTAACCAATAAAATCATTCTAGAATTCATATAAAAGATGCAATGATACAACTTTTCTGAGTCTTAAAGACCTGTTCACACAAAGCATGTGAACTATAAATATAACGATAAATATATTTACATCTACACTGACAAACAATTTTTAAAAATGGTTAATTTTTAGGTTAGTCAGCAGGTGTCCTCATTGTACTAATAGTGCATCTGACCAGTGAATCCAGCTCGTGTAATCTTCATTTAAAAATGTGTTCTCTATTAAATCTAAATCAAACAAATTTAGAGATTATAGTCAGTGTAGTGGAATAGAAAAACTACTTTCCACATTTTTATAGGCAACACAAAGATGATGAAACTAGCACTGGATACCTGAGGTACTTTTATGGCTCGTTTCCACTAAGATGTACAGTACGGGTTGGTACGTGTCACCTTTATCCAGCTTGCGTTTCCACTACCAAGGGTACCCTTTTGGTGGGCGTGGTGTGCAACAAAGTTTCAGACGACGTCATGTTTACTTAAGGAAATGTCACAGTAACACCGTACAGGTCGTTCACATATCATATGAGAAGCACTTCTCACAACACATGCTTCATACACATAAATACTTGTGTATAAATGTTTATTACTAACCTTTCTATGAACATGATTTGATTATAACTGCAGATCAATGATACTGTGAAATAGCCTACTGTAAAGTCTGCATTTACATAAAATAAATACAACAATAAATGCAACATATATGAACACATACAGACCCTTCCAGTCTCCGATACGTTACCAATTACAGAAGAACTACACACAGCATACATTTAGTCCTTATTTGGGTTCAAAAAACAACATGAAATATAGCCCACAGTCAGAGCAAACCTCTCATATGTGTCTTTAATCTTCAGCAGCACATGTAGCCTCTTGTTAGAAAGTAATTCCATCATTCTGAGATCATAATAGTCCAAAAGGTGATGATAATAGTTAAACATGGCAGTTTGTTCATGTTTTAGGTTGCAGAAGCATCATTTGCTGCGGTTTTGTCAGGCTTCTCAGTTTTTTCGCTCTTCACTCTCGCGTTTGTCCGCATCTGAATGGATCGGGTATCAGAGCGCTTCAGTGATCACGCGCACGTTAAAAATATGAACTCAAAAAGTTCGTTATTTCAAATATAGATGCGATCGCAAGCTCTCTGGACAAAGTGAAACCGCTTGCACGTTTAGACGGGCTCGTAAAACGATAACAGGACACGGCAGAATTAGTTCTTCTGTGGCTGTTCATTAAGATGACGATAAGGTTTGTTTAAGCTCCGGCCAACCATGGCTCATTATTATATGCATAAAGTATTACGATAATGCCTCGGCTGTGTATTGAAAACATGGCAGTTCCATTGTTTTGATTCTGGCTAGCTCCACGAGCTCGTGACATATCTCTGTAACAAATCAGCGTTCAGTGGCGCATGTAGCTCCACCTTTTGGTATCCTTTCTCGTGTTTGGTACCCTTTCTAAAGGGTGCCGAAAAAGTGGTACAGTACAGTTCGGTTCGGTATGCCTTTTGACAATGAAAACGGCCATAAAAGCATACCGAACCACTCAGTGGAAACGGGCCATTATTTTTTTTACTTCAACTTTGTTAGCCTGGCTTCCCAAACATCTATACTTAATGGCCTTCTTTCTATATAATTGTGCATCTGTTTATTTAATTTTGTGTGTGGAAGTAAATTATTAGGGTGTTTGAAAAAAAAAACCCAGCACATTTACGGTTCATGATGTATAAAAATTAAGGAAATTCTAAATATTGTTGCATGGGGTTTTATTAAGGCATTTATGAGTAAAACACTGTCATAACACAATTTTAGGTGTACTTTCATAGAATACAATCCATATTAAATACAACTAGAGCAGTTTCTTTGCTTGCAGTTGTAACCAAGGAAACTCTGTCACTCCTGGAGTTCTATAGCTTGTCAAATTGATGTTTTGTTTGTGTTTTCCTGTTTACATGAGCTTTTACGCTTTCGGAGCCATTAACAAGACATCTGAAATACCATCAAGCATGCAAAACATGCCCAAAATTCCACTCATTTGGATTCACACTGAATGAGAGAGATGCTCAAGTATTTGTATTTTACATAAGCAGTTGGTTTAATTTTCACTTAAATTAGCTTAGGCTTAACGTTTATAATAAATATCGTTTATATTGAATATGGCACTAAATCTTTCTGATTTATACTTAGGATTTTTAATCCAAATGACATGCTTGTGTTCAGTGAAAGGTTTTACATAAGCAAACTTTTACCTAAAAGTTCTACATGTTTTTACTACTGACTAACCAAAGCACAAACTTCGCATTGATGTCTGTGATAAGAAAAAAAAAGATTCTCCATCCTGCTATTCTATAAATCTAATCCCCACACCAATTTAGTAGGCCTGTTTGAATACCATTTTTTTAGATCAATCCCAATTCCTAGTTCTAGAATCCACGGATTTAATTCTTGGAAGCAATTCCCTCGCAGTTATTACCATTCTTTTTCAGTTGTTTCTTTCTCAAGCCCCATCAGTATTGCATAAGCGAAAAGGAAGCTCAATCAAGCATGTAACTTATTGAATGCATGCCTCATTAAATAGTGTCTAAAATGCATGAACAAATTCTGAAATGCAGCATTAAAAGAATGTGCATCGTCAATAAGGTTTGCATGAATGTTTCGTTATAAAAACAAGGGCTTTCTGACTACAAGAGAAAAAGGAAAGTATATAACATATAAACATATGAGGTGAAGGGATAGAACCCCCTAACCTCATGCATCCATTTTCTTTCTTTTGTTTTATGTATTCAGAGTGGAGAATGTCATGCCATAACCAGCTGTTAGAAATTCTACAATGGTGTATCTGAGGTTAAGCAGGATTTGTTAACCATGTTCCTGAAGGACCACCAGCTCTGCACATTTTCCATATCTCCTCAACCAAACACACCCGATTCAGATCTTCAGCTCATTAGCAGAGATTGAAAGACCTGAAATGGGTGTGATGGTGGTCCTCCAGGAATGATTGAAAACAGTGATAAACACTGTCATAAAAGATGTGATTATTTGAACCAGTTCATCGAAGTGAACTATCCAAATATCTTTGTGGAAATCTGATCATTATTAGCAAATGACTTCTAATTACAATTTTAAAAAGACAGAGGCAAATTATCATAATTTTATACTGAAAAGGACTATTCACTATGGAATCCATTCCGAACTTTGAAATAGACTCATTATTCTCAACCTATCAAAACTGAAGAATCATTTTCATTAATCTTTTATCTGTTCCCAGCCCTACTTATCAGCTCACTCACAGCAGCTATACAAGGCATATTGAATTTGTATAACACTAATTACTAACACTAATTTAGAGACATCATTTTTTCATTATTTTGGTATGAGGTGGGAATCTTTAGGGACTTCTGATTCAGATTCCCATTCTGAGAGGCACAATCTATTTCCAAAATAATTCTTGACCTACAATTTTTTTTCTTCAGCTGTGCAAATACAGCTTTCCAACTTTACATTAACCAGAATTGGAGTTTATATGCTTTTGTTTATACTTTGATTCCACATACTGTATGACTGTACTGCCATCCTAAAAAATATATTTTAGTAACAAATGTATATTCAGCATTAACAAGCTCTAAATGTAACATTGACATGGCAGATTTCAAAGAGCCCTTAAAACACAGTTGTCCTCTTGTTTGCAACATTGTAGATCACTTTCATTCACAAACCCACAAGTGATATACAATTCATATACTTTGCATGGAGTTTATTGAAGGTAATGTCCATGCATCACTTTAATACCATCCTGTCTGTATTCTTAAGTGATTCTAAAGCTGGTTGCACAGTGGATGAGAAGTGCAGCGCTGCACCACATCTTTAAAATTCTTAGATTGGTCCATCATTGTCCCAATGAAGAAAATTAATTCATTCATAGGCATGCACCCATGCAGGCCTACAACGCAGCAATCTAATTTGAATAAAGAATTGTTCTGAACTTTTGACAACATACAGAATCATTAGAGAGAAAAAAGCAACGCTTCAATTAATCAAATAAGGCTGGGAGAAAAATTGATGTCTCCATTCTTTGTTCTGAAATGCTATTTGGTATCATTTACAAATATAAGCACATAGATTTGGATCTTATACCAGTATTGATGCATCACTAATAATTATGCTCAATAACATTTAATAAAAGTACATGGTATTGAAAAACATTTTATGCGCTGTTGACTGTGATTGACTTGTACATTGTTACACATTAGATGGTGAAAAGAGACTGTTGCTGCATACCAATTTGCATACTATCAATCCTAAATAATAATTGAAAATAGAATTAGTATGTCCCAAGTCATAGTATGTTGAAAAGAGTATGCCAAAGGTTCCTGGATGGTTTACTATTTCCGGTAAAAATTCAAAGTGTAGAACTATCCATACTCTAACCGCTGATATTGCCCACAATACAAACGAGGGTAAAAGTGTAAATAAACTACAAACATGGTGAAAGCACAAAACCAACCGTCAAGTAGAGAGGCTATGGTAAAGATGTTTAAACAATTATTAATTAATATCTAAGCCACTGGAAAATATTTAAACTGTGAAGGAATGTTTGATGATTTTAACTTCATCCTATGCATTAATAGTCTAACTCTTGCATTAATAGTTTAATTCTGTTTTTAACTAATTACATGAACTTGTGCTGATGTGTTTAACCTCAAATAACCTCATGTGCTTAACCTCATATAATTTTGCTCCATAACAGCTGTGCCTTTGTGTGACTGATAACCAAGAAGTTAACTTCTCTGTACTTGTTATCAACAAAATGTTACATCTCTTCTTCCAGAGTGTGCTCATTTACAGGAACAATCACGAACGGGAGGGGCTCAAGCTCACTCTCCTGCAGGCTTTGTTATGTGTGTGCATAACTTTTTTTCTGTGCAGATTTGATGTTCTACCCAACAACTGATGATTGAACTGATCTGGATGGAGGTTCTTTCTTACTGAAATGCCCCCGGGCAGGGCCGAAGAGAAATCGGCGATATATACTTGGCTGCGAGGGTTAGAGAATATTGTGGAATACCCACATTTAAACCTCATACTGTAAAGGGTTTATACTGCAGCCCAGAGCGCTCTGTATGCTTTATCCATTTGATTCATGAAATTAAACTTATTTGAAGCCTCTGACCAATCTTTGAACCTGGGGGACTAGGGGAAAGTCCAACAATTGTTTTTTTCGTGTTATATTTCATCTGCAACAACAACGTGAACTTATTTAAAAGTTAAAATTACGTGAATTTATATAAAAACTTATTTAAAGATTAACGTCTGAATGCATTATTATCCAAAGACAGGAGGAGATTTCTCTGCATGAAAGACTCGTGGATGGCAGATTATCCTGCTGCTACTTCTCCAATAAGGTAGGAGATTAAATATGAAAGAAATGTGGATGATGTGTGGATTATTGACAGGGCTCGTAACTAAGCAACACAACGATCTGTTAACGGGAAGTAGTGCGTCCCAAAGCTAAAATAATCCACATAAGCGTTTTTTCCTTCAAAGTTCTTTAATCAATCCAAGGAAGTTTCAACGCACTGAGGTTGTGATTTACACACTTGTGCTAAATGTTAAAACATTGGAGTTGTGGTCACAAATTAAGTAAACTAGATTGCTTTGATGTGATCAATTCCTGATTCTTTGCAAGAGGATTCTAAAGACACCTAATTTCTGTCAATGTTCTAAAATATATCTGTTAAACCAATTTTATAAAAACAAAAGCATATACATGTTAAAACTGCAAAACAAAGAGTGTAGATGTTTTTTTAAATAAAAAAAATAATCTATTATCTATGACTGCATTAAATCAGCCCATAAAGTAGCTTATTAGAAGTATCAGATCAATTAAACACTATAAATAAGTTGCTTTAACTATGAAAATTCCATTAGCGTTCGCAATATTAGATTAAAAGATCATATACAGAAATACCCACCCACAAACCCTCCCTTGTCATTGGTTGAAAGTGGAAGAGACATTTAAACACCAGGTGTGAACAATAATGGGTCTCCAACCACTTATGATCAGATCATTGAAAACGCATCTTAATACCAGGTGTTAAGATCAAAAGTTCAAAATTTGTGAAAATAAAACTTATATGGGTAACTAAATGGGTAAATACGTTCTATCGTACAGGTCTACAAATGTAAAAATGCCACAACACATATTTAATGTGACCTGTACTTATTTAAATATAAAAGTGTATATGATTACTACTATTTTTACTTTTTTTTTTGTAGAAAACCTGCAGACTACTGATTTGAAAAGATATTGACAAAGTATAAACATTTAAATTTAATAATATTTTTTTTTTTTTTGGGGGGGGGGGGGGGGGGGGGGCAACGCAGTGGCGCAGTAGGTAGTGCTGTTGCCTCACAGCAAGAACGTCGCTGGGTTTGCAGGTTCGAACCTCGGCTGGCCTGGGTCAGTTGGCCTTTCTGTGTGGAGTTTGCATGTTCTCCCTGCGTTTGCGTGGGTTTCCTCCGGGTGCTCCGGTTTCCCCCACAGTCCAAAGACATGCAGTACAGGTGAATTGGGTAAGCTAAATTGTCCATAGTGTATGAGTGTGAATGTGTGTGTGGAAGTTCCCAGAGATGGGTTGCGGCTGGAAGGGCATCCGCTGCGTAAAATCGTGCTGGATAAGTTGGCGGTTCATTCCGCTGTGGCGACCCCGCAAGGGACAAAGCCGACAAGAAAATGAATGAATGAATGAATATTTTGGGGGGGCTGCCTAAAATCTTTTAAGTTTGTGTAAATCAGAATTTGCTAAGACTTGTTTCAGTGTGTTGATGTGCCTACAAACTAAAAAGCAATATTGATTAGGGGGCGGGGCTTTCTTTTTGCATACCATTCTCTCATAGCAAACTAACAGTAAGAGGGGCGTGGTTCGGAATATTGTCGCTAAAGTCATCAAACTGATGTCAACAGAGAAGGACCACCACAACAAATGCAGAAGCAAATGGTCAGACTTTGAAGATCACCCAAATTACCAACAAGATAACATTTTTTTCAGTGGATTAACTTGCATGGATTAATTTTTTATCTAAATAATAATGTGCACTAAGAAAAGAAACATGGTGAATTTCGAGTCTTTTAAGATCATTAAATGATTCTTGTTGAAAACATAAGATGATTGTTACATTGTAAAAAATGCTGGGTTCCTTACAATTCCTTCATATTGTCCCAACACATATCAATTAAGTTAACTTAATTGTTTTTACAGACTTAAGTAGATTGAACACAAAACAATTAATTTTAAACCATAGAAATGATTGATTTAGCTCATTTTAAATAAGTAGTTTCAACTTTTCAACTCTCTCAATTTTATAGAGCGTTTTCTATAAAATGATGCACATATACTGTATATCTGCATTAACTATGTATGCTATACTAGTGTGATGGGTAACTAGCACTAGTGTTTGAAAAACTCCTTGGATTATCAAATGAATTCTAATAAACCAGTAAAATAGCAGCAACAGAGCAAGACACTCACCGATCTCCTTTTGAACGCCGCTTTTGGGTACCCTTTGGTTTCTTCTCGCTGCCCACACATGGTGCCCCTCCAGGCCCTGTCACTTGTAAGGACTCCAAACCCTTAGAAGATCTTTTAAAGGTGAACTCCACTGCTTCCCCTTCCTTTAGACTGCGGAAACCCTCCATATGAAGCTTGCTCTGCAGAGATGCCAAACATACAGTAAAATAGGGGATTTTTTTAATGACTAAATTTGTAACTGTAATATTTGATTAATTCACATTAATCAATGTTAAAAAAATGTAAAATTCCATGTATATTTTTGATATTTATTGTGAATTTAAAAATGAATGTTTTCACCATAAAAACAATGAAATACATATTTACATTGTGTCATACATTAGAATGTTTTCTGTAATATTTAATCAAGATTTACAGATGACCATTGTGTAACAATTTTACACCAAAAAAAGATAAATCTTTTCAGACAGATTTAGAACAAGCAGCATTTGATGACGTAATACATTTTAAATCCACTAAATACTAATTTACTATAATATTAAAGGATCACCACTCCAAATGCAATTGATCAGATTTGATTGAAAAAACTTTTTTTTTTTTTTTTTTTTTTCAGTGGATTAACTTGCTTGCAGTAATTGTTCACCACCAAAAACAAAATGTGCGTTAGCAAAATAAACATTGCTAATTTTTATATAATGCAGCCTTTAAATCTTTATACTTTCCCAATATACATTTCAAAAACCACCAGGTAGACAAAAGTATTTCAAATATAATTCTGTTTGATCAAAGTATAGGTCAAGAAAAAAAAAAAAAAAAAAAGAACCAATATATATTTTACTACCTGTACTTAAAATATATTAAGGGGTACTTTATACATTTGAAATTACTACATACATATAATTATAACCAATAAAAGTGCTAATTGTTTTTATTTTTTTGTGCATGTCAAGTATGTATTATATAAAAGGACGAACAAAAATTACTTTCTATATGCGCTTCACTTCTTAACAGTCACAAATTTTAGTGACGTTTTATGGATGCATTCTTTTCAAAAATAAAAACACTCAATTAAAACCCATGTTGTCAACATATCAACACTGTATTTTGGTGAGAACTGGAACAAATGTCATCTTCCCTGCCCCCAACATTGCTTTCAACATCCCATTCACTCTGGCAGTGCCACAACCACCTCTTCAAATCACTCACATCAAAATGGCCTCATTCCATCTCTCCATCAATTAACTTAAAATCGTTATCAATCTATGGCTATATCTGAATCTGAGGTCCCAAAATCTAACCAGAAATTACAATAAGCATTATATCGGAACACTTTAAAATTCTACCCTGACAACTGTATTGCAATTTCTCAGGAACAAGGAAAAAAAAACTCTGCACTGAAATGACTGGGCTGGGAGGATGAGCCCTAAAATAAAGCCATCTGGTTACATCTCACCCTGGTTCATCGGTGCTGAGGGTTTTCTGCAAGAAAAGGTGGGGGAAGCTCACATTCCTGAGATACTTGCTCTATAGGCGCATGGAAATGGGGCTTGAGAAAGGATCTACCTTTAAAAACAACCTTCCGCTTGAAGTCTTAAACAACCACTTGGAGAGCAAAAAAACGGACTATTTGGTGCATGTGTGAGCTCACCGTATCAAATTAACCCCAGTCATGGTGTTTACAGATCAATCAGCCAAGCTGGTAGTGTTAGTCTGGGACCGTAATAATAGTCCTAATAATAACGGCTGCTTATCTTCTCATCAGGACATGCCTTAAAAGACTTTTCAGTCTTTTACACATTAAACTTAATGGTCAGTAATAAATTCCGCACATTCTCTCTGACAGCAAAAACACTAGACTGTTCACGCAGTAGATAGTTCACACACAATATTCATTTCTCAATCTTTCTAAACCTGCATCTCTTTCCTAAATTGGGAAAACATGCAAATACAATCTATTTTGTACTCTGGAGAATCAGGCACAATGTACATGTAAACAACAACAAGTAAAGCAAGCATTCTAGATAATAAAATAAAAACATTATTTAGTAGCAGTGGATTCTAGACATGGGACATAACAGTTTTCAAGTATACCGCGGTATGGAAAAGTCAAGGTTTTAAAACCGGCCAAATTTTCTGTTATATGTTCCTAAGGTACAGTTGGAGTCAGAATTATTAGCACCCCTGTTTATTTTTTTTCCCCAATTTCTGTTTAATGGAGAGAGAAAAAAAAATTAACACATTTCTAAACATAACAGTTTTAATAACTCATTTCAAACAACTGATTTCTTTTTATATTTGCCATGATGACAGTACATAATATTTTACTAGATATTTTTCAAGAGACTTCTATACAGCTTAAAGTGACATTTAAAGGCTTAACTAAAAGATTAGCCTAAAAGGGCTAATAATTTTGTATTTTAAAATATTTTTTTTAAAAATTAAAAAAAAAAAATGCTTTTATTCTAGCCTAAATAAAACAAAAACTTTCTCCAGAAGAAAAAAATATTATCAGACATACTGTGAAAATTTAATTGCTCTGTTAAACATAATTTGGGAAATATTTAAAAAAAAAAAAAAGAAACAAAACAGAAAAATCAAAGGTGGGCTAATAACTCTGACTTCAACTGTATAAGACAATTTTTTTATTTCATTTTTTTTTATTTTGTTTTTAGGACAACAGTATCTCCAGCTGAAAAGATATCCAAAGAAGCCATTTTAAATGGTAAAGAAATCTGATTTTGAAAGTAATGAAGACGGCAGAAGTAAATGATTCACTTGAGTTTAGCCTGACATGTTTACTGTTTCAAAATATTTTAAACGTTTCTTAAAATAAAATGTATTGTGTTCAAAGGGGAAAAAAGTTTTTGTTTTTTACTCAGACATTTAAAAAGAATATGTTTCACAACAGTAAATCACAATACCGTGAAACTGTGGTATTTTTATCCAAGGTTATCATACCGTCAGAATCCTATACCGGCCCATGCCTAGTGGATTCCATATTTTGCTTCACAGAAGAGGAAACAACTTATGAATGGATTTAAAGCTCCTTCTGCAATATTTAGTTGAGAGTTTATTGTAACATTGAGAATAAAAAGCCACAGTGTAGACAGCATGTGTGGGTTTATGTATTGTATGGCCAATTCTATTACTATATAGTTTGAAAGCAGTGTCGAGCACAATACACTGTAAAAAATAAAGTTATGACCAATTAGTCCTGACAGCATATGTTTTTAAGTTTGTAACTTATTCAGCTAAGTTAATCATGTTCTAACTTAATTTCATAAGTTACGCAAGATATTTTAAAGTCAGTTTAACATAATATAAGTTTAATGGACTCATAGTTTAGTTTGATTTAGCTTAATTTAAGGCAACCAGGATTTTTTACAGTGTAGTCTTAAATTGACCAGTTAAACTCCTCAAAGCAAAAATGTAAGGTCATATATCAGTTACTCTTAATATAAAATAAAATAAAATAAAAAAACAAATAAAAAAATAAAAAAATATTAAATAAAAAATAAATAAAAAATACCAAATGCTTTCATGCATGCAATAAAAAAAAATCAATGCTTCTGTTGTGAAGAAAGGGTCTCTGCTGTCCCTATTTTTTTAAATAAAATAAAAAAAATAAAAAAACAACTCCAAGTAAGAAGAAAAATACATAAATGTATATTATTTATTACTATTTTATTATTATTATTTTTAGCAAACGGTTTAAGTTTAGCAAACATAGTAATCAACAGAACAAGCTTTAAGGCCATTTTAAGTTTTATTTACATGTACTGATATTGAAGTGCAACCATTGTTTTAATGAAACAACCAATGCAAAACTGATAATAAAATGAATGATTATAAACTGTCTAACAGCGTTGTTCAAAGTCAGCAAGTTTAAAACGAGCAACAAACAAGTTTACCACACCAGGTAAAAAAAGGGTTTAAACACTTAAAAAAATATATGACAAAAGATTTCTGATAATGTAAAAAAATAGTCATCTGTATCATTTGCACTTCATTGCAATGAGTGGTGAAAAGCAGTTAGAATGGTTAACTTGTAGCTTGTTAAGAGGCTGATAATTACAAAGTAGCTTTGCCAAACCCAAGTGAGAAGTCTGCGGTGGACCACACTTTGGCCTCCCAACCCCCAACAACACTTCCTGGAACCATCCACGGCTCCATCCTTTGACCTTCTCTACAACTTGCCCTCCTCTTTTACTACAGAGTATTTTTATGAATGAGTTGAGCTAACAACCCCCTCCCCCAAAAGGTTCCCTCCCAGCCCCCTTGCTCCAATCTCTTGCTTTTCATTCTTGACATTCTCTTTCTGCATGCCTTTCATCTCTTTTTGCCTATTAATTATAAAAATCTTTCTTCATCGAACCCTCTTTTTGGTTATCCCTGCACATAAAAGCCATTCATTTGGTAATTCTCTAATTAAGGAGGATTTCCTCTCACTATATAGACAATGACAGCCATTGTCTTTTTTTTTTTTTTTTTTTTTTAACCTGGTAGGTCCCTTGACATTCACCCAGCTTGAGTATTATCAATACATCCAAAAAAATAGTCAGGCAAGTTTGAGTGCTGCTTGCCTTCGTGGATGTCAATAGCTAACCTGCCAAGAATGTCCAGAAACCTTCCTTAAAACAATCAAGGTCAAAATCACAATGTGAAATTATGTTGTTCTGAAGGGTTGGCAAAATATGCCGCCTGTAAAAATGTATTTAAGGGATAGTTCACCCAAAAATTTTAATTCTGTCATTTATTCATCTTTGATTTGTTCCAAACCAGTTTGAGTCCTGTTGAACACAAAAATATATTTGAAGAATGTTGAAAACCTGTAAAGATTGGCTTCCACAGTGTTTGCTTTTTTTCTACTATGGACAAAGCTTACAGATTTCCAACATTCTTCAATATGTTTTTTTGTTAAGTTTTGTTCCATTTTTGGTTGAACTATCCCTTTAAGGTGTGATTTTCAGTTTTATAACAGTTTTAAACAGTCTAAACTGTTTGATCTTCTCCAATTTTGACCATTCCTGAAGCAGTTGAAATCACACAAACACAACTTTCATATTTTGTTCTGTTGCACCAACATGGATTACAATACTACAGATATTTGTTGTTGCCATTTAATTTTTTTTTGTTTGTTTGTCTATGTTCCTGTTCACTTATATGCCAAGTAGCATGGGGTTGTTAATGAATAGTACTCATGTAACAATAAATGGATAGTTTGCATTTTATTTTAACATGTAACATTAAATTACAAGTTACCGTTTTCCTACTGTAGAAGTTAATAGATTTCAGCCATGTTCAAAATATATTCTTTGTGTTCAACAGAAGAATGAAAAAGTTTTGGACCCACTTGAAGGTAAGTATTTTCGGGTTTAATTTTTGGGTGAACAATCTCTTTAAAGAAATCAATGGTCACATTAATGCATCTTTGAATTTGATGCATTTGATGCATCTTAATACCAATAGGCCAGACATTTTTACATATGAAACAGATCTTAGTTGAACAACTGACCACAAAAAAAGTTAATTTTTTGATTTGCCCAAGTTTCATTCCAATGTCATTTTAAAACACGAACCAACAGAAGACATTTTAGACTGTAGAAACTGTCTGAAACAGTTTAGATCATCCACCCTTTAGAAATAAAGGTACAAATCCTGTACTTTTCAAAAGGAACATTTTAGTTCCTAACTGGTGCTGGTACTGTACCTTATAATATCATAAAATTACAAAAGTGCACCCTCTCAAGGTACTAATGTCCACCTGTATGGTACAAAGGTGTACCTTTTGAAAAGGTATCACTCCAGTGACAGAGTTTGAACCTTCATTTCTGAGCATGTACAAACAGAAATTATCAAAACATTCTTCAAAATAAGTGACTGGCTGGTGAATATTCTAAGGTGTGCAACTATTTTCAGAGAACCACACAGCTAAAGCAGTTCATGCAGGTCCTGACCGCATTAAAGTTTCATATCCCTATGCCGAATGATTTGTTATTTCACAGCCTAGTTAAAAAACAAAATCAAAAGGCTTTAAAGGGGGTGTGCAGGACAAATACCTGACTCTTAAAATACAACATCTGAATATCAAAGTTATTTATTAACTATAGTACAAGTGGAAAAATTGGCTTTGGTGCTCTGCATCATGGCCGCATCATGCGTGTGCGTTATTTTCTAATAATTCAACAGTTTGCCATCAATTATTTCTTACATCATCTTTGGGGTTCTAAAGTCGAAGAGAACTTGACAAATTTTCAGGAACTGAACAATACGAGGTTGAGTAGATTTATAACAGGTGACTTTCCACATTCAGATTTATAGATTCTAGTGTTTAAAGGGATAGTTCTTGTTGAACACAAAAGAGGACAATGAAGAACGCTGACAACCTATTGACTTCCATATGGTTTTCCTATGGATGCGGATGGTTACAGGTTTCAAGAATTCTTTAGTATATACTCTTTTGTGCTCAAAACAACAAAAATACTCAAACTGGTTTGGAACGAGTCAAGGATAAATAAAAATGACAGTATTTTCATTTTTATTTAAACTATCCCTTTAAACCCTAACCATTCAGCCTCCCAGACAGTCCCTCTTAAGGTAACCAAAGACCTCTTACTCAGAGAGAGACAGAGAGATCACTTAACACTATGTGTAAGGCATGCTGCCCGTAAGATGCTCTAATCTCTGGGTAATTTTACACAATGACCTCAAGTCATGAGGCACCAGGTCATTTGGCTCCAGGTGATAGGTGATCCACTGTTTGCCAACTTGCGGGTTGTTCTGTGGCAACAGCTTGTTGAATTATTGCTGATTGAGAAGGTTAGTGTTTAGGATTGGATACTTTTTAACAGGATTACTAGCATTTTGTGCAAACTAGTACAAAGGGATCTAAGAAACATTTATATTTATAATTTTAGTTTTTGATTTGCCCCTCTTTATAAAAAGTACAATGCAGACAGGAAGGGTGGAATTAAAGAGCTGACATGGAACAAGAATATGCCGGAGATTGGACTTGAACATGTGACCATGTTCACAACACAAACTGTTTTTGAGACAGTTTGACTTGGACACAACCAACTTTATAATAACCAAAAAATAAAACTACCGATTACTAGTAATTATCTTAAACCAAACATTTGAACTAAACCAAATATAAGTAACGATATAAGTAACATATACTAGAAACTATTGAACTACAGAACTTTTTAGTTTTCAGTAGAGTTTAATGTTTTTCTTAGTATTTTACAGATTCCAGTCCCAGAAAGGTTAGCAAATGTCCTGCTTCATTCACCCAACTCAAGATTTATCTCATATTATGCTCAAAAGTCCTTTGCTTTATTGATTTATCAAGTAAAAATGAAGGAACAGAATCTCAGACCCCTGAGAAATTCCCTGTTTTTCTGGTTTTATGATTACAGTTACAGTAAAAAAAAAATGAATTTGTTATTGTTGACAAGTCATCTAAATGTAAAATAAACTTTATAATTTACAGCACATTTATATTAAATTTTAGTTGATACAATACGTTTTAAACTCAAGAAAGTTTAAACAAAAATGTGTGGAGAAATAACATGCTTTTCATTTTTAACAATTTAATTATTTTTCTTTAAATGAACAAAATTATTATTAATATTATTGTTATATAATTGTGGATGGCTTTAAAGTTCCCTCTGCATATTTAGTTGAGAGGTTAACATTGAGGGGGAAAAACAATTATTAATGTTTATTACTATTATTATTATTATTATTATTATTAGCTGGTATATTCAGTACATCCAAACTAAACTATTTAGTGGTGCCCCAATGCATTGCTGCTGCTCCTGTAATTTAGACCAGCATAATAGCCTACTTTACACAAAAATCTCTAAACAAATGTGAACATTTCTTAAAAACCAAAGGAATTAAATACACTAGACGAAGTGATCAATTCAAATCAAAACAAAGGATATACAAGGTCAAATGTAGCGTTTCAAACACCAAGGTATACTGTCCTCTTCTAGACCTTCAACACAGATCCAAATATAGAAGCCAACATGTAAATATGCTAAAACATAACAGCATAGACAGCTTAAAATGGTTGCTGACAAACGCGATTTGCTAAACGACTGGAACGTTGATTTAAACTTTATTAAAGACATTAATGTTAAAACATAAAATTAAAATATAAAAATTATTCAAATGTACCCAACAGTTTCCGCAATTTTAGCATAGTCCTTGTTTGAACCATGGGGTGAAAAAAAAAGATTTCTAGAGACAGCAAGGCCTTGCACAGGTCCGGATAATTAAAAAACAGCAGCATACCTGATGGACGAACACATCCACGGGTGAGTCCAGACAGATGCCCTCCCGGTGGGTCATGGACAGAAAGCCGAAGCCCATCCGCACGTTGAACCATTTGCAAACCCCAGAGCCGTGGAACGAGCCAGAGTCTTCCTCGGAGCTCGCGGCTTCTTCCTCCTCTGTCTTTGTACATCCACCTTATTGTATAAAAAAACGAAACAAAAATATCAAATCACAAATAATTTTACAAACTCAAATATCCCGCTATCGAAGGTGGAACAAAATAAATCGGTGAGCTCTTACGCTGCTGTTTCGACATGTGGTGAATTCATCACGCTTGGCAAGAAAATGCCAGAAGCTAAAGTGGACGAAATGCGTTTCTATGGGTTTGTTTATTCCGTAAACATTTTTTTTTTTGCTCATTACTTGTTTTACACTCTCCGAACTGTATAAACAATTTAATATATAGTTATTTTGTGTTGTAAAAATAAATTCACTTAAATTTATAAATAAATCTGCAAAGGGACAGTTTAACCAACAGGTAGTTTGAAAAAATATGTAAAGAATTAAAATAATTGTTTTATACAGCGACAAGTGATAACTCATTTACTATTTATTCCTTAAGTAAATAGGCTACATATTTTAATCAATCACCATTATGCTTTAAATATGTAATTTTGTAGCTAATAAATGCATTAGACCTACCTAGCTCTAGAGCTTTTTCACTTCTTCAGCGGTGATTATAGGCTACGAATTATTTAAGAAAAGGGGGGAAATTATACATTTTGTTAAAACAAAACTCCTGGCGTTCTATATCATTTGATTATAGGCTAAAAGTTTAAAACAGCTAAAAGTTCATTCATCATAGCGCACTTTCAGTGAGTATTCAAAATCACAAACGTACGGCCGCTCACCTGTATAATATTGCTCATAAACTGAGCCCATTTCACCCATCTCGCCCATCAATCTGCGAATAAATCCCGACTACAGGAAACTGGGTTCAAACTTTCCTCCACATTTCAAAAGTAAAACAAAACCAAAAAATAAATAAAAAAATACTACTTTACCGACGCCAAAAGAAACGAACAAACAAAAGATTTGGGGCACATTTTAGCGGTAACGACTTGAAAATTCCAGGGCTTCTGGGAAGTGCCCTTTGTGAAGATCCCCAAATCTAAAAGACAATGCAAGAGATCCGTCCCACCCCCTCTTCTTTATTCCTCTCACTCTTCTCTGACCCCCCACTGGAAGATCACCCACGACCTCACCTTCAGCCATGTCTCCAGGATGTCTTCTTGGTTTACACCACAAAAACGATCATTGAATGGGCCCCCACACAGCATAAAACAGTGGTCAGCGTTTATTCCTGAGTGAATCATAGGACACGGGTCACTGTAGCATCTCCACTATTACCTCCACCGGCTTTAGGTCAAGTCTACGTGGTGTTCAACTTCATTGAGCTGATGAATTGCACATTTCTGCAGCTTCTGCACCAAATTCGCCAGTGGGCCAATCACAGATTGAGAACATTTAAGCTCGAGGAATAGGAAGTGCCCTCCCCTCTTAAACCGAAATGACCCACAGCATGCTGACAGCCTGACACACACCACATAGTGGATGGACATTGGGACAGCAGAGACACTTCACAACAAAAGCATTGATTTATTATTGCAGGCATGAAAGCATTTGATATGCAGTTCATAGTTAATAAAAAAAAAATACATGTTTAATTAAATTTTACAAACGTTTTATATTGTGCTATATTAATATTTAGATCTCAAAAACATACCATGCTATTTAGAACATTTCTGCAAAATACATCAAGCACTATAAATTATTCCAATTATTACACAGACGAATGTGTGAAGAAAATATATGAACGTCGGGGTTTTGAAGACATCAGAACATGATTTCAATAATTGGCCCGAAATGTTCTATAATCTATTACAACAGTTGATAGGCTATCTGTGTGCAACCAAAAGCAGGTATACGTCTTAAACTACAAAAGGGAATTAATAATAATAATCATAGGCATGTTGCTTTAAAATGTATTTAAAATGTGCATTTCGGGACCTGTGTAAAATGTAACTTTATTAGTCATTAATTTATATTTTATTAAAAATGTCACAAAAAAAGAAAAGAAATAAACGGTTCAGTTAATATGTCTCCGTAGCTAATGATGTTGACAAACTATTTAAAACTGGTCGCAGTTCTGGTTTGAGCTTCATGAAAAGCACAGGTCGCATTGTCTTATTGTTCTCACACCTCAAGCAGAGCCCACAAAAGGGAACAATAAGACACTTTGAGGCGTGTAAATGTTATTTAATTGATCTCTGACGCCAGCGCATAATAAATGGGAATTGCCTGAAGTATTTCCAACCGGCAATTTACATGTATCTGAAGCACGGAGGGAATCCCACATACATAATACGTGACAGTTTAGGTTGCAGGAGTATATTTTTGACAATAGCATATGGATCAAAGTGCATTTTATGGGTTATGCGGGTCAAAATGAAAAGTTTTAAAATGCCAAAAATCATTAGAATATTAAGTAAAGACCATCTTTAATTTTTTTTATTTTCCCACAGTAAATAGGCTATATAAAAATAAAATTAACCAAATTATTTTGGTTGATAATGTGCATTGCAAATCAATTTGAAAGCGACTTTTTCCATTTCGATTTTTTGTACCCTTAGATTATAAAATATTAAGTAAATTTCATAAAATCCAAAGGATCATCGTGTACACCACACACACAAAAACTTAAACCACATCTCACAAAAGAATGCTATTCGTAAGAGTTTTTGCAGACAAGATTTTGATCTTAATTTTGCTGCCACCAAACACGAGAGAGAGAGAGAGAGAGAGGGGGGGGGGGGGTATATAGATAGTAAAGCCTGAAGAATGTTGTCATCAGTTATTTTATAATACTGATATGAAGTTCTCACCTGTGTGATTGAGATGCGGATTTGCCGGGGGCATCTTGATGACTTACTTCTTTAAAAAAAAAAAACTAACTAAACGATTAACTGCTTTTTCTGTTGTGTAATCAACTAATGTTCGCCTAGGTCGTCAGGCTTTCTTCAAAAAGTCCAGCTCCTCGAAGGCATTTTATACTACACCGAGCGTGTGTGTGAATGAATGAATGAATGAATGAATGAATGGAGAGCAGTGAGTCAGTCAGCTGGGCTCCTGCTATGGTTCTGCTCTGATGACTGTATTTGGATTGTCATGCGGCCCGTCACCCACAAACACAATTAAAGCCGCATCCACTTTCCAATTAAATATTCATGCAGGATTCTTGGATGCCGTTCGTCAGCTTCCCAAACGCACTCTTTCTCTCACAGGTTTCTGACTCATGTCAGAAGAAACAGTACAGCACCTGTTAGAAGTGTTAGTCATAACGCTTCGTCTAATTAAGTAATCCGAACAGAACCAGAACCCTTCATATGATAATCGAGCATGTGCTTCGACTGGTCACGTGATGCAATCATTCTCCGTCAATCAAAAGTGCAGCTGGATCTCTGGCTTCGTCATGAATGTAAAAGGCTGCTAGCGAATTGCTTAAACCGCGCGTCATTTAAAAAGGAACAACATATATGCATTTAGGTGAAAAGGATGCGATCCACAACAGCTCATATGGTAGGCTGTCACATGACATTTTGTAGCCACGTTTAATCTGGATTTTTTTTAGTAGTGTTTTTGTCCATCAAAAAAATCGTGAAACTAAAATAAATAAATACATAAATCAAAACAGAACGTATTAATAAAAACGAAATACAATGCACTGTATTATTTACACACACACACACACATATATATATATATATGCATTATTTCAAAACGTTTGACCGGTAGGAAACATTAAAATTGTTAATGCTTTGAAAGTTGTTCTCTTTAACAAGGCTGCCTTTATTTGGTTCAAAAATACAATAAAACAGTAAAGGGTTGGTTTTTCAATTTTTCTATGTGAATTTTGTTTTAAGTAGGTCTATCATTTATTCATGTCATTCAAATCTGAATTTTCAATATAATTTCTCCATTTTAAATGATACTTCTAGTCATAAAACTAACTTTATTATGATCAATTATTATTGGTATTATTAATAATACTAATCATTATTTCAGTTCTGAACACATTTTTGTAATGTATGTAATTAGCATGTTGTGTGTGTAAAATATATTTGACAAGTATATATATATAAAAAAAAAGAATATATATATATATATATATATATATATATATATATATATATATATATATATATATATATATATATATATATATATAATTATTTTTATTTATTTTTTGTAAATATTTCCCTCTTTGATGAAATTGGTTTTATGTGTTATACGATCTACAAATGTATAAAATACAGTGTTACACAACCTACAAATTCCCTATTGCCTTCCTTCCCAATTTTAGTATGTAAATTATGTAGTCGACCATATTGCATTTATTAAAAAATGTAAACAGATGATAATGCAGCTGTCTGCATTTATCCCTCTCTCCAAAAGACAATGAAGACTAAAGAATTTTATAGAGATCTCCTTAGTAACCAATGGCCTTGACTCAGTGCTGGAGGTGACCCATGTCAAGCAGAGGGGACTGAGGACAATGGATCAAGCACGTGCCTGTAACACCCCTCAAACTACCCACATCTCTCTCCTCAACACACAATGAACAATATTTGTTTAGTACATTATATATGCTTTTCGATACATTATTTAAAAACCTTAAAGGGATAGAGATGGCGACACCATGGCTCAGTGCTTAGCACTGTCACCTCACAGCAAGTACACTGGTTTGATTCCCGGCTGGCATTTCTATGTGGAGTTTGCATGTTCTCCCTTAAATTGGCTGTAGTGTATGTGTGTGAATGAGTATGTATGGGTGTTTCCCAGTACTGGGTTCCAGCTGGAAGGGCTTCCGCTGCGCACAACATATGCTGGATAAGTTGTCGGTTCATTTTACTGTGGCGACCCCTGATGAATAAAGAGACTAAGCTGAAGGAAAATGAATTCAATGAATTCAATTAATTCAATTCAATGAATTTCAAATGAATGAATGAAAGGCTTAATCACCCTAAAAAGAAAAATGTTCTCACTATTTACTCACGCTCAAGTGGTTCCAAACCTTCACGAGTTTCTTTTTTCTGTTGAACACAAAAGAATATATTTTAAAGAAAGCTGAAAACCTGTAACCATCAACTTCTGTAGGAAAAAAAACAAATACTATGGAGGTCTATGTTTTCAACATTTTTCAAAATAACTTCTTTTGTTTTCAACAGAAACAAGTAACTGGTGACAGAATTTTCAGTTTTGAAAACTTTCTTGCTCTTTAAGCAATGTTTGCCAAGTTATACGTTCAACGCTATAATTAACTTTTAAAACATATTTAAGAATTTGAGACCAGATCACAGAAACATTTAAAAAAAAACAATTAATTTGTCTAATGGGCCATTTTGCTTAGAAAGCTTGTGCCACACTATCGAGAATCAGGGTCACATCCCAGTGGGAAAGATGTCAGTTCAGTTCTTTCTCGAAGACCTTAGGGAATCAGTGGATAATCAATACTCGCAATGCAAGTGTGAAACAGTGGAACGGCCAGTCACATCTCGGATCTGATTTCAGTGATCTTCTCAGGCTGTGAGTCATGACAGTGATGAATGGGACTTCAGTTTCACCATCAGAAACTGGAGTACTGGAGCAATATAGTTTAACAGTTGTTTATTCTGTCTTTTCTGTATTCTTCTCCTTTTTTACAGATTCAGCAGAACAAGGCTGAGGAAACACATTTTGTTAGTGTGTGTAGATTTAATTTTCCCAGAAGGAGAACATGAAGGACAGTGGTTTACAGTTTCAGCACCCTGGACAGCGCTGCTGTGTTTCTCTGAAACTTACTGTAAGTTTGGAAATGTGTATGCATGTATAGCTCTACAGCAATTGACTAGACAGATCTGCAATTGCATAAATGTATTGTTCCTCTATCATGTGACAGCAATTAAATGCAATAGATTTTTTTTAACTTTCTTTGTACATGCTGAATTACTTGTTCTCTCTTGTGTGTCACTTCGATTATAATTTCTGACATATCAAATATATTCTAAAACAGTGTTTCTTAACCATGTTCCTGTAGGACCACCAGCTCTGCACATTTTCCATATGTCCTTAACCAAACACACCTGATTCAGACCATCAGCTCATTAGCAGAGACTGAAAGACCTCCAAAAAGACAAAGAGACATCCGTGAGTCCTAATGCCCCTGTAAAAGTGAAGGGGACACTACACCGTCAGTGGGCGCCGTCTTTCGGATGAGACATTAAAGCGAGGTCCTGCTACACAGTGGTGGTGGTGTGAAGAGACCCCCCTCATGATTGTGAAGCGCTTTGGATGTATGGCCATACACAATAAATGCGCTATATAAATACACATTACATTACATTACATCCAAAACGTACAGTGTTGGTTGTCCTCCAGGAACGTGGTTGAGAAACACTGCTTTAAGACACACTGCTTCAGTTATTGTTGAACATTTTCAGAAATCAGCAAAAAAAAATGGTAGTGAATATTATTTGAAGTTTGATTTAGCCAAAAGGTTAAGCATTTAAAAACAAACCTTGAAAATAATCAATGTCATTTATTTGACTAAAAAGTGCCATCTGACATTTGTAGCATTTTTATTTAGCATTAGCAATAAAAATTAGCATTTTTCTCAGCCTCCTATATTTATGTTCAATACGTCACATTAAGGAATACGAAAAAATGCTCACTGTAAGAAGGAAAAAATTCAGATGGCAAATTCTGAACTCTTCATATTTTCAAGCTTTTGGGCCTCTAAACTCTTACTCATATCTGTGAAAACACTATATAGAATTTATTTGTGATTAGTTGAGCCAGATGAACATTTTGAGCAAACAAACCAAAAAAGCACATACTTTTTGAAATATAATGCTATATCAAACTTTGAAAATATGTCTAAACATTAGTGGTGGGCCGTTATCTGCGTTAACGTGCTGCGTTAACGCGAGACTCTCGCGCGATTAAAAAAATATCGAAGTTAACCTATTCTTAAAGTTGGGTTGGGAGCTGGCTCTATTATTTCTACGCAAGCTATGATGACTTTCACCTTGATATATTAGAGCAGATGTATACCTGACCGGTGAGCCGTCTGACAAAAGAGTGCCCTTCTGAATCAAATCAGCCAGCCTGATCTCACGAGGAAACGTAAGTATTTTACGTTTTGTCAGTTTAGTGGCAAATTCATACGAATTCGTACGAGTTCAGTCGTACGAAAATGTACGATTTTAAAAAGGAGGCGTGGCACCTAACCCCACCCCTAACCCCAACTGTCATTGGGGGATGGGCAAATCGTACTAATTTGTACGAATTAGATCGTACGAATTCATACGAATTAGCCACTAATCAAAAAGTTACGAATTGGCCGTGAGATAGCGTTGAATCAGCAGGATGCCTGACTTTAACTGCAGTTCGGCAGTTTCACTTTAACTCACGAACATTTCATTCATGCCCTCGTGACAAACTGGGGGCAAATAAGGAGTAAGGACTGGTGAGTGTTATGGAATTTAATAACGCACGACAAATTGAAAGAAAAAAAAACATCCGCATTTCGCGATGTTTGTGTGTGTGTGTGTGTGTGTGTGCGGTCCTTTACTGACAGCCGCGTGTGGATCTTGTCAGAAAATATGGCGAAAGGTCCTAAAGACCGCAGTGTTTACTTCAATAATGCCACTAATATCTGCATACTCCACATGGCTTAATTTCATTTCTGTTTAGTTCAGTTTTGACTTTAGTCGGATTAAGGTAATAAAAAAATAGCTGTTTGGAGCTTATGTAGGCCTACAGTTCAAAATTCATGTTTAACTGAATAAACAGTTAGTAAACACAAGTACATTTTATTGAACATCATTTCTTTTCATCACCAATTATCATAGTAGAACAGTTTCTCAAGCAGTTTGTGATGCATTTTGGAAACAGGAGATGAGCCCCTGGTCTAATGCGCCACCTGGCTTGAGAAACCCGTTTTCAAAGACTTATTATTTGGGTAGCACACATATTCTGAATGTCTTCGGCAGAATTCAAATGAGTTATTTTAATCCAGATTAATCTAGATTAATTCCAAGATTAATCTAGATTAAAAAAAATAATCTATGCCCACCTACACTAAAAATGCATATTCTAGTTTATTCACAACCCTGTTTATACATATAAATGAGCCAGAACAGGCATCAAGACACAAATTACTTTAGATTTCTCTTGCCTTTTTCTGTTACATTGTTGGACTATTGAAAAGTGCTTGGCTTTATCTAGCTTTAACTGATATACAATATTAACAGAAAAACATTTTTGAGTTTATTAAAAGTCAAAGGGCACCTAGGTTACCACTTTTTCCAAATTTAATATAAGTCTTTTGTGTCTCCAGAATGTGTCTGTAAAGTTTCAGCTCAAAACACCCATCAGATTTTTTATTATAACTTTCATAAGTTAATAATTTATAGCTTTGAGCAGCAGGTTGCGGTTTTTGTGTACTGCGCCATTAAGGCTAGTCCTTCACACCCACCGTTTCCACGTGCCTGTCAGCATG
Source organism: Danio kyathit (assembly GCA_903798195.1). Lineage (NCBI taxonomy): Eukaryota > Metazoa > Chordata > Actinopteri > Cypriniformes > Danionidae > Danio > Danio kyathit. The sequence continues at coordinate 19,219,945 of LR812537.1, read as the reverse complement.
CCTTAATCTTCTTCCTCGGCTGCGTCAGACAACAGACAGACATAAAGGAAGCAGATCTCACGTAACATTTGTGAGAAATACTACAGTAAGAACTTTACCAATGAGTATTTGATGCATTTGTTGCAGCAATGAGTCACACACAATGTCGTTACAAAGTTCACACACAGATACACACACACACAGCGCAGACACGCACAAACACAGACAGCGCGCGCGTTTAGCTTTGCACTCTTTTTGCACACAAATGTGACAGGATACAGGTTAATATCCACTGCTGTATGGATATCTGTTTTGTTAATGTACAAAATAAACCTGATTTAACGTCCACAAACCGGGATTGAAGCGTCTTCTTTTATAATTGTTCTGACACGCTGCTGCGGTGATGAAGTAAAGCTGAAGTAAATCGCTGTAATTCATTACAAACATGCACTGTTTTAAAACATTTTAAACTTGTAAAACTCACTCTTGATCACATTTGATGATGATTGATGATCCTAGCAAACTGAACAGACCTTTTTTTCCAGGTTGCTTTGCGCACGTCCTGTCTTGTTGATATGATTATAAACGTTACTACGGAGACACGTTAATACGCAGCTGTCAACCAATTGGGTGGGCGGGGGGACGGCACTATGTCAAGTTGCGGTCGGTTTCAAAACCGCTCCAATTGGTCCACCGTTTTTATGTTGTTAAATTGAAAAAAAAAAGCACTGGGTGTGTTTATATCACCCCAATATGATGGTCTATACACTATACCTCTGTCCAAACAGCTTTAATAGTAGATTTTTCACCATAGGTGCCCTTTTATGAATCTTTCTAATATCTTTCACAGTTTCATCTAGATATAAATGGTATATGATTTAAGTGAATGTTGTCACATTACAAAAATACACTGAAAATAAATGCATGTTTTCACAGTTAGCTATTTTTTTTGAAGGACACAGCTAATTATTTGTCATTGTGAAGCACAGTTTGAATACCACATGCCAAGAAAATGTAGTGCTTTTAGGGATTTTTTTTCTCTCATTGTTGCTGTGACAAAGCTATTTTGGTGATATTTAAACAAATTATTTTTATTTTTTGCAGCATTTCTGGGATTTTAATTTAAATTTTTTATTTTCATTGGCCCTTATGAAAATTAATCATTTACTACAAAGCCTCAGTGGTAGGAAAAAACAAACATATAAACCCAATATCGCATGAGTATAGCAGTGTCATGTGGCTGTATATCGACACTGGTGGGATTCATGCGTTGGCTTGAGGCCGCAGTGACTATACACAGTCACATCACACTGCTACGAGTGTGATATTGTGCTTATACAACAGTTCGACAGCATAATCGTGTGTATAAAAAAAGACAATCAAACACAGAGAGTCTCAAAATCTTTTTGTATGAGGAAATACTTTCATCTGCCATTCCTTCACATCTGCAGCTGACATCAGAACAGCAGAAACCGTTGTTACTTCACACACATCTCTTTAGAGCTAACATATTTGAATCTAGCGTAATGTCTAAAGTGATGACAAAACAGGTGATTTTTGCTGACATTTTAAGATTATAAGGCTGAACAGCATGAAATCAGTCTACAGAGATTCACCAGTATTTCTCTGTTGCAATTGGGAGATCACAATAATTAACCCCGAAAAACCGAAAGCAACACAATCACTACCAGATTACTGTTGTGTTTGTGATAAGGAAAAACGCTAAACACATGCGGGTATTAATTCGTTCTTTCTGTTTTCTGAACTCATCTGAAGTAGTGAAAAGAGGAGACTCATTAGAAACAGATAGCCAACCAAAAAGTAATTCAGGGTTATACAAAGTGACCAACACAAAATACATACATTCCTGATATGCGAGTCCTATCTCACACTCAACACACTACAATTACTATTGTTTAAATACAGCACTACAACATACAAAAGAGAGAGAGAGAGATCAACTTAGAAAGTCAGTTTTATAATGATTTAATCAGCTGTAGTTTAAAATTGCGCTGGGTTTTTCCTACTTTAAGGGCTTATTATGCAGCCTCTGTCGCCATCTTGTGGATGGACAGCGTCAACCGTCTCGTCAACACGCTTTTCTATTAGAAATTATAATTTTTTAAAATAGAATCAGTCCTTATAAATAAACCACATAGTTGCTATCTAAACAACTACATTCTCAACTAAAAAGCCTCAAAAGTACATTATGTTGTCCAACAGCTGCAATATTTGTCACTGTAGAGTGTTCTCTGCTTGTTGCTGTATGTGGGTGGAGTAATACACAAGGGTGAAGGGTGACTGGACGAGTGCTGATATTTGCAGAATATCGCATGGCTATCAGCCAATCAGATTTAAGAATCAGACAGAACTGTTGCATAAATATATTTTATTTAATACAACAGTTTTTGCTGTTCTGACGTCATCTGCAGATTTGAATGAATGGTGGATGAAAATAGGGTTTTGAGACTCTCCGTGTTGGATTTTCTTTTTTATATACAGGATTATGCAGTCGAACTGCTGTATAAGCAGTATCACAATATCACACTCGTAGCAGTGCGATGTGGCTGTATATTGTCATTGGTGGGACACAAATGCATGCCTCCCACCAGTGCCAATATACAACCACGTCATACTGCTACGAGCGTGATTTTGCTCATATATATATAATATGAAATAAACAGTATTTGTGACGCAGACCATTTTAAGATTCTTTAAAATTAAGACAAATACATTATAATAAATGGTAAGAATACAACATGAAGTATCAAGCAAGAAAAAGTTTTATAAAGCTAGAAATAACTGAAAGATGAAGCCAGACACATTAAATTTACACATTGATGTGCCCATTCTTATGTAAAAAACGAGATCTTTAGGTATGTTTGTGTCTCAGTTTAGTCCACAAGAGCAGAAAACTGATTTTACTGCCCTCTAGTGGATACATTGTGAAGGTGATCAGCAAATTCCGCTCCTAAGAACACCTGGCCTTTCTAGGATCAGTGCTGTCCTGTCTGAACTCATGGTTTCACTCCAGGCTTGTAGCCAGGGTTTTTTTTTTTTTTTTTGGGTGATTCGAAAGACCCACCCCTTACTGACAAAGGTCTAGAATTTGTCTCAGGTGATTTGTCCTATATTGATTGTTATGCCACCATATATAGTGAAAATAGTCCTTTGAAAAAGTATTTAAGACCAAGCGGAATCCTCTGTTGACTTCAGCTAGTCAGTTTTGGCTAATGCAAACAATTATTTTTCATGAGTCCAACATTCAGCTGTGCAGGAAAACAAATCTGATGTGAGTGATCTTCTGATGTGAAGTCATCTTTCGCTACGGTATTGTTTTCAAATGGAGAGAATTTTATACAAGCAACCAGTGTTGGGGAAAGTTACTTCTGAAAGTAATGCATTACAATATTGAGTTACCCCCCCAAAAAAGTAACTATTTGTGTTACTTAGTTACTTTTTATGGAAAGTGATGCAATATGTTACTTTTGAGTTACTTTTTTATACCAGCCTGAGGCTTGATCTCAAACTTGATATTTTTTTAAAATAGAGGAGCTTTGCATTTAACAACACACTGTATAACTACACCGTCATTTACCTTTAAAAAAACAAAAATACAAACATTTGAAAAATGTTATCTTCTGAGAACTTCCTGCACTCTACTGGATTAATAAATGTTAGAAGCAATCTGTTTGCTAGTTTTGTAAAAAAAAAAAAAAATACTATTAAACGCATATTAATTCATTTAAAAAGTAACTTGAGTTACATTTTTAAAAAAGTAACTCAAATATTTTTACTTAATGTTTTAAAGTAATGCATTTCTTTACACGTTACTTAGAAAAAGAATATTATCACGTAACTCGCTTTACTTGTAATGCGTTATCCCAACACTGCAAGTAGCATTTTTATTCTAAATCTAGGACCTTATTCTTGAAACAAAAACAACTAATTAAAATTGGTGTAAAGCACCACCCATATTTAAAATGAATTTTACTAATTTGGCTATTGTTGTTATCCATGTTCTTCAAATGCAATTTTTTACAAGACAGACTAGAAAAATCATAAACCTCTACATTATTATTAGTATTATGTTTAAAGTTTTTCATTCAAATGGCCGAATGTGGAAGGCTGAATGTGCTGGCCAGTTTGTTATTTGCCTAATAAATATCATTATAGGCCACAATTTTTAATTTAAAACTTTAACAGTTTCTTATTTTTGGTCTAATGCTATATGATGTAATAAATATGTGTTTTAAAAATAAGATTTTTTAAAAAATATTTCTTTATTGTTACATATTCATATTTCTAAATCTTTAGGAAATATTTTTGGTCCATCAATGACCATCCGACAAATTAATTCAGCTAAAAATAGTGCTTAATATGTCACTAAAATGCAGTATTTATAGCTCATAATTAAATAGTAAATGAGGCGTATAACTGCAAAAAGGTCCAAAAAAAAAAAAAAAAAAGAACCACCCACCAGGTCACCAGGCTGGCTACGGGCCTGCACTTAGTGATCTGGCTCTTCCTCTGCTGGTTATGCTTCTATGCCCCATTATTTGCCTACTAGATCAGAAATCTCATTTTCCCAACCAATCTTTCTGGTCAGATGGTTCACCAAAAGTTTTCAGCTACACATGAACCAAGACCCTTCCAATCATCCACATCTCCTCATCCACCTCTGTGTTTCAAGTTGTAGCCCAAGCCCAAGACTCTGATCCCACGAGTAGCTCACAGTTACTCTCCAATCACAATAGCACATTCTGTTCTAGGACCCCTAGAAATACATTTATACATTCATTCATTCATTCATTCATTTTCTTTTCGGCTTAGTCCATTTATTAATCTAGGATCGCCATAGCGGAATGATCGCCAACTTATCCAGCACATGTTTTACAATTTTAGCATAACCATTTCACCTGTACCGCATGTCTTTGGACTTTGGGGGAAACCGGAGCACCCGGAGGAAACCTACGTGAATACGGGGAGAACTTGCAAACGCCACACAGAAATGCCAACTGACCCAGCCGAGGCTCGAACCAGCAACCTTCTTGCTGCGAGGCGACAACACTACCTACTGCGCCACCGCGTCGCTACATTTATACAGTAGTTAGATAAAACAGTAAATGAAAGAGAATGTCTCAAACTGTGTAAAATGTCACGTCAACTACCCTGCTGCACCTTGGGAATACAGGTACTGGAATTATTGATTCAGTTTCCACTAGTGTTGCTTTGGTTTATGGTGAGCTTGTATTATTATTAACTCTTAGTTTCAATTTGAAACTGACCTATGGACCTTTATGAGTTTCTTGAACTACATCATATATCTTAACCAGGAAACTCAAATGAAAATAAACTAGAACTCGTATCGTCTACGTGCAGTGAAATGGCTGAAGCCAGTGTTTCAGAAGAGCAGTTCGTCTGTCCAGTGTGTCTGGATCTCCTTAAGGATCCAGTAACAATTCCATGTGGACACAGTTACTGTATGAGCTGTATTACAGAATTCTGGGATCAGAAGAGCGTCTACAGCTGTCCTCAGTGCAGACAGACCTACAAGCCAAGACCAGTTTTAGGTAAAAACACAATGCTGGCTGAAGTGATGGAGCAACTGAAGAAGACAAGACTCCAAACTGATGTTCCTGCTGCAAATTTCATTACACCTGGAGACGTGGAGTGTGACGTCTGTACTGGAACGAAATCAAAAGCTGTCAAGTCCTGTCTGGTGTGTCTGGAATCGTACTGCCTAACTCATTTTGAGCATCATGAGGAATTTCACTCAGGAAAGCGACACAAAGTGACTGACGCCATTGGTCATCTGCAGCAGATGATGTGCCGTGAGCATAACAAGATTCTGGAGGTTTTTTGTAATACTGATCAGCAGTACATTTGCGTGCTTTGTGTAATGGATGAACATAGAAACCATCACACTGTATCAGCTGTTGCAAAGATGGCAGAGAATGAGGTATGTACTGAAACAATACATTAACGTTTTGAGGAGCTCATCCCTACACTATAAACCAATTATATCATCAATTAGTACTGACAGCATATGTTTTTAGATCATTGTAACTTGTTAGGTGAAGTTTATTTATAAACAAATTTCGAGAGGAGCACGTGCTTATGATTGCTTGCGGCCGGTCCTGCATCAGACAATTCCTAAGCCACTATAAATATCCTAAGTTCCATATAACCGCCATCTTCGTTTTGAAGAATCCCCCTTCCAAGGCTCTCTCCCAGGACAGCATGCCAAACAAGCTTAATAATCAATCATCAGCTAAGTGTGAACTCTTGAAATTTAATTAATCATGTTCTAACTTAATTTTTAAAGTTACACAAGCTGTTTTAAGTCAGTTTAACATAATATAAGTTTAATGGACTCATTAGGTTAAATTGATTCAGCTTAAAAATTTAAGGCAACCAGGATTTATTTTTAAATGTATGGTCTAATACCTTAAGAGGGCATAGGGATAAGCCCATCCCAATGGAACCCACTCCCCTACGCAATATTCTGTTTCAGTTGCAAGTACAGTTCAAAGCAGATGTACACTGTATAAAAAGGCACACAACCATTTAAAAAAAGTCAGATGTTAATATGACTAAACTTTTTCTCTTTTAGGCAAGTAAAGGATTATCAAATTTGTTTCTTTTATGCTTTATAGCAGCATAATGAGAGAGATTTTTTTTGAGAAATTGTTATAACTTTTCTTGAAAGTCAAGTTTACATACAATAAGATTATTATGCCTCTGAAAAAGCTCAGATGATGTGTCAAGGTTTTGGAAGTTTCTGATTGGCTAATTGACAACATTTGTGTTAATTGGAGGCACAACTTTAGAATAGTATTTAAGGAAAACCTCAAACACACTTCTTCCTTGTGTGACAACATGGGAAAATCAACAAGCCAGAATCAACAAAAAAAGCCAGATTACAATTTGCTAAATTACACTGGGAAAAATAATATTTTTGGAGACATGTCCTGTGGTCTGATGGAACTAAGATTGAACTGTTTGGCCATAATGAACAGTGTTACATTTGGAGGACAAAGGGGAAAGATTACAAGCCTAGGAACACCATCCCAACTGTGAAGTATGGGGGCGGCAGCATCATGTTGTGGGCTGTTTTGCTGCAGGAGGGACTGGTCCACTTCACAGCATAGATGGCATCATGAAGAAAGAACATTATGTAGAAATACTGAAGCAACATCTCAAGACATCAGCCAGGAAATTAAAACTTGTCCACAAATGGGTCTTCCAAACAGACCATGACCCTAAGCATACTGCCAAATTAGTTAAAATGTGCTTTAAAGACAACAGTGAATGGTTTGGAGTGGCCATCACAAAGCCCTGAACCTCAACCCTATAGAAAAATTGTGGGCAGAGTTGAAAAAGATTGTGCAAGCAAGACAGCCAACAAATCTGACACAGTTACACCAATTCTGTCAGGGGCCAAAATTCCTGCAAATTATTGTGAGAAGCTTGTGTAAGGACACCCAAAACATCTGACCAAAGTTATACAGTTTAAAAGCAAAGCTAAAACAAATACCAAGGAAATGTATGTAAACTTTCTTAAAAGTCTCTCATTATTCTGGCATTTAGCAAATGTAAATCATTTAGGTAATCCTAACGGACCTAAAATAGTAAACGTTTAGTATGATTTACCATCAGACATTTTTTTTTTTAAATGGTTATGTTAATTTTTCAGAGTGTTTGTAAACTTCTGGTTTCAACTGTACATAAACATATTGAAATAACTTCTGGTTCATGCAGACTTTAATGCAGAAATGTGAAGTGTTCTTCTTTACTGAAAGTTTATAACTTTATAATTGTGTGACTGTATAATTCAGCTCCCATTGGTTATTGTTATATTGCATTAATGTGCATTGCAGTAAAAGTTAATCTTTACTCAACTTTGTCATATTGTGAACTTTGTCACATAATTGGAAGCTCATAAACTTCAAATATGTACTAATGAAAAAGTTACTATGTACTAATTGCTTCAGTTAGTGAGGGAAGTTTAATGTCCATTTAGATTAACTCAGGTTTTCATGAAGCTTTCATGAATACTTTTAAAGAGCCCCTGTAATGCATTACAAAAGGTCTTATTTTGGTTTTGGGGGTCTCCAACAACAAGCTGATATGCATGCAAGGTCAAAAAACACTTTCATTGTCTTATAATATGCATTTATTTTTACTTAATTATCCCAATGACTCCTGTATGGTTTGTACAGCGATTCACTTTTTTCCAAACCCCTCCTTTGTGTGACGCTAATTTGTGGTGATTGGTCCGATGACACAGTCTGTTGTGATTGGTCAACTGTGTTTAGTGTGAGATGGAAAGGAATGCCCAACAAGCAGCAACCCATGGTGTAGAGTATTATATGTGTGAGCAGGAATGCAGTTAGACGCTAGCATATTGCTCTATTCTTAACCATAAACCCAAGTAATAACAATGACATACATTCAGTATAAATCGACACAACGGTAAAAGTTGAACAGTGGTATTGTTGTAAAAATGAACTTGAACCACTTATTCCCAACAGCCTCGCATCTCTAGCTATCTCACAGTGATCACTCGTCTTCATTCATAATGGAATCCCATCCCCCGAATTCTGCTAGTGTTTAAAGCGAAGGGTGGGTTCAAGCATTCCTGGGTCTGGTGTTTCAAATACAGTTGCAACCAGAAGTTTACATACACTGTATAAAAAGGCATATAACCATTTAAAAAAAGTCAGATGTTAATGTGACTAAACTTTTTCTCTTTTAGGTAAGTTAGGATTATCCAATTTGTTTCTTTTATGCTTAATAGCAGCATAATGAGAGAGATATTTTTTGAGAAATTGTTATAACTTTTCTTGAAAGTCAAGTTTACATACAAAAAGATTATTATGCCTCTGAAAAAGCTCAGATGATGGTGTCAAGGTTTTGGAAGTTTCTGATTGGCTAATTGACAACATTTGAGTTAATTGGAGGCACAGCTGTAGAATAGTATTTAAGGAAAACCTCAAACACACTGCTTCCTTGTGTGACAACATGGGAAAATCAACAAGCCAGAATCAACAAAAAAAAGCCAGATTACAATTTGCTAAATTACACTGGGAAAAATAATATTTTTTGGAGACATGTCCTGTGGTCTGATGGAACTAAGATTGAACTGTTTGGCCATAATGACCAGTGTTACATTTGGAGGACAAAGAGAAAAGAATACAAGCTTAGGAACACCATCCCAACTGTGAAGTATGGGGGCGGCAGTATCATGTTGTGGGGCTGTTTTGCTGCAGGAGGGACTGGTCCACTTCACAGCATATATGGCATCATGAAGAAAAAACATTATGTAGAAATACTGAAGCAACATCTCAAGACATCAGCCAGGAAATTAAAACTTGGCCACAAATGGGTCTTCCAAACAGACCATGACCCTAAGCATACTGCCAAATTAGTTAAAATGTGCTTGAAGAACAACAGAGTGAATGTTTTGGAGTGGCCATCACAAAGCCCTGAGCTCAATCCTATAGAAAATTTGTGGGCAGAGTTGAAAAAGCTTGTGCGAGCAAGACAGCCTACAAATCTGACTCAGTTACACCAATTCTGTCAGGAGGAATGAGCCAAAATTCCTTCAAACTATTGTGAGAAGCTTGTGGAAGGATACCCAAAACATTTGACCAAAGTTATACAGTTTAAAAGCAAAGCTAAAAAAAAATACCAAGGAAATGTATGTAAACTTTTGACTGTCTAGAAATTAATAAAAAATTCTGAAAAAAAAAAAAATAAAATTCTCTCATTATTTTTGCATTTAGCAAATGTAAATCATTTAGGTAATCCTAATGGACCTAAAATAGTAAACGTTTAGTATGATTTACCATCAAACATTTTTTTTTTAAAAATGGTTATGTTCCTTTTTTAGAGTGTATGTAAACCTGTGGTTTCAACTGTATATCAATGTTTCGACATCAACACGAAACGCCTAAGATTTGAAAACAAGAGAATTCAAATAAATGACTCTTAAGTCAACTCATTTGAGAATCAATAGTTTTAAACACGATGCACATTCAGATTTAAAGGGGTGGTCCACTACGATATCATGTGTTAAACTTTAGTTGATGTGTAATGTAGCTGTGCGAACATAAACAACATCTCTGAATGTAATATGCTGAAAGTTCAATGCAAAGGGAGACATTGGCTTTTACAGAGTTAGCTTAGCAAAGCCTACAATGAACAAAGTTTGGGGACTACAAAAAAACACAACTGGGCTAGTGAGATCACAAACACTTCAGGTTACACGCATTCACCATGTGTGCACCCTGCGCAGCGAAGGGGCATGACCAGAAGCGCTGTAATATACATAGAAAGCATGTAATGTAATGTACATAGAAAGCAAAAAATGTCATCCAAACGCTGTGTAAAACATATGCTGGATAAGTTGGCGGTTCATTCCACTGTGGCAACCCCTGATTAATGTAGGGACTGTAAGCTGAAATGAAAATTAATAAATAAATGATTTATTACATGCACAGTTTCTAGCTTTAACAATATGTTGTAGCAAGGACATAAACAAGGATGTGAACAACGGGAAAAGTTGTTTGGCACCGCTAACAATTAGCTACAAATTTATATTTAGCCGTCAAACCGATGTAAACACCCACAATCTTCAGCAGTGCTGCAGTGTCTCTCTTTGCGGACGCTTTTCCTGCGTTCTACATCTTAAATAACAAACTCGCAAAAGATTTGAGAACAATTTATATTACTTACACATGCTTATTCCAAATATATGTAAAAGACACTTGCCAGATTTTATCTTAGAGAGCAGGCGTGAGGTTCAGCTGTGTGCTCTTCATTTTTCTGTCTGATTCAGGCAGCTAATGCAGCTAACAGCTGCTCTGATTGACTGTTTACACAGCGCAAAAGCACATGCTTGTAGGGGCGTGACGTGGTGACGTGGAGCCAATCCGAGAATCACAGCACATTGTGTTAGCTGACCAATTAGAGACTTTTGAGGGTCGTTTGACAGTCGTTTGACAGTCGTTTTCATTTTAGCTGAGTAATTATATATAATTAAAGTAAGATATATGAAAAAATTATGTGATTTTTTTTTTTTTTTACAAATAAAGCATGAGCACACATTGCTTGCATATTATAAATACAACCAAACCTTAAAAAAACACAGTGGACCACCCCTTTACACACTGCATCGAAGGAGGGGCTCTTTAAACAATATCATAGGATACATGGGGATAATTATGACAACACAAGGTTATTGTAACATCCCCGGCTCGTCCTCACTCACCCAATCCAGCTTCACCACTTCACACCAGTCCCATCCAATCCCGAGAACCTTCCCCTGATTATTAATTACCCGCACCTGTTCACTATTAGCCCGGACACTATATAATCTCACCTCCTCCGTTCACTCATCGTCCGGTATTGAAGTCGTATGGTTGTCTTCACCCAAGCTCCCTCGTCTTCTCTTCTTCCATGGATGTTCCTCCTGAGTCTTCGTAATCATCGCACTGATAAAGGGAAGTGTCTTTATTGTCTTACCTCATCTGAAGATCTATATTCACCTGCCTGCACTTTGTGCACACTGCCACCAACGGAGGTGTGAGGAGTGTTAACCCCGTCTTGACTTTTGCCAGGTTTACCTGGCGAAGATGTATGAGGTGTTCCTCGGATGATCTTCCTTTGCCCAGCACTGTGTGAATAAACTAAATGAAAAGATAACCATCTCTGACTTCTTTGTATACCAGCGTGACAGTTATATGTTTAGTGTTATAATGTTAATGTATACATATATTTATATGTATGCATATATTTGCAAAGTTTTAGGACACCCCTCCAAATCCTTGGAATTGAGGATTTCCAATCATGTCTATGGCCACAGTTGTATAGAATCAAGAATCTAGTATCTAGCAAACTGCTTCTACAAACATTTGTAAAAGAATGGGTTGCTCTAAGGAGCTCAGTGAATTCAAGCGAGGTATCAAAACTGCCACTGGACTCTAATGCAGGGGAGACGTTTTATCAGGAGTGATGAATCCTGCATCTCTGTCTGTCAATATGATGGACAAGTCTGGGTGGAAAGCCTTGTGTGTTTGGGGTTGTATTTCAGAGTTTGGTTCTGGCTCTGAGTTCTAGTGTATAGGAAACTTAATTTTTAATTCTAATGGAACCTAATTCTTCAGCACACCAATACATTTTGACAATTTCATGATCTCAACTTCATGGGAACATTTTGTGGCACATCCCCTTCCTGTTCCAACATGACTGCACACCATTGCAAAAAGCAAGGTCTAAAAAGACATGGATGAGCAAGTTTGGTGTGGAGAAATTAACTGGCCTGCACAGAGTCCTGATCTCAACTCAACAGAACACCTTTAGGATGAATTATCCAGCATCAGTGCCTGACTTCACAAATGCACTTCTAGAAGAGTGGTCAAAAATTCCCATAAACACATACCTAAACCTTGTGAAAAGTCTTCCTAAAAGAGCTGAAGCTGTAATGTCTAATAAATGTGGGCCAACTGCATGAAACCCTCAGGATTAAGATTGTAATATCATTAAAGTTCATGTCCATAAGGGCAGATGTCCCAAAACATTAGCCAATAGTGTATGTTGTGCTTCATATTTACAATTCATGTGTAACCACTGTTCAATCACTATACAACACTCCAATTCAAACTTGATTGGTATAACCGGCAGCTCATTTGACCATATTTGTCTAACAGAGTCGTTTAAAGGAGAAACAGAGAGCAATCAAAGAAAGAACTGAGCAGAAACAGAAAGCCGTTCAGCAGCTGAGAGAAGCTATTGAGTCTCATAAGGTGAGTTTGGACAAGAGAAGTTTAAACTCCTCTTCAGAGCTGAAGATATTCCAATCTCACTGAAGCTCAGTGTAGCTCACAGTATGTGTGATTGTGATGTGTGTCCTAACAGCGTTCTACACAGGCAGCAGTAGAGGACTGTACGAGGACCTTCGCAGAACTGATCTGCTTCATTGAAAGAAGTTGTTCAGAGTTGACAGAGCAGATCCGAGATCAAGAAAGGGCTGCAGTAAGTCGAGCTGAAGGTTTTATGGAGCGACTGAAGCAAGAGATTGATCATCTGAAGAGGACAAACACTGAATTGGAGCAGCTTTCACACACCGACTGCAATCATATCCGCTTTCTTCAGGTAGCTAAACCTTTAGTTTGCATTCAGTTTATTGGGGACAGGTAATGTCAGGAATAATAGGGTCTTAATGTAATTTTTATTGTCTTTCTACAGAGTCTGAAGTCTCTCTCAGCTCTTCCTGACTTTACAGAAAACCTCTCTTTCGATTTCTTCTTTTCCTTCAATGGTGTGAGAAAATCTGTCTGTCATCTGAAACAGAAAATGGAGGCTTTCTGTAAAGAGGAAATGAAAAAGATATCTGGTAAAGTACTGGACATATATCATCTAAAACAGTTTGGAGAGGAATAGTAGAAATAAATGTTGTCTTTACTAAAAATTTGCACATCATGTTTTTTTTTTTTCTAATTTCCAGTCACACACAGCAACATTGTTCCCAAGACCAGAGAGGAATTTCTTTTGTGTAAGTGACAAGAAAACAAGCACAACACCAAAGGCGTAGATTTGCTCTTGACATTGGTGGGGACATTCATCCCTATACACTACCTGACAAAAGACTTGTCGTCGATCCCAGTTGTAAGGGCAACAAATAATAACTTGACTTCTTGTTGATCATTTAGAAAAGTTGCAGAAGGTAGATATTCTTCTGATGAATCATCTGTTGAACTGCATGCCAATCATCACAAATACTGCAGAAGACCTATTGGAACCCACATGGACCCAAGATTCTCACAGAAACCAGTCAAGTTTCGAAAAGAAAAAAATCTTGGTTTGGGGTTACATTCGGTATGGGGGTGTGCAAGAGAACTGAAGAGTGGATGGCAACATCAACAGCCTGAGGTATCAAGACATTTGTGCTGCCTATTACATTAGAAACCACAGGGGAGGGCATATTCTTCAGCAGGATAGCGCTCCTTCTCATACTTCAGCCTCCAATTCAAAGTTCCTGAAAGGAAAGAAGGTCAAGGTGGTCCAGCATTGGCTACACCATTCACCAGACATGAACATTATTAAGCATGTCTGGGGTAAGATGAAGGAGGAGGCATTGAAGATGAATCCAAATAATCTTGATGAACTCTGGAAGTCCTGCAAGAACACTTTCTTTGCCATTCCAGATCACTTTATTAATAAGTTATTTGAGTCATTGCAGAGATGTATGGATGCAGTTGTCCAAGCTCATGGGAGTCATACACATGCACATTCTTTTCCCACTGCACCATGACTTTATTTTCTATACTGTACATTATTTCTGTTAAGTGACAAGACTTTTGTCTAAGCAAAGTCAGACCTTACTGTCCTAATTAAATATTTAAACATCAAGGCATGATCATTTTTTATTTTGGTAAAATAAGCATAACCTAGAGGCCTTTGCCTTTTTAAGAGCCACTTCTAAGACCAAATGATCAACTAGTTGTTCCTAAATGAGGAAACTTGGATAGGCGACAAGGCTTTTGTCAGGTAGTGCATATAACACAACATGTCATATAGCACAAACTATTTTTCACGCTTTTAAAAACATAAAAGGCTTTGAACACTTAATAATAATAAAAAAATAACTTAGATTTTTTAGATAATTTAGAGATGTGACACAGTTTAACTGTTTTATCCCAATTTTTGTTTTTCATAATCATGAAGGCCAAGAACAACAATAGAAAATGAATTTAGATTAATTGCACAGCCTAATATTATTATGGTAGACTCATAGCAAAATTGACTTTGTGAGGGAGGACTGGAAAATTTCCTTATTTTCATACTTCTCACATCCATATGTAACTACAGCTGACAGTCACTTGACAGCAGAAAAAGACCCAGCCAATCCCACTCCTTATGTGTTTGAGGAAGCAAGGACCTGAGAAGAGAATGTCATTTAACCCTTTCTGCATGTCTAGGTTACTAAGAGGTGACTTTATTTTATTTTGGAGGCATTGTTTTATTTTGAAGGCAATTAAATTATTGAAATTTCAGTAATTGTTGGGGACACATCCTCTCCATCTATGCCCCTGCACAACAGTGAATGTGAGATAACACTTTGGGCAAATCTTTCTGAAAAGTGCAAATTGCAAAATAGAGTTGGAATTTAAAAATCGGACTGAAAATAGATTGAATTAGGCATTACTGAAAATGTACAAATGACAAAACACAGATCTAGCATCTCATTTACATATCGACCAATGCAATAAAGAATTTTTTCTTGATGTGTCAACAGTCAGCCACAACACTACTGAACCAAACATGGCCTGTATCAATCATTCGGACAGGTACAAAGACCACTGTAAAAAATACTGGGTTCCACACAATCGATTTGTGTTGGGGCAACATGAAATTATTTAACTTATTAGTTTTTTACTAATTTAAGCTGATTAAACATAAAACAATTAAAAAAAAAAAATTGTGTTGTGTCATTAGAAATAAGTAGTTTAAACAAAAAGCAAATGTAATGGTGCCTCCTCCTGGCAACATCAATTGAATGGTAACAAAAGATGTTCATAAACCAACAGGGTTGAAGCTAATCAAAGGATACTGACCTACTTTTACACTATGCAAAAAAGACACATCCTGATTATGTAACATGGCAAATGTATGAAGGGATTTTCAGCTCCCAGCTATTAAAATGTCCTCAAATGCTATGTACCTTTGAAATTTACCTTAAAGTAGTTTTTAGGTTCCGACCTATTCAATAACACACTACCACACTTAGTGTGTATTTTCAATAGTGAGACATCTAAAACATTTTAGGATGGTCTCTATACTGAAGTTACTGCCATGTTGAAAACTCATGCTCTTGGAAGAATATGGTGATCACCTCAATTCCCTTGTGAGAAAACCTATTGTTGGAGCAGGCTTTTGAACAACCTCCAAAACAAATAAAAAGCTGAGTTGAATGGCTACAATGACTTGGGGAATATTCGGTGTAAGTCTGGGATGTCTTACTAGAAACTTCCAGACGTGTCTTCCTGGTGCTTCCAGGCACAAGTGTGTTTTAGGCAGGTTGTATACTTGTGACAAGCTGTTCATGCAGCAATAAATGGCAGTGGATGGAAAATTTCACATTGCACCCTTTCATCCTTTATCCTTCTGCTTACTTCCTTATCAAAGTTTGCCTCAGCAAAAAAGTATTCACCCAGCTGAAAATGCTTGAACACCTTTAATGAGATCAGTTGAGTTTAAATTTGGTAGAAGATTGAGAAGTTGTGAACAGGGTTTCTTAAACATTAGTGAGAGAACATTAATAACCTTTTTTTCACTTTTGAACAGCAAAGATCAGGGTAATTGTAAACACAATGCTCAAAACCACTTAGGGGGAAATTGTGACAACATCTGTCCTTGTTCCATCTAATATTAAAATTCCGGGATCAGACAAGATGCATTATCAGTTCCACTTGGTAAGGACATGTTAAATTTTGTCCACTTGGATTTAATGTCTGGCAACTCTTCTGTTTAATTTCATAACACTTTTCATCACCCAGTACTTCGGTTAAAGGCTGGGAAACATCAAGCCAATGGCTGGTCATTGGGCAGGGTCAGACCCTCAATGAGTCTGTCAGGCAAGTTTGTTTGCTGTGTTTTACACACCAAGTTGAGGCTGTTTGAATGAACCTTAAACAATTTAGACCCTGTCTACACCTGCAGTTGGAAATGCATGGCCAAATGGTAAGAGTTGCACTTGTAATCTGAAGGTTGCAGGTTCAAGTCTTAGGTCAAGGATTGTCCAGCAAGGAGTGTAGGTGAGGGGAATAAATGACCAGCTTTCATTTCTACCCTTGATATCACGATTGAGGTTGAGTAAGCTATCAAGCCTCCAAATGCTCCCTGGGTCCTGCAGCAATTGCTGTCTACTGCTCTGGGTGTGTGCTCATGGTGTGTGTGTGTGTGTGTGTGTGTGTGTGTGTGTGTGTGTGTGTGTGTGTGTGTGTGTGTGTGTGTGTGTGTGTGTGTGTGTGTGTGTGTGTGTGTGTGTGAGAATATATGTGTGTGTGTTGACTATTGTATGTGTGCACTTGGATGGGTTAAATGCAAAGCACAGATTCTTGTTACACCATACTTTACCACATGTAAATTCGCTTTGCTTAATTGAAATATGTGCTAATTTTATCTTTGAATAATTTGAATGACTCGTTTTTGTAAATAAAATTGAAAATTAAATCATTAAATATTTTTTTTTTTTACTAGATTCACACCAACTGTCCCTGGATCCAAACACCGCACATAAGAATCTCTGTCTGTCTGAAGGGAACAGAGCGGTGACTTACAAAGCCACACCACAACCCCATCCTGATCATCCAGACAGATTTGATAAATGTTTTCAAGTGTTGGGTAAAGAGAGTGTGTGTGGACGCTGTTACTGGGAGGTTGAGTGGAATAATAGTGTGCAAATATCAGTGTCATATAAGAGCATCTGCAGGAAGGGACATAGCAAGGAGAATAGATTTGGGTGTAATGATCAGTCATGGAGTTTGTTCTGCTCCCCATTAAATTTCTTATTCTGGCACAACAGTGAAGTGATTGAACTCCCTGTACCATCCAGTTCCTGTAGAATCGGAGTGTTTGTGGATCACAGTGCAGGAACTCTGACCTTCTACAGTGTTTCTGACACAGTGAGGCACATCTACAGAGTCAGGACCACATTCACTCAGCCTCTCTATCTTGGGTTCGTGGTTGGTTATGAATCATCAGTAAAGCTTTGCTAACATTTTGATATGATTGATGACAAAATGTGATATAACTCATAATGTGATGTTTACTAATGTTTATAATCATTAAAACTAAAATCATTCCAATGTAATTTACTATTATAGTTATTCAATTTAAAATGCATTTTTAATGGAAATAACGCTCAAGATTTATGCCAGAAACAGCTAAATCCTAATAATGATTTGAAATAAAAAATACTGAAAATCCTCATACCCGTGAGACAAATAAAGATTTAGCTTCATTATTACAAATCTATACTGTAAATACAAACATGTTCAAATACAATGCAATTGCAGTTACTTTTATTTTAGCATAAATACCTATGCATTATGAAGGATGAATCCTGCAAAAACAATAAATAAATACGCAAATATATAAATATATGAGTAAATAAATCCATAAATTCCTGCATAAATAAAATAATAAATAAATAAAGATGCAAATAAATAAATAAATAAATGTATTTACAAAATCCACAAATTCCTGCATACATAAATATAAAAAAAATAATTAATAGTTTATTAATTAATAATTAATTAAATAAATTACAGGAATGTTGGGGGAATATGAAAATGAAAAAGGAAAAAGTTTACCCCCCCCCCCCCCCCCCCCCCCCCCCCTTCAAATGCTTATTCGTTCATTCATTCATTCATTCATTCATTCATTCATTCTCATTAGCATGTTGACCTGAGAAAAACCCTACCGAACCCTACCGGGGGGGTTGGGGGAGAGAAATAAACTTTCAGTTTAGCATTTTCTTATTCCTCCAACATTCCTGTAATTTATTTAATTATTTACCTGCCTGCACTATTAATCATTTAAATATTTATTTATGCAGGAATTTGTGGATTTATTTATGTGCATGTTTATTTATTTATTATTTTATTTATGCATGAATGTATGGTTTTATTTACTCATTTATTTATATATTTGCGCACTTATTTATTTATTGTTTTTGCAGGTTTAGTCCTCCACTGTGCATTCAGCAAATCAGCAAATTTATTTTTATTTGAAAAAAGAAACATACTTTATTTATTAATTACAACTTACATAATTATGTGTCTGAAAACAATACATTCAGTTCACCTTTAAGTAATTAACTATTATTCCAAGGCATGTTATGGTCTACATATTTTGTCAAGATATTATTTTCTAAATATGTAGAGAAAGCTAATCTATAGCATTTTTTTTTCTGTGAATGTATTTAGCATTATAATTTAGTTCTATTTGCAGTTCTAAAATTTTAAATATAGCAAATATTTTTTCTAAACCATACCCACTGCTTAAATGCGTGCTCCATAACATCTGTTTGAAACTGAAATAAAGTGATGGAAAAGTTTAAATAAATATTAAAATGAAAAACGTGTGGCTAAATTTGATTTATTTTGCTCAAAACATTATCAGACTGGATTATGTAGCACTGCTATTTAACCAAGGTCTTTTAACATTCAGCAGCATTTCTGTGTTTTGTATATTTGATTCGTATATTTGTATGTTTATATATTTATATATGTAAGTATATACTGTATTTGTAAATTTAAAAGTGTCTGGTTGTTAATGCAGAATTTGTGTATGCATTTTAACATTATCTATTTGGTAATAAATATTTATAGCTTGTTTTAAAGTGAGATGTTACGAAATGTTCATTTATACGGTATAAATAAAATACGTTTGTTTTGCTGATTTCAAAAACAATGCACTGTAAAAACACTTCCATTACAATCCATATGTTTTTCAGCGCCATCTAGTGTGCATCATAGGTCCTTTTTTTTACTACAGCGATTACTCTGTACCGTCATCTGATTGGTCCATTAGCGCAGCGATGTGATTGCTAGCCAATCATCACTCAGTTTTTTACAAGGGGTTATTAAAAAAAGAGGAAATATTGACTTCCGTGTTTCTGCTTAGTTTCGGTGTGTTTTCAGACATCATGGGTGCGTGTATGGCCTTGTGCTCGCTGGCGAGCTGCGTAAGTACAAAAAAATGTTTTTAAACTGAAATGATTTTAGTTAAAAAGCTTTTGTCTGTTTGTGTTGTCTATTTTTAACCGGTAAAGACAGCAATGGATCTTTCAAAAAACTTTCACATCAGATTTCTTCATAAGTTTAGTTCATAAGTTCAGAGAGTGTTTTCTTTACAAAATAGGTTATAATTTTTTTGAGAAAACAATGAAATAAGCATTATTAAAGTTTTAGGTTATGCAGTAATGCCATATTTGTAATGTCACGATTAACTCGAATTTCTCCAAGAGCTGTTCGCTGTTCGTGTATTATTTGACACTCTTTCAAACCAAACATTTCGTTTTAATAAGTACTGTTTTCTGTAAATGTATAAGATAGATTAAGCTGTTCGTAAAGTTCGCGTTTAGTATTGTGTTTGGGCGGAGAAAAATGTGGTATGTTTGTTTGTTGTGTTTGAAAGTGTTTCTGCATTTTCTCCTCCTGTAGGCGTCGTGTTTGTGCGGCTCTGCTCCGTGTCTTTTATCAGGATGTTGCCCTTCAACATACAACTCCACTGTGACCCGCTTGGCCTTTTCCTTTTTACTGCTGCTGGGCACTTTAGTGTCCATCATCATGATTCTGCCAGGCATGGAGACACAACTAAAGAAGGTACAGTATAACAGTATGGAATGATGCAAGTTTGAATCTGCCCTACGTTCTGTTCATATCCAAACTTTCTTATTTCAGTTTAAGTCTAAACTGACCTAAAACAAAGGAGAAAAAAGAGATCAAGATAGATAGAGATATACATATAAGTACATTGTATTTCTTTCTATTATTATTATACTTTTAAAACTACAAATAGTTATCATAAACAGGGAATTAACAAACATTAAATATTTGGGATGAATGGGTTTTATGTTAGACATTGACAAGAAACTACAACTAAGACTTGTATACGGTTTTGTTTATTAAACATTGACTACACAGATTAAAGACTAATAATGAAAATAAACAATTAATAATGAAAATAATTCTACATTTAAAAGCTGCTACATATTTAACTGTGAGATTTAACATTAAGCAAAAAAAAAATAGTACTATTTTTTTTTAGTAAGTATTTCAAATGTAAAAAAAAAAAAAACTTTTTTCTTTTTGAGTTGATTTTAAAATGCATTTCTGTGCTGAATTTTTAGGATCATTACTTCAGGGTCATGATTATTTAGAAAGCTGTTTAATATGCTGATGTTACATTTTTAAATTTAAACCAAATGCAGCTTTCAGCTGGAAAAAAAAAATGGTTCTAAAACCTGATATATTTTTAAAACAATTTTCTTCCCACTCAACGTAATCATAGAAGCTGGCTTGGTGTTAAAAAACATCCAAACGATTTGCTTATACGTGTTAAATGGATCCCACTGTACAAAAATCCCCAAAATGTCTATATATGAAATGTATAAGCAATAGCACCTACATGTATTCCTAATTTAAATCCACATGCCTTTTGTGATTGACATGGGACATTGCCAATACATTATGGGGTATGTTTTCACATTCAGAAATATAATGCTGTTAAAAACAAGTTAAATAACCAAAATGAGGGGGGTGAATGAAGGTCTCCAGTAGAGAATTGGCTGCATATGCACGATTCAGCTGTGCTATGCTTTGATTTTTTTTCTTTGCATAATAATAATAATAATAATAATAATTCATTCATAAATTTTCTTTACAGCTTAGTCCCTTTATTAATCTGGGGTCGCCACAGCTGAATGAACCGCCAACTTATCCAGCATATGTTTTACGCAGCGAATGCCCTTTCTGCCGCAACCCATCACTGCAAAAAAATAAAATAATAATATTAATAATTATTATTTAAAACATTTGCATTACAGCACCCTGAGAACAGAGATCTGCTTCTGCTTCTGCTGTGTTTTATTTTTTGTGATTTTTATTTATTTATTTATTTATTTATTTTTTGTTTTTACATAAGAGAGGTACCATTTCTTTTTATTTGACTTTTTTTAAATGTATAAATTCCCACATTACGTTATCAAGGTGATTTTAAAATATTGTTCATTTGGTAATTATTATTTTTTTTTTTCATTTGAATTTTATTTTATTGTAGATTCCGGGATTTTGTGAAGGAGGCTCTTCAATACCTGGATTTGAAGGGAAGGTGAACTGTGATGTCATTGTTGGCTATAAATCGGTCTATAGGATGTGCTTTGCCATGGCCTGTTTCTTCTTCCTTTTCTCCATCATCATGATCCGTGTGAGAAGCAGCAAGGATCCACGAGCCGCAATTCAAAATGGGTATATAGTTTTGTTTTATTTTTTACTGCGTGTGCTGTTTCTAGCACGGTTGCCCTCTGCTGGTGAAAGCTTGATATGGAGAATTTCTTTTTTGCACAATGGTTTTACTTTTGTTCAGGAAGTCTTATGTAATGTCCCATGACCTGTTTTTTTTTTTTTTTTTTAGCTTCTGGTTTTTCAAGTTCTTGATTCTGGTTGGAATTACAGTGGGAGCCTTCTTCATTCCAGATGGAATGTTCAACACCGGTACATCAACTAATGCTTAAGAAAATAAGGTCTAATAATAATAATAGATCATTAGATGCATGGAAAACCAAATATTTATCTTTGTTGTACTTTTGTGATTTTTTTTAATTAAAAAAAAAAAAAAATTCCTTCTAAAAATTAAAGTCAATGGACAGTGAGTTTTTAGCTATATAAAATGCTAAACATTTTTTATTGACATCCACAATAATGTAGGTTGTTTTTCAGAGCTCTGTAGTTCCCAGGAGGGATAACAGTTTTAGTTGTCAAATCAGATGGGATTCTAAGCAGTCGACAATTACACCTGATACCCATGTGGCCACAACACATTTGTAGAGTAAACACTAATGCTTCTTGATGCATCACAGACAACAGTGAATCACCACCTACTTATCTAATGTAGCACTTTCCTGCCTGTGTGGACGATTAGGTTTTGTATAATCTCGTTTGTGCAGCAGGGTTCACACTGTTATCAAAAACCAAGATATTTTAGGGAACAGCCTAAATGGTTAAATATAGTTAAATAAACCTGGTAGCATTTTTAAAAAATATTTTGTTATTTATTGATTGATTGGTTGATGGATTGATTTATTGATTGTCAGATCAGAAATATTTCCTTAATTAAAAATTTGTTACTACCATCTCTCTAAAATCAAAATTCCCTTACAATTGGCTGGTAGAGTATTATGAGTTCATTGCTAAAAGGAAAGACTGTATAACTTGTACTACTTTTTGCAGTGTGGTACTACTTCGGTGTGGTTGGCTCTTTCATCTTCATTCTGATCCAGCTCATTCTACTAGTGGATTTTGCTCATTCCTGGAACCAAAAGTGGGTGGAGAATGCAGAAGATGGGAACAGTAGATGCTGGTATGCAGGTATGTTCAGCAGCATTATTTCTGCATGTCTTTGCTTCAAAACTGATACACTGCCACAAAAAAGTTAAAATCAAAATGACAGAAACTAGCTTTCAGAGTTCTCTTGGGTTCTTAAAATATCATTAATCAAAATTGGTGATAATCTGTTGTCCAAATATTTTATTTAATGTAATATTGTATTTCTTTACTTATTAAAGGGCCACGAAACCCCCTGTCTCAGCAGGGTGTTTTCACACCTCTGTTTTGAAAAAAGTCAGGAAAGTTGGGCGTGTCCAGCTCTGGGAGTGTGGGAGTGTCGGGGGAGGGAAAGAGGATAAGATTTTGCATAGGAGGGAGTTTCCATTTGGGCACGCGCTAAGTTTCACAGGCAAAACAAACACACAGAGGCTGATTTGATACGGCGAATAAGAGAAAAAAATCCTCCGCATTTCTCTGTAACTTATGTACTCGGTAGGTAGCGTCAGAAAGCCGTGTGTGTATAGACTATCCTGTCACAAATTGCAGCGAAAATCCTGCACGACGGGAATAGGTTGTGTTTACATGTTTACACACGGAGAGCAGCATTTAAACAAAGGGCACTGCACTGCAAACACTTACCAAATCTGTAGACAGACAATCAAACTGGAGCTGTGTCTTTTTATTAAAAGAAGACGAGCGGCAAATCAGGATTTCACCATTTCCAGATGAGAAAAAGCTCTCGGGTAAAAATGTTCCTTACAAACGCGTTTCTGTCGCGTGCACTATAATCCACACGTGAGTCCAGCAGCTCTCTCATAAAGGGAAAATGAAAACAAAACCTTCGTTGCAACACACTAATAACACCTACGACTTTTGTCTTGAAATTCTTGTACTTTCACTTGTTTTGGCAACACAACGTGGCGTCTCTCTGCCGTCTGAACGCTGTAAACTGGTAAACAGTCTCCGGAGCTATCATGCATATTAATGAAGTTTCACGTCATACACAATAGAGCGCGCTGATTGGTTTGAAGCACGTCTTTCTCATGAATTAATACTGCACACTCAGATACGTAAGAACGTCCTAGAAAAGACAGACAGCCACTCTGCGGCGGGATTTACACCTAAGTATCTCATGGCCGTGACGCAGCTTCAAAAATTCGTTTTAAACCGGAAGAACGAATTTGCTCAAAATAACGCAAAAACAACCTATTTTCACTCTTTAGTGCAATATATGTGTCCTAATAGTGTTTATAGCAGCGTGGGACACATATATGACTGTCAACAGCTCAAAAAATGTGTTTTGGTGTTTCGTGACCCTTTAAGGTGATGTAAACAACAAATGTTTAGAGCATGTTCACATATCATAAAACGTCCGCTTGCACAAGTCTTGGCTGTTTTCAAAAGAATCCATTAAAAATTAAGTCCGGTCATTTTAGAATACAGTTAGAATGCACAGATTATTCCTCAGTTTTATGCAAATCAGATATATGACATGGCCAAAAATAAATGCAAAAATGCTTTTTTTGCATAGCTGTTTTTGGCACATACAATTGTAACATTATATCTTGCAAGCAAACACAGTGTAAACTTGCTCCCACTTGAAATTGTTTTCCCACATTAAGGCCTTTAATTTAATTCAGATCTGTAAAGTCCTTGAAAGGTCCTTGAAGTTAACCAAGGTGTGGGAATCCTGTAGTTTTGCTGGTTTAACCCAAGCTTGCCATTTAACTCAAATTAAAGTAGTTAATTTTGGTGAATGTTTCTAAAGCACCAATTGAGTATATGTGTATGTGCATGCATGTCTATGGATGGATTGATGGATGGATGGATAGATAGAAATAGTTTTGCTATTGGAGCAAATAGATTTTAAATATCATATTTTCCAGAAAATAGGTCACACCTGATTATGTGTCAATTGCATTGTTGAGCAACAAAACAACACGTTGTTAAATCAAACTGGTGTCACATTTAAAATTTCATTGAGAACTATTGTACAACAGATTGTTTAGAAATATTTGTAATTGCTCTTAGCCCACCACAAATCCTTTTAAATTAATCAATATTCAGAACAAAACAGAAACAGTGGCATTCAGGCAAATGTTAAATGTTTTTGTATGTGTGTTTTCTCCACAGCTCTACTCAGTTTCACATTGGTGCACTATATCTGTGCCTTTGCTGCAGTCGTGTTGTTTTATATTTTCTACACCCAGCCAGATGACTGCACAGAAAACAAAGTCTTTATTAGTCTTAACCTCATCTTCTGTGTCATTGTGTCTGTGGTGGCCATTCTTCCTAAAGTGCAGGTCAGTCTTACACTCCCAAGCTGTTTTGCTTCCCACTGTTTTCTTGTAGTTTATTTCATTTATTTATTTTTTATTTTATCTTATCATTTCATGTCTACAACATTAATTTAAGAAATCAGCGCAGTGTAGTGAGAGTGCATTTTTGACACACCATCAATATATTAATATGCACTCAACTATAGTTGGAAAGATGTAAGGGCCATATTTATACATTCAAACGCATATTTGTTTGAATTGCTTTTAAAGTTACAATTCGGAATGGTATTTTTTAATACAGTATATTCAAACGTAAAAAAAAAAACTGGCTTCTAAATCACTGTTCTCTGATATAATATATGAGTGTTATTGGGTGTGTTTTTTAGAAAGCACACCGAAACGCACAATGTAATATGGGCTACAATATTCTGAATATTAATTTGCCTTGTTTTGAAAATCCCAAAGTTAAAGATTAATATAAAAAAATATATATAAACACAGACACTTTGTATAACATCCACAAACCATCCAATTAGAAAACAATAGGATTTGTGTACTAAATGTAAAAACACCAGCACAATTTGCACATATGTACAATATTTCACCACCTGAATACATCACAGCAATCTGATTTTTGCATGTTTTATTCGTGGACATGTTTATTTAGTAATTTTTACTTGTAATCGTTTTCTGAATCAACATAAGGGTAGTATAACATGCTGAGCTTTACTGTATACAGTATGTCTTCAAAATCCGAATATTTGCTTTGTATATATGTCACAGGAAGCTCAGCCAAGCTCTGGTCTGCTCCAGGCATCCCTCATCACTCTCTACACTATGTATCTCACATGGTCTGCTATGAGCAACAACCCCAGTAAGTCTGACAACCAGATCATATGTAATGCTGTCCTTAATTCTCATTTAATTTAAATAGATTTTTGAACTAAATTTACTCCATCTATGAAAAGGAAATTTGCAAAAACACTGTCAGGTAAAAGGGTTATTATATTCAGTAGTTTATCAGATCCAAAATGTATATAGAGTTTCTGTCATTTTGCCTATTTCCACTTTTTGCAAACTTTGGTGAAACATTAATTGAAATTCTGAGGGGGGATAAACGTTGGGAGTGTTATTATCGGTTTTTACAAGACTTTTGAAACTTTTATAAGTTTTTATGATTCAAAAACAGTTACCATCTATAGTTCTTAAC
This sequence comes from Danio kyathit, assembly GCA_903798195.1. NCBI lineage: Eukaryota > Metazoa > Chordata > Actinopteri > Cypriniformes > Danionidae > Danio > Danio kyathit. Next base: position 19,193,357 of record LR812537.1, on the reverse strand, counting down.
CCGATTACAGCACACAACTTTAACCAGCTCACCCTCTGATGGAATGCCAGCAAACTTGAATGTGCAAGCAAAGAGAGTCTGAGGCTATGATAGAGATTAGTGACCGGTTTCTCACAACACTTGTTTTTAGTGGTTGTTTGCAGTAAAATGAAGTATTATTGTGACATTTTTAAAATAATAGTTTTCATTTTCAGTAATGACACATGATCTTTAAAAATTGTAAGACTTCAATTTATTTTGGTTTAGTAAAAGCAGTAATTTTTTAACAACAAATAAATGGTTACTAATCCTAGTTTGTTCAACCGTTGCAGTTTATATAAATCTTCTAATGTGTCCCTAGGAGGAATTGATTTATCACATATCAAACTAAAAAATCTGATCTGATGTTCTTAAAAAGATAACAATAAATGTATATATAATTTCTCACTGAATTATGAAGTTGTTATTATTCTGTAATATATATATAGGGAGTGCAGAATTATTAGGCAAGTTGTATTTTTGAGGATTAATTTTATTATTGAACAACAACCATGTACTCAATGAACCCAAAAAACTCATTAATATAAAAGCTGAATATTTTTGGAAGTAGTTTTTAGATTGTTTTAGCTATTTTAGGAGGATATCTTTGTGTGCAGGTGACTATTACTGTGCATAATTATTAGCCAACTTAACAAAAAATTAATATATACCCATTTCAATTATTTATTTTCACCAGTGAAACCAATATAACATCTCAACATTCACAAATATACATTTCTGACATTCAAAAACAAAACAAAAACAAATCAGTGACCAATATAGCCACCTTTCTTTGCAAGGACACTCAAAAGCCTGCCATCCATGGATTCTGTCAGTGTTTTGATCTGTTCACCATCAACATTGCGTGCAGCAGCAACCACAGCCTCCCAGAAACTGTTCAGAGAGGTGTACTGTTTTCCCTCCTTGTAAATCTCACATTTCATGATGGACCACAGGTTCTCTATGGGGTCCAGATCAGGTGAACAAGGACGCCATGTCATTAGTTTCTCTTTCTTGCCAGCCACGCTGTGGAGTACTTGGATGTGTGTGATGGAGCATTGTCCTGCATGAAAATGATGTTTTTCTTGAAGGATGCAGACTTCTTCCTGTACCTCTGCTTGAAGGTGTCCTCCAGAAACTGGCAGTAGGACTGGGAGTTAAGCTTGACTCCATCCTCAACCCGAAAAGGCCCCACAAGCTCATCTTTGATGATACCAGCCCAAACCAGTACTCCACCTTGCTGGCGTCTGAGTCGGACTGGAGCTCTCTGCCTTTTACCGATCCAGCCACGGGCCCATCAAGACTCACTCTCATTTCATCAGTCCATAAAACCTTAGAAAAATCAGTCTTGAGATATTTCTTGGCCCAGTCTTGACGTTTCAGCTTGTGTGTCTTGTTCAGTGGTGGTCGTTTTTCAGCCTTTCTTACCTTGGGCATGTCTCTGAGTATTGCACACCTTGTGCTTTTCGGCACTCCAGTGATGTTGCAGCTCTGAAATATGGCAAAACTGCTGGCAAGTGGCATCTTGGCAGCTGCACGCTTGACTTTTCTCAGTTCATGGGTAGTTATTTTGCGCCTTGGTTTTTGGTTTGGTTTTTCCACATGCTTGCGACCCTGTTGACTATTTTGAATAAAACGCTTCATTGTTCGATGATCACGCTTCAGAAGCTTGGCGATTTTAAGAGTGTTGCATCCCTCTGCAAGATATCTCACTATTTTTGACTTTTCGAAGCCTGTCAAGTCCAACTTTTGACCCATTTTGCCAAAGGAAAGGAAATTGCCTAATAATTATGCACACCTGATATAGGGTGTTGATGTCATTAGACCACACACCTTCTTATTACAGAGATGCACATCACCTAATATGCTTAATTGGTAGTAGGCTTTCGAGCCTATACAGCTTGGAGTAAGACACCATGCATAAAGAGGATGATGTGGTCAAAATACTCATTTGCCTAATAATTCTGCACTGCCTGTATGTATATATATATATGTATATATATATATATATATATATATATATATATATATATATATATATATATATATATATATATATATATATATATATATATATATATATATATATATATATATATATATATATATATATATATATATATATATATATATATACACATTCATTCATTCATTCATTCATTCATCTTGCCATGGAATAGCCATGTGTTGCTGATGTGAAAAACAAACATGACTAAAAGAAATCAAACTGTAGTATCTGGTAATTTCTACAAGAACAAAGGATTTTCTGGAAAGACATTGGAATGTTCTAGATGATGCTTGTTTGTCTGCATAATTGAGTGCTGGGAAATAAGGCATACACAAACACAAGTAGCTGCCAGAATGGAAAAAATGATATGTGTTAGCAACATCCTGGCCAATTGTAACTAGTTGAAAACACTTTTTTCCTGTAGAGTTCAGTATGGAAATTCTGCCTATCTTTTGCATTTATTGGCTACACTTAACTCAACCACTGCATTACAGCTCAGTAAGCATGTATAAAATGCATAACAGAAACATATTAAAGTACATATTAAAGTGCACTACTCTATTTACAAGGACATAAAAGGGCAACAACAAAAAAAACATGAACTAAACTTATATGATGTCTCTCGCTTTACAGACCGTAAGTGTAACCCCAGTCTGTTGAGTATAGTCAATGGCCAATCTGCAGCTCCCACTCCTACCAGCACCCCTGGTGTTTTTACACAATGGTGGGATGCCCAGAGCGTTGTGGGTTTGGTCATCTTCCTCCTGTGCACACTGTATGCCAGGTAAGCTATCTTTACCACTGCTAGAAACAAAGAAGGATTTAATATCATAACTTGATTTGACTATTTAAAAAAGAATACAGAATATAATAATATATGACAATGCATTCATGTGATTTTAAAACTCAATTAAAGTTAATTGGAGTAATGCAGCATTTCTCCAGTCTTCAAGACACATTTCTTCCATATGTTTAAAATGGTATTTATTACATGCTTATTTACTTTATTTGCTTATTCAATTGCTTTATTTATTTATTTAATTATTATTATTATTATTATTATTATTATTATTATTATTGTTTGAAATGTAATATTTAGCATAATAATGTAAATGAACTGTATTTATTTTACATGATCTCTAAACTATTACCCTGAGCATTTGATTTTATTCATGTATTTATTTTTTTTATATTTATTTTTATGTTTGCTGCTTCTCTGTTTCTAGCATTCGTTCCTCAAACAACAGCCAAGTGAATAAGCTCATGCAGACAGAGGAGGTTCAGGGTCTGGCGAGCTCTGATGCCAATGATGCCGTCTCTGAGGATGGCGTGAGACGAGCCGTGGATAACGAAGAGGACGGCGTCACATACGGCTACTCTTTCTTCCATTTCTCTCTCTTCCTCGCCTCTCTCTACATTATGATGACTCTCACCAACTGGTACCAGTGAGTGTCCTAAAATAGTACTGCTTTTCAATATTCAGTGTTTTTAAATATAAATCTTTTAACGGGGTTGAAAACGGTTTAATAATTAATAGCATTTATAGAGTCGACAAGTTACATTTTGGAAAATGAATTGTTCCACACTATTGAATGCATTAGGGATTTGAAAAACTGTTGAAGAGGTTAAAACCATGAACCAAACTAAATCACTAAAGGTGAATTACTAACTTTTATTTAAGGAGCTATTGAAGGGACTTTGGAGACGGACTCCATTCTGTCATTTGAGTGACATCTGTCATCTGCTTTATTTGAATGTGCAGAGGTAAAGGTGGTTGCTTTGTTTATTTTGGTGTGCCATGCTTGCTCTGATTGGTTGCTCTATTTTCTGTAGAGCATCATAGGTAAGGAGTTATTTTCCCAAATTCTTTAGTGAAAAAATAAATAAATAAAGATGATAGACAATAGGCAAACAGATGAATTAAACAAAGCACATTCTGTCTATTTGAAACTTGGGAGCTCACAGCTCTCTTTAAAAGTTTTTTCCATTGTTATTACTACATTTTAAATTCTGTGTTGCATTGATTTGGGGAACTTTCATTGAAAAAGCTGAAAGAATATCACTTGAAATAATACAGCTACACTACAAATAATCCATAAATATAGGCAGTGCTTCATTTAAGACCGATCTTGCTGGATCCTGTTCCGGAAAATGTCATACATTCGTGTTTTGCATTCTGGTATTTGTTTTAATGGATCTGGTGTTAACTTGTGTGTGTGGTGAATACCTACGTGTGGGTGTGAGAGAGAGCGTATGTGAATGACTGCAAGCGAAGGCTGTGCGGATTGTGTGTACGCACACACACAATGGTAGTCACCATGCACAAGTTAAAGCAAAGGTCATGTTTAACTATTTGCCCTCAACAATATTTTCTGCCAATCAGCTTTCTTATGTATACAATCCGTCTTATTGGTTGGTGATTTTCGGACTCAGTGAGCAGCGAAAATAAAGAATGGCATAGTGGCTAGTTAAATTATATTTGTATTTTCAAAATGGCAAAGAGGCAGTCAAGCATATTATAATTTTTTAAAACCACGAGTAAGTCTGATAATGAGCCCGATCAAAAAAGATCTTGACATGATGAAACTGCGCCAATGGATCAGGATAGTGGGAGACAGAAGCAAAGCGATCTCAAGTCAACCAAAAAACATGACCGAAGAGGTAACTGTGGAGTCATCTTGAAGATTAGACTGAGGGAGTCATTTATTTATTTTTTTTCCACTTGGTACATAATAGTGAAGTGAACATAATAGTGATTGTTTATACAATTTATGTTTGTAGCTACCTGTTTTTATCATCCATGACTGACCTATAACGTTATATGGCACAAAATAATTAAAGACCATTCAGAAATGTGATGCTCTTTTTTGCTCTATCACCGTTTAATGACGTCATGTTCCAGGAAAACTTGTGTGGTAAACGTTGGTCACGGTAACTTTTATTTCCTGGTTTTGTTCCTGGAATTATTAATTTACAAATGAAGCACTGAATATAGGGCAAAGTGAGTAAAAGGTATGTTTGGCTTTGTGCTTTTTTTTTTTTTTTTTTTTACATCTTATTTTTAAAATAACATTAAACAACATTGTGACTGTGTCAGAAGCATATCTATGGTCAAATCTTTTAGAGTTCTCAGTTTTGTGTGCCCTATGTTACAGTAATATTTAACAGTAATACTGCTAGTTTTAAGGGTTATTTACTAAAAGATATTGATATTGGATGATTGAACAGTGAGGGGAATAATGCCATCTCATAACCATTTTTGTTTTGAAGTACACTGATTTCATGATAGACAATTTACATGTATAATTAAAGCAACATGGATTTAAGGACAAAGGTGAACCAAATTATGGATTATAAAAGAGCATAGTTTGTTTTTGGGAGTCTCCAACAACAGACTGATATGCTTGCAAAGTCAAAAAACACTTTTGTTGTCTTATAAAATGCATATTTATTTTACCGTTTATATCCCAATGACTCCCATATGATTTAAGTGAGTTTTTTTTCCCCAAAGCCCTCCTTTCCATGCTAATCTGCGGTGATTGGTCTGATGACCCACTCTGTTGTGATTGGTTTACTGCATGTAGAAACTGAATACCCGTCATGGCTTATCAAGTCTGTACTGAAGCAACAAGCAGCTGCAATACAGAGTATATGCAGGAACGCATTGATAAAACATGTTTTCACCAGTCTGCGAGTGCAACATTTGGGTGGGCAATGTTTCGTTTAGACATCATGAAGAAATGGCTAATGATTCATTCTTCCCCCACCCCCTTCCAAACCTAGTCAGTAACTTTATACATGGTTTGACCTACAAGCCGTTACACACTGCATGAAAGGTAATTTTCAAAAAGCTATAATAGTGGAACTTTAAATATGTATTTCTCTATGGAAAAAAATTAGTAGATTTTTTACCCCTAAAAACTGACTGTTGATGTCTGTAGTGCCATAGCGTTTTTGGGAGTTTTGGTACATGTACAAATTGAACAATTATTCTTTCCTTTTTTCCACTTCCTCATTATTTCTCAGACCTGAAACTGACTATGCAGCCATGACGACCACTATGCCGTCGGTGTGGGTGAAGATCTGTTCCAGTTGGCTGGGATTGGGTCTGTACCTCTGGACTCTCGTGGCTCCGCTAGTCCTGATCGACCGGGACTTCAGCTAAACACCTGTAAGATACTGCAAACAATCTACCATTTTCACCAAATCATATGCAGTCACAAAGTCTTGTTCATCCATAAAATGCTTTGAGCTTTCGAACTCACTTGTCGCACACTTGTTAACCTTTTGCACGCTTTGTTACATAGTTATTCACTTTTAGAAAAGATCCCTAAATGCACTTCAGAAAGCTTCAATCTTGGTAATGCTGCATAAATAAGACTTATGTTTAAAGGTTTGTTTTCTTCTTTTATTCTTTGACTTATCGTGCATGCGTTGAATTCACAAAGGCTGATATATAAGACAGTTGAACTATTTCTAAATATTTTATTATCATGTATATCTGTTCAGTTTTGTTACAAAATGCACTACATTTAATCAAATCAAAGTTGAATGTGCCGGAAAACAATTGAAGAGTGCCTTATCTGTATTAAGATTTTAATTTTCATAAAGATATGCATAAAGATAGCTTTATTTTAGGAGCCTTATGAGACTCCTCCTGACCAATATGTTTTATGTTCATTTTAGATCTTTTGTATTTGTACTTTTTATTCATGCAAGTCTGATAATTATTAAAAATTGTACACAATGTTATGGTTCTCCATTCTGACTATTCTTTAGGCTGATGCTGTATGACAGGAAGTATCCTCTAGGTGGAAGTGTTGTTCTTATTAGTTCACTACTTTTACTTGAGTGCTTTTATTTAGTGGTTCTTAGACGAGCGTTTTCCACCATGCTCAACACTTCTTGTGCTACAGATATAAAAGCACTTTAAATCATGACGAGAGCAGTGCAATTATTTTTCAATCAGATTTAAGAGTGGGCTTTTATAGTGAATAGTGTATTTTTATTATGGCCATTACCTATGATTATCGTTTCCGTATTCTCTCTGCCCAAAACACCCATGGACATTCAGATTTAAAGCAATTTTAAAAGTCATAAACTTTAAATTTCAGATTAATAAAATCAATTCAAATTATGCAAAATCATCACCCCATTGAACAGAATGATTGCATTAAAAATACAAATGGTAGAACGGTAAAATAAACTAGCCAAAGGTAAAAAAAAAAAAAAAAAAATACAGTTATATATTAGATAGATAAGAATAAAATTGTAAGGTTTGGTGTTGATCTTGGTGCATGAGAAAAAAAAGCTGGCCTTTAAAAACACACTTTGAAATCTGTACATCTACTCACCTAACTGTCTGTTTTTAGTCAACCAACCACACAGCAGCAGCTCTGTGCATTTAGTCTTCTAGATGGGTCAAGATCAACTTATGAAGTTTAAACTGGGCCTCAGAATGGGTATTGTATGATTGTTTGTACCTGCCTTTCTGATCTGAATATCTCAAAGTGCTGATTTATTGGGATTTTCACACAAGTTTCTTTAGAGTATATAGAGAAAGGTCTAAAAAAAAGGCACAGTTCTTGGGTAAAAATGCTTTGTGGATGCCAAAGGTAAGAGGAGAATGAGCAGACTGGCAGTTTCAAGCTGATAAAGGCAACAGTTCCTCAAATAGCCACTCATTACAAATGAGGTCTGCTGAAGAGCATCTCTGAATGCTCAACACATTGAACCTTAAAGCAGATGAGCTAAAGCAGCAGAAGATCACATCTAGTGCCAATCCTGTCAGCTAAGAACCAGAAACTTCAGTTTGCACAGGCTTATCAAAATTGGACAATAGAGGATTGTAAAAAGATTGCCTAGACTGAGTCTCAATTTCTGCTGTGACATTAAGAGGGTAGGGTCAGAATTCAGAGTAAACCGCATTTAAAGCAGGAATCCATTCTAACTTGTATCACTGGTTTAGGCTCCTTAGTTTAGTGAATGGTGTTGGTGATTGTTTTTTTTTTTTTGGCTCACTTTTGAACTCCTCTTTGGCAACAGAGCAATGTTTAAATGTCACAGCCAACTTGAGTATTGTTGCAGTTCTTGTACTTTCAGGAGGATGACGCACCATGTCACAAAGTTAATTTCTGGTTAACTAGTTCCATTCAGATGGCCTCCACGTTTACCAGATCTCACTCCAATAGAGCTCCTTTGAGACGCTGCCATGTCAAAAATAAATCAAAATCTCTGAGGAAGGTTTCCAGTACTGTTGAATCTATGCTATCCTATTCAAGAATTGGTTCACTTTCATAACAAAAAAAAACCAGATAATTTACTTATCCCCTTGTCAGACATTTCTTTCTTTCTTAAGTGGTAAAGAAATTATGGTTATTCAGCAAAACTTTTCAAGAGTTTTCTCCATATAGTGGACTCCAATGGAGCTTGCAAGTTTGAGCTTCTAAAAATTCTGCTTCAAAGAATTCTTAAGGATCCCATCCAAGGAATAAGGGTCTTCTCTTGTGAAGCAATTGTCAATTAAAAAAAAAAAGTTTAATATTCAATGATTGACTTTGTTGGCAGTGATCGTGTTGTAGTCCAGTGTTGGGTTCTTTAGGTCTCTGTAGGTCTGATCTGCATGTAGGGCTGTGTTTCTAAATTTTGTATGGCCTTCACTCCGAAAATTCCCTTCTCATTTGATTCGGATGTATGACATTGATTACGTTGTCCAATTGCCCACTATCTGAAGGTTTAAAGAAGTTTTAATTGAGGCTATGTTTACACAACAATTCAGCCAAAAACATTTTCTTGCGTTTACATGACAGCATTTTCAAAACTCTTCATTTTCAAATGACATTTGCACACCCGCAAAAACAGACAAAAATACTATATTTCATGTGCCAGGCCAGTATTTGTATCTCCCTGCAGGGTGGAGAAGTACTTAGGGAAATTTGCAAGTGCATGTAAACAAGTGGAGTGCAGCCTAGGTGTTCAACTCTGGGAACTAGCAGGGATTCATACGTCCCCTATATGTAATGTCGAGAGGCCAACTTGATAAGGGAAGGCCTTGACTTACTAAATGCAATGTAAACTTCAGACATGCACAATTTGTTGTATAAAATGTCCTGTTAATGTGCTTTTAAAACACTGGGTTGGTGGTGACATGAATGCCATGTGTGAACTAACCTGTTGATGTAATGTGTAATGTTTCATCCCAGAGCTTGTGCATGACAAGCTTCCTTTTTTTTTTTTTTAAGAAAATGACATAATTTGGCAAGGTAAGACCCCTCTCCGCTTGGATCATGTAGAGCTCTTTGAAGCTGCATTTTGGAAGTTCATAATTGCAAGCGCCATTGAGGTCCTCCATATGTAGAAAATTCCTTAAATGCTATCCTCAAATCACTTTCTTTTTTTTTGGGGACCAACACTACTAGTTTAACAGAGGCCAGCTAGTGAGAACTGTACATGTAAAGCTTATAAATACATGTCCCCTTGTTCTTTGTTGGTGTGCCCACCTCTAAGGCCAGAATAGGCCTATTTAAATCCAGAGTGTGGTTACCAGAATTGAAAGGGTTACATTGGTCCCTTGACCCAGATGGGAGTGTGTTGGAGTAGACGTATAATGGAGGCCAGCATGTAAAAGCTGTGTAACTAAACTTTACTGTCCTGATCTCACAAGGCATACAGTACATGCAAAAGAGATTGGAGGCTGTAGCCTTAAGTGTCCTTGTATTTGGGCCCACCTTCCAGACCATATTTGCTTGCTTGAATCCTGCTCTGTACAGTTTGATTAGAATTAGAGGAGTCACGTTTGCTATTAGGTTGGCATGTTGGCTACCACAGTTGCCTTATGGCGAGAGATTCCTAGGTTTGAGTCCAGTCTGAGACAAGAACCACTCTCTGGAAGAGCATCCATTGGTTAATCGCATGCTAGAGTTATTTGTGGCTCATTCCACTGTGGTGATCCCTGTTAAAAGAAGAATACAAAAGTGAGTGAGTTATTGGCTACATTGTTACTTTGAGTTAAATTAAGGCAGTCTATTAAAAGTAAAACTCACTCTACTGATCTCAGAAGGCACACTAGCAACATACACTGGAGGCTGTGGTCCTTAGCGTCCTTGTTATTGCACCTGCCTCCCAAGTGAAAATCACATGTTTAGAGCAGGTTGGCAGAGTTACATTGATGCCATGATCCAGATTTTAGTGAAGTTGGGGCCATCAGAGGCCAGATAGTGAGACCTACACTAGTAAAGCTCACTTCCCTGATCTTGATGCACACTAGAGACACACTAGGGGCTGGTGTCCTTTATTAGTCTGCCTGTCTCCGAGGAATTGGCAGTTTGAAACTCGCTTAGTTTTTTTTTGTAGAATCGTTGGGGTTATGGTTCAGTGACCTGAAATGGAGTGAGGTTTAGGGGGTTGAGAGTAAAAGCGAATGGTTAGGGCAAGTAAAATGTATTCTTATGATCTCAAGAGGCACATTAGACAGAGACTAAAGACTGATGTTAGTGTATCTGCCTCAGGGAAACAAACAATTCCCACACACTATCAATACTTGCTGTATAAATGTTTTATTATATATGACATTTTGGTCCCATGACCTTCAACTGGTCTGATCAAGGTCATGGGACCAAAATGTCATGTATAATAAAATAATTATACTGCAAGTATTGATAGTGTGTGGGATTATTTCCCTTTTGCATGTTTTCACATTTTATATATAAATAATAATATCTCGCATCGATGGATTTGCTAATCAGTGTTTGGACTCTCAGTAGCGATTATTAACCCACACTGAACTGAACTTAATCTCTGAAAACTGAACTGACACTGTTTCAATTCACTATAATCTTCTATGTGAAGCTGCTTTGACACAATCTACATTGTATAAGCGCTATACAAACAAAGATGAATTGAATTGAATGTGTGTGTATATATATGTGTGTGTGTGTGTATATATGTATATATATATATATATATGTATATATATATATATGTATGTATATATATATATATATATATATATATATATATATATATATATATATATATATATATATATATATATATATATATATATATATATATATATATATATATATATATATGTATGTATATATATGTATGTATATATATATATATATATATATATATATATATATATATATATATATACATATATATATATATATATATATATATATATATATTATATTTTCTTTCCCCATGCACCTATCGTTGCTTCAGGGGTGCTGAGTTTACATTGATTGATAGTGTATCTGCCTCAAAGGAATTGGCAGTTTGGAACGCACTCAGGCCCTGTCCACATGAACACAAGTAATTTTAAAGACGCAGCTTTTTCTATGCGATTTGGTCATTCGTAAACACCCAAATGCCGTATCAGATGACTTAAACCCAAACTTTTTGAACCAGTTTTTGGCTTGTCTATACAGTCAATTTATTTTTGAGACACCACATTGTTTGCTGAGATCTCCATCAACATGTGTTAGGAGTATATCGCCACTTGTTGCTTTGGCATGCTCTCGACAGTGCTTCATAGAGCGTTTTTGCGTCTCACTGGCTATGTTTCCATCCAAAAATGCAAATTAACTTTATGCGCAAAACTGGAATATTGCATAAAAGACGTGTGAATAATTCAGCGTTTCCATCCAATGACTCAAAAAGAACAAAATCGTCACTTCCTGATTAACTGGCAGCAAATATCAACCGCAAAAATGGAAATTCGCGGCAGTAGGAGAAGCTGAGTGAATCTTTTCTTTATTTAATAAATGACTTGAGCCACAGAAGACTATGTTGACACAAAATGAACCCTTGGTGGCATTTGAAGGCATGAGGCAATTCTGGAATTAATTAATAATATAATAACACATACTGAAACAGTTGAGGCATGTTGGCCTGCTGGTTTGTCTGTTCACACATTTTTATCATCACATGATCTTATAACAAAATCACATGACCTTTTTTAATGCGCATACTGGAATTTGTTCGGTAAAAGTGTTTGCATCATAGTATATGCGCATCTTTTTTTATAAAATGAAAAAGTTTATCTAACCCGGAGGGGTTGGGTCGATGGCTGATAGACATCACGATGCTGAGCCAGTATAGCGATCCTCCGCCCCACCCCCATCGCAGCAGCAACCCACTCGTGAAAAATACGCACTTGGGCCCTATTTACACTAATACGTCTTGGTTTTAAAATTGCATTTTAGAACGAAAACTCCACGTCCACAATGTGTTTTACCTAGCATTTCTCGAAAGCCCTCCTTCCACACTATACCGCTGAAAACGTACGTCACATGACCACACACACACACACACACACACTCTGTATCATTTGCTCTAGCATATGCTCATGTCTGAGCTCCAGGCGGTCAGTCACCAGGAGCTTTGAGCACAAAACCCCAGAGAGCAGTGCACATCTGACAGTTTACCAAGGATGTACCGCTGGATCGCATCTCACTATAGTTGTTAAACATGATATTTAATTAATCTTGTCTCCATTTGATGACTCTTCTGTCTTTTGAATTTATCAGGCAACGTGTCACAGTGTCAGTACACTGCTTCAATCTTTCGCTTTCACACTTGTACTTCGTAATTTTAGCACAAACCTCAGATACTGTTGGTTGGTTCCTGTTGGTTGTGCACCTTTTTTACCAACCAAGTTTGTCAACGGCATTATAATGACACAGATCACTCTGCCTGTTCATGCCAGAGTCCTGAGGAAAAAGTGATTGACATGTAACTTATCATTATTTATGACTTGGTTATGGGTAAAACAAAGACCATGCGGGTCAGGTAGTTGAAACGGTAGGCTACAATTAATTCATTACGAATTAATCAATTATTCATAAATAATTAATTCACCACTGACAAGGATGCCATCGTCAATTGCGATGTTTCACATTAGACATCGTATGACATTGACATCGCCCAACCCTAATACTTAGTTATACGCATACGTTTTTTTGCTCATTTTTAAAATTTATGCACATCTTGGCATTTCAATCAACCGTTTTTTTTATGTGCATAACCAAAAAAGATGGATGGATGGAAATGGGATACTGTGGACAGTTGGTTTTTTTTTTTTTTTTTTTTTTTTTTTTTTTTTTTTTAAATCATGCATTTGTTGATATATATTTTTTTTATTCTAAAGAAAAAAAAAAAGTGTGATTTCGGTAGAACCTTATTTGTTACATTGGCCCCGTGACCTGGATTGGAGTGAAGTTTAGGGGTTGACTCACTCTCCTAATCTCAAGAGGCAAACTAACAACAGATGTTAAAGGCTGTGTTCAATAATTTTATTTTTGGTGGGTTCACCTTTCATGTGATTTTCAGCTGTTTGTACGCATGGTTGAAATTTAGAGTAGGTTGAGTAGATTAAAAATTTTTAAGAATAAAGTTTATTCGTTTGTTCATTCATTCGTTTTCTTTTGGCTTAGTCACTTTATTAATCTGGGGTCGCCACAGTGGAATGAACCACCAACTTATCCACATGTGTTTTACTCAGCGGATGCACTTCCAGCTGCAACCCATTACTGGGAAACGCGTATACACTCTCATTCAAACACACGCATACAACAGACAATTTAGCCTACCCAATTCACCTATAGTGCATGTCTTTGGACTGGGGCAAACCAGAGAACCTGGAGAAAACACAGACGAACATGGGGAGAACATGCAAACTCCACACAGAAATGCCAACTGACCCAGCCAAGGCTCAAACCAGCGACCTTCTTGCTGTGAGGCGACAGTGCTACCCACTGTGTTGCCTTACAGATTAAAGTGTACTACAATAAACACTTGTTTGGATGTTTTTCCCTGTAGTCAGGGTTCCTGTGGGTCCTTAAAGTCTTAAAGTCTTAAATTAAAATCCGGGAAATTAAGGTCTTAAATTGTCTTAAATTTACCGTAAAGTTGCTGTAGGTATTAAATTTTTAGCCGGTCCGCTTAATGCCGATAGGGAAGCACAGTGGTCCAGCGTAAAACATCCAATAGTTGATCAATTTAGTATGTGTGAAACGGGAGTGAAATGACAGTGTCCATGTGTAAACATTCACCTATTACTTGCTGCGTTTAAAGTGCGTAGCAAAGGGGCGTCGCTAGACCCAATTTGAAACTCTCCAGTGCCCCAGTAAATGCTTTGACATATGATTTACTTCATATGCAAAGTGTATTTATTAAGACTGGTAATCCCGGAATAAAGATGTTATTCTCTCTATATATAAACACACACACACACACACACACACACACACACACACACACACACACACACACACTGAGAATACAGCTGGGACCAAGATGGCAGAACTTATCACTAAATCAAATTCCATTAGAAAAAGTTGCAAGGAAAAGAGAAGGGAGTTGGTGTACCTAGACCATGAAGATGAGAAGATAGATGCCACATGTCTTGAGGAGAATTTGGGATGTTACAAAACTTTCTCTCATTGAAAGTCATGTAATATCATTTGTGTTTTCTAACAGTTATGTAGATTATTTGTCAACATTTTGGCTTGTGAAAGGCTGTTTTGAGGACTTTCATTACTGAGCTTATTTTCAGTATTCTATTCTATATGGTTCCTTCATACAAGGCATTGTGTTTAGTGTAATCCAACTTATCTATGTTATGTTGGCTCTGTTCTACATCACAAAGGAAGAAAAAAAGAAAAGAAAAAGATCTCAAAGAAAAGTAATTTTTTTTTAACTTACCGAGTCTACATTGCACATAATTGATACCAAATGGAAAACTTTAAAGTTTTGATTTCCATTGTAGGAGGCAATAAATTGTGTAACCTATTCCAAAGAAATTGACATTTTTGGGTCTTAAATTATATTTGTTGAGGTCTTAAAAAGGTCTTAAAAAGCATTAAATTTTACTTTTAAAATGGTGCAAGAACCCTGGTAGTGTCTTTGCTTAAAAAAGTAATTTGCTGGTTATGTAATAGTGAGTTTCTGAAGTGTACAGCTTGATTATGTGACGTGGCTGATGGTGCTACACCAAGGAATCCTTTTCCCTTAACGCATCACTTTGCAATGACCTCACTAATTGTGCTCTCTTTCAGCCCCTTGGCTGTCCCACTGTGGGTATCTCCCTGTCTATCTCACCGATTCTCCTGATGGTTTCATGTCTGTGCAGTGGTGCATTCGCGCACACATATGCGTGCGCGCACACACACACACACACACACACACACACACACACACACTCACTCCAGGGAGCAGCAGGCAAATCTAATTCTGTTATATAACCAGTAACTACACCACAACATAGTCTAAAGTGGGTCTCTCTGTCTGCTTGAGTAAGGTTTCTGACATCATGTCGGCTTGGGAAGCTGAAGGCCCAAAACAGGCTTTTCACGATATCGAAATCCCTTTTAAGGGACTGACTCAAATAGAGGATGATGCACTGGTTCGGGACCCTATTGCACTGCCTGGATGTGTGTGTTAACTGTCAGGGTAATTAAAGATTCAGCTGGCCTGCCTTTGAGACTCAACTGTGATGTGTAGGGAGGCTGCCATGGTTATGTAGCTTGAAAAACAGCAACCGTTTACACCTGCTCCATAACAACAGTAATTGCTCTTAATGGTGTTCATTGTGTTGTCCATTGGAGCTCATTTTAGGATCTCCTTAATACACCAGGGGAGAGGCTGAAATAGCATTTGCTTTGAAAATTGTTTTAGAAATGCAATAATAAAACTTTTTGTCAATGATTCATCTGTGTATAGGTTTCATTTTGTTGTTTTTTAAAAAAAAAACATTTTTAAAGCAACATTTCATAACTTGGTCACACCTCTTTGTGATGAGGGCTTCTACAATGAGTAAAGTTGGTATGAAATAAAATAAACACTTATTTTTTTAATGCATTGTATGTGTATTATGAACTATTTATTAATGCACAACTTTTTAATTTTTAATTTACCAGTGAAATACCTGATGCTTTCTGGAACGCAGGATTTTTTTTTTTTGTCAATAATTCATTCAAACCATACCCCTCCATGATTGACTGTTTAAATTGTAAGCATGACACTCCAAAGTAAATGTATTCAAGCAACCCAAGGGGTAGTACCGGATCCTGTTACTTTTTTAAATTCATTACATCTAAGTCAATTCTGATCTTTCTGAACTTTAAGAGCATATCCAGACCTTGCTTATAGATCTACATCTATATTCAAAGAGATATCATCACCTTAGAATTATAAGGTTCTATCTGACGTTTTTGTCAAAATTGAGTTATTGACATATTCTTATTAAATGACAACTTATTTACATTATGGGATGTTTTTTTTTTTTAAGTTGTTTACATTTTAAGACTTTTTATTTAAAAAAAAAACAAATGTTACACACACACACTGTTTGCTATGGAATGCAAAAACTTTGAAGCTCAATATCTCAAAATCATTCAGAACGCAGATAGAACCTTATAATTCCAAGGTGACTATATGCCTACATATCAAAATCAAATTCACTAATGTGTCTCACAATAAAGAAGGAACAATCTTTCACCAAATCCATTCCGTCAAGTCTGCATAAACAATGCATTTTAACGCTTTTATTTAAATCTGCCTTCATTTTTTGAAGCCACGTCCATATCTTTGAATCAAAGATTCCATACCAATTATTCATTTTCATTAGTGTGTGCATTTTCATATCCATATGTTGCACATACAGTATGCTACTCTCGAATGCATGTCACAAAATTGAAGATATGTTCAGGGATCGTAAAAAAATGTTGTCCCTGCAATAACAGCTTGGTAAGTAGAACTCTTTAATGAAAACTGTACAAAAGCACGCACATCCCTCTTAACTGGGTGCTCAGCCAAAAAAACGCAAAAAGTGCAAATAATATATTCAACATATCACTCCGTGATGCAATGTCAGACACGATGCACTCAATGGAGTGGGTGACGTCACTGTGATGGGTGGGGTTAGGTGAGCGCATTTAAAAGCATTGGATGCAGCTCAGATTGCACTGCACCAGGTCTGCATCCAGACCCCTCTCAATAAATTAGCATTTTTGGAGCTTTGGTGTTGCCGCCTTTGTTGAATATATAAGTAGAAGTCTTCGACATATTTTAAAATATGTCGGTATTTATTTTGACTACATAACTTTTTTTAAATTAATCATAAGTGCTAACTGTCTCAGCTCTTTTTTTCCCTCCATGAAGAGCTTTGATATAACTTTTTTTTTTTTTTTTTTTTTTTACAAATAGATCATTAAAGAATGTGAAATTCATTTAATCTGACCTCAAAAGTCCTGCATGTATGTTATATGTAGCAGAAATTCTTCCAGCAGCCTCTGAGGGCCATGTGAAGAGGCTGTACATTAACTTTTTGATTTTTATTATCATAAAAGTGTCAAATGAATGTTTTAATTGTCTAGTTTTCATTTCATTTGAATTGTGAATTGTCAAAATCCTGCAATCATGTTCAGTAGATAGACAATGCCTAAGATTTTAATTTATAATAATAAAAAAAACATTTGAAGGGTCAACAAAACATTTTCCTATCATTAACTTAATTATTTTAGTTAAGTCAATAATGTATGTCAATTTTTGCATATTATCTGATAGTTTAGACCTGTGATGCGGTTCAGTTTAAATAATACATTTTGATATTTTTTTCTTAATTTAATGGATTTAAGTTTTTTTTTCCCCTCATTGCCACATGCACGTTCAAGCTTGGTTTGCACATTTGCAGTATTAACTTTGAGCAGTCACTAGATTTGTGATGGCATTCAAATGCAAATAATAAGGTACATTTTTTTGCAATATAACTTGAATCAAAATTCATATAAATATAAATAAACCTTTCCCCCCAGAATTATGATTGACCAATTGCATCTAATGAACCATTAGGTGATTGATTGTAAGCAGATTTATGTAAAATTATTCAAGTAGACTCAGATATATTAGTCACCAGCCTGTGGAACAAAGATAAAAAGGCAAAGAAAAAGTATATAAAACATTACAATAAACACTACTGTTTACAGTAAACTGCAATTTAAATGCATTATCTTGTCACCAATGTGTTAATCAACTCGTGTTTAGAAAATTACCAAGATAAACTGACAACTGAATATATTTTACTAAATCCAAATTAACTTTGGTTAATTAAAGCTCAAGGTGCATTTTTGCACTGCCACTTTCTTTTTATTTATCATGACCCACTTAAGGTCTTCATGAAAAATCTACACTGTAAAAAAGAAATTCTGGCTTCCATACAATTGATTTGTGTTGGAACAACAAGAAATAAATTAGGTTCATTTACAAATTTTACAAATTTACGTGGAT
Source organism: Danio kyathit (assembly GCA_903798195.1). Lineage (NCBI taxonomy): Eukaryota > Metazoa > Chordata > Actinopteri > Cypriniformes > Danionidae > Danio > Danio kyathit. The sequence goes on along the minus strand of LR812537.1, from coordinate 19,175,035 downwards.
TGATCATAGAACCAATTAAGTTGTCCCACCAAAAACCTCAAGAATGTGTTCTTTCAGCTTATTTTAAATAAGTATATTTTGAACAAACACCAAAAGTAATTTTTGAGAGTATTGTAAAGTATTTGAACGCATGCAGTGTGCGGGACAGTTGTGCTGCACCGCCACTGACAGCTCAGTGAAGGGGGCGTGGCGCGCGCCGCTCAATGGTCTCGTGCGGGAAAGCGTGGCGCGCGGCGCTTGCGCTCACCGAAGCAGCGTGTCCTGCGCGAGATTGCAGTTCTGCTTGTGCCAGCCGCTGGACGACAGCAAAGACGTACCAGCATCCGACAGACCTGCCTCTCTGGACCTAAATGCTACAAGGCATTCGGGTGTCCGGCTCTTCGTGGAATAATAGATGGAGAGGGAACGGCCACGCTGTCAGGTAAACGTCTTTCTGACATCTCTTTCATTGTGTACACTGATCTGTCCTGCAGGGTACAGTACATCCGAACAACACAAGTCTGCCCCATGCGGTGTGTAAATATTATTTAAAGAAAAAATAATAACAATGCGCAAGATCTTTTAATGTGAGTTTAGAGTGATTTATATATTTGCATTGTTATTATATGCCAGCGTTTTTACAATGAAGGGCTCATTAGGGTGCATCACTCTAGGTGCCAAGGCACAGGGTGGGTATATGTTGCATTGTCAGTGGTGTAAAAGAGGTCACTAAATATATTCAGCAAGACTACAGTTATATGTTTACCAGCTGGCCTCTTTTGATATTAACACGCAATCTCTTTTGTGATCGAGAGTAAATGTTATTATACTGTAAATTAAATGTAATGACATCATCGCTTCTTTTCTACCGTTTATGATTTCAAGTGCAGCTTAGCGTCATCAGGAAATCCAGACTCTCTGGGAAGCATTACATATATAATGGATGATAAACGCACGTTATTGCGGATGCATTTTAAAACTAATGCGCCTCTAGTCGACGTTTATTTGCCGTTTAAACAGCGGACTGAAGAGTGTGTTGTAGGCGCACAGAATTCCCGGCATTGTCCAGAGCGCGATGAAATCATCAATAATGTTACATAATCGCCGAATGCGGGACTGGGTTAAACGGGGGTCATTGCGAACCTGTCAATCCTGGAGAGATGCAAAATGTCAGCTCGTAATGACGATTAGTCAATCAAGCAAGCAAACAAGCAGTCCATCGCTGCGTTTGTTCATCGCCTTTGTTACATCGACAGCGCGGTAGTCCAGCAGCACGCGCGTCTTTATTACATTAGAGAGAAACGGTGGTTCTGCTTTTCCTTATTGCGTTAGAAAAGCTAACAATACAGTACAAAACCAAAAAAAAAGTGGGCGACTAAACTAATAAAAGCGTCGAAGCGAAAAGAGCGTTCGCATTCTGATACTTTGTCTCTACAGACGAACAGGATGATCTTTGTGCCATGAACGCTGCGTTTTAGTGTAATGCTAATAATTCAGCTTTTAAACCCATGAGCTCTGTCCAGTTATTTCTGAACGGAACGTTCTGTGTGAACGCCCCCTAAAACGCCACACGCGTCGCCCATAAGAGGGAGCGTTGTAATTTGCCGCGTCGCTCGCGCTCGGATGATGTGACGCTGTAGCTCGTGTGATTTATGTTAACGTGGCCTAATTATAGTTTACCTTTTTTGTCATTTCCAGAGAGATATTCTCCCTGAATAAGCTAAAGGCGCATTATAAAATTGTGAGAATATGAGCAAATGAGAGATTGTTGAATAATGAAATGTAAAACTGATATTATCATTGAGAAACCTAGACGTCTGGGCTGTCAAAACAGAGATCATTTCAGGACAAACACACAGCAGTTCTGATACTGTACAGGTTTTGACCTATTTTTTATAATGTACTGTTAGCTGACTTTTCAATCCTGTTATCTACACATCCAATAGGCCTAACTACATTTGTAAAGGCTGTCTGGCACTACAAACTGTTTTACATTCTTGTGTTTTGGGGCAGGGGCGTAGCAAGTTTTAGAGCCAGATCATTTAGAAACAGGTGATTAATAATTATATGAATGTAAACTTTTGGATCTCATTCAACTGTCCACCCACTTTTAAAATGTCCGCTACGTCCCTGTTCCAGGGTGTTTATATATTCAGAGGCATATTTTAATTAAAAACAAAAATCGTATAATCTGATTTTAAATGACATGATCTCAATCATTAAATTTTCATATGGCTAATATTTCTCGAGCTGCAGAGAAAAATACATGCATTGATGACTCATGACAGCTGTGATAACACACACACGCACGCACACACACACACACACAAAACAGTCCCATACCATTCGCTAGTTAAAGTGTTTGGACAGAACTGTAAGTGCAGTGTGTCCACAGTCATATTCACGAGTTCGCACCTACAGAAGTTTAAGAATTAAAGCATATTTGGCGTGCTGTCCAGGGAGAGGGCTCTGAGCTCGGGGAAGACGCCCCCAACTCGTGTTATTTCCCGTATCGGGGAACAGAGAGGAGTTGGGGTTCGAGCGAAGTGTCTAGCCCGGCCCCAGAACGCTCCCCCCGGGTAGATAATGTTTAAGAAGTGAGGTGTTGGGGTGGTGGAGGGATGCTAAAGTCGTGAGATAATGCAGGTAGGACAATTTTGGTATTTATAGGGGTTTGGTCAAATACTAATTGGATAATAGAATGATTGTCAATGACGTAATGAAATTCTGAAACGTCTGTGCGTGCTCCTCCCGAAATTTGTTTATAAAACATCACTTGGGGTGATATAAAGACAATAAGTTTTTTTTTTTAATTTCCTGATGTTAAATAGGATCCAAATCCATCCCATTTTGAGGCCCACCGCAACGTGACGTAGAAGTGCGGTTTCCCCACCCACTGATTTTAATCTGATTTGATTGATTAAAAGATCTGTTCAGTTCACTGTGATCATCAAAGATCATCAAATGTGATCAAGAATGAGTTTTACAAGTTTAAAACGTTTTTAAAACAGTGAATGTTTGTAATGAATTACAGCGATTTTACCATCTTTACTATCACCACAGCCGCATGTCAGTACAATTAAAAAAAGAAGATGCTTCAATCCCTTTTTTGGATGTTTATTTATCAGGTTTATTTTGTAGATCAACATTACGGATATCGATACAGCAGTGGATATTAATGTGTATCCTATTACATTTGTCGTGCAAAAACAGTGCAAAGTTAAATGTGCGCGCTGTGTGTGCGTGAACTTTGTAACGACATTGTGTGTGACTTGTTACAGAAAAACTTGAATGAACTCCACAACAAATTCATCAAATAATCATTGGGAAAGTTCCTGCTTCCTTCAGGTCTGTCACTGTGCTGTTTATCTGACTCAGCCGAGGCAGAGATTGGTGGGCAGGGAGAACTTGCATTAAAGGCACAGGCAACAAAAACAGCTACATTGTGTTTAGAGCAGAAAATCCAATATTCTGAAAGGGATAACAAATAATCTGATGGGTATTTCGAGCTGAAACGTTAGACACATTCTGGAGACACAAACGACTTCTATTAAATCTTGAAAAATAGGTGCCCTTTAATTGTAAATGTGACCAATCCATGTAAAAAAATACCATATACCATGTCAGAGTGTCACAAATTGTTAAAAATAAATTCCAAATCAATTTAATTATGTTGCTTTATTTATTTAAGTTAACTTAAAGAGTTTTCATAACTGAATTTCTTAAATTTAGTACACATTAATTCTACACATCATGGTGTCAAATAAATTAGGAAGGGAGTTCACCCCATAATGAATAACTGAACATTTACTCATCCTCATGTGGTTTCAAACCCTACAAGTCAAACACAAAAGAAGACATTTTGAAGAAACCGTTGATTTCAATTAGATCAAATTTCCAGCTTTCTTCAAAATATCTTTCTAGTTTGTGTTCAACAGAAGAAAGTCAAACAGGTTTGGAACAAGTAAAGGAATTATCCCTTTAGTACATTTAACATCTTTTAACATTTACAAGCATTTTGACTGATTTAATAGTTTTTTTCTCTGGTTTTAACATATAAACAGTAACCAAAAATTATTTAAACATGACAGCATTCATACAACGATTTATTGTTTTTCCCCTTTTCACAATATATACTATGCATATACAGTGCATCAGAAAAGCATTCATAGCGCTTCACTTTTTCCACTTTTTTTTATGTTACAGCCTTATTCCAAAATGGATTTAATTATTTATTTCCTCAAAATTCTACACACAATACCCCATAATAACAATGTGATTTTTTTTTTTAAATTCTTGCAAATTTATTAAAAATAGAAAACCTGAAAAATCACATGTACATAATTATTCACAGCCTTTTCCGTGAAGCTCTGAATTTAGCTCAGGTACATTCTGTTTCCCCTGATCATTCTTGAGATGTTTCAGCAGCTTAATTGGAGTTCACCTGTGGTAAATTCAGTTGATTGGACATGATTTGAAAAGGCATACACCTGTCTATATAAGGTCCCAGGGTTGACAGTGCATGCCAAAGCACAAACCAAGGATGAAGACAAAGGAATTGTCTGTAGACCTCTGAAACAGGATTGTCTTGAGGCACAAGTCTGGGGAAGGTTACAGAAAAAATTCTGCTGCTCTGAAAGTTCCAATGAGCACAGTGACCTCCATCATCCATAAGTGGAAGATGTTTGGAACCACCAGGAATCTTCCTAGAGCTAGCCAGCCTTCTAAGCTGAGAAATCGGGGGATAAGGTCCTTAGTCAGGGAGGTGATCAATAACCCAATTGTCTGAGCTCCAGCATTCTTCTGTGGAGAGACGAGAACCTTACAGAAGGACAACCATCTGTGCAGCAATCCACCAATCAGGCCTGCATGGTAGAGTGGCCAGACGGAAGCCACCCCCCACCTGGAATTTGCCAAAAGGCATCTGAAGGACTCTCAGACCATAACTGTACGTTCACACCGAAAGCGGCGAGAGCGTCAAAGTAGCCGGAAGTCATTCATTTTCAATGGGAGCAGGCGGCGATAAGCGGCGAGGAGCAGCGCGGCGCGTCTTCGCCGGTGTGAGCGTCGAGGAAAGTTGAAATCAAGTCAACTTTATGGTAATGAGCTATGACGCGGTTCGGCAGCAAGCAATCAGAATGTAGAAGTCCACCGCTTGAGAGGAGTCAGAGAAAACAGTCACTGTGAACTTTGGTTCCGACCACAGTTGTTCCCAAGGGTTTAATTATTGCGGTCGCTGGATTTCCAATAATTTGCAATGTTTTCTTACTGGAACGTAAATTAAAAAAGTTACTGGCGAGTTACTGATGTGCATCAATGTTATATATATTTTTTTTTTCATAAAAAAAGCGGGAACTTCATGCGAAAATACAAAACAGTGTTGCTGCTTCAGAATATTTCAGGCATATGGACACATAGTGGAGCAAAGCCAAACCACATGCAACTAGATCTTCGGCAGTTAAGTGAATTTGATAATAAGTGTGCAACATCTTCACGCTAGAAAGCATGTTTTATGGGGGAGTGTAACAACGGCTCCTTTAAATACGAGATCAATGTGTAGCGAATTTTGACGCTCTCGCCGCCGGAGCTCAAAGCAGACAGCGTTGTTGCCAGGGCGGCCAGAGCGACCTTTGACGCTCTCGCTGCTTTCGGTGTGAACGTACAGTAAGAAGCAAAATTTTCTGGACTGATGAGACTAAAATTGAACTCTTTGGAGTGAATGCCAAGTGTTACGTTTAGAGAAAACCAGGCACCGCTCATCACCAGGCTAATACCATCCCTACTGTGAAGCATGGTGGTGGTAGCATCATGCTGTGGGGATGTTTTTCAGCAGCAGGAACTGGAAGACTAGTCAGGATGGAGGGAAAGATGAATGCAGCAATGTACAGAGACATCCTGAATCAAAACCTGCTTCAGAGTGCTCTTGACCTCAGACTGAGGCAACGGTTCATCTTCCAGCAGGACAATGACCCAAAGCACACTGCCAAAATATCAATGGAGTGGCTTCACAACAACTCGTGAATGTCCTTGAGTGGCCCAGCCAGAGCCCATACCTAAATCCTGTTGAACATCTATGGAGAGATCTGAAAATGGCTGTACACCGCTGCTTCCCATCCAATCTGATAGAGCTTGAGAGGTACTGCAAAGAGGAATGAGCAGAAATTCCCAAAGACAGGTGTGCTAAGCTTGTGGCATTATATTTAAAAACACATGAGGCTGTAATTGCTGCCAAAGATGCATCAACAAAGTATTGAGCAAAGGCTGTGAATACGTATGTACATGTGATTTTTCAGGGTTTTTTTAATAAATTTGCAACAATGTCAAAAAATATTTTTTCACATTGTCATTATGGGGTATTGTGTGTAGAATTTTTAGGAAATAAATGAATTTAATCAATTTTGGAATAAGGCTGTAACATAGAAAATGTGGAAAAAGTGAAGCGCTATGAATACTTTCCTGATGCACTGTAGACTTTACAAAATTAATATACATTGCGGCACTACAGTGGCGCAGTAGGTAGCACAATCGCCTCACAGCAACAAGGTCACTGGTTTGAGCCTCGGCTGGGTAAGTTGGCATTTCTGTGTGGAGTTTGCATGTTCTCCTAGTGTTCGCGTGGGTTTCCTCTAGGTGCTCCGGTTTCCCCCACAGTCCAAAGACATGCAGTACAGGTGAATTGAATAAGCTAAATTGGCCGTAGTGTATGTGTGTGAATGTAAGAGTGTATGGGGGTTTACCGGTGGTGGGTTGCAGCTGGAAGGGCTTCGCTGCGTAAACATATGCTGGATAAATTGGCGGTTCATTCCTCTGTGGCGACCCCAGATTAATAAAGGGACTAAGCTGAAAAGAAAATCAATGAATGTTTACTTTCACCGTCTCATTTAGGGAAACTCCTGAGGTAAATAAGTTTTATTTCTGACTTTAATAATAAATCTATATAAAATGCTGCACTTCCCACCTCCAGTCGCAATGACTTCTGGGACTTCTGAAGCGAGTTCGGCACTCAAGTCTGCATCGGTGCGTCCTCGATACCAAGAACACATCCGGGAACTTTCACGCGTCCTCCGTTCTTGCTGTCTTGAGTTTTGGAACTGAACTTTGGCAGTTGATAATGACAGAACACAAAAACACAAGGACACAAAATTGCTGAAGAACGCATATTGAGAAACAGCCTGTGTGTTTGAGACAAACTATTGGCCTTTTGCTGTTACAGATAGGTCGTTTTGCCCTCGAATTAGGAATTCATGTGTCACATGCATAATTAAAACACATAATAATTAATAGAGGAAATAATTACAATCATTAATGCACCATCCAATCAATTCTCATTATTAATCAAACCCAGTACACCCAATTTAGCTACTAGCCAGGCATTTGCTGTGATGGAATCAGCTCTTCCCTGCAGGGCCCACAAACGCACATTTCCTTGTGTTTCTGATGGCTCGGCATGCTGACATACTGATAAGACAGTCTTTCCGTGGAGAAGTGGAATTTTTGCAGGTTGCTCTGCATTGGACAGGCCATCTTCTCAAGGAATCTCCCCTGTGGCTCCTAGGAAAGCCTGTACCCATATTTATCTCTCGCCGCTTTTTCTGAGAGACATCCCAAGAGCGCAAAGGTGCAATGTTGCTCAAGAACAACCGGGATCTTGCCTCACACAGCCTACTTTCTGTCTGCATCATACTACTTTTTTTTGTGCGGTTGGCCTGCAGTCCTTAGCACCTGCAGTTTGCCATCCAAGTCATGCCCGAAGAGTATAAATGACTGGTAAACTTTAAATGTGCAACAGAGTCCAACATTAAAGTAACAGAGGACGATGTGGAATCGAAGCCGCCTTCGAAATGACAGTCCTAAATTGTGTGTAAAGCGAACGATATCTTGTTATGTAACCAAATACGAAGATCCTTCTTACATCGCTCAAAGGCTACCTCAAATAATCCCAAGTATTCCCTTAAACTCAAACCTGATGCTTAACTGTCCTTCCCGTAACTCTCGTAACTCAGCTCTACTCTTTGCTAAATGTGTTCTGCCAGCGTAAGATTTAGCTCACAGTACCTTTTCTCTTTGAGGTTATTTAAGACAATCCCTCTGTAATCATACTTAAAGTTTCAGCCGTTATAGTCCCGAGGAATAAAGCCTCGATTGTGAAACTGATAGGCCCAGAGCCCAAATGGCACTCTGAAGGTGTGTCATCAGAGCCAATACGGAGTTTGATTTCTTGATACCTGATACAGGCACAGTTCAGAAGGAATTAAACCCATTCTATCCAGACAAGAGCCAAGCAAGGGCCAAATCTGCTTTAGTGCTTGAGCTGTTCGATAAGTGTATGAGTGTGATGACAACATGACTCATATTTGGTGATGCGCACCTCGCTGAAGCTCTGGCTTTGTTTGGAGTTTAGAACTTGAGGAGATTACAGTAAATCCAAGGTAAATCCAAGTTGGCCAAATATGTTGAATTTAGGTTACCATGGTCCCAAAATGTCAGCAGTTAAAGGGATAGTTCACCTATAACTGAATATTTTTTTTAACACTTACTCACCCTTTACTTGTCACAAACCCATTTGAGTCCATTTTTTTCAATTGAACACACAATGAAAATATGTTCTGAAATATCTCAAAAACAGCTCATTGTATTTCCTATTATGGAACTTAATGGTTTTCAATTTCTAGATTTTTTCCAAATATCTTCTTATGTGTTCTGTGTGAACAGAAGATATAATCTGATTAAGGTTTGGAAACAAAGTGTTATAAATAGTGAGCAAATTTTTATGTTGGGGTGAACTATCAATTTAATACTGATTCCAGTGGAGTTGTACTATTCTTGTTACCATTTTTAATATCAGAGCAATACTAATGGTTTACTAAACAACACACACTATTTCTATTAACCTAAGAATTAAAACAACCTAATATTACTTAATACTTGTCACATTTTTGGGTCTATTATATTATTTATATTGTAGTGAATTATATGTTTCCTGTTTGTCTTTTAACCCTGAACTGAGGCAGTGTAAAGCTTCTCTCAATGTCAGAAGACATTTTCCATGGCCAGATATCAAGATTACAAAACCAGCATGCTCAAATTATGAAAGGAGGGTTTAACAGATTGACCACCATTTGTTCTATTCTTTCCCATTGTAAGTTTTGAGGTATTCTGAAGAAGACTTTACAGAGAGGTTCTCCTTAGGGTCAGAAGGGGTGCTCACATAAATTTGTGGACTAAAAATGAATGTTTGATGATTTTTGTTGTTGTTGTTGAAACAACACTATGAAGAATCTGACCCTGATTAAAACCACTCTGTAAAGTTTCTATCAAGGTGGGTCTAAGTTCAGTTGCTGGTCACCTTTTGCGGCAATAAAGCCATCTTACTTTTTTAAAACCAATGTATCTCTGCATTTTCATCCTGGAATTTGACCAAGGGATATGTCATGTGACAAGGATCAATTTAGTATTTAAAAGGTATCTAACCAAAATGACTGGTCTATTTTTGGAGTATTGTTAGACATCTACATCAAGATGTCTATTGGCCCATTTCCACTGAGTGGTACAGTACGGTATGGTACGGGTCAGTATGGGTCACCTTTATCAGGCTTGCGTTTCCACTGCCAAAAGGGTACCAATGGTGGGTTTGGTGTACGACAAAAAGTTTCAGTCGATTTCATTTTCGCTCGAGTAAATGTCAAACTGAAGCTGTACGGGTCATTCACATATCATATGAGAAGCACTTCTCACAAAACAGATGCTTTATACACATAAATACTTGTGTATAAATGTTCATTAGTAGCCTTTCTATGAAAAGGATTTGATTATAACTGCAGATCAATGATAAAAATAGCCTACTGTAACGTCTGCAATTATAAATTACAATTAACGTTATAAATGCAACATATATGAACACATACAGACCCTTACAGATATGTTACCAATTACAGGAAAACTAACCACAGCATACATTTAGTCCTTATTTAGGTTCAAAAACACGCAACATATAGCCCAGTCAGTGCAAACCTCTCATCTGTATCTTTAATCTTCAGCAGCACATGTAACCTCTTGTTAGAAATTAATTCCGTCATTCCGAGTTCATAATAGTCCAAAAGGTGATGATTATAGTTAAACATGGCAGTATGTTCATGTTTTAGGTTGCTGAAAGAATCATTTGCTTCTATGTTTTTTACGGCATCTCCTTTGTTTTTTCATGCTTCACTCTCGCGTTTGTCCATTTCTGAGAGGATCAGATGTCAGAAGCACTTTAATAATCACACGCATGTTATTGTCATCAGCTCAAGAAGTTCGTTATTTCAAATATAGACACGTGGAGTGTGCAAGCAAGAAAGCGAAACCACTCACGCTTTAAACGGCCTTGTAAAAAACTACAGGGCACAACAGAGTAGATTCTGCTCTTCTTCTTGGCTTTGTGGCTGTTCATCAAGACAATGACAAGCTTTGTTTGAGCTCGGATCAACCATGGTTTATTATTATATGTATATATTATTACGATGTAATGTTTTGACTGTGTTTTTAAAAATGGCGGTTCTTTTGTTTTCATTCTGGCTTGTTGAACGACCGAGTGACGTATCTCTGTAAACCAAAAGCGTTTAGTTACGCGTCTTGCTCTGCCTTTTGGTACCCTTTTGTTGTGCTAGGTACCCTTTGCAAAGGGTACCCAAAAAGTGGTACGGTACAGTTTGCTTTTAGGTACCTTTTGACAGTGGAAGCGGTCATAAAAGCGCACCGAACTGTACAGTACGACTCAGTGGAAACGGGCCATATGTTTAGATGTCTATTAGACTTCTTTTAACAATATCTTCTAGAACATCATAAAGCCAAACAATGATACTGTACAAAGCACTGATTTACAGGTTTGGAAGACCTGAAAGACAACACGAGTAAGACAAGCTAACTTCAGATCTACTGCTACTACAGATGATTCGTTCATTAGCTTTGTACTGAAGTACTGACACTTTCATCCCTAGTTGAATTCATTCTTCTGTACCCAATTTCCCACAGTTAAACCTCAAAATAAAGTATCACACCTTTTACGCCAAGCCACAGCATTACGGAAAGGTTAAATTTATATTAATGTCTCATTTGTATATGTAGCTATCAGTGAGGTGGACCCTAGGACTAGCAATGCACTGAAAAATCACCAACTGTACTGTCAACCTGATGGCTAGGCTAATTGAAATAGTAATACATCTAGTAATTCTTAAAACATTGTATCCAAATTAAGCTCTTATATTTGAAATATACGGATGCTAATAGTTTAAATAGACTTTCAACATAAATCAGTCTCCTCACCTAGACCAGGGATCACCAAGCTTGTTCCTGGAGGTCCAGTGTCCTGCATATTTTAGCTCCAACCTTAATCAAACACACCTGAACAAGCTAATCAACGTCTTACTAGGTATACTTGAAACACCCAGGCAGGTGTGTTGAGGCAAGTTAGAGCTTAACCCTGCTGGGCACGAGATTGGTGACCCCTGACCTAGACTAAGACATAAGACACCTAAGACTATAGAATATACAAGATGTGCCACTCCAATATAAAGGGTTTTACAACACATAGTTTTGAATCGAGGAAAAGTAATGGCAAAGAAATAGCAAAGAACAAAAAAAGCCAATCATTGATCGTTAGAGACTTATGGTACTTCAGGGGAGGGGCTCAGTTCAGACTGTGTTTTTATGACAGTTTCTGCAGCTTCGTTGTTATGAACCCACTGTGGTCAGTAAACATCCTGGAATCTCAGTGAATAGATGCATCCCTGATATGACAAATAAATCTATATAAAGCATGAAATATCTACTTTTAAATGAACCAAATAGGGTGGCGTAGTGGCGCAGTGAGTAGCACTGTCACAGCAAGAAGTTCACTGGTTTGAGCCTCAGCTGGGTCAGTTGGTATTTCTATGTGTAGTTTGCATGTTCTCCCTGTGTTGGCGTGGGTTTCCTCCGGGTGCTCCGGTTTCCCCCTACAAGTCCAAATACATGCGCTATAGGTGAATTGGGTAAGCTAAATTGTCCGTAGTGTATGTGTGTGAATGAGAGTGTATGGGAATTTCCCAGTGATTGGTTGCAGCTGGAAGGGCATACGCTGCGTAAAACATATGCGGGATAAGTTGGCAGTTCATTCCGCTGCATGTGGCGACCCCTGGTAAATAAAGAGACTAAGCCGAAAGGAAAATGAATGAATAAATGAACCAACTACACTTGGAAACAAATGTTCTCTGGTTTTGTAATCTGTGTGAAATGGACACATTGTACAGTGGGTTACATCTGACCTCATGAATTCAAACACAAATCACATGACAGCAACCATTTGAATGCCCACAAACTGGAAATCATTTCAGAAAACTGGTACAAATGGACGCTGCGTTATTCAGATGATGATAATGTGTATACGTTAATCATTGTTATGAAAGCTGTATAGTTTGATTGACAGGATGATGTCTGATCCCATCCTCAAGAAACAGGCACAAAGTAGGTTGGCGTTGGGATTTTGTTTCATTCACGTGCGCATATGCACTAGCTCGGGCAACCTGAAAAAAATGCTGATTTTTGTGATGATTCTAACATACAGAAACAACATTTATGGGACAATTGTTAAATATCACTGGGCCTTTCAAATATGAAATTTCAATGTAAGCGTGGCAAACTGAAATTGATGTTTCCTCATTCAAAGAGATAGAAGCTTGCATTTGCATGCCTGAGACTTGCCTTAAAGGAACTTTGACATTTCAGCCACTGTCTTCTGTCAAGTGTTGCAGTTTTATCATTAATTTTATTTACCAACATACAGTATTTGGAATTTAAACAACATTTTTGTACCATCATATGCATACTCCAAATCAGAGGGCGGAAGCAGATAGTCAATTCATGTCTAAGTTGGAGACACTATGTGGTGCCCTCAAAGCATATCTAGCAGCCAACATGCTGTAGGCCTGATTCCCAATGGCACACTTCATGTGCACTTGCAATCTCGCAGACTTACAATGGCTGCCACATGCACATGTTCATTAATTCTATGAGACCGTAGGGTGTCCCATTTATCATTTTAGCTTTCATTTGGATGTTCACGAGTGCCCCTTTGAGAATGCCAATCACCTGTAATGCTTTGTGTCCACTTCTGCCAAGCATACACTGAAGTGAGCTCTGAGAAGTCTTCTACCTGACAGTTAACATGGCATTATGTCATGGATTTGCAAACTCAAAGAAAGACTGATAGACACTTAGATACTTCATTGCCTTAATCAAGCATCTAAGTCCTAATCCCAAATGGCACCCTAAAATGTTGTGGTCTTCCGCTGAGTTCCCAGAATGATCTGAAAAGGACCACAAGCACTAAAGCTGCAATTCGGGTGCAGTTTTCAAGTATACATTTTAAGATTCTGTGCTTGATGCTTCTAAATATCCTGCTCTGTCATTGCTGAATGATAACTCTCAACTTCCCCTAAATTCAAATGTCTGAAATTTCTGGTTTATTGCTGCAAAGAATAATGACCTTCTCATGACCTTTCTGTTATGCACTGGTTAGATCCCCTATTTGAATTTCTGCACTTAGAACTGTCCTCAGCACAGACCAACCATGCTAAATCTAACATTTTGAAAGCATGGAAGAACTTTACGTGTGATATCAAGAAAATCTTGGGCACTTAATCCACATCTGATATCAAGGGCCCTATCATACACCTGGTGCAATAAGGCGTAAGATGTGTATGGCGCGATTTGTTGCTATTTTCAGACCAGTGCAAACCTACTTTTTACGTTTTGTGCCATGTTGTTTAAATAGGAAATCCATTTGCGCCATTTGGTGGACTTATGGGCGTGCTGGTCTAAAATAAAGGTGTGTTAAGGTGCATTGTTGGCGCATTGCTATTTTGAAGAACTGAAATAGACTGCACCATTGACCATCTAAAAGCAGGTCTAAAGTCCAGCGCAGAGCGCGTTAGCGCCTATGTGGTTCAAACGCTTACACATTGCTTAATATATACAGGATGTACAGCAATACACAAATATCTTTACATATGAAAAAAATTGAAGTATTAAAATGTTACAAAAATTATTTTTTTTTACATAAATATAAAAACCACTTCCTCCATGCCTCAGGTTTAGATTTGTCCACCTGTCGGGTCTTGGAGACGTATGCATCACCATATGCACCATATGAGGCATGAGAATAGGACATGTGTTTGGATGTTGCTAGAAATTAGAACTAAATTTAGATATAGTTTTGAAACAAATCTTTGTGCTTAACAAACAAAGTTAAATATGTAGGCTAATTGATGACTTCAGTGGAGTGTGTACAACACCGGTTCCTGATCCACGAAAGTAAAGGAGTAAGGTAAAGAGTAAAAGAAAAGTAAAGAGAAAGTAAAAAGGCCGAATGGAGGAAGCTCGTTCTTTATCCCCGTGCTGCAGATGCTCTGTTTAACTGTTTTCTTGCTAGTGAAGCATTCAGTTTTTTTTATTTACAAAGTCCGCCATGTAAATGGCAAATGCGCCATGGCGCGATGCAACTGACTCTTAAATTGAATGGGAGATGAGACTGATTGGTTTGATGCACGTTATGCTCAAAACACCCATAACTCATTAAAAGAATAAGCACAACCCTATTGGGCCATGCGCTGGGCCGCAGACCGTAATTTTCCGTCCTTAAAATAGAAAAAGTGGATTCAGACACGTCCTTAATGCTTTTGTGCCATGCACTTTAGACTTTGTGCCTAGATCGTTAAAATAGAGCCCTAAGAATGTCAATTTAATGCATGCTAATTAAATTACCTGACCTAAATTATATTTAATATAAGGTGTAGTCATTTTTAAACATATTTTTCTGATTAATGTAAATGACAAGAAAGATACTTGAATCTACTAGATTATAGTGTGGGAAATAAGCTTATCTACTAGATAACTTATAATAATGTCAACTTTTTAAAAAATGAATTGTGTGACATTACTGCGAACAATAATTATGCCAAAATAAAGTATGTTTGTAGTTTGTTTTGGGTGATCAAACAAAGAAAATAATAATGCTGTGGCTGGTAAACACTTTTCATCCTACAGTTACCATAATCTAATATAGTTGTAATTTTGACTGATAATATAAGATTGTACTACGATTGTAAACTATTGAATTACGTTGTGTCACCTCATATTTTGTACGTTCAAAGCTTTTATTGAGATTTTATAATTAAGCTTTGAATTTCTGATGTCAAATTCTAAACATTACCCTAAAAATACCTTACTTTGTAATTTAGTCTATACTGTAATTGTTACAAGACTGCCCTTGAAAGGGGTACCTTATTTTGTTTGGTAAGCGGGAGAATTTTGTTCAGAGCAGTGAAAGTTTTGTTAAAGACATGTTTGAAGTAAAATTTTGTTTTTGCTACCAGAAAGTTATGTTTTTGTTAGCAGAAAGTTGCTAGACAACAAAGGCATGCATTATAAAAGAAAAAAGTAAGTGTACTATAGTTATTAGTTCTATTTTAAAAAAATTATTAAATTACAACATTTTAAATATGGTCAAAATAACTGCCTTGGTAGTTCTAGTGTTAAATTAATAGGTTGAGTCTTTACCTTCTTTGATATAAATATGGTTGAAGCCTAATGTAAGTAAAATTAAGAACACTGCTACAGAGAAGACTTTGGAGTTGACATTGTAATTGAATATGACAATCATATTTCATGTTTAATAATCTAAATATTTTTGGCTTCAAAGTAGTATATTTTCTATGACTTTAATTAATTACGTGAAAATTTAAAAAGCTATTGCAATCATATCCACAACACTATGATCACATACTTTTTAAAACGTCTTTCATACTTCTTGTGTGTTTTTGTTAGTATATCTACGAGACGTTTCAAGGCATTTTAGTACTTTTTTTGTCATTCAAAGTGTCTCTTCACCTTTTCACATTTTGTGTTAATTATTAACGATTTACTAACTATTAATCCAGTCCAGTCTTAGAAATGTCTACCTAGAAATCTCTTCCATTCCTCCAACTTCTTGCTTATTGCTGTATGTTTGTGGTAAGTGCCTTTTCTTTCTAAATGAGTAAAGCTAGATGAATGAAGAGGGCTTGAGGACCTCGTTCAAACTGCCCTGGGCTTTACCCATACTCAAGTGGGATGACTTGTGCTCCTTGTCTTCCTCTTGTGATCAGGGATGAGTGGTTTATTATGCATGTTGTGTCCTTGGCCTGGCTGTTTGCCTCTGTCCACGGTGCTGAAGCACATCCTGTTTGAAACTCGGAGCAATGCTGACAAGTGTACAGAGGTCTTGACCGGAAAATATGTAATCATCAGGCTTTCCCAGCATGTTTATCTTTCATGTTTGTCTTTCTCTCTGCTTTGGACAGAACAGGCAAAATGAGAAAAGAAAATCACCCCCATTGTCATCAGACTCATTTTCTTCATTGTACAGTATTATGGTTGCTCAAATGCTTCAAAATTTGTAAATCAAACATATATTATTCATGCTTGTTAGATTTACAATAGTGTGCTATTTCTAGTATAAAAAGTTGTTAAAACAATTGAAGTATTCAGGACTGTACTTATCCAAACATATCAAGCCCCCATTACCCACCCTAATCACTCTATCCATCTATCGCTTGTGCTATGAATGCTATAGATTTCATAGCAGGAGGGATTTGGAAGTGTGCCATAGGCTGTCTCTTGATTCGGTGTGGGTGAAATGAGAGAACATATGTCTGGTCCCTCTCCGCATGACATCACCTCGCTATCAGAACCGATCTGTTTGCCTGGGCTGCTCTCATGGGGTGGAACCAAAGTCCCTTTCATAATAAAACCTCCTCCTCTCTCGCAATTTTCTGTGCACTCAATAACAAGGACAGTCAAGATTGAATTTTGCTATTTATCATGGAATAGATTTGTTGCTGCTGTCTCTTAAAACTAACAACTTTCTTAGAAAAACTGTTTATTTAAATATTCAAATTATTTTTTTTTTCAGTAAAAGTTAAAAAACCTATGGTGTGCATATGCAATTCATTGCAGTTTCCACCTGAAATGAAGACTAGTGGCAGTAAAACACCAACACATTTTAATTGAATTCTTTTTCACACAAGTAGAGAGGTGCAGGATGGATGTCAGAACCTGGCATAATAATTCTCTGTTGGTTCCCTTGATATTTTCTAAACACTAGAACTACCACCGCTGTCATTTTGACACTTTTAACTCAAAGCTGAAAACCAGTAAACATTGACTTCCATAGTAGGAAAAAAAAAAAAAACTATGGTAAATGTAAAGTAAATGATTGGAGGTCTCCATCATTTTTCAAAATATTTTGTTTTGTTTTAACAGAAGAAGGACACATAAATATTTGAAACAAGTAAAGGTTGAGCAAATTTTTCATTTCTGGTTGAACTTTTCCTTTAATAACTTTGTAAAAAATAAAACCCATGTAAGCAAATAGTAATCTAACTTTTTCTAAATGTGTGTTTGTGTGTGTATTTAATTCTAACATTGTTATTTATTATTATGGGTACTAGTATTTGAAAATGACCTTCCATAAAATGTGTAACACAGCACTAAGTGAATGAAAACATCCACCTGAGTTTAAATCTAAAAGTGCACCTTGTTTAAAAATATAAATTTTTTAATAAAAGAGTCAACTCAGAGTCGTTTAAATGATTTGTCGTTCGTCTGAATTTTTTGCCTGTTCAAATCAACGTCGACACGAAACAATACCAAATATGAAGTGCCGGATCCGGTAAAACGTGAACGTTTCTTTTCCTTCAAACGCTAGCGGAGTGCGGGTGTGTGCGCTACAACTAGTGCTACAAGCTACATTTTTAGTAATGCCATTTATTTATTCCAGTTCCAATAGTTCCATTAAACTATTTTGAACATTGACTGTGGCCCTTGTTCAAGTTAGTCAACAATGTGCTGTGCTACTGTTGCACTTTGATTGGTGACACAACTAACTAGGCATGGGACGATAACCGTTTTCAAGGTATACCGTGGTTTGGAAAAGTCAAGGTTTTAAAACTGTCAAAATTTTCTGCTATACTGTTCCTACGGTAATTGTAAGATTTCTTTTTTTTTTTTTTAGGACAACAGTATCTCTAGCAGAATAGTTCTCCAAAGATGCCATTTTATATTGTAAAGAAATCCTGTGTATTTGAAACAAATGAAGACAGCAGAAGTCAATGATTCATTTGATTTGTTTATCTTGACATGTTTACTGCTCCAAAATATTTTAAATCTTTCACAATATAAAATATGTTGTGTTCAAAGTGGAAAAAAGCTTTAGTTTTTTACCTAGACATTTAAAAATAATTTATTTTAGAGCAGTGACCACAATACCGTGGTACCGTGAAATTTTTATCCAAGGTTATTATACTGTCAGAATCTTATACCGGCGCATGCCTAAAACAAACTGACCTTTGTATGGCACAAGCCATTGAAATGAAATGTGAAACCTGTTCGCTGAACATTGCTTGGCAGTACAGCACAGCTTTCACGATCACCAAGATCACATTCACACGAAATACAAATCGCCCATTTCATGGACTACATATTCAGTCATGCAACACACACACACACCTGCTCCTGATTACTTACACTTAAGTAAGTTACACTTACAGCTGAAGCTACTTTTGGACTGATTACACAGACTATACATACATCTCTCAAACACACACATGTGGCTGAGTCTTCTGTTACAGTGAAGTGACACTGACAACGAAAGTGCAGGTCCAAATGCAGGTTTATTAGAATGGTCAGGCAAGCAATGATCAACACAGGGGCAAACAGATGTATAAGGGCAATCCAGAGTCGTAGTCAAAATAACCGTCAGATGGTCAAAAGGCAGGCAACAAACAGGAAAAAACAAATAAACGAGACGAGGATCAAAAACACAGCAAAGCAAGACAAAGGAAAACGCGTTGTAGTGTCACATAAACAGTAGACAAGACTCCGCAACATTGTGTGTGTTTGTGCTGTACTTATAGTCCAGGTAATCAGTCTATGAGCACCTTCAGCTGTGTGAGTGTTTGCAATCACTGGTGACTAGGAGCAGGTGTGTGTGTGTGTTGCATGACTGAATATGTTGTCCATGAAATGGCGGATTTGTAGTTCATGTGAATGTGAGTGTTTACCAGCGATCTCTGGTGGTTAGATTGCTAGTGATCGTGAAATCAGCATAGACTTTTTTTCAGCTCATATTTTTGTCAGTTTTTCTCTTTCGGACAAAAACTGAAAATGTCATATGCTATTGGCAGGCATTTGGTGCATTCCATTATTATTACTTTCTTACTCCATTTACTGTATATTGAAGTTGATATTTAGCCACACTATGTTGGTGTTTCGTAACATAACATTTTTATGAGGTAGGTCATTAGCTCAATGCTCAACCCCCAACCTGGAGGACCAGGACATACACACATACACAACGGATAATTTAGCTTACCCAATTCACCTATGGTGCATGTCTTTGGACTGAGGAAACCCTGAGGAAACTCACACAAACATGGGGAGTACATGCAAACTCCACACAGAAATGCCAACTGACCCAGCTGGGGCTCGAACCAGCGACGTTCTAGCTGTGAGGTGACAGCGCTACCCACTGAACCACCATGCCATAATAATAGTAATTAATATTATTACTAAAGTAATTAAGGATAAAGGGTACTAGATAGAAGTGCTGATGAAAAAATAAAAAAGCAGTTCTAAAGACTGCTTGGGTTGAATTGGGTAGGTCATTTCACCAGTAGAGAACAGAGAAGGTAAAAGTCCTTGAAGGCACATAAGTCGGTGATGTTTGTTGGCTAATATCAGTATCTTGAAGTTGACAGAAGTGTCACATGCTCTTTTATTGCTTATTAATTTTTTTTTTAGCTGTCCCATTCTGGATCAGTTGCAGAGGTTTGAAATTGAATGGAAGGCCTGTCAAGAGGGGTGTGGAACAATCAATGAGATTAGAATGGAACATTCATTACCCATATTTAAATAAATTTTAACAAATGTATGTATTCAATCTGTCTCATTAATACCATACTCACTGTATAGTCTTGACAATTACTTTGTTTTTAAATATTTATCAGTTATTTATTTTGGTTTTTATTTGATTTTTAAAAATGGTTATATCTCTATATGTTGTTTGTTTTTGTGTACAACACTTTGTGCAGTCTTGTGGCTGAATAAGAGAATAAGAGTTGTGTAGCATGCTCCTAATGTTGTAAATGGCAGATCTGCAGGACTGGGTTGTTCTCGCAGTGTGGTGTGTGAAGGTCAGCCGATCACCAGTTGCAACTGGCTAGGTTACGTCATCTAGCACTTTGAGGTTTATAGCAAACACAAATCCACTACCTTCAATTTAGGAATTGTGGCTTTAAAGAACCCATACAGGATCACCAAACATTATAATGTAAAATTGATGATGATTAATAAAGACATCAATTATTTGCACAAATATATGTCATGACAAAAAAAAAAAACTGATTGTGAATGGTAACCAAATTGCTGTGTTACGTTAAACAATCAACATTATAAAATGTCAGCAGGTTCACTTGCATCTGGTTTGGATAAAACTAAACATACAGTACAATCAGAGCAGCTCACTGGACATTTCCTTCTCAAAATAATGCAAAAACATGAAACAGAAATATGCAGAATTGCAGAAATATCATCAGAGGCACTGGTTGAACCATGGTTTAAGCAGCTTTTTTGATTAGCATGTTTCAGGTTGGGCCTGTATGACAGAAAGCTTTGCATCCTGTTTAACATTGGCTGAGTGATAATGCATCCTGCCTGCCTCACACCATTAGCATTGATCTATTCAACGCTCCATCTGATGCAACATGTTCACTTTCAGATCACTACCCTGTGGTGGTTAACTAGTGCATTAACAGCTGATATAAATCTCTGTGTTGCCCAAATGTGTATGTGTTTATTATTATTATTTTGTATGTGTTCATTATTTTATTATTGATCATTCATTCATTTTCTTGTCGGCTTAGTCCCGAAAAGGGGGTCGCCACAGCGGAATGAACCACCAACTAATCCAGCACATTTTTACGCAGCAGATGCCCTTCCAGCCGCAAACCATCTCTGGGAAACATCCACACACTTATCCACTTCAGACAATTTAGTCTACCCAATTCACCTGTGGGCAACCCAGTGGCGCAGTAGGTAGTGCTGTTGCCTCACAGCAAGAACGTCGCTGGGTCGCAGGTTCGAACCTCGGCTGGGCTGGGTCAGTTGGCGTTTCTGTGTGGAGTTTGCATGTTCTCCCTGGGTTCGCGTGGGTTTCCTCCGGGTGCTCCGGTTTCCCCCACAGTCCAAAGACATGCAGTACAGGTGAATTGGGTAAGCTAAAATTGTCCATAGTGTATGAGTGTGAATGTGTGTGTGGAAGTTCCCAGAGATGGGTTGCGGCTGGAAGGGCATCCGCTGCGTAAAATCGTGCTGGATAAGTTGGCGGTTCATTCCGCTGTGGCGACCCCGCAAGGGACAAAGCCGACAAGAAAATGAATGAATGAATTCACCTGTACCGCATGTCTTTGGACTGTTGGGGAAACCGGAGCACCCAGAGGAAACCCACACAAACACAGGGAGAACATGCAAACTCCACACAGAAACGCCAACTGACCAAGCCGAGGTTCGAACCTCCGACCCAGCGACCTTCTTGCTGTGAGGCGCCACTGTGTCGCCCTATTGATAGTTACTCAAAATCAAAAGCAACAAGAAGGCTTACGATTTGTGAGTAGGCATGGGCAGGTATAAGATTCTGACAATATGATAACCTTGGATAAAAATATCACGGTTTCACACAGTGTTGCCAACTATTTTCATTGAAAAGGTGCTAAGCTCTGCTCGAAAACAGCCTATGGTTAATAAAGGGGTATTTATATTTGCACTACACTTTACATATGCATGTCAATTTAATTAAGTGTATTGTTGTTTGAATATAGTTTATCAGTCTAGATGTGTAGTGAATTTGCAGTAATCTCTCAAACATAACAAACTCACACTAAAATCTCTGTGATTATGAACAAGAAAAGAATAAACGGTCAAATTGAATTGTTAAACTTAAGTGAAAGGTGAAGCATATCGGTTCGACTGTACAAGGGAAATACCTGACATTCGCGATGCTAAATCATTTGCCGTTGGTACACAGAGGGGTAATCTGCTCTCGGGCTGCAGGTGTGAGAGACGGCTGTGTGGTACTTGGTCGTCTGTGAGTGCTCAGAGGTGGGGCAGGGGCTGATGGCATCACCCGCAGCTCATTGAGAAGAGTAGGATCGGTAAAGTACAGACAGATGAGAAGCTACAAAAAATCTCCAGTAACACCATAATAAAGATTTGTCACTAGTTGCTATTTAGAACATTTTTCACTAGGGGGCTCTGAAAAGTCGCTAAGTAAAGCGACAAAGTGGCTAAGTTGGCAACATTGGTTTCAAGGTATTGTGATTACTGCTCTAAAATATATTCTTTTTAAATGTCTGGGTAAAAAACTAAAACTTTTCCCCTTTGAACACATAATATTTTATTTTGAGAATATTTTGGAACAGTAAACATGTCAGGCTAAATAATTCAAATGAATCATTGACTTCTGTCTTCATTAGTTTCAAAAACACAGATTTGTTTACAATTTAAAACGGCATCTTTGGATATGTTTTCTGAAGATACTGTTGTCCTAAAAACAAAAAAAAAACAAAAGTAAAATAAATACCTTACATATACCATAGGAAGGATAGAGCAGAAAATGTTGGTGTCTCTAAAACCCTGAATTTTCCAAACCGTGGTATACCTTGAAAATGGTTACCATCCCATGTCTATATGTGAGCGATTCACCCATCATTCCTATATGAACATACTACAGAGTTCAGCAGTTTCGTCTATGAAAATGTTTGGTAACATGACTTAATGTGCGTGATGTGATCCACTCATCTCTCAGTGCTATGCTGTTGATTATAACAAAAAATTATATTGGTTAGTTTTTTTTAAATCTTTTTTGCTACATTTTAGTCTCATCTTGCTTGCCAACTAAATTGCCCTATTTATTTATTTCAAGCCATGGGCCATAAACATTTTTCTCCCTTATTTTGTTGACAAAATTGACACTGGTGTGCTAGATGTGTACGCAGGCCTTATGCAATATGTGAAGCAATAAGTGTCACAGTTATGGACTTTTTGTCATATTACTTCTTGTTTTTATAGTTTGATTGTTTACTCTTTTGTTTCCATGGTTAAGTATGATTTGCAGCTGACCTTTTATTATTTTTATTACATTTTGTTCAGTTTGTTGGCAGTTATTTGCTATGCTTATTTTTGTACCATGTTTACTTCTGCTGTTCTGCATAGCCCTGTATTTCTCAATTTTGCGTTTATTATTAAAATACAGTTTTGGGACTCATGTGCTTTATTCAGTAGATACAATAATTATGATAAGCTACTAATCAAAAAGCTTGTCCAATTATTTTAAATAATATTAGGTATTCAATTTAACCCTTCAAATTATGTTTACTAAAAAAAAAAAAAAAATTAAGCTCTGCACCATTTACTGTTAAAACATTTATTTTTTTACTTTTTTTTTTTTTTCAAAAGATGGGCAAAGGTGTCACATTAAACCAGGTCAAAACATCCATGTTATCCCAATGAATGTAATTTAGAAATGTGGTTCTTTTATTAAGTGAATTTGCATAAAATATATTTTTGTATAAAAAACTACTTAAAAAAAAAAAGAATATACATAGAGTAAAAATAAATAAAAAAAAAAACATTATTTCTCCAAAACGTCCACAGATATGGAGTAAAAACATTAATGGACATAGTAAGAATGACATTTACTTAAACAAACAAACAAACAATTGTTTTGTTACAAAATGTATTTTCCAGAGACCCAAAAAACCATAATGAACTACACAAATTTTGAAGAATTTTAAAGACATTTTAGCATTCAATGCTTATTTCTCAAATTCAATTTTATTCTTGGTAAATAACAGTTGTGCAGTTATTCTTAAAATATGTTGAGATTTCATTGATACAGCACACAGGCTTATTGGATATACATTATTCAGCCTACATTTTTGTGAAACAAAACGCAAACAAAATGTCTGACTGCAGAACTATTGTTCGTGTTTAGGAAAGGGTGTAGGTCAGTGGTTCACTAAGTGATCTGTACCACAAGCCCTGCATTCTCGTACAACAAAACGTACCCCAAGAAACATATTTCAGATTCACAAAAATGTAGACAGCGCCCTCTAGTGGGTTTGTCATCTGAAACGTGAAACAAAATGTACAAAAACATAGGTTGAGGCGCATATTCCCAATTTGCCTGGGCTGGTCATATGAAGATACTTTTTAATGGTTACAAAGCAATTCGATATGCATATATAGTTTTACATTTGAAAAACCAAGAGTTTCCAATATGCCACAACATTGTAGAGTCAAAAAAAAATGGACTAAGTGAGAATCTTTAGTTTGTCTTTTTGAGTGTATAAAATCAATATCACAAGTTTCAAATTGTCATCTGTGAGCATTCCAATATGGTGGATGCCATATAGCGAGCTACAGAAACAGCCATTTATGTGTTTAATGTGACTATTTTTATTTTTATTACTTTTAGAATAATTTTGATCATTTGGATTTGATTATTTTTTAAATACAATCCATTATTTGTTCTTATAAACATGCAGTGAATCAAACATTATATTATGCTCACATTAAATTGTAAGTTCACAACCTGAGGTTTGTGAAGGACAGTGTTGCCAGATATAATTGACTTTTTCCAGCCCAAAAGTTGTCCAAAACCCGCTCAAACGCACAAAAAAACGCCCAAAATATTAGATTAATATTTTATTTAATTAAAATTTATTTAAATCAAAATGAATCTAGGGCGACGCAGTGGCGCAGTAGGTAGTGCTGTCGCCTCACAGCAAGAAGGTCGCTGGTTCGAGCCTCGGCTGGGTCAGTTGGTGTTTCTGTGTGTTCTCCCTGCGTTTGCGTGGGTTTCCTCCGGGTGCTCGGTTTCTCCCACAGTCCAAAGACATGCGGTACAGGTGAATTGGGTAGGCTAAATTAACCGTAGTGTATGAGTGTGAATGAGTGTGTATGGATGTTTCCCAGAGATGGGTTGCGGCTGAAAGGGCATCCGCTTCGTAAAACATGTGTTGGATAAGTTGGCGGTTCATTCCGCTGTGGCGACCCCAGATTAATGAAGGGACTAAGCTGAAAATAAAATGAATGAGTGAATGAAAATGAACCTAGTCACTTTAACTGTTATATATTTTAAAACCATACAGCAACCAAGACCAGCAGTCACAGAACCACAACATAACTGGATCACATCGAAACACTGCCCCCTCTCACCCACACACTGCACTTGTGTAGATTACACTATCTACACTATTACATCTATTAGAGTATGTTTTACTTTTGAAATGAGATATACATTTGTTCTATTTGGCATTCTAAATTCTTTTGAACATAATTAGGTGCTGCTTGCCAATTTGACAAGGCTTCTATGTTTGTTCTTGCTGTTAAAACATTATTGATAATAGTATCATGATAAACCGGTGAGTTTAACTGCAGGCACTGCATGGAGACAGATTTGTCCGGGGAGTCAGATTTTGATACAAATTTCCTTCACCTTCTCTTGCATGTAGGGCCACATGGTTTGCGCTATACACTGGTCACTACCAACTGAGTGGAGTAGGAGCACACAGTTATGTTTTGTCAAATAAGTTGCGTATAAAATTTACGTTTCAAAACCGCCCAAATTTTGTCAACCCGCCTATGCCATTTTTTACCCACACAATCAAATTCAAAACCGCAAAATTGGTGGTAAACCTCCCATCTGGTAACACTGGTGAAGGAATCGCATGGAGTTTGGTGGTGAAACTTAATTAATTTTAGTCATAATAATATAGAATTAAGTCAAATAGAATATTCTTGAAACCTAAAAATATATATTTTTTTTGTTTTGTTTGTTTAAATTATGTTATGTGACCACTAGAGAACCATGAACATACTAACTTATTAAAATATGTAAAATTTCACAGATAAAATTAGTAGTTTACATCAAAGGGTTTTGGCCTACATGAGCAAACATTAACAAACATGAAAATAATATTACTCTGCTAAAGGTTTAAAATAACCGAATCCATAATTAGTAAATGCTAGTATATTGTGTATATGAAGAGTTCAGATGCAAAAACCTCTAAGTGCCATCTGAAATTGTCTTCTAAAATGAACAATTATTTTCAGGCTCCTTTGTGTAGTTTCAGTAATTTTACTTTAATGGCAAGAATAGGTTCTTGGCATTACCTTTAGAGTGAAATAACTAAACCTAACCATATAGGATTTTGAGAAAAATGATCATTTTAGAAGACAATTTCAGATGGCACTCTTCATATATTATATGACAAACGTATATAAACGTTGTATTTCACAATCTGTATTGAGTGTTCTGTTCCACACATCTCACTAGTATTTTAAATTGTAATATAATCTAATCTAAATAATCAATTTTTTTGGAATCTGACTACAAAATCCAGATTACATGATGGCATTATACTGCAGTGAGAGTAAACCTGTGTAAGACTGTGCTTTGTCTGGTACTTGCAGGGTTGGATGATTAATTATCTTTAGATTTTTTGTCTGAACATGCAAATATTGTCTTTATCACAAAACATCCATTTCAAACTTCTCCCACTCATATTAAATGATATAAACAATGGCTCTTTTTCCATTCAAAACCCCTCGATCTCCTCAGTAAATTAGCATGTCTAAGTGGTTTACAACTTTTTCCAACAACATTTAGGATGTTTTAATGTCAGCTGCAACGCTATTACACACTATAAAAACATTGAGCATCTTTTGGTAAAATATTCAAGGCTTTTCCAGTAAGCGGCACAAGAAACGGTAATACGCAGTGGTAAGTCAGGAAAGAGACTGTTAGGCTGCTCTTTACTGGAAGTAAGGTGACTCATATGTGATGAATTTACTTCTCCTCCTGTGCTTTCTGGTTGGTTTCAGTTGATTTGATCCATCTTGGTTTAATCCGCCTTGGTCTAAACGTGAGATCCTGTGCTGTGACAGCATTTTAAAAGCAGTGACAATAATATGCTGAGCCCACCTTTTCTGAGACAGACTATAACTATTTGACAAATATTGGCAGTGTTACTGTGTAAACAGTGTTGTTTTTACAGTTAATAACACATCTTCCAGAAAAACCTCACCACAAGGCACGTTGTGGCTACAAATGTATGTGTGTTTGAAGTTCGGGGGTCCCTGCGTGTGCTTTTTGAATCACAGTTTTATTTGAAGGAGTGGTCCAGTC
The DNA here is from genome assembly GCA_903798195.1 of Danio kyathit. NCBI lineage: Eukaryota > Metazoa > Chordata > Actinopteri > Cypriniformes > Danionidae > Danio > Danio kyathit. Next base: position 19,147,755 of record LR812537.1, on the reverse strand, counting down.
TATGCTTTTCTTGTTACATTAGCTGGGAAGGCCACCATAGCCTCAGGTTTAAGGCTGTTTATGTGCGTGTGTGTACATATTTTCATGTATTAGTGTATGTTTAAGGGTTTATGGACAAGGGGTGTGACTGGCCCCCACTCCAGATGAGTTGGATGTTCATAAGGAAATGAAAGAGCCTCATTTATTGTCGATTCATAGCACATACATACTTTCTTACACCTTACACCAGGTTATACACTTTACATTAAAATCTGTTACTGTGCACCCAAACTATGGAATGCTTTCCCTACAAACATGGTAAAGTCTAGATTGGATACGCGGCTGGCCGGAAGTGCGATATGCACGTTAATATAGCAGCATTTTTTAATGACACTGTATAACAATAATGAATATTTTTACAGTACTGTGATGGTTGGGTTTAGGGTTGTGTGGGTGGAAAGCATTAAACATTACAATTTATTGGGTAATTTAATAGATAACATAAATAATACATAAATAAATAACTGCTGTTTTTACATTACTGTGATGGTTGGGTTTAGGGTTGGGGTAGGGGTAGACGTTAATAAAATACAATAAATGGGAAATTTTAAAAAGAATATAAATAATTCTCGTTAACTTCCGACCTCAACCATATCCGATTTAGCAACAACCTACAAACATTAGGAATACTGGTTCCTTGGACTGTTTAAAGAAGCTACTTAAAACGCTTTAATCTTTTTAGGACTGTTTTTAATTTGTGATGTTTTTTTATTCTCACTGTCACGATCGCCAGCGATCTTTACTCTATAGATCGCTGGTAAACATGCACTTTCACTCATGGACTACAAATCCGCCATTCAATAAACTGCAACTCCATACATGCACTCCGATCACACACACATGTTCCTCATCCTGACTGATTGCACACACACCACTGGAGGATTGTCAAAGACTGATTACACACAGTATTTAAGCAGCACATACACTCACCCCAGGGCCAAGTCATGTTATCTGTTTACAGTTTCAATTCTAAGCGTTTCCCTGTCTTGTTTTGCCGTGTTTTTGACCCTCGCCTTGATAATCTGTTTCTCCATGTCTGCTCCCATCCTTGTGACCATTTGCCTGCTTTATTGACTACGATTCCGGATTTCCCTCATAGATCTGTTTGCTCCTGTTTTGATCTTTGCTTGCCTGACCATCCCTTTAATAAAGTCCTGCATACGGATCCTCACCCCTGTTTTCAGTGTCACATCCCCTTGGTTACACTCACTGTGGTTGTTTTTTACTGTTTTGTAAGCCCTTAGGATCTAAGAAAAGCACATTATAAATACAATTTGTTATTATTATTATTATTATTATTATTATTATTATTATTATTATTATTATTATTATTATCTGAATTTGTTCTTATCATCTTTGGGAAGAGAACAAAGTTAATTTTCACTATAAATTACCAGTGTTGTATTGATTTGTTTAACACACCTGTTCCTTTACACTCATTTTGACCTTGGACTACAAAAATAATAATTCATAATTTAATTTTTCATCCATTGCTGTATGGTTTGTTTGGATATAAAACATTTGGCTGGGATACAACTATTTAAATATCAACCAAAATACTGAGTAAACTGGACGACGCAGGGGCGCAGTAGGTAGTGCTGTCGCCTCACAGCAAGAAGGTTTGCATGTTCTCCCTGCGTTCGCGTGGGTTTCCTCCGGGTGCTCCGGTTTCCCCCATAGTCCAAAGACATGCAGTACAGGTGGATTGGGTTTGCTAAAATTGTCCGTATAGTATGAGTGTGAATGAGTGTGTATGGATGTTTCCCAGAGATGGGTTTCAGCTGGAAGGGCATCCGCTGCGTGTGCTGGATAAGTTGGTGGTTCATTCCGCTGTGGCGACCCCAGATTAATAAAGGGACTAAGCTGAAAAGAAAATAAAGGAATGAATACTGAGTGAATTGCTTTTAAAGGTGCCGTATATAAGTTTTTATAAAGCATCATATTTTTGCAGATATTTAAGAAACATGCTAAATGAACATAGTTGTTTATCTGGAAAACAAATCTCAAGTCAGTTACTCTCCTTTGTCGGAATGTCTGTCTTAGTTTTGGTCTGTATAACCTGCCCACTGCCAAACTACCTAATTATATTTCAGCATCCGGGGTTGCCTTGGTGGAAAACACATACATTTAATTTCTATCTTGAAGGCTGCTTCAATGTATGTTTTCCGAAAAGGCAAACTCTGCAGGACATTTGTATTGTTATGAACCATAAAGACATTCAGAGCCAATAAGTATGAATCCTACTTAAGTATTTTGTATTTTTGTTGAAAAGTTTTGGGTATTGTTGTGAATGCTAATAGTTACTTTACAGTAGGGGTGCCCAAACTCGGTCCTGGAGGGCTCGTGTCCTGCAGATTTTAGCTCCAACTTGCTTTAACACACCTGGACGGATGTTTCTAGAAAGCCTAGTTTGAGCTTGATTAGCTAGCTCAGGTGGGTCTGATTGGGGTTGGAATTAAACTTTGCTGGACACAGGCCCTTCAGGACTGAGTTTGGGCACCCTTGCTTTACAGTTATTGTTCCCCGTGCTTTTGTTAACTCACTGTAGGGTATTTATTGACCGAACACCATTGTCAGTATCGATAATAAAAAAAGTATGGTATGAAGTTTCGGTATGAAACGCTACAGTTTTATTAAAATGTGGCTGCTGAGCACGCGCCTTGCAAGCAATGCCAATAAGCTTAGGGTGTAAGTTTATCATTTCCAATGGAAATGCGCACATGGGAGCGACATGCACATGGTGTGCAAGTGGCGCACACGTAGCGCGCATTTTCCAGGTACACCTAACGTTATTTGGAAAACATCTGAACTTTTCCGAATGCCCCGAGCGCACAGCGATTCATGCAAGTAGATGTTTCTTTGTATGGAATATACACATTTCAGTAATAATGGCAGACTAATTACTTGAGACAAACACAGTGCATCCAAATACTTCAGTGCTTTTTACTTTTCTCCATAAACTTGCATCGGAGCTGCTGCATTGGTTTGTCCATTTGTCATCCTCTGAGAAAACAGTTGCCTAGTTACGAGAGACGCCATAGAAAATGGTGAAGGAAAGCACACGCTCGTCACATCAGGTCAGAACAGCACACGCGAAAATGAGTGTCGTATAGCAGCTTTGAGGAGATTGTAAATAAAAAAAGATTTCTTTAGAGTGGCTTTTTGGTTTCTTTTCTTGTGCATCCCAGCCAGCTCCCCATCTGAAAGAGTTTTTACCATATTGAGTAATGTAGTCATTCAACTTCACAATTTTTAATGATGCAATATGTATTTGAATAATGATGGTTGGTTCCTTTACTTGAAAGCTCAGATTTGAAAATAATAATTTCTATTTACATGTTTACATAGTTTGAGGTTTACTGTATCATTATTTTTGACACCTTACAGATGTTAATCACCTTTTACTATTGCACACACTTTGTAACATTTTATTCATCAAGTTTAAGGGCCCTATTTTAACGATATAGGCGCAAAGTCCAAAGAGCAGGGGGCAAAAGCATTAAGGACGTGTCAGAATCCACTTTTGCTATTTTAGGGACGGAAAAATCCGCTTTGCGCTGCGATGCATGGTCTAACAGGGTTGAGATTATTCTCTTAATGAGTTATAGGTGTGTTTTGAGAATAAACCAATCAGAGTCTCATCTCCCATTCCTTTAAAAGTCAGTTGCGTCGCGCCATGGCGCATTTTCTATTTACATGGCATATTTTGTAAGTGGAATAACTGAACGCTTCACTAGCGAGAAAACAGATAAACAGACCATCTGCAGCGCTAGAGAATGTCTCCTCATTCTTTACTTTCACTTTCACTCTCTTTCGTGGATAAGGAAATGTGTTGTACGCACAGACATCCATTAGCCTAGGCGCAAAGATTTGTTTCAAAACTATTTCTAAATTCAGTTCTAATTTTCAGCAAACGAATAAATGAACAAAAATAATGAAGTGTGGTCAAATATCCAAATATATCCAAATACACATGCTATGCCCCATATGGTCTAAAACCTGACAGGTGGGCAAATCTAAGCGTGTTTTTAATAAAACAAATATAAATATGCTTATAATAAATACTACTGCTACTAATAATAACATTATACAAAAGAAAATTGTCATGAATAAACTGAAAAAGCCCCCTGAGATGAAGAAGGCATGAAAGCAGTGGTTTTTATACTTATGTAGAAAGTAATAATTATTGTAATATTTTAATCCTTTAATTCTTTTTCATTTGTTAAGATATTTGCGTATTGCTCTACATCCTGTGTGTATTAAGCAATGTTTAAGCGAGGCGCACATCTAATGCGCTCTGCGCTGGACTTTAGACCTCCTCTTAGCTGGTCTATTGAACAGTCTATTTTAGTTCCTCAAAATAGCAACGCGCCAGCAATGCCCCTCAACACACCTCCTTTTTTAGACCAGAACGCCTATGGCGCACATATGAGCGCAAATGCATTTGCTATTTAACCCTCGTGGCGCAAAACGTCAAAATGACTCTTGCTTCAAGCTGAAACTAGCAAACAACATTTGTGCCGCACCTTGCACCGCATTGCACCGGGTGTATGATAAGGCCCTAAGAGTCTCTTTAACACTTATGTTTATTTTATTATATAGAGCTCAGATATTTTGTTTAAATATTTTTGTTATTGACTAGTAAAATATTTGCCTTAGTAATGTTGGTAAATCCTAATATTCCTAAATGTATTATTAAGAAATATTCAATAATTATCGATATCAAATGATATGAAACATGAAATCGTGATTATTTTTTTTATATCGCCCAGCCCTAACTCACTCTGGCTAATATTTTCTAAAAATGCCATTTTGAATTGACTTTGTGTGTATTTAACTCTCCTGCCACAAAACAGAAATCATTTTGGGATCGAATAGCGTCTGAAAGGTGGCTTATGTTAAGTTCTCAGCTTATTGTTTCTAACAGATCTTTATAATACAAGTCACATCAAGTGCTCTCATTCTTTGTTTCTTCTTGCTATGTGTGTCATTAACAAGTGACTCTGAATTTTTTTTAATTTATCCCAAACTCTTCAGTCATGGTTGTCATAACACACACCAAGATCCTACTCTTTTTTTTATATTTAATTTTACAGTATATTGTGTTCATTCATAGTCATGACTTTACTATTCTTTTACATATTTTATGATAATGGTGATAATTAAGAATGTACAGTTTTATTCAAACTTTAACAGTGACTATTTTGACTTTTATTCATTGTTCAGATGTTAGTGTGTACATCCCAAAGGTGTGAAGGTGTGTTTGAGTGTAGTGAACACTCTTTTGTGTTCAAGAAAGCGGTTTCATGATATGACAATTGTGAAGTGGTGTGTTATAATGCTAGAAGTAGCCATCACAACATGATTTCACTTTGGTGGTAAGGGGATGGACATTTTCAGCAACAGTACTCATGTAGGTTGGATTGGTAAAAGTTACCAAAAGTGTGACGATAGAGAAAAGTGAAAATGCCCAACAAAATATATTTACAAATTGCCTTTGAGTAATTTTGTAATTTGAAATTTGAATCAAAATTTATTGATTTTGTTATTTTATTCACAACTAATACAATAATTTTGATCGGCATCCTGTTGGTGTCTGGAGTCAGTGAAGGAGTGAACAAATGGGTTTTAAATAATAATAATAATAATAAAGAAAAACAAAAACTGCTCAGAAGGGGGAAATGTTAGCTAGAATACAACATCAACAACAACAATAGAAACTAGACAAACTCAAAACATGTCAATCACAAGCACGTGTGTCCAAATTTCATACTAAAGTGAGTAAATAATATCTTAAAGGCAAAGAATAAGTTTAACACAGATGAATCTTAAACTCTCGCCTACTCTTGAACTTACTGACTGAGCATGTGTAATGGTTTTCCATTATTATTTATGCTTAAACCAGTCTAACCATTGTCTCCTGACCTCTGGCGTCAGAAATATTCAGACCAACTATCTAGCACCAACAACATTCAAATTTTCCAAACCCACCTTTCTCCAAAGCTTGATGTTTGGTTTGAACTTTAGAAACTTGCCTTGACCATGTCTACATGTCTAAAAGCGTTGAGTTATTCCACAGATTTTGACTGATTTGGTATTAGCATTGACATGCAGTTGACAAGCAATTGACAAGCAGACAAAAACATGTGTATCTAATATTGCTAGGGACTATTAAGTAGTCTGTGAACATTGCTGAGCACAAGTTGCTATCATTTCTACATTGAATACTTTATTTCTAAATTAAATGTCCTTGTATAAGGTGTGTATTTTTGTACTATATATAAGTGAGTTATTGTCTCTGTTTTGCAGGTGACATTGAGCCCAGAGTTTTCTCCTTTGACGCAGGGAACAGGATTTTCAGACAGACCCACCTGGAGTACACTGGTAAGAGAGACGCTCACCCGATGTCTAATGTCCTAGTCTAATGTAACTTGACAAGCGGGGACAGGTTGAATGTGATCTAAGATGAGGACATCTAAGGGATGCGTGTGAGGTTGTGGAGGAACTCTGGGTACATGTATTCTGCCTGCTATCTGCTGTGCTGTTGAAGATAGCTGACACACAGCTCTCGTAAATTGTATTTACACCTGTAATGCACAGAGAGTATGGCTGTACATTAGGGGTTTTCAAAAATACAGCCCTTTCTGGAGAACTTTTTGAGAAGTAAAACAATTCTGGAAGTCTCACTATTGCACCACAGCTTGCATTAAAAAGACCTTGTCTTACTGTTAAAGATGCAGTTGTCCATCATCTTGTATTTTTAAAAGCAAAAATTATTTTTGTGGGAATGAGTCTTTCTTTTTATGTCAACATTTTTTTCAAATTAGTCAATCTATAAAATTATGTATAAAATGTAGTTCCAATATTTGACTTTACCTCTGGTAATGATGTGTTAATAGTTATTTGACAGATGTTTAATCGGATTTATAGGGATCACACGATTTTGTCATGATTTTAGCACAATTTCCTTGACGTAGGGAGTCGTAAATGACAAATGGGTGTCATGACACAAGATTCAATCGTTTCTTCTTGTGTAATGTGACATAGTTCTCGACAACCAATACCATGTCTGCGACGCCTCATGACACCATTGCAGAAAGTCTAGCATGTTTAATTTTTTTTCCCGATCTACATGACGAGTTCCGTTACATGGGTGACCTCGGACAATAGGAGTACATAATTTCTGAGTTATATCTGCGGGTGCTGCCTTTAATCCGTGGGTCAGGTAATCAAAAAATAGGCTGCATATTTACTTATGGGTGGGTCTCGGGTGGATAAGACCAATCATTGGTTATGCAAACTTTAACTACTTTCTCTAAATATTAAAGTGTTTTGAGCAATTTTATGTGACACACTTGCACAAATATGCAGACCAGTCGTGTAGTCGGGGCTATACGCACGTATACTCAGTATGCTTACTTTTTTCCATGAGCTGCTTGGGTTTTACCACTTCTGAGGATCAATAATTGCGTATACCCTCGGTATACTCACTTGTTTTTCTGATTAAAGTTCCCTAATTCAGGGGTTCCCAAACTTTTCAGCCCGCGACCCCCAAAATAACAATGCCAGTGACTCGCGACCCACAATATCCTCTGAGGTGGTTATAAATACAGAAACCTTGCATGCAATGGCGCACACACACCAATAGACCCAAGTCTATTCTTCGGATAATTTTTTTTATATATGTCAGTGCTGTAAATGTTATAAAATATATCTGCTGCATCTGACGCTATTGCGGTGTCTTTAATATAATGTGATTACCCCAGGGGTCGCAATCCAATAGAACTAGTAACTATAAGCTACTATAGTAACTACAGTATATACGTAGTATATAGTAACTATAAACTACTATTTTTTCTCTTCAATAGGTTATGGATAAAATATGGTAATTCTTATGGTTTAATAAAAAATAAATAGATTTTTGGAAATCACCAGGCAACCCCTCCTTCATTGTCCCGCGACCCCTCGGGGGGTCCCGACCCCCACTTTGAGAACCACTGCCCTAATTTATGTGTATTCATGTCCCCTTTAACTGTATACCAAAGGTCTACGCATCTTAATTTGTTGCATTTTTGTAGCAACTGGTGCATTTTTGTTTAACTTGCGCTATTCCCCGCCCCTGATGACCGCAGCAGCTGTGAGAAAATTTCGTGAGAGTTTTTCGAAGACCACGGCAAGTCAACTGAATGATGTCTTGCTGAAACGTTAAGGTAAATTTATGAAACAGCATGGGTGTCGCTTTAGCCCTCCTATATATATGGAGCACTATTAGCTAAACATAAATCATTAAATAGAATTAGACTATTAGCTTTAAAACAAACAGATTAGTTTGAATTTTTTTCTTTTTAAATGGATAGTTTATGCAACAAATGAAAATTGTCATCATTTACTCAACCTTTACTTGTTCCAGACTGGTTTGTCTTTTTTTTCCATCTGTTGAACACAAAAGAAGATATTTTGAAGAAAGCTGGAAACCTGTAACCATTGACTTACATTGACATAGTATTTGTTTTTCCTTTTGTGGAAATTAATGGTTGCAGGTAACTGATGTAAAAAAATAAAAATAAAAATATAATATATATATATATATATATATATATATATATATATATACATATACATATATATATATATATATATATATATATATATATATATATATATATATATATATATAGCTAATGAAGCTAATGATATAGCTTTCTTTGCCTACTTTCATTTAAAATTTGGGTCGGGTGTAATAGTACACCATCTTTTTTTTAGGACTACACCACTGATGCAGACATCTCCATTCTCACAATGAGTTTCTGAGTTCTCTCAGCCTTTCAACTAAGTTTGTTCTTCCGAGGTTCTCTGAAAACACGTTTAGTGCTGCAAATACATTGTAAGCTTTCTTGCTTATTCAAAATTAAATTAAGACCAGCGCAATCGATGGTTTTGTCATTAAAAATGAAAACAGTTTAATATAAGTTTATCTGAAACTGTGAATATTTTACTTTTTCACTTTTTTTTTTATTTAGGCTAGATTTAATTTTTATTTAACAAATCAGTTTGTGCTTTGGTGCTGAAGCATATAGCGGACTGGTTTTTAAGCACATCACCTTAGATGTTATTCATTATTCTTGTTTATCTAGTAGATAACTGACTAACAATAAATACATTAAAATTAAGATAGAAATTGTACTAAAAGAAATTACTTTTAAAAGATATTTTACGATACAAATTATTATTTTTTGTTTGTGCCCGTCCACTACTCAATTGTGCGGATGGATGATTTGTTTCGCTCTGTGGAAAATAAGGATTTAATGAATGCTTCTCTGTAATTGTTGTATCACAAACCTCTGTCATATATATTTGATATTTTTTTTATATGTGATTATTTTGCCTTGAGCATCTGATTTTTCCTTGGTCCTGATGTGCTTTCATTTTCTCTGTCTCACTCACGACAAGTTCAGGTGACGGAGTGTTTAATAAGCAACCCATGGCTGTAAAATATACATTTAGTTTTAAAAGAAAATATCTTAATATTAAAAAGGAAATATATGTTTGATCTAATCAATGTCTTAACGAATGCCCTTAAATAATGTAGCCTAGTTGTAAGCAAGCATCAGTGTTTATTGAGATTGACATAAGATAAAAAAAAAACATTGAAATTAATAAGATAAGAAATATTGTTATAGCAACACTTGTGACTGCTTTGGGAAATAACACTCGTCGAAGATCGTTAAGGAATGTGTAAGTCTGTCACATTTGTTACCCATGACAATTCAAGCTTTTATCAAGACAAAATCACATAACCTGACATGACTTCCGTAGCCTACAATAAAAGTTGTGTGATCTGACCGGGGCTTAAGATGCAAGCAAAACTAGTTCTGTCTACACTGAAAATGCTCAGTGTAATTGCTATACAGTTGGTAAAGCTGTTGTGTTGCACAGTGGCTGTGGATGAGCTTTGAAATGATGATGTAATGACATGATGTAATGACACATTAAAGAAAGCAAATAAAATACACAATGTTCCTGGTTAGTTTATGAACAGGTTGTTTAGTAACACAGTCAGTTACAAAAGAGAGGTTTGACTTGTTCAGTACCAGCACAAGCAGTATTTCAGTGAAAAAGGTAAGTGTTTCTCAGAATGGTGATGGGGTCATTACTGCCAGTAATGGTGTCCATGGTCCAGCAGACTTCCAGATGTTCACCCGCATCAGCCTGGGTATTTTCTAAAACTAGTAACCTAAAAAGCTGTTGTGTAATTAATCATTATAATTTAGCATTTAGGAAATTCTACATTAGAAAATCACATGATGTGAATGTTTTGTACCTTCTGACAGTTTATTCATTTGGCTTTAAAACAATTGGTTTGATTGACTGGATAAGAAGACTACATGCTGGTGTACATATGTTATTTTCTGATCTTTTCAAGTAAAGGCCCATGCACACCGGGATGCTTTTTGCTTACGCTTTCCGTCGACGTTGAACGCCTCGTGACTAAATAAACGGCGCCAATGTGATCGTGCACACCAACGTGCAAAACGGCAGGCGTAAAAGCGTAATTTTCCACCAATCAGATTGGCACTTTTGTTCACATGCACAGAGCTGCTGAAGTTACAGTAAACAGCACTTGGAGGCGCTCAAGTGCAAAACTGTCAATGCGAGCACACATTAAAGAAGATGCACAGAGGCGATATGAACATGGAGCTGCTTATTGCACTGGTGAACAATAATAATTTCTTCATCGCTAGAGCTGGAGCTGCTACTTGAACCATCCATGCTTGTTTGAATTGCCAGTAACTTTAACAACAAGCGTGTGAACTTTTTCTCTTCTTTTTCTGTGCTACAAGTGGGTATCAGAAGCTTAAAGTTGTGTAGCGCCATCCAACATCAAGGAGTGATTTAGCACATTCTTCTGCCCAACGCCAGTGAAAATCGATTGGGTTTAAATGCGGAAAAACGTCCCGAAAAACCCTGATGATAAACGCAAACGAAAAGCATCTCGGTGTGTTCGAGACTTCAGACTACAAAACTAAATTAAATTGCACAATTTACATATGAATGTGAAAGGATGGGGATGCAATAACAGTAAGTGATATGGACAGCAGTGTCTTTTATTTCTACTCTGATAGTTGCAAAACTACAGTGTACCCTGATGATTTGTGTTAGAATAAGACTGGTAAGAATATAAGATGGCAAAGTTTAAATAGCATCTGTCTAGCACATTTCAGCACCATGTTTAGCAATGTTAAAGAATTCTTATGATTTTTCAGACCATATACAAATGGTAAAGTGTATTGCCCATTACAATTCCTTCATTTCTACACTATGCTTTCCCATTCACTAAATCAATATGTCAGAATGAAAAACAGTCAACACAAACTCATACCAATTAAAAACTATTTTATGAATTACTGGTCCTGGACTTCTAAGGGCCCTAAGTAAAACTTTGTGAGGGGACCCTGTTCTTTTGGAGCTGTTTCATTGTCAGTAATACAATAAAAAACAAAATGAAAGACAATAGGACACATAATAGAGTATGAATTAAAACACATCAGTTCTTATTAAAGCTACTCAGTTCAGAGCAGCAAATGATTTTCCCCATTTTCTTTTAATGTTTAATTAACATTAAAAAAACAGTATATATGTTTCCATCTAAAGATGTGACTTAGAATTATGAGCAAAACTAGAATATTGCACAAAACATTTGCAAATACAGCACTGTTTCCATCCAATGAGTTTAAAAATTTTTAAAAATTCAACATTAAGTACAACAAAATTAAAAGTTGTGCCTTAGAAGAAAAAGACAAAATGCAATGAACGTGCAGTGGCATTTTGAGGACATAGACCACTCTTTGTAAGTGCAGCTGCTGAAGACAGTTCTGGGAGGTAATAATACTGGACCATTTTATTGACAGACTTTGGCGAAGGCATTTTACAATGGTCAAAGACTTTTTTGATGCACATGCTGGAGTTTATTCAGTAAATATGTATTTAGTAAACACGTTTAATATGCTTATTTTCAAAATGTATGTGCATCTTGATGTTTCCATTAAGCATTTTTATGCAACATTCCAATATGCGCAGAAAAATAGTTGAATAGTGTCACTTTATGACAATGCACTGATCTATACAAGCATTTACAACGCTGGTGCCGACGAAGATGGGCGCCTCCGTGTCATGCTCTGCAGTTGTCCTTGTGTTTTTGTTAGTTTGTCCTGTTTTTAGTCATATTTGTACAATTAGTTTCACCAGAGACAAATTGTTGGACATTCGGACGCATACACCACCAAAAATTTTTCCAGACTTGGACTTATGTGATGTTTTGTTGGACATTGTAGTCGGCGGAGCCGCGCTGCAGGTCAAACGCAATGCGCGCAGACGAGGGAAGCGTGCAGGCGCGCTTGTGAAACTCAGAAAGCGCGGTTTACGAACCGCGTTGCCTAGCATCCATCTGGCAAATCTTCGCTCTCTACCCAACAAAATAGACGAACTCATTCTGCTCTCCCAGACAAACAGGGATTTTTTGCATTCAGCTGCTCTGTGTTTCACAGGAAACCTGGCTGAACGACACCATACCAGACAAAACGCTTCACCTACCGGGCTATCAGCTGTTCAGAACGGATCGTGACGAAGAATCGACGTGGAAATCGCGCGGTGGCGGGGCGTGCTTTTACATCAACGAAAGGTGGTGTACAGATGTAACAGTTTTAAAAAAGATGTGCTGTCCAGATCTAGAAGCACTGTTTATTAACTGTAAGCCTTTCTACCGCCCGCGCGAGTTCTGCTCGTTCATCCTCGTCAGTGTTTACATTCCTCCGCACGCGCATGCGTGCCTGGCGATACAGAAAGTAGCTCATTAGATGACGGTGATAGAGCAAAAACACCCGGACTCTGTTTTAATCATTCTCGGGGATTTTAACAAAGCAAAACTATCCCGTGAACTGCCAAAATATAGACAGCATGTTACATGTCTCACAAGAGACAGTAACATATTGGATCACTGCTATACCACAATAAAGCATGCATACTGCTCTGTCCAACGAGCAGCTATGGGACACTCTGACCACTGTTTGATTCATCTCATACCAACCTACAGTCAGAAACTGAAAACAGCCAAACCTGTATTAAGATCTGTGAAAAGATGGACTAACGAAACAGAGCGGGATCTACATGTTTCCATCTCACAGATTGGAGTGTCTTTGAAGCTGCTGCAAACGATTTGGATGAGCTCACAGAGACTGTAACATCTTATATCAGTTTCTGTGAAGATGTGTGCATTCCTATCAGGGCACAACTCACATACAACAACGACAAACCATGGTTCACTGTGATACTCAGACAGCTACGCCAGGCCAAGGAGGCTACTTACAGGAATGGGGAGAGGGCCTTGTATAAGCAGGCCAAATACACACTGGAGAAGGAGATCAGAGTCGCAAAAAGGAACTATTCTGAGAAACTAAGGAGTCAGTTCTCTTCCAGCGACTCAGCATCTTTGTGGAAAAGTTTGAAAACCATTACAGACTATAAAACACCATCCCCCAGCACTGTAGACAACCAACGACTTGCAAACGACCTGAATGAGTTTTACTGCCGGTTTGAGAAAACCCCCCCATACCGACTCTGAACTGCTGTTTACATCACCATTATCACCTCCACCACCCCCCGCCTCCCCCATACCTGCACTTCAGTTCAGTGAAGATGATGTGCGCCAGGTCTTCCGGAAACAGAAGAGGAAAAAAGCTCCAGGCCCAGATCTTATAACACCAGTCTGTTTAAAATCATGTGCTGACCAACTGGACCCCATCTTCACCCTGATCTTGAACAGATCACTGGAGCTGTGTGAAATGCCCTCCTGCTTCAAACGCTCCATCATCATTCCCATACCAAAGAAACCCAAACTCACAGGACTAAATGACTACAGACCGGTAGCGCTGACATCTGTCGTCATGAAGTCTTTTGAAAAACTGGTGCTGGCCCACCTGCAGGACATCACTGAACCCTCACTGGACCCTCTTCAGTTTGCCTACAGAGCAAACAGGTCTGTGGATGATGCAGTCAATATTGCCGATCATTCAGCTATCAGCTGGAGACCCAGCTGCTGTGGCAGTGGGGACACAAGTCTCCATTCCCTCCTTTGAGGAACGTGGGTTACGGATGTAACAGGACATTCCCTTTCAGTTCGGGAACTTTGATGTGTCAGCTGAGCCCGTCACGCGTTTTGGTGAGAAGTTTGCCAAGTATAGCGTGAGAGCACAACTTCACCAAACGCCCAACCTTTCAATGTCCCACGGCCATTTTTAAGGATGCCATAGAGGCCACATGCTACCCAAATGCAGAGACCCGGTGACAATATGGACTTATGGGCTTACCCTATCCAGGGTCCACCTGAGAGGGGGAACGCTCTGCTGTTGAATGACGCTTATGGGATTGCCAACGAGGATCATGTATAGCTGACACCAATCCTCAGCATGCGAGCAGACCAAGTCGGCATACCAACATCGTACTAAGCCAGGCACTCTCCGAGGAACTCTCTAGGGTTCGCCAGATGAGGAGTTTGCTAAGCAGAGCAGAATAAAACACGTATCTCCAGAGATTACCCAGCAATCGGGAGGAAAATTATAACATTTTATAAAATCTTCTGAATGTGTTAGGTGTCACCCAGCCCACAGCTCTACAAATATCTGTTGGAGAGGAGGCGATACTCCTTGTCAAATGCGCTCTCATTTTCCTGGGGGACACGGCTTGCCCCAGCATTGATAAGTGAGGGTGATGGCATCAACTATCCAGTGGGCCAACCTCTGTTTTGGTATGCACTTCCACCATAACAGACAAAGAGGTGCTCAGAAGATCTTATCAACATAACAGCACAGTGCGCATACAGGACACAGCACAGAAAGGGCTGGATCTGCCTCCTCCATGCGCAGCTCTTGCTGGTTCACTACCTGGTCTCTAAAGGGAGTGGTAGGAACCTTGGGGGCATGTAGCCGGGACGGGTCTCAGGAAAGCATGAGAGTAGGCTGGTCCGAATTCCAGGAATGATTTGCTAACCGAAAATACCTCTAGGTGGCCGGCCTTCTTGATATATGGACAGAATTCTCAAGGATACTTAGTTTAATTGCCACGCACCTCTAAGTTACTGGATGATTAAGTTATGCTTCCCAAGCAATGTAAAGCTTCAGTGTGGAGAGTGACAGCCTACGCTCCAACTTATCCTAAAGAAAGGACAACGCAACGTTAATCTGGCTTGTCCTGGTATCTTCTCAGTGGGAGGTGCACCACTCAGCAAATAGGCAGACTCCAGACAGCCATCCGGGAGGATTAACCCTCACACTTGCTCAAAGCTTGGATGGAACAAATTTTAGAGGAGCAAGGGGTCCGCAAACCCAAAAGCGACAGATTAGCCCCTACTGTAATCCTCAGGCCTGCCTGAGTGTTAACCGACTTGTGGTGAACAGCAGGGGTGATGCACCCTTTTGCAAGGGTGAGCTGCGACCTCAGTTGCGCAACAGACATCGGGGTAAAGGCATGAGCTGTCCACGAGCACCACCTCAACATGCTGGATCCCCAGGCTCTTTTAGAGAGACTGCCCTTACAGGCACTCAGCGAAACGCCCAGGGAATGGCAAAAGACCCAACTAGACCGTCACTGATTGCATAATCACCTCCGCTGGATGCTGGAACGCTGTTCAACTCTAAAAACTCTCTAGTTGCTCAGTAAAGACTTCTGAAGTGAATGTCTGAAGCACGCTCATTCAGGAGCTGGTGATATACTCCACGAACGATTACTCACCAGCACCTGTGAAACAATGCTCTGCCACCTCAAATTTCCAATTCCTAAAGAAAAAAGTGAGATTGGCTTGAAAAATGATATGATGAACTCAAATCTATATCAAACTGTTTATCAAGTTGTTTTGTCACCATGCCAAAACTCAAGATTCAATTCAATTATTAAATTGGTTCATCTCTGATTGGCCATTGCATTAATTATGCCTGTGATTGGTCAAATGGCTCAGTGCTGCAAAATACATTGAAAACAGAAATCTTCAACATAAAACTCACAAGCTTTGAAAGATGCTGTTATCATTGACCCAGTACTTCTTCAAAACAAAACAAAACAAAACATGGTATTGTTAAGCTTGATTTGGGTCCTTGCCAATGACTTGCCAATGTAAATGGCCAATGTTTGATTGGCTAACACTATTGCAGTGTTGTATTGCAGTAAGTGTGCTATGACAACATTATCCACATAAAAGCACCAATAAAAGACAAAGCGTTTTAAAATGATTATCTTCAAGAGATATCTGATATTCGATTAGATTAAGGTATTTCATGCAGCTGCTCTCAGATCTACAGTAGTACAGCTGTAGACATTTTTTAAGATCTTCCCAGTACACTGTGCCTTAGTTAAAAAAAGTCTGCAGTCAAATGCTCTGTAAGAAAAAAAAGTACTCCTCCAAAATAACCAGTGATACTATTAAACAGATTAAAAACAACACAACCTGTGTTATTTCTCAACACACCTATGTGTCTAGTTAAGGTCAACATTCATTTATTCATTCATTCATTTTCTTTTCGGCTTAGTCCTTTTATTAATCCGGGGTCGCCTAAGCGGAATGAACCGCCAACTTATCCAGCATATGTTTTACGCAGCATATGCCCTCTAGCTGCAACCCATCACCGGGAACAATCCACACACACTCATTCACACACATACAGTAAGGACAATTTAGCTTACCTAATTCAACCATAGTGCATGTCTTTGGACTTATGGGGGAAACCGGAGCACCTGGAGGAAACCCACACGAACACAGGGAGAACATGCAAACTCCACACAGAAATGCCAAATGACCCAGCTGAGGCTCTAACCAGTGACTTTCTTGCTGTGAGGCTACCCACTGCGCCACTGTGACGCCCTAAGGACAACACATTTTGTGTAATTTTAAACACAATTTATTTTAATTTTGAGTGTTATTCTTCTAAACACAGACAAATATATGTCACAGACACTAATACTAATATGTCATAAATCACACAGATTGTCCTAAATGTGTTTTTATTTTTGCCACCTTAACAAGATTAAGGCTTTACAAAAAGCATTTTTTCATTGAAACATGACAGCAGTATTTCTTTGGAATAATTCTTATAAAGATGCTTTTAACGTTATTTTAATTTTATACCTTGTTTTACAAAAAAAGATAAAACAACTCATATCTAGCCAGAGAAAAAAGCCCCCAAAAAACACACTCCCTTACCAAGAACGACATGTCTACAAACTGTTCAAAAATCTTTTTCACTGTTTGGGGTCTTGTTTCCAATTCATAACGTCCAGAGTAATCACTGATCAGACTATGTTCGCACTGATTGCGATGCTGATCATCATGATTCCTTTGTAGATTTTGCAGGTTCATCTCAATAAATCTACTATATGACGGGAGAACCTGGATCACATAAATGTTGCTGTAAAACAGGACAGATAACAACAGAAACATTTAATATCTTTATTGTTGCTTAAATTAACTGTAAGTCATGCTATTAAAATGACTTTGAAATGGTTTTAAATATTTACTTATTACAAAAATAAATATAGAAGAAAATTACTGGACATTTAAAAAAATCAAAAAGAGCAATGATATTATCACTAGGCTTCTAAAACGATTGCACCCGCGGACATGGCAAATTAAGAAAAAGATCTTCATCCGTTTGACAGCACATGTGCTGCAAATCCTTACAACGCATACACAGAAGAAACGTGCTGCATTTCCCACAACCCAACGATATTAATAAAATGTGTTGCATTTGCAGAATAGAACACTTTCAAATAGAACGGAACACAACGAAAATTTTTGTAACCGTAAAACATGCACTATAATAAAGTACATTTTGAAAGTTCATGATAATAAAAAAGTGCTTACAGTACCTGAGACAAGCCACCAAGTGCACCACGGATGAAAAAGAGGCACCAACTTGCTTAAAGTTTCAGAGTTACGTAATCTGCTACATACGTAACAGCAATGTGATTGAATGATAGTTAACACACATTGTGTTTGGCAGACTGTGTTGTTTTTTTCACATCTTCCCTCTTTCTTTTTACACAATATGAATTTTAAACTGCACAAGATGTGTTAAAATAGCCATAACAATTTTTTGAGAGTGTAGATCATGATAGTGAGATATTATGTGCCGTAAATGATTGTTTTAATCACATGTGTCAAAAGTGAAAGTTATTTCACTCTTCAGTTTGTTCTGTTAGTCAGCAGATTCAAGTGCACAGAGAATGTGAGAAACACTCATCTTTGTACACTCTAAATAAAGATTATGTGTTAAAAACAACATAACGTGTTATATATTAACACACCTGTGTGTCTAGTTAAAGGTGCTTTATGTAAGTTTTTGACCCTTCTAAATCATATATCATATTAATACCATAATATGTTTGCAGATATTTCTTTGTTTTGGTCTCTATAACCCACCTACTGCCAGTTTACCGAAACATATTTCAGAACTCTGGGTTGCCTTGCTGGAAAACACACTGTATTTCATTTCAGTCTTGAAGGCTGCATCAATACATGTAGCCTAGTCTAAAAACGTGACTTCTGGAGGACAGCAGCAGCCTCTCAAATGAGACACAGCACTGAACCAGTGAGCTTGCACAAAAAGCAATACAGCAACAACATTCCCAACAGATGAATAAGTGTCACAATATATCGAAATAATCATACACTCATTGACTAAATACTTACATCAGTCAAACTAGAAACTACTGGCTAAAAGTGGCTCATAGATAGCATATGCATAGCAAAACTATCAACTTAGGCATTTTTTTTTTTTTTTGTCAGTTTGGGGTCTCATTTTCTTTGTAACATTGTGCCATGTAAAGAATCATGTTGCTTTTTACTATGAAAATGCCGTTTTTGCATGTAAGTTACAATGTAAACATAGGTATCTGGAAGAAACTGTGACGCAACCAAATGAATAACCATCTATAAGTCAACACTATTGTGTTGTTGGATTAAATGTCCTCTATAGGATGTTGTTCTATTGACCCTTATTTTTAAAAATAAATGAGGATGTACAGCAAGGATTACATGTGTATTTTGTTATGATTATATGTACTCCACTTGTACTAAGCCTGTTCTGTTATGTGTAATCCTTACACAAATTTAGCAAATACACTCTTTATAAGCTTTCCATAGAAAAACAAGTAGTTACAATCACAGCTTGAGGCTTGTAGTTTTAGATGTATAGTTTGTCAAGATTACTCATGTTCTGTTTGATGTAATCTATTTACTGACATGTTAAAAAATGATCCAGTACGTCCATGTCATGCCGCTGGCCAAGTGAGTAAACCTGTTGTAATTTGGAACTGCTGACTAAATTTAATTTTCATAATTGTTGACAATTATGACTTGTTTTTCACATAATAATTTTAAGGTTACAGGTTTACTAATTTTTTTAAGTTACATCAACTAATTGATACTTTTAAAGCAATGGGCATAATTCCTTTAAGTACCTTCCTTTAGTAAGTGAAATAGTTTACAAGACAAGCTTCAAGCATTTTGACAACGACCAAAACCACCAACATGGACCCATATGGAAAATCAGTCTTTCCAGCAGGAATGTGTTTCAAGTTTGTCCTTTCTCACTCACTGCCTTATTTCCTTTAGTACTGCACATTGGGCTTCAGCTTCGTTTGTACTTTTTAAAAGGAAAGAAACAAAAAACTTTGGTGATGTCAAAGTTCCTGGTCTTATTTCAGCTGGAGCAGAGGCATTTCAGGGAGTTTGGGCCGTGACGTGGACATTCTCCAGAGCCACTCTTTAACTGGACCCCCCTTTTTTCCACCTGCGGCCTGATTCTTTCCATATTGTTCCGATTCAGGGCTAATGGGAGCAGCTAAAAGCTGAGTGGGAAAGTGTGCTTGATGTATGTCACTTCACTCTCTCTTTGGGAAAAGAAAACAAAACATTCATTCATTCATTTTCTTGTCGGCTTTGTCCCTTGCAGGGTCGCCACAGCGGAATGAACCGCCAACTTATCCAGCACGATTTTACGCAGCGGATGCCCTTCCAGCCGCAACCCATCTCTGGGAACTTCCACACACACACATTCACACTCATACACTATGGACAATTAGCTTACCCAATTCACCTGTACTGCATGTCTTTGGACTGTGGGGGAAACCGGAGCACCCGGAGGAAACCCACGCGAACGCAGGGAGAACATGCAAACTCCACACAGAAACGCCAACTGACCCAGCCCAGCCAAGGTTCGAACCTGCGACCCCAGCGACCCAGCGACGTTCTTGCTGTGAGGCAACAGCACTACCTACTGCGCCACTGCGTTGCCGGAAAACAAAACATTTAAAAGAATATTAGAGAAAAGGAATGGCTAGATCTGTTAGAATAGTAAGACTTCAATCTAATTAATGTTTTCAAATAATTTACCAGCTACATTAGATTACTTACCTTTTAAAGGGTCACGAAACACCAACACACATTTTTTGAGCTGTTGACAATCATATATGTGTCCCACGCTGCTATAAACACTATTAGGACACATATATTGCACTAAAAGGTGAAAATTTGTTGTTTTTGCGTTATTTTGAGCAAATTCGTTCTTCTGGTTTGAAACGGTGTGTCACGGTGATTAGATACTTGCATGTAGTCCAGTGTGGAGAGTGAATGTATGTACCTGCGAGTACATCGTGACGTCTCTGAGTGTGCGGCATTAATTCATGAGAAAGTATGCGGTGCAACTTTATTAATATGCATGATAGCTTCGGAGAGGTTTTACCTGTTACAGTGTTCAGACAACAGAGAGACGCAACGTTGTGTTGTCAAAACAAGTGAAAGAACAAGAATTTGGAGACATGGGTCATCAGTGTTGCATTTATTAGTGTGCTGCGTTTATTAATGTGCTGCAACAAAGGTTTAGTTTTCATTTCCCTGCTATAAGAGCAGTTTCAGTTTGATTGTCCTGTCTCTACAGATTTGGTACAGTAAGTGTGTGTGAAAGCAGTGCCCTTTGTTTGTTCATTCAGATGGCAAAGTTACTTCATATCGTCAGCAGTGCTCTTTCAGTTTTTAAAGACATACCTCAGTCAGGATGATTTAGTTACTAAGTTTACAGTATGTTAATATCACTGCAATATTATAGTACAACATTATAGACTGATAGATCCGCTGTAAATGCTGCTCTCCGAATGTAAACATGTAAACACAGCAATCAAACTATTCCCGTCGTGTAGGATTTTCACCGCATTTTGTGACAGGATAGTCTATACACACGGCTTTCTGACGCTACCTACTGAGTGCATCTAAGTTATCTATGATTTTTTTTCTCTCATTCGCTCTGCGGTATCAAACATACCATTAAAACTCCACTCTCCAGCAGTTCCTCGCTTTCAATATCTCGTTTGTCACAAGCGACATGCAGGAAATGTTCCTGAATAAAAAGTGAAAGTGCCAAACTGCAGTTAAAGTCGACAATTGAATAATTTGGAAACTAATTCGATTACTGATGTCCATGTAAACACAGTCACTGTCTTTCTCCCCTGCGTGTCCGTGCCCAAACGGAAACTCCCATATTTGCAAATCCTTCCCTCTCCCGACATTCCCACCTAAACAGAGCTGGACACGCCCACTTTCCTGACCTTTTTCCAAACTAGAGGTGTAAAAACACCCTGTTGAGACAGGGGGGTTTCATGGCCCTTTAAATCAGTAGAAACATCCTTATAGTGATAGTTCAAGAACCAAAAAAATTGTTTTATAGAGCGCTGTGAAAAAGTGTTTGCCCCTTACTGATTTCTTTTTTTTTTTTTTTTGCATGTTGATATCAATGATATCAGCGCTGATAGCCCAGTGGTTACTGCACTGCCATAAACTGCAGTAACACTACTTGTGTCCCCGAGATCAAATTCTGGCTTGTGGACCTTTCCCGATGCCGTTCTCCTCTCTCTTTTCTAATTCATTTTTTTTAGTCAATGATAACACAAGTAAAGACATCATGCAGTTTTGAAATGAAGGTTTTTATTATCAAGGAAAAACTAAATACAATAATACATACCCCTTACCCTCTCTTACAACATAACTCTGATTTATCATACGTCAGTTCAATTTTTCTAGCCACACCCAGGCCTGATTATGCGTGTGTGTCTTGTTATTAAGATGATATATGCATGTACTCTGTTTCTAGTAAAGATGTTCTGATGTGAACTCCTTACAAAGATTTCCAATGACAAACTATAGCTACAATCTCTGCTTGAGGGTTGTAGCATTAGACTGATGTATTTGTCATGTTTACTCATATTATTTTTGATGTAATCTTTTCGTAAACACTGACATGTTCAACAAACAGCACCTCAGTGCGTTGATATCCTGCCATGAAAAAATTGTGCTATTCACGCGTAAATAGACGCAAAAAACATTTTCACGGATTTGCATCATGGGCAGGGCTTTTGTCTGCCTGGTGACTGTTGCTTCAATGTTAAATGGCTAACATAGATTTTATTGAGATAGTAGCTGTGCTTTATGTGCTTTAGGAAGGCTGAAAAACAGCGTAGATTCATTTGCCGGTGTGTCTGAATCCACTAGATCTTTTCAGAGGTGTGCCCAGCTCTGTGAGTTCATGAACTAACTGTACCTGGATGATGGAGGCTTTCAGCAGTGGTTCAGACTGAGCAGAGCCCGGTTTGTTGAGCTGGTGTCAGTGTAATATCTCAGCACTTTATCACATCCTCCAAGCCACCAGGGGGTGCAGCGATATTGCCCTATACTCCTCAAAATTAGATGGCAGTAGTGATTCTTGTTCCTTTAAACTCTCCTGTAATCAGCCTAATCACCACCACCTGTTCTCTGCTCTATATAAGACTGCTTTGTATCCTGCTTTGTGTTCAGTCCTGAACCCTACCTCTTAGCTGCCTCGTCCAGTGTTCCAGTTAAGTTGTTCTCAAGATCTTTGCTTGCTATGTTCTTATTTGATTGTTCTGAGACCTTCGTGTCTATTTTATTTTGTATGTATTTTGGGAAACTCAGCTATCCTTAGTGGTGGGCAAAGCGAGGCTTCATGAAACGCTCTGGTTACTAAAGTAACCCTCGTTCCCCGAGGGGGGGAACGGAAATGCTATGTGGAAAAACTTCCACTATGGGGATTTCGTCAGAATCCAATCATCTGAAAGAGTATAAAAACGGGCCAATGAAATGCCAATGAGTTGGCGGCGTCAGCGTGCACAGCTGTCTTGAATGACAATCAGCCTGGCATAAAAGGCTAGCATGTGCTCAGCAACGTCATCCTTTTCTAGCTGAAGAGGCTTTCACACTCAACAGCTAAGGGACAATCGTTGTGGCGAAGGAACATAGCATTTCCGTTCCCCCCTTCAGGGAAACAAGGGTTACTTTAGTAACCAGAGCGTTCCCCTTCGGGAGGGGAACTTCAATGCTATGTGGAAAAACTTCCACTATGGGGAAATTTATGGAAAGCGCCACAACGAAAGAACCTTACCATGTCTCCAGTGAGGGGCGCGCCACGCAGCAGTACGAGCGCACCTGCATCGCTGGAGACACAGTCCTCCAACGTGTCCCCTGGCCCTTACTTACCTTACTTACCTTTTCTGGTTTAGATATATTTTTCGGGGAGTCGTAAAATACACCTAGTAGTTTCTAGGAATTTTTAAATACGACAGTACGTTGGGAAAGCGTTCAGTCCCGATAGGGAGGACGCTGCGGAGGTCACCGGCTGCCCGGAGGGGGAGACCTGGTGGCAAAATAGCATATGGACTAGCCCTGAGAAGGGGGAGTGCACATATGAAGAGGTGGTTAGCGGAGAGGGAAGACACGAGCCCGCCTAGGAGGGGGGACTACATCGTGGCTGAGTGAGCGTATGGGATCGCCAGCGGGGATCGCACATAGCAGGCACCTATACCCAGAACGCGGGATGACCAGCGGGCATACCTACAACGTAATGGGCCAACATTTGTCTGCTCCGCTGAGTCAGATGCTGGGGGCCTCGGAGGAACTCTGCAGGGTTCGCCGAGTGGGGAACTCAACTGACAAAGCGAGAAAAGCGCACGTATCTCTGTGTTAGAGAGAAAGGCGCAGCAAGCGTTTTACAACACCTAACCGAATTTCCTCATTCACCGCTCGTGAGGAAATCAGTTCACTCGAAGATAAATCTCACAAATGCTCAGGTGTCGCCCAGCCCGCAGCTCTACAATGTCTGTTAGAGAGGCGCCGCGTGCTAACGCCCAAAAGGATGCGCGCTCCGAGTGGAGCGCGCTCCGAGTGGGGGACACGGCTCGCCCTAGCTCGATGAGCGAGGGGGATGGCATTCACTGTTCAGTGGGCCAACCTCTGTTTAGATATGGCACTTCCCATCTGCCAATCACCGTAACATATAAGAGCTGCTCAGAGGATCTAAGCTCTGAGTACGGTCCGTTATAATACGCAAGCGCGAACAGGACACCGCAATAAAGGGGCTGGGTCTGCCTCCTCCGTGGGCAGCGCTTGCAGGTTCACTACATAGTCTAAACGAGCGCTGTAGGAACCTAGGGCACCTAGGTGGGCCGGGTCTCAGGTAAACGTGAGAGTGGGCCGGCCCAAAACGCTGGCACATTTCGCTGACCGAAAATGCCTCCAGATACCCGCCCATTTGACCGATGCCAACGCGACCAGCAGAGCTGTCTACCTGGACAGAAATCATATAGATACTGAGTCGAGTGATCGAGCAGACCTCTCCTAAGAGAGATCTTCAAATGGGTAAGAGAGGGGACAGGATATATATCCACGTCTCGCGCCTCTGGGGACTGGATGATGAGGCGATGCTTTCCCAGCGCACCGCCATCGCCGCATCCTCAGAGCGGGGATGATCGCCACGCCAACCCCTCAGTGCGGAGGGGACAGCCTTGGCTCCAGCCAACTGAAGGAGGATAGCATCACACTGATCTGGCATGTTTGGGGTTTCCTTCTCGGAGAGAAGTACACCACACAGCGAATAGACTCCACATCAGGGCATAGGCATGCCTCATAGAGGGTGCTCTAGGCCTGAGTGATGGTGTTAACCACCTAACGGTAGGTCACCTAAGTCCTCCGAGCTCCATCTATGGGCCACACGTGATGTCCATAGAACTGGGCGCGGGTGCCAAACGGTGCCTGTCCCCAAAGAAGAAGTTTCTTCCATGGGACATGCCAGGGAGGGGCCATCACGAGGAGAGAGCTAGAATACAGGTTTGATTGGGCCTGAGAGGCGCAATGCATAGACCTGTTCCTCGTCCTCCCTGACTTTACACAGCATCTGTGCGAGTAGGCTTACTGGAGAAATGCGTATTACGCAC
This sequence comes from Danio kyathit, assembly GCA_903798195.1. NCBI lineage: Eukaryota > Metazoa > Chordata > Actinopteri > Cypriniformes > Danionidae > Danio > Danio kyathit. The sequence continues at coordinate 19,122,396 of LR812537.1, read as the reverse complement.
GCCCCGGGGCCAGCTGTGTAGCCAGTGCGCAGAACGCACCCATAACAGCTGGACAGTCGGGGGTGGAGCCTCCATTCTCCCAGGCGAACTGCCGTGAGAGCGCAGCGGCTGCACGGTTGAGCTCGGCGGGGAAAAATGGAATGCAGCGATTGCGCCGCGTATGACTCCGGGGGAGCAGACGGCGAGCGAGCTGAGACATGCGGCGACAGCGAATATCTCCCTTGCGGTTGATATACACCATCGCCACCATGCTGTTCGTCCTGACCAGCACGTGTTTCCCTTCTAACACCGGTAAAAAACGGTGCAGCGTGAGATACACTGCCAACAGCTCCAGGCAGTTAAGATGCCAATGCAACCAGTTTCCTACCACGGAACCACAGCTGCATGCCCGCAACACACGGCCCCCCAGCGTGAACTGGAAGCATCCGTCAAACGACGACATGCCTGGACGCTTGTTCTAGAGGCCCGCGGGCCTGTAGAACACAGGGTCCATCCAGAGGCTGAGGGCGCGGCGACACAGCGGAGTGGACAGTCACCCGGTGCGCGCTCGCGTGCCATGCGCGTCTAGGGACCCGATCGTGAAGCAAATGCTGAAGTGGTCTCATATGGAGCATCCGAGCGGCGAGACCGCGGCTGCGGATGTCATATGCTCCAGGAGCCTCTGAAATAATATCAGTGGGACCACATTTTCCTGTCGAACTCTCTCAGACAGGCCAGCATCAGCCCGGCGCGCTCTCGGGGGAGGCGCGCCGTCATGGTGATCGAGTCCAGCTCCAACCCGAGAAAAGAGTTGCTCTGCACGGGGGCGAGGCTGCTCTTTTCTCGGTTGACCTGAAACCCCAATTGGTCGAAGTGCCGAAACACCCTGTCTCTGTGCGTAATCAATTAATCCCGCGAGCGCGCTGAAATCAGCCAGTCGCTTGAAACAATTAAGTATGCGGATGCCCGCAAGCCGAAGCTGGGGCACCCTCCGCGAGCTTGGTGAAAACCCGCGGAGACAGAGAGAGCCAAAAGGGGAGGACTTGTACCGCCAGGCTCGACTTCAGACGCAAACCGCAGGAAACTGACGGTGGCGTGGAAGTATGGAGACATGAAAGTACGCGTCCTTCAGGTCTACTGCTGCAGACCAATCCCGAGGACGAACGCTCCGGAGGGTGCGCTTCTGCGTAAGCTTTCTGAACGGCAGCTTGTGAAGCCAGCGGTTCAAAAAGCGCAGATCAAGGATTGGCCGTAGCCCACCGCTCTTTTTGGGTACGATGAAGTGCGGGCTGTAAACCCGCTCTCCATCCCGGCTGGAGGGACCGGTTCGATTGCATCCTTCGCCAGGAGGACAGCAATCTCCTCTCGCAAGACAGGGGCGGACGCAGGGCTGACCCTGGTGAAATACACACCCGTGAACTTGGGAGGCCGTTTCGCGAACGGAATCGCGTAGCCGAGTCTGATCGCGCGGATGAGCCATTGCGATGGGCTGGCCCGCGCTAACCAGGCAGGCAGAGCCCTCGCAAGTGGCTTCGTCCGCACGATCGCTGACGTACCAGCGGTGGGGCAGCGCGGAGTGGGTGGGCTCAACCGGGAAGCACTGGGGTCCCACAGGAGAGCAGGAGGCAAGAGCTTCACTCTTGTCTCGCACCCGTACTCCGGAGGTGGGGCTGGGAGGGGGAGAGAAAGGAGACCGTTCTCTCTCGCTCCGCGAGCCACTGGCGAAGTGCACCGATCCTGCGAGCTGGAAAGCATAGCGTCCCAGACTGGCAGTGTTCGGGCTGTCACATCCGGGGAAGGGAAAAAATGCTCTTTCTCTGAGGTTTTGATAGCGTTTTTTAACGCCGTTTAGAAGAAGAGCCCCGCCCTCCAGCGGGGAAAGAGCAAATTTCCTCCTCTCCAGATGGCCCGTCTCAGGGACGCTTCGCGGTTCGTTTACCGAACTTAGCGGCGCCCTGGGGCGGGGAGCGCTGGTTGCCTGCGAGATGCTCGGCGCAGCCGCTTGGCCAGAGGCGCAGGCGGGGGCGACCGAGCAAAGCCGCAGGCGGGCGCTCTCGGCGTGAAGCAGTGGATGTGGATGGCTCGGCGGGGAGGAGCGGTTTTACGATCCCGCCGAGAGATGGTATTACCCATCGCCTCCGACTGCTCGCTCACCGGCGTGAATTCCTGGGCGAATTCACTGACGGTGTCGCCGAACAGGCCAGCCTGGGATATGGGTGAGCTAAGAAAGCGAACTTTGTCAGCATCACGCAGATCACCAGGTTTAGCCCGTGGTGGCGTTCCTGGGCCACTAATGTGACCATCGTCCTTCCCTGGGGCACACACAGCCGACTTCAGTCGATAGCTGTGCGGAGCTCATGCTCAGTCCTGGGTCGGAACCATCCCCGCGCAGCTGGGCCAGCGCCTGCGCTAGGGAGCGCTGGTAGGTGGCCGTAGCATGCATGGTGAGGGCGGAGGCGCACGCAGCGCACTGCGTGGGCTTCCTGTGCACATCCAGGAAGAAGGGGACGTGGAGGCTTAGAAGGTCTTGCCTTCTTTATCTCCTCCACATCACACCCCTCTAGTCGGTCCGTCCGCGGGGCTGGGGGATAAACCATCTCCAGACCCACGGCCGAAACAGCCTGGGAAGCACGGCTGCAAAGTCTGCTTCTGGATTCGACGCCACGCCCATCATCCCGGAGGAAAAGAGCAGGTTCGAATCCTCATCAGACAATGACAACCAACCCTCCAAGGATGGTGAGGATGAAAGCGCACGCAGATCGGGCAGAAAAAAGTGCCCTCCAAGACTGCGTGAGCTTACTGCGCACTTTTCGGGAAGAAGGGGACGGAAGGCTTAGAAGGTCTTGCCTTCTTATATCCTCCACATAACACCCCTCTAGTCGGTCCGGCCGCGGGGCTGGGGGATAAACCATCACCAGACCCACGGCCGAAACAGCCCGGGAAAGCACGGCCATCATGTCTGCTTTTTAGATGCCAACACCGTGCTCTCCACCCCGGAGGGAGGGAGCGAGCGGGTTCGCATCCTCATCAGACAATGACAGCTCATCCTCCGATGCAGCGATGGACATCTGATCCTCGGTGTCATCAAGTGAGAGGGCGACCACCCGAGGATGGAGCGCTTCTCTCACCTGAAGCTTGGATGGAGCGCGTGGAGGAGCGAGAGGTCCGCAAGCCCGAGGGCGGCGGATTTACTCCCACTGAAACCCTCAGATCTGCCCGAGTGCCAACCGCAGTGCGGGGGACAACTGGGGTGGGTCGCTCTTTTGCAAGAGCGAGCCGCGATCTTAACTGCGCAGCAGACATGACATCACAATGATGGCATGCACTGCCCGCGAGCACCGCATCAACATGCTGGACCCCCAGACATGAAACGCAGTGCTCGTGCCCATCATCCGGGGACAGGAAACCACCGCAACCAGAAACGCACGGTCGGAGCGACGTCTTGAAAAAGACGCGCTGCACAACCGTGTTGCTCTTTTAGGAAACTTGCTTCCTATATACATACCGCTCTTGGAGGACCGGACCCAAAGGACGCCAGGCAAGGGAGAACAACCCAGCTCGACCATCTGCCACTGCGTATACACGCTCTGGACCGGGAGAAGCTGCTTCTCGATCTCTCTCTGTAGACACAGGTTGGAGATACCCTCATAGACTCTCTCAGAAGCTCGTGAAAGGCTCTGAAAGCGAAAAGGATGACGTTGCTGAGCACATGCTAGCCTTTTATGCCAGGCTGATTGTCATTCAAGACAGCTGTGCACGCTGACGCCGCCAACTCATTGGCATTTCATTGGCCCGTTTTTATACTCTTTCAGATGATTGGATTCTGACGAAATCCCCATAGTGGAAGTTTTTCCACATAGCATTGAAGTTCCCCTCCCGAAGGGGAACACTGAACCAGTCGAAGCAAATGTGTCGAAGCTTCGAAACCTCACTCTACGGTGACACCTAGTGGTAATTTTTATGTATTGCACTGGAACAGCTTCAGCAAAGAACAGTTGAGCAAACTGAGGTCTTAAACACCACTTTCCAGGCGCCGACCTGCAAGTGATTTAGTGGAGCGGTTAGGGTTCCTGACTACCATGTGGGGATAGTGGGATCGAATCCAGACTGAGACAGCTATTTTGAAATGCTTTAATATCAGTTTGAATTGCTCTGTTCTTGTATCGTTCTGTTTCAACATTGGTCTGACATCCGAATAAACACTTTGTGAATAAATATGTCTTGTTTTGGTCATAAAACAGTGTTGTTGCTAGTTCAGACGTGGTTGTGGCCAGAAGGTAACAAGAATTATTTATATTACTCATTAAATTTCCCATTTATTCTATTTCATTAATGTCTACCCAAAACCTAAACCCAACCATCACAATACTGTAAAAATATTCATTATTGTTTTACAGTGTTACAAATTATGCTAAATTGATAGCGTATCCGCAGCTGTATCCTATCTAGACTACACCATAAAACAGTAACATTATTAAAATACATAAAAATCATGATTTCGGTGTATTTGTACAAGTCGGGATTTGAACCCAAAAATCATTTGAAGCACAGTATTAACGTGCACACGTACGGTCCACTAGGCCATTTGACACAGTTAGTTCTTTCTGACCCTGTCAGTTAAATGCAGATTCGCCAGGTCTCGAAATGCTTCTGAACTGATCGATGCTTTGAATCGTTTGTCACGTGACCAGGTGTTTCAAAACACTTTAGTCACGTGAGCTGTGTTTTTCAGATCATGCTTCGGTGCAGTGTTTCGAAACCCTTGCGCTTCGGGATCTCAAAACTGTGTCGAAACGTCAGTTTCACGTCAGCCATCCCTAGCTATCCTATATTTATACTTTTTTAACCCTGGCTGAAGAGATATTGTCTCTCCTTTTTGTCAATTTTTCTTCAGTAAAGACTGTCTTATTTTTGAAATTCATACATTGTGGACTGACTTTGTTTCTCCTCTGCTCTTGGGCCACTAGTTGCTGACTTCGCTCATGTAGTAAGAACTGCTAACAAAACTGTAGACTTGGGTTCGATCCCCACTCAGACCCTTACAGCCAGCAAGAGGATTTCCCCTTAGGACACCAACAACAGGCACTATGCCATAATCACGGCCCTACAAGAGCAAGCTCCTGATTGGTTAATGCGGCTTGATAGTCCGCTGAAGTTCTGATTTTCCATCAAATGCGCAAAATGTTCAGCTCCACAGGATGTCTATTCCCGTCTTTGCATTGGCTTAACATGTAAATCACTCGTGCTTGATGCTTTATCTACGTCTGGTGTGAACGCACCATAAGAGATGACAGTCATCAAAATTCCATGTTTTCAGACTTTGAATGCTGGAAAGATTTTGACATTATCGTTTCATGAAAATACACATTATCAGTAGTTTGTAAAATACACCTAAAACACAAATTAACATTCTATTTAAAAATTAATGTTTAATGGCAAGGGTTTAAAACACAGGTGTGTGGAAATATAGCCAGCCTCTAATAGTAAAAATTCATTAGTTTGAATTGTTATAGTCACACTTTATAAAAACAGTCTGCAAAACACTTTGACATTTTACTTTTGTACATGTCATCAGAGGGGAAAAGCCCCACCCATTAGGGATCTCTCCCTCATTAGCATATGACAGCCCTGAGTGAGAAGCAGCCGTCCACCATTAGAGTTTTCACTGTCAAGCTGCGGTCACACTAGAGTTTGATAATGTGAAATTCTGTCGTGCGGTGCTGCGAAAAGGGGCGGAATTAAACAAGATGATTAGACATTAAAAAATGCGAGCGATTGGTCCATGTTTTCTTTACAGAAAGGTCATGTTTTGAGCCTCGATTCGTCTTACGCAGTCAAGTGATGCGATTTTGCAGCAACCTGCGAAACTTGATGCATGAGCTTGCGTTTTCGGTCTGACACATTCACGTGCGTATGAATGGAAGTCTATGGGGAGAAAAGTCCAGTGTGACCGCAGCTTTACTGCTGAAGATAATATCAGCGACTAAGAGTGCTTTCACACCTATAGATTGATTGTTTTGTTTCAAAAGAGGGAATTGTTACAATGTTTCTTTTTGTACTTGGTGTGGTTCGCTTTTAGATGGGACAGTTTCAAAATGGACCAAAATTATTAAAACAAGTCATGTGCAAATAAACTCTCTTCACATTAGTCAGAGTGTGGTTTATTTTCTGGGATTCCGCTTAACTGCCACAGTGTATGTCCTTATTTTAATTTATGACGATGAGAAATAAGACATTATAAGTGAAAAGTCATATGCATTGGTATTGTATATTTGTTTAATAGTTCAGTTAGACAGCATGCTTTCACTTTTATATTTGACATGAAATGCACGTTTACCGGTAAGAATGACATCCCATCCTACTCATCAATCTTATTATGGTCATAAATATGTCTATTACACAACCATAATACACTCTGATATAGCGTTTCATTAGTTCGTTGGGTCATATTGCTACAACCGAACTGCTTTAGAGTTTGTTTAAACTGAGCCGAGACCACTTCATTGAGGCTGTCTTTGGCCGATTGATTTGGTGTGGATCTGAGCACAGTTTGGAGGTTTCACATACTCTATGCCCAGTGTTGGGGTAATGTGTTATAAGTAATGCACGTCATGTAATAATATTACTTTTCTAAAGTAACGAGTAAAGTAACACATTACTTTTAAAAATAAGTATTATTACTTGAGTTACTTTTAGAGAAGTGCAATGCAATTTACTTTTTACCTTGCTTAATTGACTTTTAAAAAATATATTGCGGAATAAAAATTACCTTAGCCACGTTGAATCACACTCAGTGAGAGAGTGTTCTGTGAGGGAACAGACAGTCGGCTCGCACTCATCATCATCATCAGGTTTTTTTTTTTTTCATAGCAGATGAGTCAATGTACTGTTCTAGTAACTGAATAACTCAGGATATTGGTTTATTTTGAGTCAGAGGAGATATCCAGCATGTTAAAAAGTAAGAAATAAAGTACTTAGCTTACTGATGACGCAACCGTTTCACCGAAGAACTGTCTGACTGTACTTTGATTTTTGTGAGCTGTCATTGCGGGAATGGTGCTCTCGGAGGAATGTTGTCGCACGTCTGACAGACCACCATGAGCCACAGAGAACGCTCTCCGACAGTTGCTTAATAACAATTTCGGCTAACAATCTGCAGCCAAGGTTTTGCTTGCTTCTCTCCTGCGTTTAAGCTCTGAAACTTTAAGAAGCGGGGGGTTACCTGGAAAAGCATCTGCCATTTTTTTTATATTACTCTCTGCCGAGACTTGACGGACTGTGCTTAAAAGACCCGCCCTCCTCACTGGACAGTTAAAAAGACCAATCAAACTAACGATGACATCAAGTATTACCCAATCAAAAGTAGGAAATGAGGCATCTTCATAAAATGCGTGTGGGATGATTTGCATGAGAAGCTACTTTAAAAAAAAGGATAAAAAATACGGGACAAAACCCGTCCCGTATTGATTCAAAACGGGACGTGCAATTTTATTATCAAATATGGGACGATTCCGTATTTTAAGGGACGGGTGGCAACCCTAACCCAGATGTACCTAATAAGTACCTTTGAGGTACCATTATGGACCCTTGAGGTACAAATATGTACCTTTTGAAAAGGTACTGCCCTAGGGACAGCTCCCGTACCTTTAATTCTGAGAGTGTAGGAGAACAACTGAATATCAAATATCTGTTATCTCTGATAGCTTTTGAAATTGAGCACAAAAATAACAAAAAAAAATATTAAGCCATTGTGTTTCATTGAGCTATTTTTGGTAATTTGTTCCATTTTATATGTGCATTTGCTAGACTTAAACCTGGCAGGAATTTTTTCATAGCATTACAACTCATTACACGGAACTACCATGCTGTTTGCTTTTTGGGATGCTGAGTAAACCAAATATTATGTGAGAAAATAAAGTAGATTGAGACTTGTTCTCCCCCCTGTTATGCGGGGAATTGATAGGATTGCAAAAAGTGGGCAGTACATACTAGAACATACTAGTACACGCTTCACTGGAAAAAGAAAGTGGCAACATTCATAAAAAACATCTATTGCATCAATTCACCAATAATCACTCAATGTGGTAAAGTAAACATGCTGAATTTTGGAAATATTCCTTAAAATATGACGCATTTTGGCATCAATACATGTTATCTGTACCTCCCTGCTCGTAGATGTCCATCCATCGTCACACACGAAGCATAATCTCACCTCCCATTCGCCTCACGGTTACCGCGCTAAACTACGGCAGCTCATTCATACATTCAGCCTCTCTCTCTCACACACACCGTTTCTCTCTTTCTCTCTATGACTCACTCGCTCTCAGCCTCACAGCCTTCACTCAAATCCTGACCGCTCTCACATATTAGCAAGGCTGAAGAGGAGACCTGCAACTATCAGGTAAAACACATTGTTGATTACTAGTCTAATCTGCTTGACCACCAGATTTTACACACACATAACAACTTATGCAGAGCTCACATTAATGACATCACGATGCTGCTTGTCCTTAAGGGTGTTCAGCTTTCTGTGTAGATTGTGTTTATGTTTTTTCTGATTGTAAGAGTTATATATGTCTGATAGTACAGTGTGTACTGGCTGACGTTGGGTCTGCTGTGTGCTGCCTGTAGTGTACTGTGTGTGTGTGTGTGTGTTCAAATGGCTGCCAGTACAGAAGGCAAGGAAAGAGAGGATGAATGGACTGACTGTACTGCGTATGTGTCCTCCTCTACGCTGCTGCCGTATGAATGAGACTCGGGGCGGATGGATGCCGGGGGTGGCCCAGGGCTCTTTCAATGGAGGGAGGGCAAATTTAAATCCCAGGAGATGGACGTGCACAGGGTGGATGGATGGAAGTCATTGGGTTTGGGTTGATGGTTTGATATTGGAAGGTGTACTGAAGAGACTGGGATGAATAGATGTATAGGGAGAAGGCAGCTTATCTAGAATGCCTGACACAGGTTTTTTAGTGCATCAGCCGAGGCAGAATGACTGCAGAGCAGAGATGCTTTGTGTTGTTTATCTCTATCTGCATGAGTAATGTTTATGCAATGGGAAGTTATATGGACAGGTTTGATTTTGGGGGGGCATCCAGTAACTGCAAACAGAACAATTGTTGCTTTAAAATATGCTCTTGGTGTGTTTTATTCTTATTAATACATTTGATGACCACATATTTGAGCATTTTATTTAATGTTTGATTTAATATGAGCCACACTAGTGCAGTTACTAATCTTGGCATGCTAATTTGAATATGATTCAATTAACATGTAGAAAACAATAGATTCTGATACTGTTTTATGTATTTGTTGTACTTTTAATTTGAATATGATTTCATTTGAATAATGATTTGAATATGATTTAATTAGCATGTAAGTAAGAAAACAATAGATTGTGATACTGTTTTATGAATGTGCTGTACTTTTAATTTGAATATGATTTCATTTGAATAATGATTTGAATATAATTTAATTAGCATGTAAGTAAGAAAACAATAGATTCTGATCCTGTTTTATTTATTTATTGAATATTTGCTGACCATATATTTGAGCATTTTATTAATATGAGCCACACTAGTGCATTTGCTTATCTCGTTATGATAATCTGAATATCATTTGATTTTCAAGTAAGGACATAATAGAGTCTGGTATTGTTTTTTTCCTTGTCCATCACCTCCCGTCTAGAGAGATGAGGATTTTTGGAAAGAAGGGGGGGCACCTTGGCTTGTCAGGCGCTCACTCTGTAGTCAGGGAGGATGCTGGGAGATAAATTTAGCCCTCCAGCTTTGCTTCCATCTGCCATTGCATGGTTTAGGGCCGTTGCCATAGGAACCACCACTGGGTGCCCATTAGTGTGTGAGAGGGAAAATTGGCAAGGTTTCTTAAACGTATTTAAACAACATATTTTAGATTTGGTTAAGTACAGTGTAAAGCTTCTGTTTTGTGAGGGTGAAGATTTATTCCCGGTTTCCAACCATCTGAAGCTGGCAGGGTTACACTGTGGTTTGGTACGACTCGTCGTTGACCTCATTATAAAATATTGTAAAATGCTCACAGGTGTCACAAATTGGATGTTTTCATGTTCAGTTTAGTACAGATAATCCCTTTTGCTTTGTCTGCAGTACCATCATGGGTCGACGTGATTACCTGCAGAGATTTTATGAGTTTAGCTTTTAAATGTTCTCTTGTGTTTCCAGTCAAATTCTAATCCTGACTCCTAATTCAGAACATGTTTGCGAACCAGCTCAGTGAAGACTGATACATCTCTCTGTAGAAGAGAGATGTGTAGTTTGAATACAGAATTGTAGAACAGTTATAGAACTGTGCCTGAGCTAAAATGAGTCATTATGATGTGCCACTGCAGTCTGTGATTCAAGGTCGCCAGTGTTTTTGAGTGGGAGGACAGAACAGGTGGTTCTAGAGAGATGAATGCTTGCTTGACTCACATCCAAGTCCAGACAACCACCATGTTTTAGGCCTCCTACACTATCCATCCGACCTACATATGCTCATCGAACCCAGCAAACCACAGAATGGAATGTGAATGCAACTAAGGCACTTGTTTTTTTAGGATTTGATTTTTTGGTTTCAACCTTTCTGTTTTGAAGTCTTCAAACCGCAGTTGATTTTTGTTAAAACTTGAAGATTTGTTTAGGTTTTTAGTGGTGTTAGTTAATTTTTCATTAATCAATCATTTTGGGTATTTAAAAGTACTCATCCCCTATCGTATTCTTTACTGTCAATAATAATAATCTCATCAGTATGTTCTTTTTCCACTATAATTGGAGGTCTGTGAACACTTAGAGTTGGATTCACACAAGCATTGTGCTGGAATGTATAGTTGGCACTGATTTTCATATGTACCAGCAGGATCTCCTGTGGTTCCACACCTAGCCGCCCCCTAAAGCAAAGCGTGGGTGCCAATACCAGCTGGTCAGTGAGTGGGATGCCTAATTAGGGACCGAGCACCGGAACGGTGCGTAGGCCCTATTGTATTTGCAATGTTTTTTATTATTATTATTATTATTATTATTATTATACCGCCCCTAATCGGGGCACTTTTGAGGGTCTAAACATGCCCGAAAACTCATGAAACTTTGCACACACATCAAAGGCGGTGTAAATGACCGGGTGATATGGGCTTCGGAAGTGGGCGTGGCAAAATGACTCGACAGCGCCACCTATAAACTTGAAACGGACGAGCCCCCGAACTACGAATCACGCACACGCACGAAAATTGGCACACACCTCAAACATGCCAAACCATACAAAAAAGTCTCTTGGAGCAATATCTCAAACCTAACAGGAAGTCGGATATTTTTAACTTCCTGCGGCGAAAAAGTGGCGATTTTGCCATTTCCAGGCGTTGTATTTGAACGAACTCCTCCTAGGGATTTCATCCGATCAACACCAAAATTGGGTTTTCTCATCTAAAGGCCTTGGCGATGTTAAATTGCGAAGCTTTAGAGTTTTCGGCGATGGGCGTGTCCGTGGCGGCCTCGCAAACTTTGACGATTCGCCATAAAACAGGAAGTTGCTATAACTCAGGCATGCATTATCCGATCAGCCTCAAAATTAACACGTATGATAACCGTCCTGACCTGAACACGTTTACATGCCAATATCCAGTTACAGTTATAGCGCCACCTGGTGGCAAAAGGAAGTGATGTGTTTTACAGTATAACAAACTCCTTCCACAAATTTTATCGTATCACCACCAAATTTGGGTGGTGTTATCTGAAAGCACTAGCGATGATATATTGTGAAGATCTAGAGTTTTCACCGATGGGCGTGTCTGTGGTGGACTGACAAACATCAACGCTTCGCCATGGAACAGGAAGTACTTATATCTCAATCACACAATGTCCGATCTGCTTGAAATTACACATGGTTGATAAAAGTCCTCTCCTGAAGACATCTACATGCCAATATCCAGTTACAGTTATAGCGCCACCTGCTGGCAACAGGAAATCACTTATAACTCAGCCAAACAGTGTCCGATCTGCCTGAGAATTCACATGGTTGATAAAGTTATTCTCCTGAAGACGTCTACATGTCAATATTGAGTAACAGTCATAGCGCCACCTTCTGGCAGAAGGTAGTTTGGCTTATAACTCAATCACACAATGTCCGATCTGCCTGAAACTTCACATGGTTGATAAAGTTTCTCTCCTGAAGACATCTCCATGCCAATGTTGAGTCACAGTCATAGCGCCACCTGCTGACAGGAGGAAATTTGGCATAAATCTGATTTTTCTCAGGTTTTTTTTATACATCGGCTTAAATTAATATTGTTCGCTGTTCTCTGTCATCCTGAGGCCACCGGGCGGCGGTGAGCCCGGGTGCGAGGTCCCTATCATCGCTGCTTGCAGCTTTAATTCTTCTTCTTCTTCTTCTTCTCCGGAATGGATCGCGATTTTGAGGGGCTAAACATGCCCGAAAACTCACGAAACTTTGCACACACCTCAGAAGTGGTGAAAATTTACGTTTATTATAGGTTTCGGAAGTGGGCGTGGCAAAATGACTCAACAGCGCCACCTATAAATTAGAACGGACGAGCCCCCGAGCTACGAATCACGCACGCATACGAAAATTGGCACACACCTCAAACATGCCAAAACCTACCAAAAAGTCTCTTGGAGCAATATCTCAAACCCAACAGGAAGTCGGATATTTTTGACTTCCTGCGCCGAAAAGGTGGCGTTTTTGCCATTTCCAGGCGTTGTATTTGAACGAACTCCTCCTAGGGATTTTATCCGATCAACACCAAAATTGGGTTTTGTCATCTAAAGGCCTTGGCGATGTTAAATTGCGAAGCTTTAGAGTTTTCGGCGATGGGCGTGTCCGTGGCGGCCTCGCAAACTTTGACGATTCGCCATGAAACAGGAAGTTGCTATAACTCAGGCATGCATTATCCGATATTCCTCAAAATTCACACGTATGATAACCGTCCTGACCTGAACACGTTTACATGCCAATATCCAGTTACAGTTATAGCGCCACCTGCTGGCAACAGGAAGTGATGTGTTTTACAGCATAACAAACTCCTCCCACAAATTTCATCGTATCAGCACCAAATTTGGGTGGTGTTATCTTTATTAGGGACCGAGCACCTACGGTGCGTAGGCCCTATTGGAATTGCTCCGTTTATTAGGGACCGAGCACCGAAACGGTGCGTAGGCCCTATTGGAATTGCTCCGTTTATTATTATTCTTCTTCTTCTTCTTCCGCGGATTGAATCGCGGTTTTGAGGGGCTAAACATGCCCGAAAACTCACGAAACTTTGCACACGCCTCAAAAGTGGCGAAAATTTACGTTTATTATAGGTTTCGGAAGTGGGCGTGGCAAAATGACTCGACAGCGCCACCTATAAATTAGAACGGACGAGCCCCCGAGCTACGAATCACGCACACGCACGAAAATTGGCACACACCTCAAACATGCCAAACCATACAAAAAAGTCTCTTGGAGCAATATCTCAAACCCAACAGGAAGTCGGATATTTTTGACTTCCTGCGGCGAAAAAGTGGCGTTTTTGCCATTTGCAGGCGTTGTATTTGAACGAACTCCTCCTAGGGATTTTATCCGATCAACACCAAAATTGGGTTTTGTCATCTAAAGGCCTTGGCGATGTTAAATTGCGAAGCTTTAGAGTTTTCGGCGATGGGCGTGTCCGTGGCGGCCTCGCAAACTTTGACGATTCGCCATGAAACAGGAAGCTGCTATAACTCAGGCATGCATTATCCGATCAGCCTCAAAATTAACACGTATGATAACCGTCCTGACCTGAACACGTTTACATGCCAATATCCAGTTACAGTTATAGCGCCACCTGCTGGCAACAGGAAGTGATGTGTTTTACAGCATAACAAACTCCTCCCACAAATTTCATCGTATCAGCACCAAATTAGGCTGGTGTTATCTGAAAGCTCTAGCGATGATATATTGTGAAGATCTAGAGTTTTCGCCGAGGGGCGTGTCCGTGGTGGACTGACAAACATCAACGCTTCGCCATGGAACAGGAAGTACTTATAACTCAATCACACAATGTCCGATCTGCCCGAAACTTCACATGGTTGATAAAAGTCCTCTGCTGAAGACATCTACATGCCAATATCCAGTTACAGTTATAGCGCCACCTGCTGGCAACAGGAAATCACTTATAACTCAGCCAAACAATGTCCGATCTGCCTGAAAATTCACATGTTTGATAAGAGTGCTCTCCTGAAGACATCTACATGCCAATATTGAGTGACAGTCATAGCGCCACCTGCTGGCAGAAGGTAGTTTGGCTTATAACTCAACCACAAAAAGTCCGTTCTGCCTGAAACTTCACATGGTTGATAAAAGTCCTCTCCTGAAGACATCTACATGCCAATGTTGAGTCACAGTTATAGTGCCACCTGCTGGCGGAAGATATTTTGGCTTATAACTCAACCACACAATGTCCGATCTGCCTGAAACTTCACATGGTTGATAACGTTTCTCTCCTGATGACATCTACATGCCGATGTTGAGTCACAGTCATAGCTACACCTGCTGACAGAAGGAAAGTTGCCATAAATCTGTGATTTTCTCAGGTTTTTCTATATATCGGCTTAAAATAATATTGTTCGCTGTTCTCTGTCATCCTGAGGCCACCGGGCGGCGGTGAGCCGGGGTGCGAGGTCCCTATCATCGCTGCTTGCAGCTTTAATTATTATTATTATTCTTCTTCTTCTTCTTCTTCTCCGAAATGAATCGGCCTTTAGGGGGTCTAAACATGCCCGAAAACTCACGAAACTTTGCACACGCCTCAGAAGTGGTGAAAATTTACGTTTATTATAGGTTTCGGAAGTGGGCGTGGCAAAATGACTCAACAGCGCCACCTATAAATTAGAACGGACGAGCCCCCGAGCTACGAATCACGCACGCATACGAAAATTGGCACACACCTCAAACATGCCAAAACCTACCAAAAAGTCTCTTGGAGCAATATCTCAAACCCAACAGGAAGTCGGATATTTTTGACTTCCTGCGCCGAAAAAGTGGTGTTTTTTGCCATTTCCAGGCGTTGTATTTGAACGAACTCCTCCTAGGGATTTTATCCGATCAACACCAAAATTGGGATTTGTCATCTAAAGGCCTTGGCGATGTTAAATTGCGAAGCTTTAGAGTTTTCGGCGATGGGCGTGTCCGTGGCGGCCTCGCAAACTTTGACGATTCGCCATGAAACAGGAAGTTGTTATAACTCGGGCATGCATTATCCGATCTGCCTCAAAATTAACACGTATGATAACCGTCCTGACCTGAACACGTTTACATGCCAATATCCAGTTACAGTTATAGCGCCACCTGCTGGCAACAGGAAGTGACATGTTTTACAGCATAACAAACTCCTCCCACAAATTTTATCGTATCAGCACAAAATTTAGGTGGTGTTATCTGAAAGCTCTAGCAATCATATAATGTGAACATCTAGAGTTTTCGCCGAGGGGCGTGTCCGTGATGGCCTGACAAACATCAACGCTTCGCCATGGAACAGGAAGTACTTATAACTCATTCACACAATGTCTGATCAGCCCGAAACTTCACATGGTTGATAAAAGACCTCTCCTGAACGCATCTACATGCCAAAATCCAGTTACAGTTATAGCGCCACCAGCTGGCAGAAGGTAGTTTGGCTTATAACTCAACCACACAAAGTCCGTTCTGCCTGAAACTTCACATGGTTGATAAAAGTCCTCTCCTAAAGACATCTACATGCCAATGTTGAGTCACAGTTATAGCGCCACCTGCTGGCAGAAGATATTTTGGCTTATAACTCAACCACACAATGTCCGATCTGCCTGAAACTTCACATGGGTAATAAAGTTCCTCTCCTGAAGACATCTACATGCCAATATTGAGTAACAGTCATAGCGCCACCTGCTGACAGGAGGAAATTTGGCATAAATCTGTAATTTTTCTCAGGTATTTTTACACATCGGCTTGAATTAATATTGTTCGCTGTTCTCTGTCATCTTGAGACCCCCGGGCGGCGGTGAGCCGGGGTGCGAGGTCCCTATCATCGCTGCTTGCAGCTTTAATTCCTTATTGTGTTCTAGTGAAAGCAGTGTTAGAGTGTGTTTTCACCAACATCAGTGCTATCTTAAATATCTTGATTTTGTTAAACATTCGGCGATGCAGTGGCACAGTAGGTAGTGCTGTCGCCTCACAGCAAGAAGGTTGCTGGTTCGAGCCTCGGCTGGGTCAGTTGGTGTTTCTGTGTGGAGTTTGCATGTTCTCACTGCGTTCGCGTGGGTTTCCTCCGGGTGCTCCGGTTTCCCCCACAGTCCAAAGACATGCGGTACAGGTGAATAGAGTAGGCTAAATTGTCCGTAGTGTATGAGTGTGAATGAGTGTGTGTGGATGTTTCCCAGAGATGGGTTGTGGCTGGAAGGGCATCCGCTGCGTAAAAACGTGCTGGATAAGTTGGTGGTTCATTCCGCTGTGGCGATCCCAGATTAATAAAGGGACTAAGCCGAAAAGAAAATGAATGAATGAATGATAGACATTCTAAAGAATCTGTAGACTTCACTCTGTTACACTCAAACTGTACTCCTGCCATGTTCACAATGCATGTTCTTTAAACTTGTTTACGTCTGACACTGAATCTGAAAAAACTTTGTTAAAATCAAAAACCAGGTTAGCTGTAATCCCATTAGAATTTTTTTAAATGTAAAAGTCTTTCTCCAGTGTTGGCAAAAAACAACAATAATAACGGAGTGTGTGATGGAAAGGGACTGCTTTCAAATGTTCACATTTGGACTCTCGAGTAGTCTATTTGTGAGCTAGAGCTATTTGAGCATTGCCTCATTAATACAGGGAGTGGTGTGTATTGTATTCTAATAGCAGTTTATTATAGTCTGACTAATTCTTTTGTTTTTGGTATTTTCTAGAATTCCAATCTCTGAAGTGGATCATCTGTCTTAACCACCACACAAAGCATCTGCAGAACACAGAAATTGAGAACCAGACTGAGCATTCAAGGAAAAGCCAAGCTATTGTGGATTTCTAAGAACAAGAAAGGACAAGAAACAAGAGAGACAAAAGTTTTCACTCTAACTGAAAAGTTGTAGCTGTGTTTTATATAATTCATTGGAAGAAGCTCTTCTACTATCAAGCAATAATGTATACAGAACATTCCAGCTATGACAAACATGTAAAACCCATGCATATGTTGAAAGGAACAAAGTATTATGCAGTGCTCTGAATTGATCAAATAAATTGGTCATTCATACAGTCTGGAATAAATAGCACCTTAGGCTTTCATCCCATTTTATGGAGGCTTTGCATAGCCAGGCGACCACAGGGGAGCAATCTGGAGGTTTAGCAAAGCAGAATGAGACCCCAGTGGACAACCCTAAGCCACAGTATCATGAGAAGAAAATGGTTGTCACCCAGCTGCACCGTGCACAGCAGCAGAAACATCTTAATATTGAAAGAAAACGGCTCAGATTACAGAGAAAAACTGCTCAGGAGAGAGACATTGTTGAAGAGGGAAAGCCACCGAGGGCATCAGGTAGTTCTGAACGTCTTGATGCTAACATGAGCCAGGCTAGTGAAATGCCATCTGGAGCTTCATCCTCAGCAGTATCAGCTAAACCCTCTTGTTCCATGGAAGAGGTCTTGGAAGGTACACCTAGACAAAAGCGTGAGCGCAAACCTCAAAAGCCAGGAAAGTATGTGTGCTCATACTGTGGCCGTGCTTGTGCTAAGCCCAGTGTGCTTCAGAAACACATTCGATCCCACACTGGAGAGAGGCCTTACCCTTGTGCACCATGTGGGTTCTCCTTCAAGACTAAAAGTAACCTTTACAAGCACCGAAAGTCCCACACTCATAGGGTAAAGGCTGGTCTGACTGCAGACAGGGAGGGACCAGGTATAAGTTGTTCAGAGGAACCACTTACAGATTCAGATGAAGAAAGCCAACCATCTTCTTATTTAGAAAAACAAAGGATGTCCATGCAAAACTCAAATGCTACAGAAAAGTGCTCTGAGGGACAGTTACAGGAAATAGAGGACTCTCATGCAGTTAAGAAGAGACTTGCAATGAGACTTAGCAGAGGAAGACGTACACCTTTAGGATCATCTGATGAAGCATCCTCATCATTTGGTCTAAGTAGCAAAGGTAGCACAGAGTCTGGCTATTTTTCTCGATCTGAGAGCACAGAAGTCTTGCAAGATAGTCCTCCAAACACAAGTGCAAAAAGCTATGCAGAAGTCATCCTTGGAAAGTTTGGTCGCCTTGGTCATTTACAGAGGACTTCACATCAACAACATGCCCATCCTGCTGGGCAAGAAGGGAAAAGAATTGCATTTAATGTGCCCAAAAAGCAAGTTATTGACCACATCACTAAACTCATCACCATAAATGAGGCTGTTGTCGACACCAGTAAGATTGACAGTGTCAAGCCCAGAAGGTTCTCACTTTCTAGGAGAAGCAGCACAGAATTGAAAGCAGCCTCTTCCAAAGAGCCATTTCTTCACAGTCCAAAAGAAATAGACATAAGTGCAAAAGGCAGTGGTTCCATCACTCTTGGTGTACCATGTGAGAAATTTCAACATCATTCTCTTAGTATCCAACAAACTGAATCAACATCCACTGCTCCGCTTTTGAGAAGTCACTCCATGCCCTCAGATGCAAGTACTAGTGATGTGTCTGAAACTTCCCGTAGCCTTCGTCTTAGCCAATCCTTTGATGACCAGCAACCAATTCAAAATCGGCGCCATGGGATGCTAAGACGACAGCCTGCAATTGAATTGCCAATTGGTGCTGAATTAACAATGGAGGAACAATCCTATTCCACTTCGTCATTTCATCACTCA
Organism: Danio kyathit; assembly: GCA_903798195.1. Classification (NCBI taxonomy): domain Eukaryota; kingdom Metazoa; phylum Chordata; class Actinopteri; order Cypriniformes; family Danionidae; genus Danio; species Danio kyathit. The sequence continues at coordinate 19,103,568 of LR812537.1, read as the reverse complement.
GTTTCTACAATGCCTGATCCCAGCCAGAAACAAGAGCAATTTGAGTGCGGTGCATGTGGTATAGTTTTTAATGACGTGGAGAGATATCAAAAACACAAACAACACTGTTGCACAGTTCATGTTTCTCAACAAACTGACATTCCTGTCTATCAAGTAGATGAATCTACAAGAACATTTACACCCCGTTCTGGTGCTTTTGCGTTTAGAAAAAGAAGAAAAGAAGAGAGTATTGAATTTGAAGATCCTTCTTTACCCTCAGTTTCTTATATACCACTAAGAGGGTATGCACCATCTTGTGAACAGCCTATTAAAGGGACACATGAACTAGGTCAAGAATACAGCACAGAAGGTGCTTTGAAAGGAATATCTGTCATTCAGCATACCAGTTCATTTGAGAAACATGATAATAGTAAAAACCCTGGAACAGATGAACCCTCTCACACTCATGATGTTTCCCACATTTCTCCTCATCCACAGACAAAGCAGCAAACAACTAAACTATCCTTCCGTAAACTTGTACGCCAACAGAATGTCCAGGTACCAGAGATTCTGGTCACAGAAGATTCAAACACGGAAGCCATGGCAGTCTCACCCCCTCCGATTGTCCCTAAAATGAAGGACACTGAAAAAGTCAGTGAGTTCCAGTGGCCTCAGAGAAGTCCAACTTTGGCCCAACTTCCAATTGAGAAGTTGCCACCTAAAAAGAAACGCCTCCGTCTTGCAGAAGCAGCACAATCTTCAGGGGACTCAAGCTTTGAATCAATGTCCCTGCCTCACAGTCCAAGTCAAGACAGTTGTACATCTCACAATTCCAGCCGATCAACATCATTTGAAGAGGCTGGAAAAGCTGATGCAGATTTGACACCAACTAGGAGATCAAGAGCCACTCATACTTTGACAGTTCCCACAAATTCTCACAGAGAAATGAGGCGCTCTGCATCTGAGCAAGCACCTCATATAGCTCAAACTGCTAACCTTATTACAGAGATTCGCAGTAAATCATTTGACTATAGTAGTTTGTCTCCAGATCGGACCCCAGCAGGATGGAGAGAAAGGCGAAAATGCCTTCTGTTGAGGCACAGTGCTGTGAGGGAACCTGAGGAGGAAGAACAAGCTACCAAAGTCTTCAACACCAGCTCTCCCACTCATAAGATTAGCACATCACCTAGCCATAGCCCAGTCACCTCCTACAGTCCATCCACTCATCACGTGTCTTCAAGTAATACTGTACATTCATTTGGTGAGAAGCAGATCATGAAATCACAGGATGTTTTATCAGAGAATACCCAGCTGAGTACATTGCAGCTGACCCCAGTGATTCATACTGACTACCCCACTACAGTGGGAAGTCTGATTTGTCCATCAGGTGCTGCCAGAGCTCATTATTCTTCAATGTCAACAGGACTCAAGCTTGAAATTCCCATGGAAAAGGACGAACCATACATCACTCCTTGTCACCAGAATCAGAATATTGGTTTTGATGTTACTTCAAACCCAGAACTACTAAGACCTTTACCAGCCCAGAGTATTCCAGTCCGTCTTAATTCACACCTTCCATATCATGCAGGCTCTATTTATACAACAGTTTCACAAACATTTGTTTCAAGGCCCCAGGAACCTTGTTGCTCTCGAGTCAGTTCAGTTGCAGTGGTCTCAAAGTTTGAAATTATGGATCAGCAACCAATTTCTGAAAGGTCTGATTCAGTAAGTGTTGGAGCAACCAAACGTGTCCTGTCCCCCACAAGCAGTGATGACCTCAACCCAGAAAGTGAGCAACAACAGAAACGAGTGAAAGAGGAGGAAGAAAACCAGGAAAATGAAAGGAGAGATGATAAGGTTTTGATTGAATACAAAAAGGAGGAAATACTGGGTGAGCAAACTGTCATCTTCCCAACTGAACACAAAGATCCCCCATTTCAGACTCTTAACACGAACCTAACTTTTAGCTGGTGCTTTCTAAACTACATAAAGCCCAATCCATCCATACAGAGTGAACAACAAAACTCAGTCTATTCTTCGTGGTGTACAAGTACCCGCAATCCAAACCCTCCTGGCCTGACAAGCAAGGAAATGCTTTCCCTGTTGCAATGCAGGCAGAGACACGAAACACTTCTCTACACCATGGCATCTATGTCACCTTCTTTGGATGTGAAACAAGAGACACCTGACTCCCAAAAGCCTAACGTGACTGAGGTAAATGTAACAAATCTTGTGTTTATTAAGTCAATGATTTAGGTTCTGTTTAGATTTCAGCTTTTACACTGGAACTACCTGAATAACTACTAGAATGGCCATATCTGTAATTCTGACCATTTGCATACAAGACGTCATATTGTCACATCATATTTACATTCACATTTATTCATAGCACTTAATATGTTGTTTTGAAAGACATGTCGGATGAAAGGTTAGGGTTAAGCTATTAGAAAGTGATGTTTTTGTTAGCAGGAAGTTGGTAATCAACCGATGCATTCATATTCAAAGGAAAGGAAATAAGTAATGGATGCTGAAATGCATGTGGTCAATTTGACCATTATGGTAATTCAAGGTAGAAATACTCAGAACTCTTTTGTGCTTCATAATTTTAATAAAATTACAACGTCAGAAAGAAAAAAAATATGAGCATTATCACCCGAGTAGCAGTGCGATGTGGCTGTGTATTGGCACTGGTGGAAGGCGTGCGTTGGCACGAGGCCGCAGTGTCTCACCAGTGACGATATACAGCCACATCTCATTGCTACGAGTGTGATATTGCATTTATACAACATTTCGATGGCATAATCGTGTATATAATAAGAAAATCAAACTCTCCAAAATCCTCTCAAAATCCTTTTTTTTTTGTATAAGGAACTACTTTCTTTTGCCATTCCTTCACATCTGTCAGAACAGCAGAAACCTTTGCTACTTCACCAATGTCACTGTATTGGAATGATTCTCTAGCGTAATGTCTAAAGTGATGAAAAAACAGGTGATTTTGACTCACGGTGGCAGGCCAGATTGACCATCAGGCCACCGGGAAATGTCCCAGTGCTCCCTATGGCCCTATATATATATATATATATATATATATATATATATATATATATATATATATATATATATATATATATATATATATATATATATATGCATTTACGAAAAGTAATATTACCAAATATAAAAATGGTCGAAATTGACCACCTCGGTAGTTCCAGTGTTAAGTTTTTAACTGTGTTTTGGAAGACGGTAGCAGGTTTATAGCTGGTTATTCTGCTGCCATGTTCTCAAACCACCTTTTCCACTTGAAACTGTTTTTTCCAGCAGGGAGAATAACTAATATGCTGGTTGACACTGTTGTAATTAAAGTGGGGGCTTATGTTTTTTTTAGCTGAGGCTTGTTGTCATTTCTACATTTTTTTCTTGGAAGTCATTAAACTTGGCAAGATATTGTAAAGTAAACCAGTTCTAATGCTATCTGGAAAATGTTGAATGAGACTTCCCCCCTCATCTCTGTCTCCCTGGGCACCCGGAATAGGGTTGGTGAACTTGCCCGTGTCTCTCTCGAGTGTAGGTACATGCCGCTCAGCTCACAGAACCGAAAGAAGCCCAGCAAGCTGAGTTGACGGAGGTAGAAACAAAAACAATGGAGGAGAAGGAAGACCAGTTATCTACCTCCAAATGCAGCTCACGGGTGCAGATTTGTGAGGGAGGGTAAGTCAAGCTAATAACATTTTTACAAATACAACATAAATTGCTTAGTCTCAGTTACAGTGTATAGTTCCAATGCTTTATTAAGAAACTTTTGTCACTTTTGACTTTTTTTAAGTTTTTTTTGTTTTCTTTCATACGTAGTCTTAAAGTTTAAAGTGTCATGAAACACCAAAACACATTTTTTGAGCTGTTGACAGTCATATATGTGTCCCACGCTGCTATAAACACTATTGGGACACATATATTGCACTAAAAAGTGAAAATTGGTTGTTTTTGCGTTATTTTGAGCAAATTAGTTCTTCAGGTTTAAAATGAATTTTTGAAGCTGTGTCACGGCGATTAGATACTTGCGTGTAAATCCAGCCTGGAGAGTGGCTGTCTGTACCTGCGAGAACATTGTGTCGTCTCTGAGTGTGCGGCATTAATTCATGAGAAAGACTTTGTTCAAACCAATCAGCGCACTCTGTTGTGTATGCGGTGCAACTTCATTAATATGCATGATACCTTCGAAGACTGTTTTACCTGTTACAGTGTTCAGACGACAGAGAGACGCCATGTTGTGTTGCCAAAACAAGTGAAAGAACAAGAATTTGGAGACATAGGTCGTCAGTGTTGCATTTATTATGGTGCTGCAACAAAGGTTTTGTTTTCATTTTCCCGCTATGAGAGCTCTGCTGGACTCACATGTGGATTACAGTGCACGCGACAGAATGCGTTTGTGAGGAACATCTTTACCCGAGAGCTTTTCGCATCTGGAAATGATGAAATCCAGATTTGCCGCTCGTCTCCTTTTAAAAAAAGACACAGATTCAGTTTGATTGTCCTTTCTCTACAGATTTGGTAAGTGTGTGTGAGAGCAGTGCCCTTTGTTTGTTCATTCAGATGGCAAAGTTACTTCATATCGTCAGCAGTGCTCTTTCAGTTTTTAAAGACATACCTCAGTCAAGATGATTTAGTTACAAAGTTTACAGTATGTTAATATCGCTGCAATATTATAGTACAATATTATAGACTGAAAGATCCGCTGTAAATGCTGCTCTCTGAATGTAAACATGTAAACACAATCAAACTATTCCCGTCGTGCAGGATTTTCGCCGCATTTTGTGACAGAATAGTCTATACACACATGGCTTTCTAACGCTACCTACCGAGTGCATCTAAGTTACCGAGAAATGCGGAGGATTTTTTTTCTCCCATTCGCCGTGCGGTATCAAACATACCATTAAAACTCCACTCTCCAGCAGTTCCTCGTTTTCAATATCTCGTTTGTCACGGGCGACATGCAGGAAATGTTCCTGAATAAAAAGTGAAAGTGCCAAACTGCAGTTAAAGTCGACAAATGAATAATTTGGCAAGTAATTTGATTACTGATGTCCATGTAAACACAGTCACTGTCTTTCTCCCCTGCGTCTGCGTGCCCAAACGGAAACTCCCATATTTGCAAATCTTTCCTCTTTTCCTCTCCCGACACTCCCACCTAAACAGAACTGGACACGCCCACTTTCCTGACTTTTTCCAAACTAGAGGTGTGAAAACACCCTGCTGAGACGGGGGTTTCGTAGCCCTTTAAAGTCTTTTAGCATGTGGTCGTTCAAAATGAAACCCAGAGTGATTCTTGGAATATCTGCATACTAATGTATGATTCATCTTCTCGTTTGCATGTATTTGCATAGTGAATTGTGATTGGTCTTCTTTCTTGCATTTATTTGCATTGGGAATTTATGATTGGTATTTTTACCATGTGTTAATTTAACCGTCTTTCAATGTTCCTACACTTCAGAGATGGTGTCATGTTAGGTGTTGATTCTTGTAAACAGCTTGAAGAAAACCAGATGTGTGTGAGCATAACAGAAAAAAAAACAAGACTTTAATTTCATTTAGAATCAAAATACAAAACACTTATTTTTGGCCTTGCAAGCCTGTTCTTTTTTAATGCAAATCTAGTTTTTAATATTGTCATAAATGTAGTAGATTTGATTCGTTATTCACTTATCTGAAAGCTAAAATCTTTAAGCTTCTGTCCTAGTCCCTGTGCACCCTGCCCATACTGTATGTGTGGTGGCTTTCTGTCACCGGTTTGTCAGTATTTTGAGCAATGTTGTTCTTGTCCCGCTGCAGGAGATTGGTTGGTTTTCAGAGCCAACAGGGACCGTCTGTTACACTGCCCAAGCCAGGAAAATACCTAGCCTGGCGGTCACTTCCTGTGGAACCCCACAGAGTCCCATTTACACCATACTGCATCAATGATTTTGGTCATTGAGCTGTAGGCATATGGAGATGGCCAAGAGGCAGTAGGCTCACATTTCGAGGTTTTTAGATGAATGAAAAACCAGCTTCTTAGAATATCTTTAAAAATGATGTAAGCTCAATATAAAATTTAGTTCAAGTTTGTCATTATAGTTTTAGTGTTTGTTTTCTGACTTTACTGCATTTACTGCAAAAAACCCATCGTTGTATAAAGTCATGGTTATATAATACTTTGAAATTCTAATTTCTGTGGACGCCACACTGAACAGGATATGATGTTAAGCATCTGTCAATATTAATTAATAATTCACAGATAGCAAACAACAGTTTAAATATGAAAACAAATAATGCAGTCCAACGCTGTTGTTTATTTGTATGATTGCCAAGCTTTACATTATTAGTTTGAAGCAGACTGCAAAAATGTATTTCGGTCGCTTGTGTTTGCATGCATATGAAATCGAGACAATGGACAATGGAAGGCTAAGTCTTTATGTCTACAAGCTTTTTAACCCTTATTGGCAGCTAAACCAATATTTAATATAACTAGGTTAATTTTTTTTTAGCTTTTTTTAATATTGCTATACGCAATTACATGGTTAGACGTATTCTATTAGGTGGTGCGGTTGCGCAGTGTGTATCGCTGTCACCTCACAAAAAGAAGGTCGCTGGTTCGAGCCTCGGCAGGGTCAGTTGACATTTCTGTGTGGATTTTGCATGTTCTCCCCGTGTTCGTGTAGGTTTCCTCCGCGTACTCTGGTTTCCCCACATGTCTAAAGACATGCGCTATGGGCGAATTGGGTAAGCTAAATTGGCTGTAGTTTATGTTTGTGAATGAGAGTGTATGGGTGTTTCCCAGTGATGGGTTGCAGCTGGAAGGGCATCCGCTGTGTAAAAACATATGCTGGATAAGCTGGTGGTTTATTCCGCTGTGGCGACCCCTGATTAATTAAGCGACTAAGCTGAAAAAATGAATGAATGAACGTATTCTAATAAATTTGCATTAACTGCAGCAATAGAAGACATTTTACAAACAATTCCAAAACAATGAAATTAAAAATTTTTGTTTTGAAATTTTGGATAAATTCCTCACAAAAAAATGTCTATTAAAATAAATATATATATATTAGGGATGCAACAATACAGTTAGCCTACGGTTCAATACATAACTCGGTTTTTTAACACGGTTTTCGGTTCGGTCGGTTCGGTTCTGATGGCTTGACGCATGTGTTTTTTAATTTTTTTTTATTTTATACTTAATGCAATAGGAGAAAAACTTAAAAACTATTTATTGCAATACTCCTTTATTTTACTTAAAAGCCAAGAAACGTACACTAGTTCCTGGTGTAGTGAATAATAAAAAAATGAACACTGAAGTCTCACAGCTGCTGGTAGCCCATGTACAAACTGGGCAACACATAAATTCTTGCATTTTGAAAATAAACATGAATGTGAAGTTAATAAACATAAATTGACCATTTCAAATAAACATTTGTATGTGTCTCTCGGAAACAGTATGTTTGCTGGGAAGATTCAGCGAGGGATTTGAGGATTTTATTACCTTCTTTGCTATTCTGCCTTCAGAGAGTGATATTGCTGGGTGATGGCGCCGCAGATGTGCAGTCATGTTGGAAGTGTTTCCGTTTAAGTAGGCTATACGCAGTGCTTAATTTGTGAATTGCGAGGTCCCGAAACAGATCGGGGTAACAGATCCGGCATGTTACCCGTGGATGGAGAGGTGTCGCGCACAAAAGTGGAGAGCGGGAGAGGGCGTTGGATGGCGGAGGGGTGTCGCAAACTAAGAACGAAAGTGAAGAGCGTGGGGGTGTTGCGGACGAACGTGAAGAGGGTTGGGGAATCGCGGAAAAAAATGAAAGTGAACAGCGGACGGGGAGGAGGGAGGTTGAGGAGGGGGATCGGTAAAATGAGGCGCCGGATCCGGTGTGTTCCAGCTCAAATTAAGCCCTGGCTATACGTGTAAAACAATGCTTGCAGTGCACACAGTCATTTTTTAGCTTACTGTTTTTTTTTTCCTCTGCATTATACTCAACGGCAAAACCGAAATGTCCCCACACCGGAGATTTGAAAGACACCGGTGCTTCCTCGTGTTGTTCTCTCTTCACCACCACTCACCATGGCCGTGGAATGATGGTTAAGCGCCCCCTAACTTTAGAGCATAGTTATTGAATATATACTCGCGGGGAGGAGTTTCCTCAACTCAGCTCGTAGACTTACAGGCACACACAAACAGTCAATTCGGAGAAAAATAAAACTCACATCAATTATTTAAACGTAAAACTGAGAAAACCGCAATTCACAAGCGTGTATTGAACCATGGATGTCGTACCGAACGGTTCAATATCATATTGAGAATTGTGGCATCACTAATATACATATTTAAGTGTGCTATTACTTTAAACTATAGGATATAGCATACTTTCAGCCATAATTTTTATGTACCTCTGAAATTTACTTAAGGTACGATTAAGAAGTATAATTAATATTGCACTTAACTATATTTGACTATCCTGACAGAAATGTCTTAGTATATTTGGCCTATACTTGTTCTCCCAATTCTGTTTGTTTACTTTAAAGCAGTATTCAAATTATTTATAAATATATAAATAATAATTAAAATAATAATAAAATAAAATAATTGCAGCTATACAACTAATACATAGATGTTAGTAGTATACTTAATTCATGAAGTATATGAGCAATATCACTCGAGTAACAGTGCAATATGGCTGTATATCGGCACTGGTGGCACGAGGTTGCAGGCCGAGTGTCTTAGTGTCCCACCAGTGACAATATACAGCCATATTGCACTGCTACTAGTGTAATAATGCGATTATACAACAGTTCGACTGCATAATCGGGGATATAAAAAAGAAAACGCAGAGAGTCTTAAAACCCTTTTGTATGAGGAACTACTTTCTTCCGCCATTCATTCACATCAGAACAGCAGAAATTGTTGCTACTTTACAAACGTCACTTTAGAACTAGTGTTTGAATGATTCTCCAGTGTAATATCTAAAGTGATGACAAAACAGGTGATTATCACATTTTAAGATTATAAGGCTGAACGGCATGAAATGCCATCAGTCTAGAGACATTCTCTAGTATTTCTCTGTTGCAATAGGATATCACAATAACTAACCCCGAAAAAGCCAATGCAGGTCAAACACTAGCAGATTACTGTTGTGTTTGTGATAAGGAAAAAGCTAAACACATGCGGGCATTTCTTTTTTCTTTCTCTTTACTGAAATAGTCTGCAGTAACAAAAACAGGAGACTCATTAGAAACAAACAGATAGACAACCAAAAAGTAACTCCGGGTTATACAAAAGTGGCCAACACAAAATACATACATTCCTAGAGTAATACACAAGAGTGAAAAGGCCGTATGAGTTCTTATATTGCAGAACCAGACAGAATTATTGTATAAACTTAAATATAGACTTCAGCAGAAGTTGTGACTGAAAAACAGCGCATATATCTTAACACTCCTAACACAAGTGCTTGTCTGCATGACCTTCTATCCAGCGGGCACCTTAATGTCAAAACCCTATCATATTTACGTCAAAAATGCATATCGATTTGATGTCTAAACCTTGACGTCCATTTGACATCCACACATTGATGGGGTTTTAAATCACAAAAACAACAACACAAAAGTTCATATAAGAAAACTTTTGTTCATCTAAAAGTTTCAATTCCAAATGACAATTGTACACTGGATTTTGTATCCCTACAATGCATCCAAACCAATCAACTTGTCAATTGTCAAAACAATCAAATTGACATCTAACATTGGCAGTACTGTAATTGATTTTTGACATGTATTTTGACGCTGATTTGATGTCATTTGACTTCAAGGTAGTCAATTGACATCAAATTGTGTTTTTGATGTGTTCTTGATGTTGTTTTGATGTCAAGGTACCAGATAGATAATGTTGTTGTCATCTCCAGTTGTTTTTCTTATTATATTTAATTTTCAACCAATCCTTTTAAGACCATGAAACAATAGTTTGGGCCAGGTTTGGCAGGCAGTGAATGAACAATTTACCAAACCAAAATGTAGGATTTTTTAAATAAAAAAAGATCTAAAATCTAAAAGAGATCTAAAATAGCTTGTTAAGCTATTTCAAATTAACGAGCTAGGTCACCATAACAAAAATATTCTGAGATTTGAAATAAAACTATGAATCAGTCTGGCTTCAAGGCTTTTTTACGAACTACAAAATAAATCAGGCACGCAGCTAGAAAGAAGAAATGCAGTTCTTCAAGGTTATGTAGTCTGTGACTTAGTCTGTCGTGACTGAGATCAGTTTACAAGGACAAGTCTTCCTAGAAACAACCATCTGTGGCGGTTCTGAAAAATGATGGCACTTATAACACACAACATACTCTTCACAGCACCCATGAAATTGACTCATAATTGCAATGTGCTGTTTCACCATACAAGTCTGGCTTTTGGAGAGCACAGGTTTAGGACACATTTCTGTTTCTTCAGTATGAAATGACTGAAAGTGGTTAAGGTGGTTTGAGCATCTTAAAATTGGAAACTCTGAGGTTTTACTTGATGTATGAGGCGAGTGATTTTTCGTGAACGTTTAGAAAATGGATTGACTCAGAGTTTCAGGTGGAGGGTAATTATGTGGTTACTGCACAGTTTATCTAAGCACGTCATGAGTTTTTGCATTTGAGTTTAAAGACCATTCTTCAGGCCATTTCTAAAGTCTTAATAATTAGTTGTCATTCTGAAGTTCAGGGGTTTGTTCACTAATCTTGTTCACTAAAGCATTAAACTTTAGACCTGGCAGATGATAAAACTAGCTAAATAACCTCAAAAAGTCTCACCTAAAAGGATGGCAAATAAACATATCTAGAGACTAGAATGTCATGTACTGCCTTTTTTGTACAGTTATCTGAGCGAAACTTAAGAAGTTATTAAAATGTTTAAATTAAAGGGACCGTTTACTAAAAATCAGTTCACCATTTATTTGTTTCAAACCTTTTTTTGAGTTCCATCCTTCTGTTGAAGACAGTTCAATACTGCGAAGACAAGATATTTTGAACAAAGCTGGAAGCCTCTAACCATTGACTTCCATAGTATTTTTTTTTTCATATTATAGAAGTCAACAGTTACAGGTTTTCAGCTTTCTTCAAAATATATTATTTTGTGTAATAACAGAAAAAAAAAAACTCATAAAGGTTTGGAAGCCCAGCAGCACAGCGTGAAGTGGAGGGCTCTTTAATAAGACTGAAAGACTATATTCTGCAAGACTGGATGTACTTTATGCCACTTATCACACTGCTGCTTGCCAAAAAACATAAAAATTAGACACACAACATTGTTCTGGGCCATAATAGTTTATTAATTCCACACAAAGCTGACATAAATGAAAATGGCTGAACGGAGCATACACTAACCCAAAGGTGGGCAAACTACGGCCCGTGGGCCATATCCGGCCCGCTAAACTCTATCATCCGGCCCGCGAGGGAGTTTTTAAAATGCTGCTTCTGAGTAACGGTTTGTTTCAGAATTAGTAAATTAGTGATGATATACAAGTGAACGCCATTTGATGGCAGTATTGCACACGGTACAGTTAGCGCAACCAGTAAAATTAGAACACACTTTCAGATATTAAAATGCACTCGGTCGTTGACTGAAAATGAGCCAGGCAAAAAAAAGAAAAAATGACTCTGAATGTCGTGTGCAGGGTTCAACGCTAAGGATATTTTCTACCGGCCCGGAAATTTTCACTGGCCCCACAAAAAAAAAATAAAAAATTAAATGATGTGTCAAACATAACGTCTGCAAATCTAGAATTGAAATGTAGAATTTAAAAATGTTAATAAATGTATAATGTGCAAAATTCTAAATGTTATGCAAACAAAAAGAGCAGTATAGAAAATGTGCAGGTATTTTATTGCAGTTCTAAATTATTTAACAAAATATGGCTGACTTGCCAAACTGTGCGAAACTTTACTTCAATTTTTTCCATCATGTTTTACCCACATATGACATTAAGGTCCTGGTTCCAAGATGTTAGAAACAGACATTTTCTTTTAGCATCATAATTTGATTTTGCCACCTCTTTGCTGTACCGGTTGTTACCAAGTTAGGGAAAAAACAACATCCAATCACATAAGAGGAACCGAATACAATATGGTGTTTACCTTTACAGAGAAGGTGGCATTTAAAAGCTTAAAAACACAAACTGTTTCTTGATTCTAAGACAATTGACAATTAGTCGCAGGTAAATTAAACTTTAGTGACAAGGCAGCACTGTTCCGATCGGGCCAGTAACAATCTTGTCTACTGTCCCAAGCATCTCACACACTGACCCCAGGCAATCGGGCAGTCCTTATTGTTGAGCCCTGGTGTGTTTAAGGAAGAATGGACAACAAAATACTTCTTCACCAATATCGGACAGAAGGCGGTATGTCTAATATGCCAAGAAAGTATTGCTGTTTTTAAAGACTAAGTCGGCATTTTTCACGCAAACATTCAAATTATTTTTAATGTGTTAATATGAGATTTTTTCTATCGGACAATATCTTCTATTCTCCACTGTAAAAATTATTACATTATTTTTGTTATATTTTATAAGGGATTATTTTATTGTTTTATGATGATAGATAAGTAAATATAAATAGCAGTGCAAATTAATTTGACTTGTAAATATGACTCAATAATGACTATTAAAAAATGTATGTTAATGTGACACGTTTCTGTCCGATATTACATGTTCCATGCATACTGTCACTATAAATAAAAGTAATTTTTTGAAGGATTTGACATGTGGCCCTTCACTTGGTTTGCAAAACTTGATGTGGCCCTCGGGTCTAAAAAGTTTGCCACTAACCTATGTATTAATCAGTCACAAGATGGCACAAACAGTCAAAAACAGCTGTGTGACAAACAATCATGAATACAGATGTATTACTATTTTCAGTGGTTGTTTTCTGGGAATAACACAAAAAAATTAAAAAGTATGTCATAACTTAATTACCATTTATTTGTTTAAAATCATTCTTTGAGTTCCATCCTTCTGTTGAAGACATTTCAATACAGCGAAGACAAGATATTTTAAAGAAAGCTGGAAGCCTCTAACCATTGACTTCCACAGTATTTTTTTTTTTACCAATTATCGAAGTCAATGGTTTTCAGCTTTCTTCAAAATATATTATTTTGTTTTCAACAGAAAAAGGTTTGGAACCAGTAAGTAAAACTTTTTAGGTGAACTATCCCTCATAAAAACATTTTATAAATCTTAATTTTGAAGTAATGTATATATATATATATATATATATATATATATATATATATATATATATATATATATATATATATATATAATTTTTTTTTTTTTTTTTTTTTTTTTTTTTTTTTTTTTGCTATTTTGGCCCCACTCTTCAGAACACACCATTTATATAGTAGGTGTGGTGTATTGCATAGCCCCACTCTTCAGAACACACCATTTATATAGTAGGTGTGGTGTATTGCAGACTTGAAGAAAACATTGGTATGGCTAATAGTTTTACATATTTTGTTTATTAGCATTGAAGTGTTATGCTTCTAAAATTAAGTGCCAGAGTTTTCTCTGTGCCTGCTGATGTAATCATTTGCCTATACAGTGTATTTGACAGCTTACACCCTTGATAGATGCTGCTTCTAAATAGGTTAAAAATGCATAAATACTCAGTACGTCAGACATCTGAGCAGTTATTCACACTTTTGTGGTGCAACATTACCAGCGGACACCAAATCAGGCACTTGATTAAAAGTACAAATGCCCTAATAAAAGTAAAAATATAAAGTTCTATTTTTAAAATTACAAAGGTATTGTTGTTTATGTACTTAAGTTGAAAAGTACATATTTATGAGGGTTTATTTTGCTAGAAAATTTATTGCTAAAAAGTTATACTCATAATTCACAACAGTGCCAACAAGTGAAAATAACAAAATATATCATGTACCCTAGTAAATAACAAAATAATTTAACCAAAATGTGTAAATGTGTGGTGTCAATAGAAACAATGTAAAAAAAAAAAAAAAAAAAAAAAAAACATAATCTGTGTAGTAAAATGTTTAAGGGACAATTGAAGAAGAACAATATGATAATCATGTTAGTTTTAATATTGTTAGTTTTAGAGTAATCATGTTAGTTTAGTATTTATTATGTGATACAGCAGCAAAAATACATGATTATTTTATGTTAATTTAATTTAAAAATTCCTGTACCATTTAGTTTTTTTTTTATCAACAGTTTATCAACAAAAAAATTGTAACTACCTATATGTGTTTGTATCAGTGAAATTTGGGTTGGACCAGGCAATTAGACCCAATGTGAAAATATGCTGAAATATTGTTCTATTTTGGTACGGATAGAATTTGCAGGGGAGTTTGTAATTTTTTGTCAAAACTCGAAGTATGATTTGATCTTCCTGGATCAACCTAAGTTATTCAGCAGTTGTTGTCTGGAAATAACATATCTTGGAATGTTGTGTTTGAATGATCAGAATTGAGCATGCCAGACACCTGTGTAATAATCTGTGATAACAACCATTCTCTTGTATAAAACCTAAAAAGACTTAATTATAAGCCTGAAGGGCTTTACTCTGCCTTGTTATTGCAGAATAAACCCCAACAAGCCCAGCAACCTGGCATGAAGTGGAGGGATGTTTTATAAGAATGAAAGACACACAAAAATAAAAATTAAACACCCAACATTGTTCTGAGCCATAATAGTTTATTCTTTCTTTAATTAAACACAAAGCTGACAGAAATGAAAATGGCTGAATGGAGCATACAATAAGCTATGTATTATTCAGTCACAAGATGACGCAACAATCAAAAACAGCAGCGTGACAGACAATCATGAATACAGATGAACCTGTGCTATTATTTTCAGTGGTTGTTATCTGAGAATAACACACCATGGAATTTTGTGACTGACCAATCAGAATCAAGTATTCCAGAAAGCCATGTAATAAGAAAACATGAAGGGCCCTATCATACACCTGGCGCAATAAGGCACAAGACGTGTTTGGCACCATTTGTTGCTATTTTCAGACCAGCACAACCCTAATTTTCATGTTTTGCAACACATTATTTAAATAGCAAATCAATTTGCACTACTTTGTGGACTCATGGGTGTGCCGGTCTAAAAAGGAGGTGTATTAAGACACATTGTTAACACGTTGCTATTTTGAGGAACTGAAATAAACTGCATCATTTACCAAGTAAAAGCTGGTCTAAAGTCCAGCGCAAAGCCCGTTAGTTGTGCCCCTATGTGGGTTCAAACACTTACTCATCGCGTAATACACCCAGGATGTACAGCAATACACAAATACCTTTACATATATAAAAAAAAAAATGTTACCGGGGGCTTTTTTTCAGTTTATTCATGACAATTTGCATTTTTATTATAATGTTGTTGTTATTATTAGCAGTATTATTTCTTTAGATTCATATTTATATTTGTTTTAATAAAAACAAGTTTACATTTGTCCACCTGTCGGGTTTTAGAGACATATGCATCATCATATGGGGAATAAGACGTGTGTTTGGATTTAACTCAGTTTTTTTGACCACACTTTGTTTTTATTGTTCATTTATTTGTTTGCTGGAAATTAGAACTGAATTTAGAAATAGTTTTGAAACAAATCTTTGCGCTTAACAAACTGAATTAAATATGTAAGCTAATGGATGTCTTCAGTGGAGTGCTTACAACAGTTTCCTTATTCCTTATTTTTGTAATATATTACATATGCGATCACGTCACATTTTTCTTCAGTATTGTACAGCCCTATTCAGAATGACTTTTTAATTAGATCACATTCATTTTATGTTTACCGCATACAGAACATCAGTCTGTTACAGAAATGAACGTTTCGTATCATAACTGCCAATTAAATAGCTCCACTGCCTAAAGCTAAAAAAAAAAAAAAATCTCCAAAATTGAACCCTATTATGACTGTTATTTTTAAGAAAGCTGGCACACACTTCTTGATGTGTGCTCATGTTATTGGTTATGAGCAGCTGGTTGGGTCTAGGGTTCCCCTCCTCTCAGCTGTTTGCATTGGCACAGTCGTGTGGACTCTGGGCACAGAGCGGCATTGCAAGAACCCCATGTTTGAGCCGGGGGTGGCGGTGAAGGGGGTCGGAAGGGAGGGGGGCCCTAGTTCTTGACATTATAAATGGTGCTCTGTTTGAGGTCAAGTGGAGGCCCCGTTTTGGGACTTTCTGGACACAAACAGGGTGGATACCCAGCCAGACTACCCGTGTGTGTATGTGTGTCTGTGGGTAGGCGAAGGGGGTGTATGGATATATATGCATGTGTGGTGTCTGAAAGAGGGTCTGTGCCAAGCATATCAGACTGTTTAGGAACACCTTTAAAAGCGTAGCATGCAGGTGCTATAGATTTGAGATCAGATCTCCCACACAGACCTGTGAGATCGATGTATAGGCCTCTTTATGTGCATTTTCTAGCGCAGAGGTTTTGCTCCACTGGTATTTTAATTAACCTAGAGGTGATGTTGAGGACTTGCAGCGTGTGTGCTGTTTTTATGTTACATTCTGTTTATTTAGCTTATATATAAATAACTAGTCTGATATGATTTACATTTTTGTTGCATGCATTGCAGTCAGTTCAACCAAACATTGGGTACGTTTACATGAACACCAATAATCTGATTTTAATACGATTAAGGCAATACTCTGATTAATCGTCTAGAGTGATTTTTGATTAATTTAATCAGATTAAGGTCTTAATCGAACTAAACAGAAATTGAATTGAGATATGTGGAGTATGCCGATGTTAGTCGCATTATTGAGTGCAGTACAGACATGTAACCACCGCAATCAAACTATTACAGTCGTGTAGGATTTTCGCCACAATTTGTGACAGGATAGTCTATACACACAGCTGTTTGACACTATTCTCTGCACCTACCGAATCAATGAATGACCACAGACACCTGCCTCGTGAATTTGCTGAGGTTTTTTTTTTCCTATACGGTATGCAGTATCAAATTCCATTTAAACAACACCCAGCAGTTCATACTCGCATCCAATATCTCGCTTGTCACAGGGGGCATGTGTGAAATGTTCCTGAATGAAAGTGAAACTGCCAAACTGCAGTTAAAGTTGACAAACTGAAAATGAAACACTCAAAATTACATGAAACTCCTGAGGAAACATGATATCGTGGTGACGCAATGACACTAATCTAATTATGTGCTGTAACATGTAAAACGGGACCATGAAAGGAACATTTAAAAAGCAACTCATGTAAACACCCTAATCATATTATTGTCTTATTCAGACTAAGGCAAGTAATTAAATTACTGATGTCCATGTAAACGTAGTCACTGACCAAAATGTATGTTTTTAACAAAGAGTCAGCATGTTTTTCCAAAACTCATTATAAATATTAAAGTTCATTATAAATACTTGCTGTAAACTGTTTGTTTCCTTTAAATAATTTGTTTTAATTGTTTAAAACTTAATTAAAATTGTAAGTGTAGTGTGTTACTTGATCTTACATTTAAAGTTAATATTTTCTAATTTCAAAAGGTTAACATAATGTGCTAAATTGCAACCACATTATTACAAGTGTGTACTTACAAGTATATTTAAACATTCAGTATACACTACTGGTCAAAAGTTTGGTAGTCATGTTTTTTTATTATTATTATTATTATTAAGAAAACTATTCTGTTCATTAAGATAGCATTTATATGTTAAATACTTAAAATACTTTAATTTTAATACTTACAATTTTAAATAACTACTTATTGTATATAGTTTTAATTTAAATTATTATTCCAGTCTTTATTGCTTTTATTACTATTAACATTAATTCACTATAATCTTCTATGTGAAGCTGCTTTGACACAATCTACATTGTATAAGCACTATACAAATAAAGATGAATTGAATTGAATTAATAATAATAATATTAATAATAAAAGCAATAATAATAATTAATATTAGAGTGATTTCTGAAGGATCGTGTGACTCTGAAGACTGGAGAAATGAAGCTGAAAATTCATCTATAAAATCACTGGAAAATAAATTAA
The DNA here is from genome assembly GCA_903798195.1 of Danio kyathit. Classification (NCBI taxonomy): domain Eukaryota; kingdom Metazoa; phylum Chordata; class Actinopteri; order Cypriniformes; family Danionidae; genus Danio; species Danio kyathit. Next base: position 19,085,539 of record LR812537.1, on the reverse strand, counting down.
ACAGTTATTTTATAGCGCAATAACATTTCACAATTTTACAATTTTTACTGTATTTTTGATTAAATAAATGCACCCTTGGTGAGCAGAATAAGCTTATTTTAAAACATTAAAAATCCCACTGACCCCAAACTTTTGACCGGTAGTGTATGTGACCCTGATAAATTTTTAGCAGTAATTACTGAGTTTTCTTTTATGCCAAAAAGGATTAGAATATTAAATAAAAATCATGTTCCATTAAGAATTGCCTAGTAAATTGCCCTTCTCTGTCACTAATTTCTTGTTTCCTAAGTCTACGTGTAATTTTTTACATTTATTTCATTGGTAAAGTTGAAATTTTCTCCAATATTTATTTTCTGTACCTCAGAAGAAATGCATATTTTGGGGATGTCTGTAGTTTTTCTTTTTATATTATGCACTGTAAAATAATCTTCATTTCATTAGGTTAAATCTAATTAATCTTACAAGCAGTGGTGTAAAGTAACTAATTACAAATACTAAAATGACTGTAATTGAGTAGTTTTTCTCAGGAATTGTTATTTACTAAGTGGTTTTTAAAATGTGTACTTTTACTTTCCCTTGAGTACATTTTTAGTGCAGTATTTCCTTCAACCTGCAGTCACTACTTTTTCTTGTCTATGGGGATCAAAAAAATCAGTTCTGCGATTCCAATCAAATCACACATAGAAGGTAAATCGCCTCATAATGAACTACCTCAAGACATGAGCGATTTATAATTGCAGCAAACAGTTTGGAAGCATTAAGTGTCCAAGAAGATGTCCAAAATCTTTGCATGCATTGACCAAGAGACTGTTTTGACTGCGTGTCACTGATGAGAAGATGATGGATGTTTACTGTATGATGAACAAAATGGCCTTAAACACCCAGCAGGCAGAAGACGTCAACATGACATCATATTGATGTTTTACCCTAACGTCATGGACTTTTTTTTTGGAAATAAAAATCGAGTTGACGTCAGAACTCAATGTCAGGCCAACGTCCAATTTAAAACCAACCAAATATCAACGTCTAATGATGTTACAGCTTGACCTTGTGTGGATGTTACCACTATGACGTCTATCAGACGTTGGATTTTGGTTGCCATACCTGATGAATAAATGTCAGTATTTGACGTCAATATGACGTTGGTTTAAGATGTTGGCTCGACTTGGATTTTGGTCACTTTGTAACAACCTAAAATTAACCAAATATCAACCTCATTTGATGTCTTTATTGGACATCAAATAACATTGTCCTTAGACGTTAGCTAGACCTTGAATTTTGGTCACCTGACATCACAACCTAAATCAAACCTAATATCAATGTCTTGTGCCTGCTGGGCAACAACTAGATGCACTACAGAATGTTACGTTTACACACATGCACAAATTACATGTAAATGCATTAGCTTCAACTCACTACTCACTACTATTGACTACTTTGAAATGTCTACTTTTTACTCATACTTTAAGTAATATTTACAACAGATAAGTTTACTCTACTTGCAGTACATTTTTAGTTAAGTAATTGTACTTTTAGAATGATTTTTCAGTACTCTTTCCACCACTGCTTACAAGTAATTTAACATACATTAGATTAAACTGATTAAAACAGTTTATACGACTTAAAATAATCTGTAACATAGTTAGCTTATTTGAATAAGTTCAATATCATATGCTGTCATTACTTTTTGGTCAGTTATTATTATTTTTTATAGTGTTGCTTCATTTTGTTATTTGTCTGTGACTCCTGCCTGATCATGGTCAAACCCTGCATTGAAGATTTATACAACATGTTCTTTCAGCGGTTATGTTGTGTTTTCCAGCTACAGGTCAAGTGAGGAATATGTGTATGTACGTGGACGAGGAAGAGGTCGATATGTATGTGAGGAGTGTGGAATACGCTGTAAGAAACCCAGCATGCTGCGCAAACACATACGACTCCACACGGACGCCCGACCTTATGTCTGCCAGCACTGTAACTTTGCCTTCAAAACCAAAGGTATGCTGAAATGCTGATGAATGGAGATCTGTGGCTTTTAGTACATGTCCGTTCATATTACACTAATAATGTCACTATTAAAATAAAACTAAATTAGTTATATATATATATATATATATATATATATATATATATATATATATATATATATATATATATTTATATATATATATATATATATATAAAATAAATTAATAATATATTATTTTATTTTTTTTATCAAGTAGCAAGCCATATTTGAACTAATAATATAAAAAAGGAAATGTATACATATAAGAATATCTGAAAAGGGAGGATAGTGGTTTGTTATAGATGTTATCGTATCAGTAGCAAAGCTTGTTTATATGCACATGGATAACTGAGTCAACACCTGTACTCTCACAGGGATGCACTATATAAATATGATTCTTTTTTTTTTCCTTCCCATGTTGAAACGCTCATATTGCTTTCCTCAGGGAATCTAACCAAACATATGAAGTCAAAGGCTCATGGGAAGAGATGTCCAGAGGGACCTGCTCCAGGGCCAGTCCAGTGTGAGCTGGAGACAGATGAAGGAGGTGAGAAAAAGTGCTGTATTTTGAAAAAAATGCAATAAATATTTAAATAAATAAATAAATAAAATGTAACTTATGTTTGTTATACATTGATTAAAGACTAATTTAAAAACAAAATAGAGACCGCTAATTTTTTATTTTTTAATTTTCACTTTTTCATTTTGTAGACTACAGATGACATTTCTTGCTTACTGAAAATAAAAATGCCATTTAGAGCATTGCTTTGGTGCATAAAATAACAAAAATAGTGGCACGCTTATGCTAATTTTTAGACATTACTATACCAACGTTTTTAAGTCTGGTACTTGTTTTAAAGATTGTACTTGTTTTCTTATTGTAATGAATATGAGTAAAACAGCTTTTCAAATGTGAAGAAAATATATATAAAAGTTGGGGCTTGATTCAGTCTTTCAAAAATTGATTGGATGATGGGGTCAGCTGAGATATCTGTGTCACGGTTGCAGGTTTGTACGTCATCCGGAGTGTCTGTTTTGTCACGTGAGTTTGTTTTGTTTTGGTCGTCCATGTGTATTTGTTATTGTCACATGTATGTTCTGATTAGCCTGCCAGCTGAGACTTATTATCTTGTCTATATATGGGCTACGTTTCTATGTTTCTTTGTCAGTTCGTTTTGTTACGAAGTCAAGTTACTCAGTAAGGATCCAATAATGCAAGTGAAAATGTTTATTTGACGAAGTCAAGATAAACCGAGACAGGGTGATCAAAATATAACAAAACAAGGAAAACTGGGTAGGGAAGGCAGGAAACAGAAGGACGAAACGGAGTCCAACAGCCACTCCTCTCAGTCCTAAGCACATACAGAAATGCGTAAGAAAACACAACGAACTGACAAAGAAACATAGAAACATAGCCCATATATAGACGAGATAATAAGTCTCAGCTGGCAGGCTAATCAGAACAGCTGAGTCGCGTCATGAGATGTGACATAACAAATACATGTGACAATAACAAATACACATGGACGACCAAAACAAAACAAACTCACCTGACAAAACAGACACTCCGGATGACGCACAAACCTGCAACCGTGACAATCTGATTAAAGACTGCAAGAACACATTTTTTTTTTTAATTAATGCAGTGCAAAGATGAATCATTTATACTTTTCTCTACAATATTTTTTATAAAAATAAAACTGTAAAATGATTGATTTCATGGTGACAGGTTCAGATGAGTAAAACAAATTATAATTGGTGGAAAAACTCATTTTTACTTGACATTTTGAAGAAAAAAACATTTACAGTGCTTCATACAAATATAAAATGCCATATATAATGATATATAATGGATAAAGTACATCCAAGTGCTTGTTATCACAGAATAAAGTCTGACTTATCAGCTTATCAGCAGCTCAATGTGAAACAGAGGGTTTTGTGAAAACAACCACCTGGATAAACTTTATTCCACTGAATACACTGATACTTGCCCCAAAATGTAAAAAAAAAATTCTACAAAACATTTTTTCTGAGCTGTAGTAGTTTTTTATTTCTTAAATTAAAGCTAAAGCTGTCATAAACGAAAATGGCAGAATGGAGCATGCACTAACCTATGTTTTATTCAGACACAAAATGTCACCAAACAGTACCGTGACAGACAAGCATGTTAATATAGACGTGGATGTATTCACTGCACAGTCAAGATGATTCAAAGTATACCAGGATGAGCCTGTGTTTTTAGTTTTAATGGTTGTTATCTGGGAATAACATACCTTGGTATGTTCCAACTGACCAATGAGAATCAAGTATTCCACACAGTCTTTAATAATACAAAATAAAATATGCAATTTGTGTTTTAAAAATATATAGTTGGTCAGAATTATTAGCCCCCCTTTGAATTTTTTTTTCTTTTTTAAATATTTCCCAAATTATGTTTATCAGAGCAAGGAAATTTTCACAGTATGTCTGATACTATTTTTCTTCTGGAGAAAGTCTTATTTGTTTTATTTCGGTTAGAATAAAAGCAGTTTGAATTTTTTTAAAAACATTTTAAGGTCAATATTATTAGCCCCTTTAAGCTATATATTTTTTCGATAGTCTACAGAACAAACCATCGTTATACAATAACTTGCCTAATTCCCTAACCTGCCTAGTTAACCTAATTAACCTAGTTAAGCCTTTAAATGTCACTTCAAGCTGTATAGAAGTGTCTTGAAAAATATCTAGTCAAATATTATTTACTGTCATCATGGCAAAGATAAAATAAATCAGTTATTAGAAATGAGTTATAAAAACTATTATATTTAGAAAGTTGTTGAAAAAATCTTCTCTCTGTTAAACAGAAATTGGGGAAAAAATAAACAGGGGGGCTAATAATTCTAACCTTAACTGTATATAACTCTTTTGTGCTGTAGGTGACAGTACTAAACATTTCCTTGAGACAGAGGAAGTAGAAGAACACCAGTTCTCAGATGCGGAAGAGTCCGAGGACGAAGCTGATGATAATGATGAAGGTGACGAGCAGACTTCATGCTCCTCTTCGTCATCCAAGTGGACCTCCATCTCCAGAGATGATTCTGGCTCATGTGAGATCTTAGGCCTTTCAAACCCAGGCTGGGAACAACATCCCAAACCACCTGTCAGCATGAGCCCTCGAAAGCCCAGCCACTACGGAGAAGCTTCCTCTCCCAAGACAACAAAGTCTATAGTGACACTTTTGCACCTTGAACCCACCACAGGAATGTGCTCATCCCCAATCCGTAGCCTTTCTCCTGGCCTGCAAATGTCCCCTGCTTTACCACAGTCTCCTAGACGGGACATGTCTCCTCTACGATGTCCTTCTCCGAGACTGAGTCTGTCTCCATCATCATATATGTCCTCATTGTCTCCTTCTGACCGCTCGACTTCATCCTTCTCAGAGAGGCGTGTGTCCCCCATTAGAGCCCTGTCGCCCATACGGCCTTCGTCTCCCAGTTGTCCCCTGGCATTGACTGTTGGGGCCAGTGTAACTATTCAGTACCAGTCTGACAGACCCAGAGCTTCAACAAAAGCCTCACCTAACAGGTTAAACCTCAAGAAAAAAACGGTGAGTGATTTCATGTGGCTTTTATTATGTTTCATGGGCATTCATTTTTGTGCAGACTGTGATATGATATTTTAAGGGCCGTATGTATAAAGCTGTGCAGAGTAGAATTTTTAAGTGTGTCAAATTTCTAAGCATAGATGTAAATTGTCTTCTAAACCTAAACTTAAGAATAAGAGCGATTCATAAAGTTTCTTAAAGGTCTTTGCACAATGGAGTCCGAAAATAATGTATGCGTTTTTTTCCGTATTCATATGCAAAAAATTTGTCACGTAAACAAATCTTGCACACTGAGTCCGATGCATATTAATTAATCCATTACGAAAAAACATTTCGGAGTTAGTTAGCAGTGATACTTTGTTCTCTCTTCTCCAAAGTAGAAAAAGAAAGAGGAATAGACTACATATTGTGTTCGTCCAATACTGTATTGAGGAAGGAGAGTTCAGCTCATTATCAAAGAGCTGCGCTATGATTATTCCAAAATGCAAAGTTTACTTTAGGAAATCAGTGAAATTTTGATACATTGCTTGTGAAACTTCACACATTCCCATATATAAACAAATCCTGAATCAAAGACTGGCAGTACCTATAGACATTTTAATAAATGACGCTTTCTTTATTTCATGCATTATCTTTGTCATAAAGTTATCTGTAGCTCAAATGACGGCATTCTGTATTTAGCTTTCTACTTGTAAGGTGGCTCTAAACTGTCAAAACACTTCTCAAATCGCCGTTTTAGGATGTGAAAAGCATCAAACTTTTCACTCAGTTAATTTTTTTTATGACAGACGAAAGTTTCAGAGGCAGTGTGTCAATACGGTTAACACAACATGAGGTCGTAGTTATTTTCTAACGTGCGAAAATTACAAACAAAAATTTCGGATTTAGTGTGCAATAACCTTAATTGCTAAGATTAGATCTCAGCTGCTAAATTATTAAAGGTCTTGTGAAGTGCTTTGAAATGTGCATTTTTGTTCGATGCTGTTGAGTAAAATCAACTGAAGCAAGAAGACAGGGTGGGGCATAAAGCAGCTCCTCCCCCTTTTCAAAAGCAGCCAGTAGAATTTAGTTTATATTACATCCCTGTAGCACGATAACGCACAGGATCAGGTGCAAAATAGTGGATGTGCATGCATATGCGGTTGTTTCTAAAAATTATTTGTATTATTCATAAATAACCCATTACATATCAACCTCTACACCAATCCCTCAAAGTAAGCATGTGCATGACAATGTCTGCTACGTAATGGACTTGGTGAATGCAGTGATGCAATGCATCTCTTGAGTCTGGGCCAATATTTATCAAGCTTCTCAAAGTGCCATTCATGAAATTACTCATACCTGCAAACCTAAGTTTGAAGACAAGTTATCAAATTTCTTAAAGCTAAGAATCCTTTTTACTCTTAGTTATTTATCACAGTTCAAGAGGTCTCTCAAGTGCTTAGGAGTTGGCAGTGAAGGCTTGTGGTGGCGCTGTGTAGTAGAGAACTGTGCGACACACATTTTTTAATGACTTGTTGTCTGAATAGTGAAATGCGAGCAGTGCAATCGACTAAACTTCCTCTGCAAAAAATTGGCAACCGGACAGTGATTCACCGTCAGGTCGCAGATCTTTGGTTTGGAGACAGAGAAGTATACAAATCTTTCAGGAGAGTAATAATGATTGTTATATGCTTGACAGCAAGCAGTTAATCAAATGGTATCATTTAGACCAGAGATGCCCAAACTAGGGCCCACGGGCCAAAGTTGGCCCATGGTAACCTTTGATTTGGCCTGCCAACCAATCAGATGAGGACTACTGATGGGGAAGGTTTGGGCGAATCCCTCAAATAGAGATTATCATTTTTAATTTAACATAACCTTATGTTTGTTTGTTTGTTTGTTTGTTTGTTTGTTTGTTTGTTTGTTTCAATTAAATGTTGTGAATTAATTAGAAATTTAAAGGGTCATGAAACTCTTAAACACTTTTGTTTTTACATTTTGTTGACAGACATACATGTGTGGCACGTTGCTAAAAACCCTTATAGGACACATATTTCACTATCAAGTAAAAAAACTTTGAACTTCATTGTGTTATAAATGAGATTGTTTATAGTTTTATTGTAAGAAGTACATTATAAAATGTTAAAAAAAAAAAAAAATATATATATATATATATATATATATATATATATATATATATATATATATATATATAATTATTAATATGATTAAAGTATTTTTTCTTTATATTTTTAAATATTATTAAATTAGGAAGTCACCATGGCAGCTGTAATGTAACAGGTTGGTATATTTAGCTTCGGCCCACCACCATCAATCAAGTTTGGTTTTTGGTCCTTCATAAGGAAAGTTTAGGCACCACTGATTTAGACAAAGCATCATCATCATTTGTCAATGACTTGAGGTTTGTCACACCACCACTAACAGCTCTCTGGTTTAAAAAAATATAAATAAAACATGGTAAAAATATTAAAGTGTTGTTTCCTTCCCAATGTCAAGTGTATGTTGTAATATATTGTCTTAAATTCCTTGCTATAAAATGTGTGTTGAATATAAACACTTGACATGAATTATTTTGAAAATATCCTTAAATTAAGAAATCAGTGATTGGTCCATGCCTGTGTCGTCATCCAAAATCCCATTTGTGGCACAGATAAGTGTTCTAAGTGGATCACCTCTAAAACGACACTTGAATTTACTCCTACATTTCACCTAATTTATGAATGAAATGCATGATAAGTAACCTTCAAAGATCACACAATTTTTATTGAAGGTTACGAAAGTCACTATGTCAGACTATGCGATTTAAATTTTTTTTTTCTTGATAAAATCGTCACTTGTCGTGGGTAGCAAATATGCCAGGCTACACTTTGCTTCGCAATCAATCATCCCGTGATGTCTACGATGAGCGTTATATCCCAAAGCCTATATTAAACTGATAAACCTATATTAAACTGTTTTCACTATTAATGACAAATTTGAATAAGCAGGACATTTTGCTATGTCTTCTCTCCACTGAACATGTGCCCAGATTATCTCTGAAGAACAAACTCTGTTGAAAGAATGAGAGAACTCGGAAACTCGTTGTGAGAATGGAGATGTCTGCATATCTGTGCCAGTTCGTCAGATAAAATTGCTTAAAACAAATTAATATTTTAGAAAAGTTAATATTAAAATTTGCATAACCAATGATTGATCTTATCTACCTGTGACCCACCCATAAGTAAATATGCAGCCTATTTTTTTAATTACCTGACCGGCGCATTAACGACCGCACTGAGGTAACAGAAATGATGTGGTCCTATTGCAGTGTCACCCACGTGACGGAACTCGTCGTGAAGAATGAGAAAAAAATTAAACATGCTAGACTTTCTGCGATGGTGTCGTGGGGCGTCGCAGGCATGGTATCGGACATGATATGAAACGATTGAATCTTGTGTCACAATGCCCATTTGTCGTTTACGACTCCCACAACACCCTACGTCAAGGAAATCGTGCCGAAATTGTGACAAATTTGTCTGAACTGACCAGGGCTTAAGTGCAGCTTTGTGCCAACAAGTTTTTTTTACTTTTAAGTCAACTGTGAAATCACTGTTTTTTTTTAGTAATTCTCAGACGCTGGATTAAAAACGGCCCTGATTCTTATTTTTAAAGCACAACAAAGAATTACAAAAAAAAAAAAAAACAACATACAGTTGAAGTCAGAATTATTAGCCCCCCTTTGAATTTGTTTTCTTTGTAAATATTTCCCAGATTATGTTTAACAGAGCAAGGAAATTTCCACAGTATGTCTGATAATTTTTTTTTTCTTCTGGAGAAAGTCTTATTTGTTTTATTTCGGCTAGAATAAAAGCAATTTTAAATTTTTTAAAAACCATTCATTCATTCATTTTCTTGTCGGCTTTGTCCCTTGCGGGGTCGCCACAGTGGAATGAACCACCAACTTATCCAGCACGATTTTACGCAGCGGATGCCCTTCCAGCCGCAACCCATCTCTGGGAATTAAAAACCATTTTAAGGTTGAAATTATTAGCCCCTTTAAGAACAAACCATCATTATACAATAACTTGCCTAATTACCCTAACCTGCCTAGTTACGCTTATTAACCTAGTTAAGCCTTCAAATGTCACTTTAAGCTGTATAGAAGTGTCTTGAAAAATATCTAGTCAAATATTATTTACTGTCATCATGGCAAAGATAAAATAAATCAGTTACTAGAAATGAGTTATTAAAGCTATTATGTTTAGAAATGTGCTGAACAAATCTTCTCTCCGTTAAACAGAAATTGGGGGAAAAATAAACAGGGGGGCTAATAATTCAGGGGCCTAATAATTCTGACTTCAACTGCATATTTTTGGAAAATATTTTTGAATGAGCCACGCTTCAGTGAGTAAATTGTAGGTTTCCTGTCTTCATAACTAAATACGCAGATCATTCTTTCTTTGTCAAGTTTGTTTTAGTCCACTAATAGAAAGACCACTTTTATTATAGCACAAAAAGCAATTCATCTGAAAACAAGACAACCAAATACAGCCAAAATAAACACGCAAAAACAAATATCCTGATTCTAAAAGCACACCATGTGTTATTTTAGTGTCACACCTTTATCAGAAATAGCCGCGAGGCCACCGCTCTTTACATACAATTAAAACCAAAACCTTCCATACCAACCCAAGGAATGATGGCTGAGCTTAAAAATATATACTCATCTGTTTACCATCAACTGTCTGAAATACTAATTTGGGATGAACCAGGATTATCTTTAGCTAAATCCGCAAAACAAGACTTACCACACACTCTTTAGAAATAACGTCCTGCTCCTATAATAAAGATGACTACATTAGTGGTCACTCTACAATATCCAACAGACCACTTGGTGATTTCACTAAAATATTTCTTTCTGGCTCCTTTCAAGGAGAAAACACACAGTCCTCACAGAAGGACCAACATGACCCAGTCTTGGCCTCCAGCACACGGGCGTCTGTCCAGGAACATGCAGCCCAGGGAAGGCCAGCGTGTGTTAAGTCACCTGCCCCTGCACTCCCAGCCTCAGGTGATGATTCCCAATCTCAGCCTCACCATTCCTATCGGCGGGATCCAGATGGTGCAGCCACGCTCCAACATGCTCCTCCGAAGTACATCTCTGAAAAACAGCGTAGCCCAGATGACTGTGACGGTGCTGACCAAGGAGAAAGGCGCTGGGAGGAGTCCTGTAGGTGAAGTTCCTCATCGGAAGAATCAGCTGATAGTTTTTACAGAGCCTGCGGTGGAGATAAGCTCCAAGAGCGAAGCTTCCTCTGATGAGGACAAAGAGCAAATCCATGGAGTAGTTCAAGCAGAGCTTTTTTCAAGAAAGAAAGAGGTTCCCAGTGTCGCAATGACGACCTGGAAGAGTATCTCTCAAAAAAATAACAGAAAGCATTCTCGAAGTCCCAAGAAAACTCAGCCGGTAGACGGCTCAAGAACGTCTATGGATGCTAAGTGTTGAAGGAACTGTTTAGACAAAAATGAAATGTCTGTCATTGTTTATATGCATATTACTCCAAACCTGCATGTTTGGCAGAATATTGTAATTTATTTTTTATTTCCACACAAAATTGCATTTGGTTATCTCTTAACATGACTGGAAATTAATGAGGGTTTGGGGCAAAAATAATAATAATAAAAAACTAAATTCAATATTGTGGCAAAAAATGTGCCTCCACTATTAGAGACTATCTGTTGTGACATGATTAAAGTGAAAATGGTTGAAAAGTAAAGCTTACAGCATTATATTTAGATTATTTACATATTAAACAATAATTTCACTGACAAAAACTGACAAATTCCTTCATGTAATATCACTCAGCGCAGATATGATGCAAAGTGTAGAATTGTGATTTTCTAATTAAATAAATGAATCTTATGGCCTGTTTACACCAAAAATTATAAAGATATTTAACTATATTGTATATACTGTATGACATTCACAGTAGCATACAATATAGTTTGGTTTATTATCAACTTGGTCGGCAGTTTTGTTGGATGCATATTTAAATGCTTGTGTTTAAAAGAAGAAGAAGAAGAAGAAGAAGGATGTATTCTGTTTGGTTATCAGTGTTTTTAACATTAATTTGTTGGATTAAAAAATCCAACAGTATTGTCAATAAAAGTGATTGAATTAATATTTTAATTGTTATTACTTCACAGATGTTTTTTTTTTCTTTTTTGCATTTAAATAAAAAAAGCCCCTTTAAATTATAGATAAGAGCTACATTGGGAAAGTGGGAATGATTATTTAAAAAATATGACAAATACTGTCTGACATCAAAAATGCAAATCGATTTAAAGCCCCCCCCCCCCCCCCCCCCCTTTCCAGTTCAAGTCTACATCAGAGTTTTTTCAAAAAATGCTTCATGATGGGCGTGGAGTGCTGAGAGCAGAAGGAGGAGTGGGCGTGGCCGGCAGAGCAGGGGAAAAAAGAGGAGTGAATAACTGTTGTCAGTTGACTTACAAAATGAGACACAAACCGTGAGAAGACCCATGATTTTATAGTTTACAAAGTTAAAATGCAAAGAAATAAACAGTAAGTAATTTAATTCCCTGCTTCATATGTTAGTCATAATATAATATACACATAATCATCATTTGTTACATCATTATAAAGATTATCATGTTTTTAAAAAAACTATATAAATGAGGAGGACTTCCCTCCTCCTGAATCCCCAGGACACAGTGGAGCAGTGCATCAGATCTCTTGCCCTATCTATTTCAACCATTAATATTGCCAGTAATCTGGAAAATTTTAAACATAGGCAAACACAGCAGCATGAATAGGCAATGTGTCTGAATGGTAACAAACTCAACTGATAAGTGACAAAGTCTGTCATTCTCCAATTCTGATTCTCCTGACAAAAAAAGCTTGTTGCAAACCAAGCTTGTTGCTGACAGCATTCCAGGGAAAAACATGCAAAAACGACCCTTTATGAACGGCTAATTACTGCGTGCCGTGCGCAGCCATGGTCTTATAGCTTGGCAGGTCTGCCTTGCCTTCGAAGCCACGTGCTCTTATAAATAATTAATAAGCAGGGTGTCCTCATAGGTAGGCTCACACGGAATCTGCGCGCGCAGAATTCTGCAGATTTCCCCAGATTTTTAGCCCATCATTAATTCTGTTTATTTACTTGTGTAAATGTGTGTAAATTTGTATTTATTCAGTTTTTAAATTATTTTCAGTAATATTATTGACAAATATTAAAAATTTAAATTAAATTAAAATTAAAATTACAGTTTGTAAAGTAATATTAAGTAGAGAGTAATACTTTTAGTGGAGATATTATATGAGCAACTTGCTTTGTTTACCAAATAAAGTGGATCTATATGGATTTGCATTGTAAACATTAAATAAAAGTTAAAAGGTATTATTTTTTTATTTAATATATAAAGTTTTTAGATATGATTCTCCCAAAATCATTCCGCATAAATCTGCAGATTTTTAACAAAATTCTGCACAGAAATAACAAAAAATGTCTTACTCATAGGATAAGAAAACTCAGCTATGAATAATAATGAGAAACCGACGCAACATCACTGGACAGGCAAATTCGCACTTTGTCACTGATTTTGATCCCACCCCAAAAATTATTTTAAACCCAGAAAATGAAATTAGTTGACAAAAGCTCAAAATTATCCAGTTTTCCCCACAATTAAAGCTGACAGATGCTAACATTGTCTTAACTTATGCTCAACACACACAAATATGCTAAAATCACAGAAAAATACTCAAGGGTTTCTTGAACCTTTAATGTCAGTTGACTACCTTGATGTTTTTACGACATTGGCGTAAAAAACACACATTAAAATCAATTACAGGACTGTCCAGAAATAGATTTTTTACATGTTTTTTTTTTGATAGCAATGAGATCAAGGTAGTTTACATGTATTATAGGGATACAAACTCCAGTGTAAATTTGCAAATTGGAATCAAAGCTTTCCAATGAATAAAACCTTTCTTACATAAAAATACTTTCTGAGTCATTATTTTATAGGTCAAAATGGCATCAATGTGTTGATGTTAAAGGATTTGACATCAAATCGATTTGCATTTTTAATGTGTTTTTTGATTTCATTTTGACATCAAGGTGCCTGCAGAGATGTTGTCACATAACTGGCAGGTTCACATCTAACCTTACAAATTGTTTTCACTTTCCCAATTTAGCTCTCAAAGATTAGTTAAGTAGTCTATAATAAATAAGAGATTACAGTATATCAGAGAACAAAGAGTTCAGCAATCACATCAATTAAGTACAAGTTCTGCATTCTCTCCACAAATCCAGTTATAATTAATATAATTGCTACACTGCTTAATCATTTTATTTACATCAAGTTTGCTTTATTCACAGTGTGCTACGACTGCAGAAATCAAAATGTAAAATAAAATATCTGTTAAACAGACAGAACTGTGATCGGCTACAGTGTTCAGTGTTTCATCCTTTTACACATGGAACTAGATCTAAATGTAATACTAGTGTCATCTCTTTACACAATTACTTTTTCTTGCTGTAAGTAAAGCAATTTTTTTTAGGTATGAAATTGTTATTTTTATACATGAAGTTGTGTCCCCATGATAGTGGATGTTTACAGGAGACACTTTAATCTTAATTATGTCAGTTATTGATGTAATCACCCTACCTAAATTACACATGTATGTCAGCAAATATAAAATGCAAAACATAAATGCACTTCATGACTATAGCATGGTTTCAGAAGATTTAAACCAAAGGCATGTAGTATGGTCCACTTTTAGTCTACTTTAAAAATAGCTTGGATGTTTTGCCTAACATGATGGTATGGATTTGAAGATGCATAAATTATGACAGAATTTACATTTTTGGATAAACTGTCCTTCAGATTTTGGGTATACAGAGAAAAGTCGCCACGATTGAAGTCATTGGGACTTTGTTAAACAATCGGAGTAATTTTTGCTTGGTTAAACCTAGATGTGTGGATACATGTTTCCAACTTATGTATATTTTCTTGATTGCTGTCTACCTTTTACACGCACCAAGCACGCATGTACTGCACATGCGTGTGTGAGATATGTGGGGTAAAATGAATACACTTTATTACATATTTAATTAAACTATATATAAGGTGCCAATGAAATTCACGTTTTATTGTGTTACAGCATGGAACCATTTAAGGAATTTTCCACTCATCACGAATACTACATTAATAATAAAAAATATCTATATCCTACTGTAAATCTTAATAGAAATCCTACTGTACAAATGTATGTTTTTATATGCATTTATACTATATTCTACAGCATTGCGGTGTATGTGTGTTTTTCTTTGTTGTACGTGACGGTCAGTTGAATATTTTGACCCGAAATCGAAACACTCATGCATTTCCAGTAACTAGTCTATAGAATGTGGTCAAACTCAGAAAATGAACAGCTCTGCTTGATGGTTCAGATGTTCTCGTGGTGTTGATTATTTAGATGTGGGAAGATGTCAGTATGGTGTTCCTCCCGTTGTGATGTAATCAGGTAGACAGAGATCTCTTGTGTAGTCTTCAGACAGGATAAAAATGATCAGAAATATACAAGTAACAAGAATTTGCATTAAAACATGGTTTCCGTTTCTTTGGCTATGTTTGTTTTATTCGATAAACTATGCACAAAATCCTGAAGTGTTCTGTCTTGATTCCATTTCATATTATATGCAAAGATGTTGTAATTCCACTGTATGAATTCTAATAATTACAAATATAATTCACATTTAATGTTCATATTTATGCATTTTAGCTTTTATAATGTGTTGCTATTGTAATAAATATTTTTACCTTTATGAAAAAAGAGGTTTACTTAAAGTTGTGTATAAGATTAGATAGATACATTTATAGTATATACAGTTAAAGTCAGAATTTTTAGCCCCCATGTTAATTATTTCCCCAATTTCTGTTTAACACAGATATTTTTTAACACATTTATAAACATAAGTTTTAATAACTCATTTCTAGTAACTGATTTATTTTATCTTTGCCATGATGACAGTAAATAATACTTGACTAGATATTTTTTTCAAGACACTTCTATACAGCTTAAAGTGACATTTAAAGGCTTAACCAGGTTAATTAGGTAGGATAGGGTAATTAGGAAAGTTATTGTATAATGATGGTTTGTTCTGTAGATAATCAAAATATATATATATATAGCTTAAAAGGGCTAATAATTTTGACCTTAAAATTGGTTTTAAAAAATTTTAAACTGCTTTTATTCTAGCCAAAATAAAACAAATAAGACTTTCTCTAGAAGAAAGAAATATTATCAGACATACTGTGAACATTTCCTTGCTCTAAACATCATTTAATGAATATTTTAAAAAGAAAAAATTTAAAGGGTGGCTAATAATTCTGACTTCAACTATACATCTATATTACTTACAGACAATATATTAATTACTGTACTGTGATCGCCAAAATTTGTAGAACATTTAACATATTTAGGAGAAGTTTCAGTTGCTTTTGTTGAACTGGATGTAACAACATCCATAAAATGAATGCCATTATTATCCTCTGTAAACCATAGAGACAACGCAATCAGATTTGGGTCATTTTCATGTAAAATATGTATAATAATATAATAATATTATTATAAATGAAAACAATAAACAAATATTATTTGAATCGAATGGGAAAAACAGCAAAAATTGGTCATAGTGTGAGTGTGTGAATTAATGAGTGTATGGGTATTCCTCTGTGCTGGTTGCGGCTGTAAAGGCATCCACCGCATAAAACATATGCCAGAGTAATTGGCAGTTCGTTTATGTAATAAATCAGAGATTAAGCCGAAAGATAGTGATTATTTAAACTGAACAAAAAACAGGTCAAAAACAGCAAAAGCAGCAAAAAAAGGTCAATAAATTAAGACCTGTCAGGTTTTCTAATAATTTTGGGCTCTATTGTATGAAAAAGGTCATATAAGAATACAAATTCATGACTTTGTTTCTTAACATACTTTATTTAAGTGCTTATTAATAACTGCAAATCAAACAGTTTAAAAATGCACTGTAAATTACTTTAATAACATTAACCATGTTTATTTTGATGTTGAATAATGCACTAAAGCACATACTGTATAAACTTGTTTGCAAATTTTAAGTACAGTGTGTTATTTATTACTTAAATGTATTTTCTAGTTAAACTTAATACATTGTTACCCTAATAAACATTGTGTAATTACGAATGTAGTTAAACGCATGGCCCACATTTACATATATTTTAGCTGAATATCAATATTTCTTTCAGAGTACATTTGGCAAGACATATTCTGATTTAGCCTGTCTCAAGGCAGTATCAGCAAGTGGAATGAGTCTGCAGAGGTCAAAGGATGTTGTTCAGCACTATCAACTCCAGAAGCTAAAGGGGTCGTCCTAACCAGCAAAATACGTATGTGCGCTTTAGCTTCGTGATTAGGATACATTCGACCCCAACTGAAAGCCATGTTAGTGTTCGACCTAAATATGTTCAGAGAATGTCATAGCAGCAGTTTGGTGATAAACAACCCCCTCTAGTGGCACGTGAACATGTAAAAGAAAAGAAAACTCAAAGTTACATCAGAATTGTATTTGCTTATTCATTTATTCATTTTCCTTCGGCTTATTCATCAGGGTCGCCAGAACTGCCAATTTATCCAGTATATGTTTTACACAACAGATGCCCCTCCAGCCACAACCTATCACTGGGAATCAATCATACACACTCACTCACACACATACACTACGGACAATTTAGTTTATTCAATTCACTTATAGCGCATATTGGACTGGGGGAAACCGGAGCACCCGGAGGAAACTCCAATATGCAAACTCCACACAGAAATTCCAACTGGTCCAGCCGGAATCCTCTTGCTGTGAGGCAGCAGTGCTAACCACTGAGCCACCGTGTCATTCATTCATTCATTCATTCACTTATTTATTTTTATTATTTAGGCTACTTCTAAAATATAAAGCCACTCTTAACTGACTGCAATGTGCTTGCACGACTCTTTTGTTGGGAATTTGTTGAAAAAAAACCTGAAAAAAAAAACTTTATTACGATAAAGTGTGAGGTCATGATGACCCATAATTTACAAGCTTTACTTATTACGCATTTCTTGAATTTCCTCCCAAACTCGCTTATAACATTTTAGGCACTGTGAATACTAATGTAATTAATAGATTATGTCACTAGATGTCGCTGTGAATGCACTGAAATAGAGGAAAACAAATCTGCCGTGAGTCAAAGTTATCAATGAAAGATCCTTTAGTTAAGACTCTGCTTAAGGTCCAGATAAGCTAAGTAAACCATCTTATCAATTATTCATAAAAAATTGTAAAGTAATGTAACATACTTTGTCTGTAAATTTATCTCTAAATGTAGGGTTAGCTGAGCCTCATTTTGTTAAAAGCCTAAAATGTAAATAAAATTGCAATCTCTAAAATAAATGCATTTCATCACATCTTCAAGAGAGCCTCTACCGAAATTACATTTCTAATATCATTCTTTGATTAAAATTCATATTGTGAATAGAAACAAAAAGAAAATAAATGCATAAACCCAACTATTCAGTTTCAACTTGGGGCCAAACCGGTTTCATAGCAAACGTTGGTTACTGGTTTTGCTACAGTATAGCTATATCAGTACTGGCATATGTTTGTTTATGCCTAGAATATGCAGGTGGTTTTGATAATACAATGAGGGTTTATCAGTCTTACCCTCATGATGACTGAGTTCTAGACGCCGATCCAGAAATGTTGTTTATGTTCTTTAGTGATACAGGTTATAGCCTACCTCACACCAGAGGAATGCACAGGAAGCGGAAATGGAAGTATGTGTGTCCATTATCTATATGGTCATGCCCTGGGACAGTTAAATGATGTATCAAATCTTTACCAATTTTTAAACCCCAGAAATTAATAATTATAATAATAATTAATAAGAATAAGGCGGCATGGTGGCTCAGTGGTTAGCACTGTCGTCTCACGGTAAAAAAAAGTCGCTGGTTCGCAGGGGCGGACTGGGACAAAAAATCAGCCCTGGCACTGTAGCCACACCAGCCCACAGACATGCACATTCACTACTTATATTAGTGTACAGATGGTGAAATAAAGCAGTACTATACCATATTTAATAGATATTTAAACATTTAACCTTTAAATTTCTTTTCAGCTGAGTCCCTTTAATCTGGGGTTGCCACAGCGGAATGAACCGCCAACTTATCCAGCATATGTTTTATGCAGCGTATGCCCTCCCAGCTGCAACCCATCACTGGGAAATACCAATAAACACATTCACACACATACGCTATGGCCAATTTAGTTCATCAAATCCTCTATAGCGCATGTGTTTGGACTGTGGGGGAAACCGGAGTAAAGCACAGAAGATCAAGTTTACTAAAAACCTTTAAAATAAGAAGCAGCATTTTAAAACTGATACAATTCTTTAGACATCAACACAGCCACTGAAGAACTGGAGAAATGTACTAAGAATAACATGAGCAGAGTTCTGATTCACAATGAGGGATTCAGATTTTGTGAGAACAGATTGAGTTCCCATAAGAAGGATTTAAGTCTAACCACTTCCAAGTTTTAGAAAAATCGCTTTAATTTTAGTTCAATTGCAGGATAATAATTATGAAAAAAGTGTCTTTAACATCGTCACACTTTCCTACTAACATTGGCTATTGAAATGTCATGTCAGAGGCAGTGAAAATAAGAATTGTAAATATGACAGAAATTAAGAATATATACACTCACCGGTCACTTTATTAGGTACACCTGACCAACTGCTTGTTTAACGCAAATTTCTAATCAGCCAATCACATCGCAGCAACTCAGTGCATTTAGGCATGTAGACATGGTCAAGACGATCTACTGCAGTTTGACCTGAGCATCAGAATGGGGATGAAAGGTCATTAAAGTGACTTTGAACATGCCATGGTTGTTGGTGCCAAATCGGCTGCTCTGAGTATTTCAGAAACTGCTGATCTACTGGGAGTTTCACGCACAACCATCTCTGGGGTTTGCAGAGAATGGTCTGAAAAAGAGAAAATATTCAGTGAGCGGCAGTTCTGTGGGCGCAAATGCCTTGTTTATGCCAGAGGTCAGAGGAGAATGACCAGACTGCTTCGAGCTGATAGAAAGGCAACAGTTACTCAAATAACCTCTCGTTACAACCGAGGTATGCAGAAGAGCATCTCTAAATGCAAAACACGTCCAGCAGAAGACCACACCGGGTGCCACTCCTGTCAGCTAAGAACAGGAATCTAAGGCTACAATTTGCACAGCCTCACAAAATTGGACAATAGAAGATTGGAAAACGTTGCCTGGTCTGATGAATCTCGATTTCTGCTGCAACATTTGGATGGTAGGGTCAGAATTTGGCATCAACAACATGGAAGTATGGATCCACCCTGACATCCTCCTTTGTATCAACCGTTCAGGCTGGTGGTGGTGTAATGGTGTGGGGGATATTTTCTTGGCACACTTTGGGCCCATTAGTACAAATTGAGCATCGTGTCAATGCCGCAGCCTACCTGAGTATTGTTGCTGACCATGTCCATCCCTTTATGACCACAGTGTACCCATCTTCTGATGGCTACTTCCAGCAGGATAACCCTCCATGTCATAAAGCGAATCAGACTGGTTTCTTGAACATGACAATGAGTTTACTATACTCTAATGGCCTTCACAGTCACCAGTTCTCAATCCAATAGAGCACCTTTCAGATGTGGTGGAACGGGAGATTCTCATCATGGATGTGCAACAAATCTGCAGCAACTGTGTGATGCTATCATGTCAGTATGGATCAAAATCTCTGAGGATTATTTTTGGTACCTTGTTGAATCTAAAGGATTAGGCCGTTCTGAAGGAAATAGGGGGTCCAACCCGGTACTAGTAAGGTGTACCTAATAAAGTGACCAATGAGTGTATAATAAATAACAGACCCCAAAACAGAACACATGTTACTTCAGATATTTTGAATCGTACACTTTTAAGTTTACTGAACTGTGTTTGCACAGAAAGAGTGAGATGACACATTGGCTATTGCTGTTAAGAGCAGTAAGAGCAGTAAAAAAAAAAAAACTAATGACATCATGTGATTAAGGATATTTTTGGACATACAAGGTTGTGACAAGCCTTGAATCAGACCATTCCTTCTAATCATTGAGGGGTGAAAATTGCTTTGTGACCAGTCAGTAAAAAATAAATAAATCATCTCATGTCACATTCCAAGAAAGTGAATCTGTTTATCATTGTTTGGAATTCCTCAAACACCTCTGTACAGGGGGCATAAACATCTAAGCGATTTACCTGCAGGAAACGTGTGATAAGGATGGATTTTGCAATTTTGAAGGAGTGTTAATCTGCCAATGTGTTCCAAAACAGCTTAAACCAGTGTCATGTCTGATGCTAGATTGATGCACAATCATTGGATAATCATCACTATTACTCATAAAGGTTGTCATTGATTTGACCATAGCAGAATATAAAACTTTGCTTATCCTTCATTTTTACACTTAAACAACTGTGTTAAATGCACTACCTGTCAACAGTTTGGGGTCTGTTTTATATTATTTATTTTATTTATCAATTTAAATAAAATTATTCTGTTCATCAAGGCGGCATTTATTAAATGTAATAAAAAATTGTAATTGTTAAATCATTATTTAGTTAACATTTATTTATTACTTATTGTATGTAGTTTCAAATAAAATTATTGCTCCAGTCATTATTGCTTTTGTTGCTATTATCATTAATAATAATAATATTATTATTAATAATAAAAAAAATAACAACAACAACAATGATAAATAATATTAGTGTGATTTCTGAAGGATCATGTGACTGTGTAGACTGGAGAAATGAAGCTAAAAATTCATTAACATCACTGAAATAAATTATTAAATTAAGTTATAAACTACTTTTGAACAGTTATTTTATAGTGCAATAACATTTCACAATTTTACAATTTCTACTGTTTTTACTGCAGCCTTGGTGAGCAGGAGAAGCTTATTTTAAAACATTTAAAAATAATAGTGAGCCAAAACTTGACCGGTAGTGTATGTATAAAAAATAATAATTTGGAAACCTTTGGCAACACGTTAAAATGAAAGGTTCAAACTGAATGTAGTGTTTTCAGACAAGTAATTGTAATTTATTATATGTTGAGTAGTTTAAATGTATAATGTGCTTTTGTGGCGACGCAGTGGCGCAGTAGGTAGTGCTGTCACCTCACAGCAAGAAGGTCGCTGGTTCGAGCCTCAGCTGGGTCAGTTGGCGTTTCTGTGTAGAGTTTGCATGTTCTCCCTGCATTCGCGTGGGTTTCCTCTGGGTGCTCCGGTTTTTCTGAATAACACTCTACATTTGAAAAAATATCTTCATTCAATTATTTTCCTTCAGCTTAGGCCCTTTAGTCATCAAGGGTCGCCACAGCGGAACGAACCGCCAACTTATTCACACACATAGACTATGGCCAATTTAGCTTACCCAATTCACCTGTCCCGCATGTCTTTGAACTGTGTGGGAAACTGGAGCACCCGGAGGAAACCCACGACAACACATGGAGAACATGCAAACTCCACACAGAAATGCCAACTGACCCAGCCAGTACTCGGAACCAGCGACCTTCTTGCTGCGAGGCGACAGTGCTAACCACTGGGCCACCATGTCGCCCCTTGAATATATATCTAGTTTTATAGTTTTTAAATTTGTATACTGGCAACCCATCAAAATTGTTCTCATTTAAAGCATGACAAAATATAAAATGTTTATTTAGATTAAAATGGTGACACACACACACACACACACACACACACACACACACACACACACACACACACACACACACACACATACAGGCCTGTATCCAGCCTAGTGAAAGGGGGGGTTCTTTTTTCTTAAAAAGTGGACCTTTTGAGGTTCATTCATTCATTTTCTTGTCGGCTTTGTCCCTTGCGGGGTCGCCACAGCGGAATGAACCACCAACTTATCCAGCACGATTTTACGCAGCGGATGCCCTTCCAGCCGCAACCCATCTCTGGGAACTTCCACACACACATTCACACTCATACACTATGGACAATTTAGTTTACCCAATTCACCTGTACTGCATGTCTTTGGACTGTGGGGGAAACCGGAGCACCCGGAGGAAACCCACGCGAACCCAGGGAGAACATGCAAACTCCACACAGAAACGCCAACTGACCCAGCCCAGCCGAGGTTCGAACCTACGACCCAGCGACGTTCTTGCTGTGAGGCAACAGCACTACCTACTGTGCCACTGGGTTGCCTTTTTGAGGTTATTCGCCTTATTTTCTATTTAATTGACATTTTAAGCACAGTTTTTTTGCTGGATCAGCTGGATGGTCATCATAACCAAGCTTTTTGATGTACCAAAAACATTTCCTAAAGATTTAGAATGAAGAGATATGAGAACAATACTTATTTTTTTAAAACAAATTTATTACATCATATATCATAAAAATAAAGGAATCTGTTAAAGTTTTAAATTAAAAACTAGCATATTGTCAATTAAATATCATTAACTTATATAACAAACTGGCCAGCACATTCAATTTTCTTCAGTCACACTGAAGCGACAGCCAAACCTTCTTCGCTGGGTTGTTTTCACAATTTATTATGGCATAGCTGTCAAAATAAGACAATTGAGCATGGGACAATTCATGTATGGGAGAAATTTTGGACTTTGCCAGTGAGGGGTTGATCTTTCGAACCACCATTGCCTACGGGTCTGACATTCACAAACAGGTTATATGTAATTAAATCTGACATTATTACAAAACACATTTACTTTTTATTCTGTGAACATGTTTCATTTTATTATTTTACATTTTTAGATTTTCATTTCATTTTATTCAGTATTAGTTGGTAAAATAAGAAAAAAAGTGAAAAAAGAAAAGGGTTGCAGGTTGTGTACTTTATTTCACACAGGGCTAATTAAATATCTCTATATTATGTCAGTGCTGTCTTGTTATGGGTCTGTGTGGAATATTGTGCTTCATAAAACCAGAATGCAGTTTCAACAATGACATCATTATTCCACTTTGAACAAATTTTGCATGTCATCCTTGTTATTCTCTCTCTCTCTCTCTCTCTCTCTCTCTCTCTCTCTCTCTTACACAGTGACCAGTTTTGGTCAGGAAAGTCTTATGGCGCATATAAAGTGTGAAAGTGCAGTAGAGCAGTACATTCCTAAGAGCTTCCGCTGGAATTCCACAGACGCTTTCAGTTGTTTTGTGTTTGTCAGTGCCACATTCTTTCAACAAGCCACCACCATGAGTGGAAGAGGAAATGGATAAGGCGACATTGTTAGATTGTGACTATAGAGACTGACTGAGACAGAAAAACAGACAGAGGGAGAAAGAGAGACTGAAGTGTATACAACTGTACTGTGCAATCATTAACTTATTATGAAGCACAACAACCTGTTTTGGGACAAATGCATTTTATAAATGTTGTGCAGTGCAATTGGTTGCATTTATATTTCCATTGGTTGTACTTTTATTTAAGTTGATATATATCATATTTGAACATGAGGGAAATAGAGTGGCACAACAAAACAGGATGGGGAGAATCAATAAAATTAAAGATTTATCTAGAAAACTGATGCTTTTGGTTATCGCTCCATGATGAGAGACTCAACGAACATTTGTTTTAGTTATTGTTTTATGCTTTTGACCCCGATATTTCCAGCAGGACAAATAATCTGTGTGGTGCCATTGTTTAGTGGACTGTGACATCAGTCTGGCATTTCCTGCCCCCTACAGTGACTTCTTGGTGTTTAATATTTTTCCAGTTCACAGGGTGGAAAAAAAAAGTAAAATTTTAATAAATTTTGTTTCATTTCTTATGCTTTGACTAAGAAAATCATTCATTCATTTATTTTCCTTTGGCTTAGTCCCTTTATTTATCAGGGATTGCCACAGCTGAATGAATCACCAACTTATTTAGCATATGTTTTACGCAGCGAATACCCTTCCAGCCACAACTCAGTACTAGGAAACAGTCATACACTCTCATATTCACACACATACACTACGGTCAATTTAGCTAGAAAAACATTCATGATATTTAAGCGTATCAGATCAATACCAGCTTAAAAAAAAATCACAATTACTGTAATAGATATAATGTATGTCAGTGCATTGTGACAATATGTGCATTGTCATGGTTCTCATGGTTTTATGTTTTCAATGCAAATTCATCTAACTATGTACATGGATATACTGTACAGTTGAAGTCAGAATTATTAACCCCCTTTTGAATGTTTTTTTTCTTTTTTAATAATATATTATTATATAATATTAAATCATATAATAATATTAATAAATATTAATAAATATATAATATATTTCCCAAATGATGTTTAACAGAGCAAGGACATTTTCACAGTATGTCTGATAATATTTTTTCTTCTGGAGAAAGTCTTATTTGTTTTATTTTGGCTAGAATAAAAGCTAGAATAAAAGCAGTTTTAAGTTTTTTAAGGTCAAAATTATTAGCCCCTTTAAGCTATATTTTTTCTATAGTACACAGAACAAACCATCGTTATGCAATAACTTGCCTAATTACCCTAACCTGCCTAGTTAAAATAATTAAAAGTGAAATGTGTTGAAAAAAAAACTTCTCTCCGTTAAAAAGAAATTGGGAAAAAAACATACAGGGGGGCTAATAATTCAGGGGGCTAATAAATCAAATCACTTTTATTGTCACATCATCAGCAGCACGTGTGCTATGATGAGTGAAAAGCTTAGGTGCTGGCTCCAGACAGTAATATAATAATTCTGACTTCAACTGTATGTCTTTGAGTGTATTCAGGTAGAATAATGATTTCTTACTATATATTATCTGTCACTGAACCATATATTTTTATATAGTCATAATATGAGAAATGTTTCACAGTGTTGGGTTGCTGCTGGAAGGGCATCCGCTGTGTAAAACATATGCTGGATAAGTTGGCGGTTCATTCTGCTGTGGCGACCCCTGATTATTAAAGGGACTTAAGCTGAAAAGAAAATGAATGAATATGAGAAATGTCTGAAAGATCACTTGGGACAGCAGATAATGGTTCAAGTAGTCATTTCTTTTAACACACCTTGTGTACATTTTCAGTGTGTGATAAAATGTCTTTCTCCAGGCACGAGATTTTGCATGTTAGGATCAGTGACATTTGTTATAGTACTGATAGGATTAATGACAGACAAATGATCCTGTCATTACCTCCGCTGATGGGGTTTAATGTGTCGTTTGCATGTTTAGTGAATGTTATCTCTTTTTTTTTTCAAGGGTAAAAAGGACAGCCTTCATGCCTACGGATAAGCAAAAGCTTTTGCTAATTTTCGTGTTGTATTAATAATTCACTCAAAAAAAATGTTTGCTGCTTGTTCAAACTACTTATTTAAAATGAGCTGAAACAACACAATTCTTGAGCAAAAGCTTTTTTAGTCATTTCCAGACAGCATGTTTTTATGCTGTGCATTGAAGAGTACATTTGAGAAATAACATGATTCATGAAAATTATTTTAAAAAATAAGTAATCATGTTTTACAATGAATACAAGATAGTTTCCCTGTGCTCAAAATGCTTTGTTTACGCAAATGGATTAAGTTCACAGTACTCAGTAGGATTAGTTTTTCAACTTAAATTTGCTACAATCGGTTTCCTCAAATGATTTGAGTTACCTTAACTTGTTGGGTTTTACAGGACAGACAGACAGACAGACAGACAGACAGACAGACAGACAGACAGACAGACAGACAGACAGACAGACAGACAGACAGACAGACAGACAGACAGACAGACAGACAGACAGACAGACAGACAGACAGATAGATAGATAGATAGATAGATAGATAGATAGATAGATAGATAGATAGATAGATAGATAGATAGATAGATAGATAGATAGATAGATAGATAGATAAAGTTATTACTCCTCATTTGAAAAGAGTTTTGTACTCAGTGTTGAAGGTAACACTGAGGTATTTTTAACTCAAATGGTTTATTGCAATCGGTTTCCTCAAACGGTTTGAGTTCTCTTCATTTATTGGATTTCACTGTGCTCAAAATGCTGATAGATTTGTTTCAAAATTTCAAAGGAAATTTATTATTACAGTAAAAATATTGTTCTGAACATTGATAATATTAATAAATATTAAGTGAGCAATGTTATAATCAGAATATTATTTTGAATGATCATGTGACACTGAAGACTGCAGTGATGCTGCAAATTCAGCTTTCACATCAGCAATAAATGAATGATATTTAAAACATTTTAAACACAATCCTTTAAAGAAACATACTATTAACATTTATAAAATTATGTCTATCTGCATTTTTTTTTCCTTTTGGTGAATTAAAATACACTTATTTTGCTGTATGCATGTAACTGTTAAACTTTTATAAAATAATATGTGAAAAAGGCAGCTATTTTAAAATAACCTTTGAAATAGCTATGTGAATTAAAGGATACTGGCAAAATATACAATTGAATAGTTCAGATGCAAAAACCTCTAAATGCAATCTGAAATGTTCTTCTAAAATGAGCATTTTTCGCAAGTTCCTGTGTGTATGTTCAGTAAATCAACTTTTAAAAGGTTATTTACATACACTCTAAAGTGAAATAACTGAACAGAAATATTGGAAACTGAGACAAATGCAAATTTTAGAAAAAAAATGTAGATGCCACTTAAAGGTTTTTGCATCTGAACTCTTCAATTAAAATATATATAAAAAAATAATTTTTGAAGCTTTATTATGATCCCTAAATAAATCTTGTTTTATATGGAGGACTAATATATTCTATCATAACAAAAGGCAGTCACAAAAATGCCATTACTGTATGTGACGTATATGTGATTTACTAAATATCAAGAAAAAATATTGAGAATTTCAGTTATGTAAATTCTAAATAAAATATATCAGTTTAGAAATCCTTTCTATCACTTGACCCATGCAGTATCCATTATCTGCGGTCCTGGCCTTAAGTGGATATCCTGGATCCTCTCTATCAGTCCTGCTTTTTCCTGCAGAAGGTTTGTGGCTAATGTAATGGAATGTATCGCTGGACACATGCAAAACATGCCATTAAACGCTATCTGCTTTGATGATGACAGCGCGTGGATTTCCCTGATTGAGGAAAAAAAAAACACTTTCCTGTTTCTGTGACTCTGATTTATCCAGTGGGAGTTGATGACATCACTGTCTGTTCCATTTACCTTTCTTTCATTCCTCATCCCTGGAACCAATCCGGAGACTGGAATGTCTGGACTCGCTGTGGGAGTCACTATTGTGTAATAGGCAGTGGGCGGAGCTTATGAGAGGATAAATGGAAGGCGGGCAGGTTGAGTTGAACACAAGCACCTGTCAGTCTCTCACTGTAGACACTAACTGTACAGCATCACTCAACTGGATTGAACAGGCGTGTGAAACTCTACAATGGCTTTTACACTTCAGACTGCCTTTTTGGTCTTAGCTACACTATGTGTCCTGCAGCAAGGTAAGACACCTGCTTCTTTATTTATTTATATGAAAGAAAATTATGTGTTCTGTCTTCTAGTGTGGCTCACAAATGTATGAACTGCTTTCAGTTTCCACAGAATGGGTGTTTTATGTTGTGGGGCGTAATTATGCATTGTTTTGTTTTGAGATGTCATACAAACATTTTATGTTTGATTTGTTTTAGCCTGATGGCAAAGAGACAAATCAAGTGAAGACTTAAATATAAATGGAGAGTTTGCTTATCTTAGATTTTCACTTTCACACTTATTGTTGATGGAAGCTTTCCATTGATCACAAAAAAATGACAGTTTCTGTCATTCTTCAAATTATTCAAATGTATTTTTTAATGGGAAAAAGCATGTGTCTTTATGACTAATAATCAATCTGCAAAGAATTACTTTATCTTGTACTACATGACCCACTAGTGGACCTTTGACAAAACTTAAACCACAAAAGAATCACTTATGACATATTATCTTGACAGATAAGTGGGACAGTTATTACTCAGCCTCATATCTAGAGTAATGTTTATATTGTATTTGTAACTGTAGTATTTGTGTATTTATCAGATTAAAAGTGAAATAAAATCAAAGACTTAATATAGATTTATATAGAATTGATTAGCCACTCTACACTGTAGTATATACTGTATATACATTAAAATAAAAAACACATTACAGTAAAATGACAAAAAAATATTAGTTTCACCACTCTGTACTGAAAGAAATTAAATATGTTATATTACATATACCTGTATATACATTGTGTACATATTTATATATTTTTAAAACCCAGCGTAAGTGAAATTAAATGAAAAAAGAAACTCAAAGAATCCATGCAAAACAAATAACAGAATCACTTTGGTTTGACTTGTAAAAATAACAGATGATTTTAGTCACAGATTGTATACAGATTGATTGATTTATTAACATGAAATGTCAATACAGTTGGCAAATGTAGATTCCAGCACAAGAAATATAGTTTAGGTTGGCAAAAATCATTTTGTGAACATGTTTCATCATAGATTCTCTGTGTTTCCTAGGGTTTGGATATCCACTATCTAAACAACCTGAAGCATCTAGCAATCCACCTGCTCTCAAACGGGTCCGCACCAAACGCTGTTCCTGTAGTAGCTGGTTAGACAACGAGTGCATCTATTTCTGCCACTTGGACATCATCTGGGTCAACACACCAAAGTAAGTGTTTCTCTAAAGTCTAGTTGATTTTAAAACCATTATTCACACTCTTATTGGTAAATGGTACAAGTTTGGAAAGTTCCATTTGGAAATGGTATAAGTTCATCCAAAACTGAAATTTCTGACATCATTTACTCTCCGTTCACTTGTTCCAAACCTGTTTGAACGTATTTCTTCTGCTGAATACGATAGAAGATATTCTGAAGAAAGCTGAAAACCTACAACCACTGACTTCCAATTACAAATACTACAGAAGTCAATGATTACAGGTTTTCAGCTTTCTTCAAAAAAGAAAAAAGAAAAGAAGAAAGAAACTCATAAAAGTTTATAATCACTTGAGGGTGAGCCAATAATGTGGACATTTCTTATTTTTGGGTGAACTGCATTTAACATGTTGTTTGGATTTTGCCACTTACACATCTCCGTTATTTCTTTTGTACAACAGTAAGATCACCCCGTTTGGTCTTGGAAGTCCTCTGTCTCGTCGCCGGCGTTCCACTGGTAGATGTGAATGTGCGAATTCCGGCGATCGTACCTGCTCCAGTTTCTGTCACACCAGGTGAGCTCAGACTCTTCCCGCTCCACCCTGAAGATCAAATCAGACTGATACGTGTCATTTTGTCTGTCGCGAACTCCGTAAGCATTCATGTGTGACGTGTGGAGATGCGGGCAGCTTGTGTGGGGGGTTTTACCAAGCATCCTCATCTCTGAGATGAAAGAGGAAAAGGGAGAGAACGAGAAACTGTCTAATGGCTAAAGTAGTTTTAAGCCATGCAGGTCCTAAAGTCAAAGTTTAGCTATTTTTAGTTATGGTTGCATTCCTGTGGTTGTTCAAGCAAGACATTAGCTTGTGTCTGTCTTAGGTATGAGCCGGTATAAAATTCTGACGGTATGATAATCTTGGATAAAAATATCACGGTTTCACGGGTTCGCAGTATTGTGATTAATGCTGTAAAATATATTCTTTTTAAATGTCTGGACAACAAAAACAACTTTTATCCCATATGAACACAGTATATTTTAATTTGAGAAACATTTAAAATATGTTGGAGCAGTAAACATGTCAGGCAAAATAAATGATTGACTTCTGCTGTCTTAAAACAGATAAAAACAGATCTTTTTTGGATATATCAGCATTTTTGGATATATTTTCTGCTGGAGATACTGTTGTCCTAAAAAAAAAAACGGAAATAAAAAATCGTACACATACCTTAGAACGGTATTGCAGAAAATTTTGACGGTTCTAAAACCTTGACTTTTCCAAACCGCACTATACCTTGAAAAAGGTTATTGTCCCATGCCTAGTCGGTCTTGTGTGTGTGTCTGTGTGTAGGGTGAGAGAAATGGATTTTTTTTTCTTTTGCTCCTGGGTTTGCAAGAGCAATATAAAAAGATGATATAAGATTATATAAAATGTTATATAAAAGAAATATTTTTATTTTTATCTGCAATCATAAGTAAAAGTTTGGACACATTTGGATGAGCAGATTATTATTGGTGAATTTTGTATGTAAATGTATATTTACATTTTGTCTGCAGTTCTGAAGATCCAGATATGGAGTTTGTGACTCAACTTGATGACCAGTCAAATCACGTGGACAAAACTAGTGATCATCTGCTGTCATCGCTCAGGTAAATCTCACTAAAAACTTGCTCTTTTTGAGATAACAAGCTCAAATCTGGAACACAACTTTGGAACATGTCTTATGAAAATGTAAATTTTTGAACAAATATATATATATATATATATATATATATATATATGTTTTGTCTAGTTGAAACACTGTAAAAAATGCTGGGTTCCACATCCACACAATCCCTACATGTCGTCCATATGAAAATTAATTAAGTTATCTTAATGGTTTTTACAATTTTAAGTGGTTTGAAAATAAAATAATTAAGCTGTCCCAAAAAAACCTCAAGAATTGTGTTGTTTCAGCTCATTTTAAATAAGTAGTTTGAACATTTTTTTGAGTGAATTATTAATACAACACGAAAATAATATCTTCCTAAAATCTAAAAGCAGTCCTCTTCTAACTTTTTTTTATACAAATACTTGCTTTGGAAAACTTATTTCATACACTCAAATAAAGACATTTTGTGTTTGTTTAAACTATTTTTTTTTAAATAAACTGAAACAACACAATTTAAGTTTTTTTGGGCCAACTTAATTTTTATTTTCAATCCACTGAAATTTGTAAAAACTAATAAGTTAATGTAATTCCTTCAAGTAGGAACCCAGCAATTTTTACAGGGTTTTAGTTATATTTTTGTATGTTTCAAAATCAAAAGTGGTTAAGTAGTAATAACTGTATTATAACTACTGCATTATTACAATTTAGCACCATATTAATTATAAAATAAGTACAATAATAAGTGCAAAATTTAGTATCTCCTAAAAATATTATAATAGTTATTATTTAATTAATAAGTAAGTTTCAATTTTTGGGTGAACTATCCCTTTATTGTCTATATCACATGATGATTATGTCTTGCTTTGGGACTAAATATTGTATCATTTCTGTTTGCAGGAGGGTGGTAAAAGACAACCTCATGACAGCTTCACGATTTACTTCACCCAAGAAGAAATCCAGGATCAGCTAGAGAGAGAGAGTGAGATAGAAAGAAGAGAAATGACAGTAGAAGTGAGCTTCTGAACAAAATCAATCCTGGATGAAGAGGATCTGCCTCTCGAAAGGAGGACAAAAGCATGGCGGATTCTCAGAATTCAAGATGAACTGAACCACTGAGGCACAAACCTTTAGATACTTCAGTTGAGCTGGAGCCCAAACCACTGTTCACTAAAGTGCAAAGATGATTTATATGGTGAATAGAAGGACAATTCCACTTCTACACCAGTGAAATGGTGGCATATGCCAGATGAGTGAGTAAACAATTAGCTCAGAAAGGCTTTCTGAAAGCCTAATCTCATTTTTTTGAAACTGAATGTTCAGTAAAGCATTATTTTAGTGTGCTTGTTACACATTAGTTATGCACAATTAGATTAAATAACCTCATATCAAGCCATAACCCAGTACACATTGTTAGTTAATATTACTTATTCCTTTAATTACTGTAAACTGTAACAAGGGCACAGAAAAAAACACTGGTTATTAAAGTTTTCCTCTGTATCAGAGATAAATATTATTATTTATTTGTTTATTTATTAATTTATTTATTGATATATATATATATAAATTTATTTATTTTATTTTTATTTGGAGTTTAGTTTGATCATTTCTGTGATCAGATTTGTATTTTTACAAAATGAAAAAATGCAAGATGTAGCCATGAGGAATGTTTATGTGTTTTCTTTTTTATGACTCCTTCTTTCCTCCATGTTTTCCCCTCATTTTCCCTTGAGTGAAGGCGGAAGTATTTATTGCATACTTCCAATAGGCAGTTTTTTTATTGTTCAGATACCAGCAAGTTTCAATAGCTCAAAGCTTGCCAAAATGCTGTTATTGTTTTCCAAAAGTACAAACCGGCTGTTACTGTCTGGTCGCTCATTATGTAAAAGACTGTAGTACTACTGAATTCCCTTTCCATATTAAATGGAATATATTTAAATGTATGCTTATTTTACATACTATTGACTACTGAGGTTTGACTACTGCAAAATATACGTCAATATGCTGCACATGTTCATGTTTTCTAGAAGAAGAAGAAGAAGAAAACTACTTCACAGATACTTGAATGTTCAAATGTTAAAATTGCTTGCATCCATTTTGTTGTTGTTGTCTATTTAATTTATTTAATGAAATCTATTTTTGTATTGCTGTATCTTTTAATAAACAAACATATACTTTCAAATAACAGAGTAGTCTGTTTTCTATTTTGTTGTATTACATTCACTGCAAA
Organism: Danio kyathit; assembly: GCA_903798195.1. Classification (NCBI taxonomy): domain Eukaryota; kingdom Metazoa; phylum Chordata; class Actinopteri; order Cypriniformes; family Danionidae; genus Danio; species Danio kyathit. The sequence continues at coordinate 19,052,347 of LR812537.1, read as the reverse complement.
TAGCAAATGTTGACTTTTCTCACAGAAAAAAATGTGTAGACTCGTTCTTTTTAAAACTATTAGTTGACTAATTAAAAAGTGAGCAAACACATTGTCTTACAATTATTAAATAAATGAACTAAACTGTAAAACAATATCCACAAATTAACAGTTTCCTGTGTTTTGGGGTGTTTCTTATTGCATTATGGGACCTTCACTTTTTCCTCCAACTCTTTTTGATATTAAAATGGTGGACTATAATTGACATTTTTAATAGTTTGAAGTGGTATACTGTCTGCATTGGTTTTGTAATTTACAGTACAAAGCCCTGGTAATAACCTACCAGTACACCTTCTGTTACAGTATGTAACCTATGTTATATATATATTATATATTATATATTATATATTAATAACTGTCTTCAACAATGTAAAGTGTGACATTTCATCTCAATGTCAAAAAAGCTTCTAAATCATCACATTTACACACATCTTTTCAGTTTCAGGTTTCTCATCAATTTTATGTGGTGCAACATTGTTTAGTTGCTTCTGATTCTGTTTTGTTTTTCCGATCTTTCCCACTGTCAACAAAGCAATCTGGCGAAATGACATGGACCTGGAAGACTAATGGAACCATGAATTCTGCTGTGTACCAAAATATCGTGAAGTAGAATGTCCAGCCATTTGTTAGTGATCTCAAGCTGAAAGAATATTGGGTTCTGCAGAATGACTTATGTGTTATTAAGACTTATACAATGATCCAAAACACAAAAGCAAGTCCACTTCTAAATGGCTGAAGAAAAAATAAAGGAAGATTTTGGAGTGGCCTTGTCAAAGTCCTGACCTGAATACAGTTGAGTTTCTGTGGCATGACCTCTACGAGGTTGTTTATACTTGAAAACCCTCCAATGTGGCTAAATTACCAATGCATTTCTCATGGCAACTTTTTGATTTAGTGGCTAATTCGTATGAATTTGAACAATCTCATTGGTACAATTTCGTAGGATTTGCTCATCCCCCAATGATTGGGTTAGTAGTTTTATTTTGGTTTTTAGACCCAATTCCACGAGTTGGGTGCCACTTTTCCTTTATAAAGTTGTACATTTTCATATGAACTCAAATTTGTATAAATTAGCCACTAAACTGACAAAATGTAAAATAGTTAGGTTTACTTGTGAGGCTGGAATTACAACAATTCTGCAAAGATGAGTGGGCCATTTTTCCTCCATAGCACTGTAACAGACTCATTGCATTGCATGTATAGTTGTTGTTGCTAAGGGTGGACTTATCAGTTATTAGGCTTATGGAGCAAAGACTTTTTCTCACATGGCAATATAGTTTTGTATTTTGTTTTCTTTTAATAATAAAAAGCTAAAATATGTTTAATTGTGTTTTCTTAGACTAATTAGTTTTATGATCTGAAACATTAAAATGTGACAAACAAGCAAGAAAAATAATAAATCAGTAAGCGGGGAAACACTTTTTCACACCATCGTATATTCTTTCCTATACAATCTATTGTTGTAAACTTCTGAAATGTCAATAAAAGTGATTTTGTTAAACCACAGAGTGAAATTTTTAACATCAAAAGTTGACAGAGATCATCTTCCCATAAGGCAGTTAATAACCATTAGTATTCAATTCAATTCAATTCATCTTTATTTGTATAGCGCTTATACAATGTAGATTGTGTCAAAGCAGCTTCACATGGAAGATTATAGTGAATTGAAACAGTGTCAGTTCAGTTTTCAGAGATTACGTTCAGTTCAGTTTAGCTCAGTTCAGTGTGGGTTAATAATCACTACTGAGAGTCCAAACACTGAAGAGCAAATCCATTGATGCACAGCTCTACAGATCCCGAACCATGCAAGCCAGTGGCGACAGCGGCGAGGAAAAAACTTCACTTCATTAGTAGTAACGGTTCATTTTCAGATGTTTTTTTTTCAGTGTATGTGCATAAAAATTTAAATAAATCAATTTAACAGTTACAAGTTTTAGTACAGGCGACGCAGTGGCGCTGTAGGTAGTGCTGTCGCCTCACAGCAAGAAGGTCACTGGTTCGAGCCTTGGCTGGGTCAGTTGGCGTTTCTGTGTGAAGTTTGCATGTTCTCCCTGTGTTCGCGTAGGTTTCCTCCGGGTGCTCCGGTTTCCCCTACAGTCCAAAGGCATGCGGTACAGGTGAATTGGATAAGCTAAATTTTCCGTAATGTATGAGTGTGTATGAATGTTTCCCAGAGATGGGTTGCAGCTGGAAGGGCATCCGCTGCGTAAAACATGTGCTGGATAAGTTGGCTGTTCATTCCATTGTGGTGACCCCGGATTTATAAAGGGACAAAACCGAAAAGAAATTGAATGAGTGAATGAAAGTTTTAGTACAACAGGTTTAATAACTCTATTTTTGAGCAAAGTCATTTTGTGTTTTTAAGGCAATGAGCTTTTTTTTCAAGTAAAGTAACTAATCGCTTTTTACAGTATTGGATCACATCCAATGCTATAAATTCAGAGTAACATGTCACTCCTACACAATGTAAATCTATCATTAAAAATAATGTAGCACAATCTTATAATGACATATGCATTCATGCATTGTTTGTTCTGTTCACTTGTAGGTTGTAAAATTATGAGCAATACACTTTCAGTTGCAAATACTCATTTATGTGTTTTCTGAGGTGTGTTGTATGCCAATTTAACTGTCTGTAAAACCACATGGGAAAAAATCATTTACAGTAATATATGTGCCAATAAATAAAAAGGTATAAATTATGTTATATTTGTCATATATGTTTATATTCATCTTTTTTTTATTATGTAGATTATTATTCTTTATTATCTTAATAAAAATTGTTAATTCGTACAAACTCAGAATTCCATTTGTGCATTTAAAGAAGTGCACAACAAACTCACCTTATTAGTCTTAATAGTTAAACGTATGAGTGAGACTAAAAATATTTGTGCTGGTTCTTTTTTAAGCATTGTTTGACAGTTGTTGGGGACGGTATTTTATCTTGTGAAGATGTGCAGTCTCTTTGTCTGCCACCCTATTCAAGCTGCCCAAATGTTTACTCAATACGTGCGGTTTTGAAATTCCAAGGAACATTCAATGTATCCGTAATGCAGAGGAAGGTCGCATTATGCGGGCTGATATATAGAATTTGGCTTATATCAAATTTCTTATGTAAAATGTTTGCAATTCTTTACATAATAGCTGGGTTAGTATGGAGTAATGCAACTACACTGATAACTGTAGCTATACTCAGAAATTGTTTGTTAGGGCGATAGCATAAACCATCATTTTCTCATCCTTCGCTTGTCACAAAACTGTTGAACGAAGATATTTTGATAGATTTTGTAAACCGTTAGCCATTGACTATTAGTATGTTTTTCTGTGTGTGTGTTAACAGAAAAAGAAAACTCACAAAGGTTTGGAACCACTTGAGGTTGAGTAAATAGTAAGTACATTTTAATTTTTTTGGTAAATTATCCCTTTAATTTTACTTATGAGTAGGGCCAGACAGAATCTGCGGACATTTTTTGCAATTTCTGCGGAGAACTTTGGTAAAAATCTACGGATTTCTGCGGAATTATTTTGGGAGTCTCTTAACTAAAACCTTAATATGTGAAATATGTGTAATTTAAAAACTGAATAAATTTAGATGTACACACATTTACTCAAGTAAATAAACAGAATTAATGATGGGCTAAAAATCTGCGGAATTCTGCGGAAAATCTGCGGAATTCTGCGTGCGCAGATTCCGTGTGGGCCTACTTATGAGCAAGTTCAATCATTTAAATAAGAAGATCACACTTTATTTTGATGGTTCGTTTGTTGAATTTTAGTTACATTGCATCTACATGCAAACTAATTCTCATTAGATTATAAGTAGACTGTTAGGTTGAGGTTAGGGTTGGGGTTAGGGTTAGTGTAAGTTGACATGTACTTGCAAAGTTACTTATAGTCAGTTAAATGTCTGTTGAAGGAGCAACAAATATTAAGCAGACAGTCTACTTATACTCAAATAGACCATTAAAATAAAGTGTTACTGATCTTTAATAATGATTGTTTATTTACAACTTTAATTCAATACTTCAATATGAATACATAAATTTTAATAGACACATTAGCTGTTAAAGAAATCTGTATATCTTCTTTTTTCCCCAAATATGTTTATTGTTTTTTTTTCGTTTTTCCCCTCCATCAACTAGGCATACAATAACAATGCAGCTTACAAAACAGCACACATCCATACCCTTTGTATATATTTTTATACACATACTGTATACGACACATACACACATACACATTCAAATGACATAAATAAATAAATTAATTAATTAATTAGTTAATTAATTAATTAAAATGTTGAAAAATAGATAATGACAAAATAACAAAAACAATAATACAATTTAAAAATACATGTTTACAAACACACAATTTACATAATATTTAATTTTGTGTTGTTACTCGTCACTTTATGTACACTGGAAGCTTCTGTTGCCAAAACAAATTCCTTGTGTGTGTGAAGCACACTTGGCAATAAAACTGATTCTGATTCTGATTCATTTATGGTTATCTGACTATCATATTGTGTAAAAGGTAGGTATTAGTTTACAGTTTAATTTTTACAGTTTTTACACAGTTTAGTTTTAGACAAGTTTAGTTAACCATGTGTACAATTATAATTTTAAAAGTAAGGTTTAAAATAAAGGGACTAAGCCAAAAGAAAATGAAATTGAATAAAAATAAGGTTTAAATATGGTCCCATTAGTTCATGTCTATTTATCTAGTAGCATGAACCACAATCCAAAAAAGGATGGAACTTAAATAACTTGAAACAACACAGTTCTTGAGTGTTTTTGTTTTGAGACAACTTAATTGTTTTACGTTCAATCTACTTAATTTTTTAAAAACTAATGTTAATTTAATTCCTTTATGTTGTCACAACACAAATCAATTGTGGAACCCAGCATTCTTTTACTTATACAGCATTTATTATTAAATACTTATACAGCATTTATTATTAAATACTTATACAGCATTTATTAATCATATTTCAACATTTACTATTAAAGTTTGTGCTTGTTCATTCATTCATTCATTCATTTTCTTTTCGGCTTAGTCCCTTTATAAATCCCGGGTCGCCACAGCGGAATGAACCGTCAACTCATTCAGCACATGTTTTACGCAACAGATGCCCTTCCAGCTGCAACCCATCTCTGGGAAACATCCATACACACTCATTCACACTCATACACTACAGACAATTTAGCCTACCCAATTCACCTGAACTGCATGTCTTTGGACTTGGGGGGGAAACCGGAGCACCCGCGAACGCAGGGAGAACATGCAAACTCCACACAGAAACGCCAACTGACCCAGCCGACCTTCTTGCTGTGAGGCAACAGCACTACCTACTGCGCCACCTCGTCGCCGTTTGTGCTTGTTAACATTAGTTAATGCAGTGTGAGTTAAAAAGAACTGACTGACTTCATTTTTATAAACAAACTTAATTGTCATTAACATTAACAAAGATGAATAAATACTGTAATAAATGTATTGTTCACTGTTTATCAATGTTTACTGACAACAATTACTAATGAAACATTACGGCAAAGTGTTTAAAACTGCACTAAATTAACATTCCAATTAACAGCCATAAATTACACCTGTAATTACTATGTCTTTTATTTATCTGACTTTTTAAAAGAGTTCCCCTGCACTTTGCACTCTTATTCTTATTTTTATTTATTTTTATTTAGTTTATCTTATCTTATTTTATTTCATTCTTCTCAATTTTTAAATAGTGCATAGTTGTTTGATGTAGCACCTTGGTTCTGGAGGAACATTGTTTCATTTCACTGTGTAATGCACTGTATATTGTTGAAATGACAATAAAGCCAACTTTGACTTGACTTGATGATATTTCAGTACAGAGTGCCACACAGAAGAGAGTGTATAATAAGGCCACAACTTAGCACATTTAAATAAATCATACACACAATACTATACTATGGCCACAGTGTGAAAAAGTTGTGGAAACATTCTTAATTTGTGGGATATATTTAAATATATTTTTCCCTTATGTCACATTTAGGCTCCAAGCAACACAGCAGATTTAAGTGAACATGAATACATTTACCATAAGTGCAACTAGGTCAGAAATACTGGTGCAGCGTATATTTTCTCCCTCCATCTCTTTTTCTTTCTTCAGCAAAGATGAAAGCACCTCGTGCTCACACAGCTCTTTGAGAGTAAACAGCTGACTAAGTGTAAGAAAAAACAGGATGTCGTCTGCACATTCCTGCCGCATTCCTTCAGACACAGTTAACAAACTACTAGGGAAGAAATGGAAAAACACTCAGCCAGAGGAACTGCTGCGGCTACAGCGGAAACTGATTACTGACTAAATTGTTGTGGTTGTCATAACACTGTGTGCTTTGTTTTAATCTTTCCCTTTGTGCCCTTTAAGCAATTCTGTGTTGTTCGGGTCATTAGTAGTGGCTGCAGGTACATGTGTATCTACAGATCTGCATGCATTCATTTACAAGAGACTGAAAACTTCACTTAACTGTTCATTTGTCCAAGTATATATTAATCCTTATTTTAAAAAAAAACGAATTATTGTAACTGTTCATGTTAGCACAGATACATCAAATGATATTAACAAAATATTGTATTAACACATGATTAAATTATATAGAATTTAGAATTAACATTTTAAGCTGTTGTATGGCCATGTTACAATACACTACCTGACAAAAGTTTTGTCGTTGATCCCAATTGTAAGAGCAACAAATAATAACTTGACTTCTAGTTGATCATTTAGAAAAGTGGTAGAAGGTAAATTTTTCTAATAAATATTCTTGAACTGCATCCCAATCATCACAAATACTGAAGAAGACCCATTAGGGCCCGGATGGACACAAGATTCTCACAGAAATCAGTCAAGTTTGGTGAAGGAAAAACCATGGTTTGGGATTACATTCAGTATGGGAGCATGCGAGAGATCTGCAACATGGCAACATAAACAACGTGAGTGCTGCCCATTACATACAAACCACAGGAGAGGGCAAATCCTTCAGCAGGATAGTGCTCCTTCTCATACTGTACTTCAGCCTCCACATCAAAGTTCCTGAAAGCAAAGAAGGTCAAGGTGCTCCAGGATTGGCCAGCCCAGTCACCAGACTTGAACATTATTAAGCATGTCAGGAGTAAGATGAAGGATGAAGGCATTGAAGTTGAATCCAAAAATCTTTATGAACTTAATGAGTCCTGCAAGAACTCTTGCTCTGCGATTCCAGACTTTATTAATAAGTTATTTGAGTCATTGCAGAGATGTATGGATGCAGTCGTCCAAGCTCATGGAAGTCATACACAATATATATTCTTTTTCCACTGCACTGTGAGTTTATATTCTATACTGTACATTATTTCTGTTAAGTGACAAGACGTTTGTCTAAGCAAAGTCAGACCTTACTGTCCTAATTAAATAGTTAAACATCAAGGGGTAATTCATTTTTTATTTTGGTAACATTTGCGTAATCGAGAGGCCTTTGCTTTTCATATAAGCCACTTTCTGATACCAAATGAAATCAGAAATAGAAATCAAGTAATTATTTATTGTGCCTAATACTTGGATAGGCGACAAGACCTTTGTCAGGTAGAGTATGCTGCACTTTTCCATTCTTCTTGGGTAAAACAATAAACAAACAAAAAAAACATGCAGTTTAATTATGAATCAATGCACAAAAAACGAGTGTGAAATAAATTTGGAAATATATATATACTCTGTATCACAGGTGGATTCCTAGAAACTGAGAATGTTAAATATGTCAAATTGTGCCTTTCTAGTCAAAAGAAATGTGAACGTCTTGGAAAGAATTCTGTTGAAATTCCCTGATATAGTTCAAGTGGAATTGAAGAACAAACTTGACAGTTGTAAAAGAAAGTCAGGCCAATATAAAGTTTGTTTGGAAATTGCAATAGTGAATAAAAGCTCAGTCATGTCCGAACAAGTTAAGAACTGGTTGTTTACAGTTTAATGGTGCACTAAGTGATCTTTAAAAAATAAAGAAATAAAAAGCCTCTGACAACAGTGTCAGCCGAGACCCAAAACATTTTGCAGTGTGTTGAAATATCAAAAAAGGGGCGAGGTCCACTTTAGGTTTGGTTTTTGTTGTTGTTGTTGTTGTTGTTGTTATTGTTGTTGCTGTTGCGGTTGTTATTCTTGTAGTTTTGGTGCTTTCAAATATGAACATTAATAAGCAAATTTCGCTTAGTGCACCTGTAGAGGTCACTCCCATAATTCACAGTGAAAATAGTGAGATAGTGAGTGAATAAAGTGAATAGTAAGATAAAAACCATAAATGAATAATAAAGGGTATGTTGAAGCAAACAGTAAAAGCTATATCACATAATCTCATATATAATTTCCTATACTTGCACGATTGATTTTTAGAACTAGTTTCACAAACAGGGCTTATTTATAGCAAGAACTAGGCCCAACTTAAATTAAGGATTTTATGTTTTTTTAATGCCTCAGGAGAGTTCACTACTGGTGTGCATCTTGAGGCAAAACACTGGCATATTTTAAGATTTGTCTGTGCAAGTTATATTTAGTTAAAACAGCTCAAGCATGCCCTTTACTCCAAGGCTAGTCTTAACTCTTTTTGTTGTCTTTGAATTCAATTTAGAGCGTTTTTGAACCTTTGGAGGTCAACCTCAACTTCATCACAAACTCTTATCAATGCTTTCCCTCATCCATGTGCAGTGTTTCATCAAGGTTTAATTAATGGGCAACACTACTGACCAAACTAAAAGGATATAAAGTAAATGGTGCCAGTAGTTGTTATGGTCTAAAAATTGTTTTATAGCTGACGGGTCAAAATTGACCCATGACAACTTTGTACCCTAAATATGCAACCATGAAAATAGAAAATGATTAATTTTTTTTATGTTGGGGTCATTTTAGAATGTTAAGGTGCCCGCCTCATTTTTGACCCATAAATCAACAGGAGAGTTAAGACTTGTCTGTGAAACTGGCGAATACATGTCTTTATGTTAGGTAATACCAACTGTCCCATTACTTTATAACAAAAAAAAAAAAACCCTGTGAGATGTGAGTGAACAGACCAGTCAGAAAAGTAGGTTAGTGCATATGGAGACAAATGCCATCATCATTTAGGTCTATATTGTAAAAAAAAATGCACAATAGTAATGCTTATTTATTAATAATCTACTCCGGGATCATATTTTATTATCAAAAGAAAGAAAGCCATTGGTCTTCTGGTGTTGACCATCTAGAAACTGCAGTGAAACCTGTGTGTTGAAATTAGTAAAATATTATGTACTGTCATCATGGCAAAGATAAAATAAATCAGTTATAAGAAATGAGTTATTAAAACTATTATGTTTAGAAATGTGTTGAAAAAAATCTCTCCGTTAAACAGAAATTGGGAATAAAAAATAAAGAGGGGGGGTAATAATTCTGACTTCAACTGTACATACAGCTGTTGGCATAATTGAGGTGTTCACTAAAATATGCAACCATGAAAATAGAAAATTATTAATTTTTTTTTATGTTGGGGTCATTTTAGAATGTTAAGGTGCCCGCCTCATTTTTGACCCATATGTCAACAGGAGGGTTAGGACTTGTCTGTGAAACTGGCGAATACATGTCTTTATGTTAGGTAATACCAACTGTCCCATTACTCTATAACAAAAAAAAAAACCCTGTGAGATGTGAGTGAACAGACCACTCAGAAAAGTAGGTTAGTGCATATGGAGACAAATGCCATCATCATCTAGGTCTATATTGTGAAAACAATTGCACAATAGTAATGCTTATTCATTAATAATCTGCTCCGGGATCCTATTTTATTATCAAATGAAAGAAAGCCATTGGTCTTCTGGTGTTGACCATCTAGAAACTGCAGTGAAACCTGTGCAAGTACATTCTTGTGGTTTTACAGAAACTTATATACAGTTGAAGTCAGAATTATTAGACCCCCCCAGCCTCCCCACCCCCCCCCCCCCCCCCCTTGATTTTTTTTTTTTCTTTTTTAATATTTCCCAAATGATGTTTAACAGAGCAAGGAAATTTTAACAGTATGTCTGATAATATTTTTTTTTCTTCTAGATAAGTCTTTTTTGGTTTATTTCGGCTAGAATAAAAGCAGTTTTTAATTTTTTAAACACCATTTTAAGGTCAAAATTATTAGCCTCTTTAAGCTGTATATATTTTTAATGGTCTACAGAATAAACCAACATTATACAATAACTTCCCTAATTACTCCAACCTGACTAGCTAACCTAATTAACCTAGTTAAACCTTTAAATGTCACATTAAGCTGTATGGAAGTGTCTTGAAAAAATATCTAGTAAAATATTATGTACTGTCATCATGGCAAAGATAAAATAAATCAGTTATTAGAAATGAGTTATTAAAACTATTATGTTTAGAAATGTGTTGAAAAAAATCTCTCCATTAAACAGAAATTGGGAAAAAAAATAAAGAGGGGGGCTAATAATTCTGACTTCAACTGTACATACAGCTGTTGGCATAACTGAGGTGTTCACTAAAAGAATAACACTAAAAAGATATTTCAGCTAACTTATTTTTACCTTTAAAAAGGTGATAGTCGACAAATGAACTTGCACTGTGAGTACATCAGGGCCTCCAGGGTTTCAGAACAGCTAGCCAACCTCCAGCCGTCTGCTTTCTTAGAACCCCAAAACAAGTCTGCTGTTCCCAGACAGTATCATGTCTGGACTTGAGGCATATTTGAGAATTAGAGTTGGAGATGCAGATCGCAGTGAGTCCTGTGTTGTGGCACACGTACAGCAGATAGCCCAAAGTGATAGACAAACTCCCGACCCTGCAGAAGCTCAGACCTTCTTTATAAACAACCTTCAGCAAGCTCTGTAAACAGTCAAATCTGTCACTTTAATTGCGTGGATCACTATCTTAATTTCTCATTCAAAGCTGACAGTGATAACCATCTCTGGTTGACCCTGATCCGCATTCCAGAGAATCATGGGAAACCCAGTGACCCCTGGTGCGAGACGGAGGAATCTGCCTGGATTAAGCGAATGCAGGGAGTCACGTCTTCTGCGAGCAGGTGCATGAAGATACAGCTGTTGCTTCCTACGGCAGGTAAACACTAGGCTGAAGCAAACATGTTTTTCAGGAAAGTCGTTATACTGCAGGTCGGGAAAAGAAGGATTACTATGGCAATTGTCTGTTTGAATCGGGAACGGGGGAATTCTCAAGTGAGTCACGTAAGAGAGTGTTTCCTCAGGGAAATATTATGTTTTGTAGAAGGATAAGAGGTTTCTGCCTTCTTGGTGTTTCTAAATACAACTCCTTCCCCACATCACCAAGACAAACTCACTTTTTTTTGATAGGTGTTCAACTACAAAAGCAAAGAGAGTTACATTCAAAACAAAACAGATGCTATAATAGTCAGAGATATATAAAGTACTAGAGACCCAGACTTAAGTAAAAGTAAAAGTGCTCTATCAAAAAAGTGACTTGAGTAGAAGTTGAAGTGCTCTTTAAGCACAATACTTAAGTGGAAGTACTAAAGTATTCAACATTTTTTGTACTTAAGTATTGCAAGTAGTTTATTTAAAAATTTACTACTCAAGTACTGAAAGTAAAAGTAAAAGTATTGTGTTATGTAGTTATTTTTAAAAAAGCAGTCAAAAGACATATTGTTTTGTTTATTTTAAATATCTTCTTTGGGGCATGTGATTAAGCAGAACAAAAAGAACCATGGTTTACGATTTATAATATATATATATATATATATATATATATATATATATATATATATATATATATATATATATATATATATATATATATGATGGGTCAAAAACACCATTCAGCGTGAGAGCCTTTATGATAGACAGTTAACGTTATGTGAACTTGCAGCATGATATGAACCGCGGGTAGCTAACGGTAGTTAACTTATCTAGCTCTTATGGATAGCTCAAACTACTGTTTTGTGTATTATATTATCTTTAACTTGACATGTTTCTTCAAATCCGACGGTAGAGTATGCACTTCATTCTATACGAACTGTCTTTCACTCCGACAAATGCAAACATTGGCTTTAAATAGGGTCACGGGTGGTCTTTTTCCTCATCGCCACGAACAGTTGAAAGTGAAGGAGTTGAAGGTGGAATTTCTGGGTTTTCCATGTCTAAAACAAACTAAAGTGCTCTCAATGCAGGCAGGCAGCACTGTCTTCTTTGATCGTCTGATCAATGAATGATTGATTCGTAACATTTTTATGATTGTAACGAGTAACTCTGCAACACATAAAAAAATCTACTGGAGTAAAAGTATTAAGCTCATCGGAAATATGTACTGAAGTAAAAGTAGAAGTAGGAGAAAAAACAATACTCCAGTAGAGTACAGATACAGCCTTTTAGTACTTAAGTACAGTAGTGAAGTAGTTCTACTTCGTTACTATACATCTCTGATAATAGTAGACTATTTCTGGACGCTGGTTGACACATAAAATTGTGCGTTGTATGGAAAAAATATTAACCTTGAAGAAGGATAGATGGATTGTTAGTGTTAGAAGGTTGACGAAAAAATCTTTAGCAGAATTACAACTCAGACAATAGAAGTAATCAAATCAACTATGAACAATAACATAATAGATGCAATGCCAAGTTGTTTAATGAGCAAGTATTTTCTAAAGAGATGTGAATAGAAAATAAAATAAAGTGTTAAGCATGTCAAAGCAAAGTATTTAGGTCTACATACACAATATTGACCTCATTCTTAAACATGAAAGCAGGCGCAGGCATTGGGACATTATTGGCTCAAGACTTCCAACCTCATTCACTTCCATTAAGTTTTAGCCTCAATAAATTCATTATGCTCATTATGCTGCTTGATGTTGCAAACTTTTATTTTATTGTGACATTTTTTTTTATGCATTGTCATAAACTCAATTGTTTGTTGAGTAAGTAGTTTGACTGTTGTCGTTTATAATGCCTAGTCATTTCAAAGTCAAAGTCAGCTTTATTGTCAATTCAACCACATGTACAGGACATACAGGGAATCGAAATTGCGTTACTTTCAGACCCTAGGTGTCTAACATATAATATTAATACAAAAAGTAGAATTTTAAAAAGAAATTACAATAAATATAATTACACATATTACATAATTTAAAAATAAAAATGAGTAAACAATACAAGTACACTTAAGGGCACATGGCAAGAAGTGCAAACGCTCTGGTTACTAAAGTAACCCTCGTTCCCCGAGGGGGGGAACGGAAATGCTATGTGGAAAAACTTCCACTATGGGGATTTCGTCAGAATCCAATCATCTGAAAGAGTATAAAAACGGGCCAATGAAATGCCAATGAGTTGGCGGCGTCAGCGTGCACAGCTGTCTTGAATGACAATCAGCCTGGCATAAAAGGCTAGCATGTGCTCAGCAACGACATCCTTTTCTAGCTGAAGAGGCTTTCACACTCAACAGCTAAGGGACAATCGTTGTGGCGAAGGAACATAGCATTTCCGTTCCCCCCCTCGGGGAACGAGGGTTACTTTAGTAACCAGAGCGTTCCCCTTCGGGAGGGGAACTTCAATGCTATGTGGAAAAACTTCCACTATGGGGAAATTTATGGAAAGCGCCACAACGAAAGAACCTTACCATGTCTCCAGTGAGGGGCGCGCCACGCAGCAGTACGAGCGCACCTGCATCGCTGGAGACACAGTCCTCCAACGTGTCCCCTGGCCCTTACTTACCTTACTTACCTTTTCTGGTTTAGATATATTTTTCGGGGAGTCGTAAAAATACACCTAGTTAGTTTCTAGGAATTTTTAAATACGACAGTAGGTTGGGAAAGCGTTCAGTCCCGATAGGGAGGACGCTGCGGAGGCCACCTGCTGCCCGGAGGGGGAGACCTGGTGGCAAAATAGCATATGGACTAGCCCTGAGAAGGGGGAGTGCACATATGAAGAGGTGGTTAGCGGGGAGGGAAGACACGAGCCCGCCTAGGAGGGGGGACTACATCGTGGCTGAGTGAGCGTATGGGATCGCCAGCGGGGATCGCACATAGCAGGCACCTATACCCAGAACGCGGGATGACCAGCGGGCATACCTACAACGTAATGGGCCAACATTTGACTGCTCCGCTGAGTCAGATGCTGGGGGCCTCGGAGGAACTCTGCAGGGTTCGCCGAGTGGGGAACTCAACTGACAAAGCGAGAAAAGCGCACGTATCTCTGTGTTAGAGAGAAAGGCGCAGCAAGCGTTTTACAACACCTAACCGAATTTCCTCATTCACCGCTCGTGAGGAAATCAGTTCACTCGAAGATAAATCTCACAAATGCTCAGGTGTCGCCCAGCCCGCAGCTCTACAATGTCTGTTAGAGAGGCGCCGCGTGCTAACGCCCAAAAGGATGCGCGCTCCGAGTGGAGCGCGCTCCTCCTGGGGGACACGGCTCGCCCTAGCTCGATGAGCGAGGGAGATGGCATTCACTGTTCAGTGGGCCAACCTCTGTTTAGATATGGCACTTCCCATCTGCCAATCACCGTAACATATAAAGAGCTGCTCAGAGGATCTAAACTCTGAGTACGGTCCGTTATAATACGCAAGCGCGAACAGGACACCGCAATAAAGGGGCTGGGTCTGCCTCCTCTGTGGGCAGCGCTTGCAGGTTCACTACATAGTCTAAACGAGCGCTGTAGGAACCTAGGGCACCTAGGTGGGCCGGGGTCTCAGGTAAACGTGAGAGTGGGCCGGCCCAAAACGCTGGCACATTTCGCTGACCGAAAATGCCTCCAGATACCCGCCCATTTGACCGATGCCAACGCGACCAGCAGAGCTGTCTACCTGGACAGAAATCATATAGATACTGAGTCGAGTGATCGAGCAGACCTCTCCTAAGAGAGATCTTCAAATGGGTAAGAGAGGGGACAGGATATATATCCACGTCTCGCGCCTCTGGGGACTGGATGATGAGGCGATGCTTTCCCAGCGCGCTGCCATCGCCGCATCCTCAGAGCGGGGATGATCGCCACGCCAACCCCTCAGTGCGGAGGGGACAGCCTTGGCTCCAGCCAACTGAAGGAGGATAGCATCACACTGATCTGGCATGTTTGGGGTTTCCTTCTCGGAGAGAAGTACACCACACAGCGAATAGACTCCACATCAGGGCATAGGCATGCCTCATAGAGGGTGCTCTAGGCCTGAGTGATGGTGTTAACCACCTAACGGTAGGTCACCTAAGTCCTCCGCGCTCCATCTATGGGCCACACGTGATGTCCATAGAACTGGGCGCGGGTGCCAATCGGTGCCTGTCCCCAAAGAAGAAGTTTCTTCCAGGGGACATGCCAGGGAGGGGCCATCACGAGGAGAGAGCTAGAATACAGGTTTGATTGGGCCTGAGAGGCGCAATGCATAGACCTGTTCCTCGTCCTCCCTGACTTTACACAGCATCAGTGCGAGTAGGCTCACTGGAGAAATGCGTATTACGCACGCCACGGGGCCAGCTGTGTAGCCAGTGCGCAGAACGCACCCATAACAGCTGGACAGTCGGGGGTGGAGCCTCCATTCTCCCAGGCGAACTGCCGTGAGAGCGCAGCGGCTGCACGGTTGAGCTCGGCGGGGAAAAATGGAATGCAGCGATTGCGCCGCGTATGACTCCGGGGGAGCAGACGGCGAGCGAGCTGAGACATGCGGCGACAGCGAATATCTCCCTTGCGGTTGATATACACCATCGCCACCATGCTGTTCGTCCTGACCAGCACGTGTTTCCCTTCTAACACCGGTAAAAAACGGTGCAGCGTGAGATACACTGCCAACAGCTCCAGGCAGTTAAGATGCCAATGCAACCAGCTTCCTACCACGGAACCACAGCTGCATGCCGGCAACACACAGCCCCCCAGCGCGAACTGGAAGCATCCGTCAAACGACGACATGCCTGGACGCTTGTTCTAGAGGCCCGCGGGCCTGTAGAACACAGGGTCCATCCAGAGGCTGAGGGCGCGGCGACACAGCGGAGTGACAGTCACCCGGTGCGCGCTCGCGTGCCATGCGCGTCTAGGGACCCGATCGTGAAGCAAATGCTGAAGTGGTCTCATATGGAGCATCCGAGCGGCGAGACCGCGGCTGCGGATGCCATATGCTCCAGGAGCCTCTGAAATAATATCAGTGGGACCACATTTTCCTGTCGAACTCTCTCAGACAGGCCAGCATCAGCCCGGCGCGCTCTCGGGGGAGGCGCGCCGTCATGGTGATCGAGTCCAGCTCCAACCCGAGAAAAGAGTTCCTCTGCACGGGGGCGAGGCTGCTCTTTTCTCGGTTGACCTGAAACCCCAATTGGTCGAAGTGCCAAAACACCCTGTCTCTGTGCGTAATCAATTAATCCCGCGAGCGCGCTGAAATCAGCCAGTCGCTTGAGATAATTGAGTATGCGGATGCCCGCAAGCCGAAGCTGGGGCACCCTCCGCGAGCTTGGTGAAAACCCGCGGAGACAGAGAGAGCCAAAAGGGGAGGACTTGTACCGCCAGGCTCGACTTCAGACGCAAACCGCAGGAAACTGACGGTGGCGTGGAAGTATGGAGACATGAAAGTACGCGTCCTTCAGGTCTACTGCTGCAGACCAATCCCGAGGACGAACGCTCCGGAGGGTGCGCTTCTGCGTAAGCATTCTGAACGGCAGCTTGTGAAGCCAGCGGTTCAAAACGCGCAGAACAAGGATTGGCCGTAGCCCACCGCTCTTTTTGGGTACGATGAAGTGCGGGCTGTAAACCCACTCTCCATCCCGGCTGGAGGGACCGGTTCGATTGCATCCTTCGCCAGGAGGACAGCAATCTCCTCTCACAAGACAGGGGCGGACGCAGGGCTGACCCTGGTGAAATACACACCCGTGAACTTGGGAGGCCGTTTCGCGAACTGAATCGCGTAGCCGAGTCTGATCGCGCGGATGAGCCATTGCGATGGGCTGGCCCGCGCTAACCAGGCAGGCAGAGCCCTCGCAAGTGGCTTCGTCCGCACGATCGCTGACGTACCAGCGGTGGGGCAGCGCGGAGTGGGTGGGCTCAACCGGGGAGCACTGGGGTCCCACAGGAGAGCAGGAGGCAAGAGCTTCACTCTTGTCTCGCACCCGTACTCCGGAGGTGGGGCTGGGAGGGGGAGAGAAAGGAGACCGTTCTCTCTCGCTCCGCGAGCCACTGGCGAAGTGCACCGATCCTGCGAGCTGGAAAGCATAGCGTCCCAGACTGGCAGTGTTCGGGCTGTCACATCCGGGGAAGGGAAAAAATGCTCTTTCTCTGAGGTTTTGATAGCGTTTTTTAACGCTGTTTAGAAGAAGAGCCCCGCCCTCCAGCGGGGAAAGAGCAAATTTCCTCCTCTCCAGATGGCCCGTCTCAGGGACGCTTCGCGGTTCGTTTACCGAACTTAGCGGCGCCCTGGGGCGGGGAGCGCTGGTTGCCTGCGAGATGCTCGGCGCAGCCGCTTGGCCAGAGGCGCAGGCGGGGGCGACCGAGCAAAGCCGCAGGCGGGCGCTCTCGGCGTGAAGCAGTGGATGTGGATGGCTCGGCGGGGAGGAGCGGTTTTACGATCCCGCCGAGAGATGGTATTACCCATCGCCTCCGACTGCTCGCTCACCGGCGTGAATTCCTGGGCGAATTCACTGACGGTGTCGCCGAACAGGCCAGCCTGGGATATGGGTGAGCTAAGAAAGCGAACTTTGTCAGCATCACGCAGATCACCAGGTTTAGCCCGTGGTGGCGTTCCTGGGCCACTAATGTGACCATCGTCCTTCCCTGGGGCACACACAGCCGACTTCAGTCGATTGCTGTGCGGAGCTCATGCTCAGTCCTGGGTCGGAACCATCCCCGCGCAGCTGGGCCAGCGCCTGCGCTAGGGAGCGCTGGTAGGTGGCCGTAGCATGCATGGTGAGGGCGGAGGCGCACGCAGCGCACTGCGTGGGCTTCCTGTGCACATCCAGGAAGAAGGGGACGTGGAGGCTTAGAAGGTCTTGCCTTCTTTATCTCCTCCACATCACACCCCTCTAGTCGGTCCGTCCGCGGGGCTGGGGGATAAACCATCTCCAGACCCACGGCCGAAACAGCCTGGGAAGCACGGCTGCAAAGTCTGCTTCTGGATTCGACGCCACGCTCATCATCCCGGAGGGAAAGAGCGGGTTCGAATCCTCATCAGACAATGACAACCAACCCTCCAAGGATGGTGAGGATAAAAAGCGCACGCAGATCGGGCAGAAAAAAGTGCCCTCCAAGACTGCGTGAGCTTACTGCGCACTTTCCGGGAAGAAGGGGACGGAAGGCTTAGAAGGTCTTGCCTTCTTATATCCTCCACATAACACCCATCTAGTCGGTCCGGCCGCGGGGCTGGGGGATAAACCATCACCAGACCCACGGCCGAAACAGCCCGGGAAAGCACGGCCATCATGACTGCTTTTTAGATGCCAACACCGTGCTCTCCACCCCGGAGGGAGGGAGCGAGCGGGTTCGCATCCTCATCAGACAATGACAGCCCATCCTCCGATGCAGCGATGGACATCTGATCCTCGGTGTCATCAAGTGAGAGGGCGACCACCCGAGGATGGAGCGCTTCTCTCACCTGAAGCTTGGATGGAGCGCGTGGAGGAGCGAGAGGTCCGCGAGCCCGAGGGCGGCGGATTTACTCCCACTGAAACCCTCAGATCTGCCCGAGTGCCAACCGCAGTGCGGGGGACAACTGGGGTGGGTCGCTCTTTTGCAAGAGCGAGCCGCGATCTTAACTGCGCAGCAGACATGACATCACAATGATGGCATGCACTGCCCGCGAGCACCGCATCAACATGCTGGACCCCCAGACATGAAACGCAGTGCTCGTGCCCATCATCCGGGGACAGGAAACCACCGCAACCAGAAACGCACGGTCGGAGCGACGTCTTGAAAAAGACGCGCTGCACAACCGTGTTGCTCTTTTAGGAAACTTGCTTCCTATATACATACCGCTCTTGGAGGACCGGACCCAAAGGACGCCAGGCAAGGGAGAACAACCCAGCTCGACCATCTGCCACTGCGTATACGCGCTCTGGACCGGGAGAAGCTGCTTCTCGATCTCCCTCTGTAGACACAGGTTGGAGATACCCTCATAGACTCTCTCAGAAGCTCGTGAAAGGCTCTGAAAGCGAAAAGGATGTCGTTGCTGAGCACATGCTAGCCTTTTATGCCAGGCTGATTGTCATTCAAGACAGCTGTGCACGCTGACGCCGCCAACTCATTGGCATTTCATTGGCCCGTTTTTATACTCTTTCAGATGATTGGATTCTGACGAAATCCCCATAGTGGAAGTTTTTCCACATAGCATTGAAGTTCCCCTCCCGAAGGGGAACCAGAGTTGTGCAGATGTAAAACAGTATATAGTGCAAAAATACAATATAATGTAAAAATTACCCTCCCCCCCCCCCTATAAATAAATTGGAATCTCTAAAACACAGAGATTCAAACAAAGGTGTTCCTGGAGGGCAGCAGCTCTGCTGATCAAACTAATTGAGTTTTTCCAGGAACTGAGTTTGACAGCCCTGCTCTAAAACAATAGGGCAGCGTCCGAAATCGCCTACTACTCAGTAGGTGCATTTGAATTTAAACTACTTGGCCATTAGAAAAGTATGTTCTATTCAGCATCAATGTCAGCAGCTCTGTCTCATTTCAGAGGCTGCATCCTCCAAAAGGTGCATTCGAAGGGCATTGCGTCATCAAGGTGCAACGAAGGCTGTCTCATTTCAAAATAGTTTTAAGGATCCTTCAAATGCAGTCTCAAAATGCATTCCATTCATTCCCAGGTAATGAAGGACACAACCGGTGGATCCTTTGCAGCCTCAAACATCCCACGATTCATTGCGTGTTGATAACGGTAGGATGTTTTATTTTACTTGGATATCTAAACACATGTTAAAACAAAAAACAAAAAGAGTATGACATGTCTTACTAAAAAGTGATTTTATAGACAGTTTACATTTTTATGTGTACATGTATGGATCAAATATATTTCCAGCTTCTGTAAACCTAGTTTTGCCTTCAGATGGTTTAAAATAAGTTTTAAAATCACTTTGAAAATGTTTTTATTAACGGCAGCTGTTATGGTTACTAGGTGACGAGATCTTTCCTCTAGGCTAGATCGTCTTATTTCAAAATGCTCGGTTCGTCTTGTGTAGACTTTGAAGGACTCACCTTTGAAGTCTGCATCCTTCGGAGGATGCAGCCTCTGAAATGAGACACAGCTAGTAGTATAAATGGAATTCGGATGTACTTCATCTGCCATTTTGTGATCATCATGTGACCTACCCACGTCAGTTGCGTAGCTTCGCTCCCATTCATAAATTCTCTCATGGTGCATCATACAATAGCGTATGCACACTTTAGAATCTCGCTGGAAGTAGTAGGTCATCTGGGTATTTCTCACATACTGTTTTTCGAATTCTATTTCTATTCCTTTGGACATACTACTCAGCTCGCATGCTGGTTTTAATGTACTATATAGTATAGAAATATGCGATTTCGGACACAGTTTTGAATTACATTGCAGAATAAGTTCAATACTGTTATTTGTATTTATTACACAGCTCTCTGCAATGCTTGATTTGATAGGTCAGTCATGACATTCTGGTGTATGCTATTCCCAGATAACAACAACACAGGCTCATCCAGGTGCTTCAAATCATGATGACCATTAGTGAATACGTTCACTTCCAAATGATTTGCTTGTTTGTCACGTCACTGTTTTTGGCACCATCTTGTGAATGAATAATGCATTGGATAGTGTATGCTCCATGCAGGCGTTTTTGTTTCTGTACGTTTTGGGTTTAATTAAAGAATCACTAAACTATTACGACTCGACAATGTTTTGTGTACAATTTTTACGTTTTGTAGCAAGTATCTGTAATAAAGCTTCAGGTCAGGCTGCTGGTATTTTGCAATAGCAATCTGGATGTACTTCATCCCTTACTTAAACATGGACGACGGAGTGTGATTTCCCCGCCCACTGATTTGATTGACAGCCGTGTATTAACATGTCTCTGTTCACTGCAAAAACATATATGTCTGCAAAATTGTTGTAAACAGTTTATATGTGTTGAATTTAAACAAACAAATTAACTTTAGTAATGTTCAACTTAATTTGTTTGTTTAAATTCAGCCCAAATAAATTTTTTACAACCACTTAACTTAAAAAAAATTGTAAATCCAAGGAATCATCCTTGTTTCACTTTTTTCAGTGAAGTAATGGGTATAATCATATCAACAAGACAGGACATGCGCAAATCAACTAGGATTAAAAGATCTGTTCAGCTCTCTGTGATCATCAATCATCATCCAATGTGATCAAGAATGAGTTTAACAACTTTAAAACATTTTTAAAACAGTGCTTGTTTGTAATAAAGTAAGTTAAAGCCGCATGTCAGTACAATTATAAAAGAAAATGCTTCAATCCTGGTTTGTGAACGTTAAATCAGGTTTATTTTGTACATCAACATAACTGATATCCATACAGCAGTGTATATTAACGTGCATTTTGTCACATTTGTCATGCAAAAACGGTGCAAAATTAAACGATGTGTCTGTGTGTGTGCGTGAACTTTGTAACGACATTGTGCGTGATTCATTGTTGCAGAAAGACTTAAATTAACTCCACAACAAATACATCAAATAATCATTGGGAAAGTTTTTACTGTAGTATTTCTCACAAATGCTAGGTGAGATCTGCTTCCTTCATGTCTGTCACTGTGCTGTTTATCTGACGCAGCCGAGGTAGAGTCTGAGGCACACTCTGACAGGCACGTGGGAACGGTGGGTGGGGAGAACTACTGTAGCATTTGTGTTCAGAGCAGAAAATTCCAATAATCTGAAAGGTATAATGAATAATCAGACACATTCTGGAGACACAAAAGATTGATCTTAAATCTTGCAAAATGGGTAAAATAGGTGCCCTTTAAATCATAATTTAATGAACTAATTAGAATTATTAAACCTTTCTTTTTTAATATATTCAGCACATTAAAATATGTCCTTTAAAACACATCAAAATATTCTTAAACATAAGTATTTGAAAAAGAATACAGAAGTACAGTATTTGTTTTGACAGTATTGCAAAGTGCACTTTTAAAAATTACACTCAAGGGTGTTATGAATGAAAATTCATATTTTAAAAAGGACAATTGACCCAAATGTTTTAATAACTCACACTCAAGTGGTTTTAAACATTTGTATTTATTTTTTCTGTTGAACACAAAACAAGCAGTAGGAACAAAAGTAGGAACAAAAATACTCTGGAAGTTAATAGGGGCTGGTTTCCAACAGTCTTCGTTATGTCTTCATATTTGTTCAACAGAAGAAAGAAATTCAAACAGGTTTGTAACAAGTTGAATGTGAGTAAATGATGACAGAATTCTGATATTTAGGTAAACTATGCCTTTAAGTACACATAATTTGAAATAAATGATAATAATAGATTACCTACATAAATAGATTTTTAGAAACATTTACTAAGATTTGAAGAACAATACAACGGCACATTCAGTTCAATTAAGCACACCTCTTTTTCACAAAAGCAGTGTACATATATATGATGTATAGATAAAAATTAAGTCACTATTATATAATATAATTGAGACTGATTGACTGGTGTTGTGCTGTTGGGGTGTGGGTGTTGTGTACTTTGGCTCTATTATCCTCTTATTTCAGGTCACTGGTTTGTTCCATGAGCTTCTGGAGCGTTGGCATTTCTGTTGAGATATTTCGGAAAAGTTTAGTTGCCAAGGAGATGAATATCAAATAAATACACACCTAAACACTCACTCGATGGGTGGACAGAGCTGGACTGATGTTTCCTCTATAGCTATAGTCATAATTCAATGGAGAAAAACGTAAGCAGAACCATTTAAGGGCGTTGTTCTGGAGCACAAACATGCTTTCCATGACATGAACTCAGAATCAGCTTATCAAAGAAAGTTAGGACAGATAACAAAGCGGTAGTAATAGAGAGGATTTCACTATAAATGAGTGACTGAAGAATTCTACTGAAGCAGATCCTTAAAATACAAGTGACTCAAGTCACACTGAGATCAGAGATAACACCTTTCTATAAATAAAGCATCATAAACTAATGTAAAAGCTCATAAAACAGCTTTCATGTAACTTAGGTGTTGCTCTCTTTCTATATAAACAATGTCACACTTTTTTCGTTCACTCTTTAGAGCAGGGCAGGCACCAAAAGTAATAAAGATAAATTTGACACTAAATTATGGATTTTGAGCCATACTATGTCATACAACAGACGCATGCAGAGCATAAATCAAACAAATACTTCTTAAATCAATTTTAAAGATCACTCAATGGCTTACTACAGTTAATTCAATTTATTTTAGCTTGTTAAAAAGGAAGACATTGCTTTATATACAGTATAGCCTAAAATATATTCCACATTATATGTTTTATGGAACAGTTTAAAATTTATTTTATTTTATCCCACAAAATTCTGTTGTTGTTGTTGTTGTTGTTGTTTTTTTAATATATTTTTTAATTATTTAAAATTATTTCCTTTATCTTCTTTTCTACACTGTAAATTAAAAGTAATCAACTAATATGGACTGGAATTAATATTGGATTCAAAAGACATTTCTAAATAATTGAATTTAACATTGGTAACACTTTATTATGATGGTCCATTTGTGTATTAGTAGACTGTCTGCTTAATATCTGTTGATACTGCTCTTTCAACAGACATTTAACTGACTAAGAAACTTAGCAAGTACATGTCAACTTACACTAAACCTAACCCCAACCTAACAGTCTACTTATAACCTAATGAGAATTAGTTGGCATGTAGATGCAATATAACTTCAATTCAACAAACAGACCTTCAAAATAAAATGTGACAACATTTTTTTATGAGTGGTACTGTAAATAAAATCTCAATGGTATGATCTGTGTTAAAGTCACTTGCAAAGCAGTTCTGGAAATTGAATGAGACTTAAATGTAATATTGAAAATTGTCTTATAAAATTAGTCCTAAAATACTCTCTGATAGCTTATGTGCATCCAGGCCTACATATTGTGCTTACATCTGTCTCTGTACATCTCCTTTCAGATGTTATACATAAACCAATTTTAAAAAATTGCATAAATAAGGAAAAATAACTGTTACAAATATGATTTGATATGCAACAAAAAGCAACAAACTAAGGTCATCCATTATTTGTCAAATTACTTATCTCATAACGTTACAAGGATGTTGGAGCCTATCCCAGTGTAGGCAGAGAAACACCCCGGGGCGAATCCAATCCATCAGTCACACCCACACCTACACTCATCAAAATAAAAAATGTTTACTGGGATCTGTGGTTCCAATAAACACCTTTAAGTATATGGAATGAAAACTAATTGTTTAACAAAATTATTGTTATTATTATTATTATTATTATTATTATTATTATTAAAGTGTACAATTATATATCAATAAAATGATTGAAGAACATGATATATAACAATATATACTGCAACAGTTGAAGTCAGAATTATTAGCCCCCCTTTGAATTTTTTTTCTTTTTTAAATATTTCCCAAATTATATTTAACAGAGCAAGGACACAGTATGTCCAGTATGTCCAGTATGTGTTCACAGTATGTCTGATAATATTATTTCTTCTGGAGAAAGTCTTATTTGTTTAATTTTGGCTAGAATAAAAGCAGTTCTTATTTTTGTTTTTTTAAATACATTTTAAGGTCAAAATGATTAGCCCCTTTAAGCTATACATTTTTTTTCGATAGTCTATAGAACGAACCACTGTTATACAATGACTTGCCTAATTACCCTGTACTGCCTAGTTAACCTAATTTAGCTAGTTAAGCCTTTAAATGTCACTTTAAGCTGTATAGAAGTGTCTTAAACAATATCTACTAACATATTATTTACTGTCGTCATGGCAAAGATAAAATATATCAGTTATTAGAAATGAGTTATTAATACTATTATAATTAGAATTGTGTTGAAAAAAATCTTAAACAGGGGGCTAATAATTCAGGGGGGGCTAATAATTCTGACTTCAACTGTCTTTAAAACACAATTTAAGATATTTTAGGTGAAATATGAAACAAAAATAACAATTGATTTGACAGTTTCTTCTCCTCAGGGTCAGTATATTGTGCATGTTCACAAGAGCATGTTGCGCTCTGTCACCTGCTGACATAACAAAAAGGTTGTCACTTTTCTTGTGTCTCATAGCGTGACAGTATTCTTATTGAACCTCTAAAGGCATATGGTCTGTTTTGACATGTTTTTGGCCCCTTTTTTCAGACTTTGAATAAGTTGGGATCTTTGATGTCTGTCATGATTATTCAGCTGGAGTGCCCATAGCCACACTGGAGGGCACTCTACACAACCTCTGCCACTCACCTGAACTACACTGACCATAATGCTTTGCACATACACACCTGAAACAGTTTAAATTTAGGGATGGGCAAACTTGATCCTGGAGGGCCGGTGTCCTGCAGAGTTTAGCTTCAATCCTGATCAAAGACAGGGTACCTCTGAAGAAATTAGAGCATAGGAATGACCCCTTCCGAATACTGTGACACCAAACAACTTTCTTGCTCAAAAGATGATGGCCAAAAGTGTCCAACAGCTGCATTTTCCAAAATCCTTTTTTCCAAAGGGCCCTTGGAAGTGGCCAGCTTTGAGCACTTTGGTTTGGAACAACATTTCAATAGTTGTTCTCTCTGTAGTGCCCTTTGGAGTTAGATATATTTCATTTCAACACACCAACTGTCTCTTTAGTTTACCTATAATATCTTTATTTGTATTTGTAAGAAATCAATCTATGTTAAAAGATCAATTTAGAAATTATTAGCTCAGATCAATGACTCGGATCCTGAAGATTCGAATCATTGATTCGACTCAATTGAGTCAGATTGAATCAGATCAAAGATTCAAACTTGTCCCGCAAATGGAGACAATCACATCTATTAATTCTCGTCTATATTATTTTCGTGGCCAAGCGATAATAACATAACACGGAATAGGGTTAACTTTTAGCAAGGTAACACGATCTGTAGTTTGAGGCAGAGACTTATAAAGCACAGAAACAATAACACGGGTTTTCAAATGAGAAACGAAGATTTATTGTACTATACTATTCGGTACACGAGGCTAACTACGTAGTAATCAAAACAACAAATAAACAAACAAACAAACAAACAAATGCACACACACGTTCACACACACACACACACACAGGCAGTTCAGAGGATGCAAAATGAATTGAACAAACAGTCCAGCCGATCTGTTTCGTACCAGATCTTTGAATCACCTGAGAAACCACAAAAGCAGAGGATTGACTTATCTTTAACTGCTTAAAAGCATATGCACCCGATCAGCTAGAAACAACAGTTATTTGCGTTACTTGCGAATTTGTTGAAGTCTTTCTTGATTCGAATTTCCCTCTCCGGGTTGGAGGAAACACGTGGCATAAGCGTGGCTTCTCTGTGACGTCGCTCGCTGGAACTCACTCTGGCGTGAGTTGTTGTCCTGGGTAACGGACTCCGTTGAGGCTGAGAGTCAGTTTAGCGGAAGTTTCAGCGGTTGCGAAACTTAGGATGTGGATGAAAGTTTGGGATGTTGGCCTAACCGCGTGGTGGCGATTAGGGGCGGAGAACAACAGCGGTTGATACCAGCTTGATGTTAAAAGGCTGCGCGCCGATTTTCACGCTGCAGTAGGTTTTATACGCTGGCTCTGAGCCATCCCTCTTGATACTGTCGTCCAATGAACGGCAAGATGAAGGGCGGGGCCACGCCCCGTCCCAACGTAGGCAAGTTTACTAATTAACCCACTGCAAGAGACTTAACGTGATAAAATCTCTGGTAAGATTGTAACTATCTGACATCAAACGTTACAATATGGATATAGTTCGTATCACAAAATTCTCATTTACAGCAATGTATTGCAAATAACGAGCGGTTTTGTTCAACACTAAACATGAGGCACATCAAACCAATACAGATCATTTTAGCCTATTTCAGGGGTAAAACCACACATTATGAACCTGGTTGGTTGAAAAACACAGCACGTCAATACTTTAGAAATGTCATTCAAAATATAAAATTTTGCCTTGGTTATAACATCTATACGAATCATTTTCCTTAAATCTCCATTTCTTTTCCTTTGTCTCTGAATTCTGTCCATCTCGTGGTCAAACGCATGGTCGTCCACGTGAGGGTCCTCCAAGGGTCTCGTGATAAGAGAATTTGAAGGGGTCTTTGTCTCGTTGGTTAACGATTAACCAAAATTAGCTGCAGCATCTGTCCGAGTTAGGCTTGAGTCTTGTGGAAAACAGTCGGATAACTGTTATCCAGAGCGTACAAGCCCTGGAGCAAATAAAGCAATTTGCGCTCAAAATTCCAAAGCCGGATTCGAACTGGTTTTGACCAGCGAGTCTCTACATTCCCCCTTTGCCAGGGGATGTTCCCGGTGTGAACATCGGCAGGCACTGGAACAAACAGGCAGAAGCAGAGAGAACAGGCAAACACAAGACACAAACAACGTCATCACTAACTGAATCTTGGTGCAGGTTTTAGGCGCGTTGGAATGCTCCGGTTAACAACACTCATGGTGTGGAAGAGCGTAGTTCAGTTTTATCAGAATTTAGGCTTTTACGACTAACCGAGGTATTGAAGGCTCAACGAAGTTGTATAGGCGGTCTCTCAATCTGTAAAGAATTCAATCTTTGGTTAACGTCATCGCATCTAAGCACGCACGGGATGTGGGGCGTGTACTTTTGAACCACTTTTGGATGGCCTTTACTCGCTCGTGGCGGAAGGCAGGTGTCAAAGTCAACATATATCCTACGATGCTGTTTTAACGAGAGTCGAACCAATAAATTTCATTCTTTACCCTCAATCCTCTTTTCTGTTCTGGATTGAAGATGAAGAAATGTGGTTAACAAATCTTTTGAGTTTTCGCCTAAAACGTGTCGTCAGACAGGTGTTACAACGTTAAATTATCAACACAGTGATCGCACCTTCAAGGCATTGATCCGTGAGGCTTGGTGAAAGGAGTCAATCCTAATTCTGAGCTCTGGGCTTAAAACATCATCTGTGGGGGTTCCCTGATGAGGCAAGAATTGAAAGACAAAGAGTAAGAAAGAAGAAACTGAGACATAAGGTCATTGAGTGAGGTTTAGAACAACAAACAAGTGTCACATATGTGTAATGGCTCCTCTCTACTAGAGACTGATCCTAGAAGTGCAGTGGAGGAGAGAGTGTATGTATTGGGTTTAGGAAACATAGCTAAGGCTAGGTGTCTTCCTAAAATAGCACAAATGAAAAAAAAAAACAGGTTAGCGTTATACCAAGAGCTTAGGATAGTGGGTCTGTGTCAGCAGCTTGGCTCCTCCCCCTTTCTGGTCACTTGGAGTTGAGGGACTGGAGTTGGCATGGCACAGGTAGGATTGGGATTGATTCTGAGTTCAGCGGGGTGACAAACGACCAAGACAGCACTCTTAGGCATTGGAGGGAGTTCGTCCACAAGTGTTCGTGTGATGCAGTGATGACCTGAGGCATCAGGTAATGAGTTAGCGTCTAACTCTGGTGTTCAGGTACAGTCTATTGCATGTTTGAAGTTATGGTGCTTACAGGTCTCTGTAAGTGAGGCGCAGACGTGCTGCTTCGTGAGGTCGTTGCTTGTCAGGCTGAATCAGGGTCTTCTTTCCTTTCCCACTTCCGATCCTCTTCCCTTCGTCGGAAGAACTCTTTCAGGATCATTTTCATCAGTTCTTGAGGGTCAAAACATGGTGATGTTTTCCCTTCTGGGGATTCAGTTCGAGCTCGATCAGCGTGGAATCTCTGTGAGTTTTGTCGTCGACCTCTTGAGCTGGTTGTGTCAAGGTGATGGTGTTTTACCTTAGAGGTATCACTGGATTCCCACGAGCTTGTCCCCCTTTGGTTTGCAAATGAGGTGGACCTGTTCCACGGTCTCTCCCGGTGACGTTCAGGTGAGTGTTGTCGTCCAGGCGGTCCATCCCAGTGGCTGTTCCACTGTTTAGGTCCGGTGTCAGCATGACGGTCTCGTTGGCTGTTGTAAGACGACACATTCCACTCACTGGGAGGTAGTTTAGCGTTGTCTGGGCCCTGGGCACCCTCAAGGGCCAGATCTTGACTTTGAGTGTTGAAGTCATAAACAGCAGGGATTTTGGCACTCTTTCCAGGAGTCATCTTTTGTTTGACGTAGGCTTTATGTGCCAAGTCTCGTAACTGCTGAGTGTTCATTGTGTGGGGGCATGCAAGAACCCCAAGATGGTGGCTTACTTCAGGATGGAGATTTCTCAGGAAGAGAATTTTGAAGTTCAGGTCCTCTTCCATCTCAGGTTCATTGCGGGTGCCGAAGTAGGCTCGTCTGAGTCTGCTGTAGTAGGTTTGAGCAGACTCATGGCGACCTTGTTCCGTCTCCAGGGCAGCTGCAAGTCCTTGTTCAGATTCTGGGTCATCAAACTCTCTGATGAGGGCTTCTCGGAGCAGAGGGTAGTCAGTCTTGGTGTGAGCAGGCTGACGATCAAGGAAGCTGCGTACTTCAGGGCTGGAGGTTGCTCGGAGCAAATAAAGTCTATCTTTGTCAGTGACATTGGGTCTCACTTCCAGGTGAAAGTCAATGTCTTGCAGATAGGCATGAACATCTTGGCTACCTGGCAAATTCGGCGTGAACTTGCTCAGGTTCTTGACTAGCTTGTCAAGGTCTCTGAGGTCCAGGCCACCTAGTGATACGTGGCTGGCTGGAACAGAGGGAGCTGGTGAGGGCTTTAGCAGTGACCCCTCAGCTTTCTCGTTGCGTGACAGTTCATATGCATGTTTAAGTTCATCTTTAATGCTGTTGGACTCTTCTTTGATGTAGTCCAGCTGCTGTGTGAGTCGTCTGATCTCCTGTCTTGCTTCAAGCAGGTGAGCTTCGAGGGCTTTGTTTCTGCTGTTCTTGTCTTTGGAGTCAGCAGTTACCTCTTCTAGTAGCTGTTCGACGTACTCAAGCTTGTTAGCGACATCAGCATGGTCGGCTTTGGCTTGTTCCATTTCTTGGGTGGTGGCGTCTAGAGTCTCTTGAAGTTTATCGATCTCTTTGGCAGCTTGATCAGTCTCATCTGGCTGTTCCGGTCGTTCCTGAGCCTCCAGTTCTAGCTGGTTGATGCGGGTTTGCACGCATGTCAGCTGGTGCTTGAGCTGGGCGGAATGCCGGTCACTCAGTTTGAGGGTGGCGATGAGGATGTGACTCAAGGTACCTGTGATCTTGGCTAGGTCTTTGTGATTGTAGCTTTTACTTGGGTCTTGCTTCATGAGGCTGTTTAGGTTCTCATCCAGCTGGTCCTGTGTTAGGTGCTGTAGCGTTTCGGCGGCCTTAGGGAGGAGGCTGTCCGTTGCAACACTTAGCCATGTTTCGAGGTCTTTCCAGTGGCCGACAGGGTCCTTGGGGAGAGCCATGCTGTGCGGCGGTGAGGGGGAAGACCTAAAACTGACACTGACACAGACCTAGGGGAGAGAGAGAGAGAGAAAAAAAACAAAAACAAATGGCAAACAAAAGTGTCTGGGTGTAATATCGAGTGTGAGGCTACTGTTGAGGGTGGAATAACAGGTGGGTGTTGTTCTCTGTGACTGTGATCCTCTGGGGGGCGTGCGTCTAACTTGTAGTCTCTGTGGGGACAGTCAGTAACACACAGTTAGGACAGCTAGAGAACAGAGGAAGAGAAGAAGACTGATAAGGAGTAGGTTGATAATTGGCTGCTTCCAGGCTGGAAGTTGGAAATGGGGAGCTCTAAACA
This sequence comes from Danio kyathit, assembly GCA_903798195.1. Classification (NCBI taxonomy): domain Eukaryota; kingdom Metazoa; phylum Chordata; class Actinopteri; order Cypriniformes; family Danionidae; genus Danio; species Danio kyathit. The sequence goes on along the minus strand of LR812537.1, from coordinate 19,021,535 downwards.
CCAGGACTATGATTGTTATTCAATTTCCTCCGAGGTGAAAGAAAGTGCAATAACAATGACAGTATTGGTTTCTTACTCGTTAGGATTGACACCATACACCAAGTAGACCACTTTGGATGCAAATCTAGAATCAAATTTGAAAACGCCTGTCTTCCGGTTGGTCCGTTTCATCATTGATTGGGTAGCGTCCTATGGCGAGAAAGGGGTAGAGAGAGAGTCAGATCATTTAAACGTAAAATGTTTAAGTCTCACAAACATCTGGTTAAATGTTTCAAACGTTCTCTGCTTTCATGATTCCCACAGGTAAATCCCAAAATGGCAGCTGTAGTCAACTCAGGAAAAGACAGTTAAAAGAAAGAGTAGAAAGTGGAGCAAGTTTTCAAATTACAAAGTTGACAAATTGGTGGCGCTGTTGAGTCAATACATCAAAAGGGTTGGTTTATTGTGTTATCAAAATAACTAAATTAGCCTAAGTGGAGAGGAAAATCCTAATTTTCCTTCTGGGTTTGGCTAATTGGAGGCTACTGCGCTGGTACGTTAAGTTTAATGATGACTTGAGTTTAGTTGTAGCCACTCATAGGCTACACTGTCCCATTGCATCAACCAACCACCAGGGGGAGCACTGTCCTGTGAGGTAATTTAAAACCTGAAGGATAATAAAGAAATTAAAAGTAGAAAAAAAAAAAACTTGATTGCAAATTAATTTAAACTAATTCAAATTAGTAATGACATCAAGTGATTAACAAATCTGATTTTATTCATAAACTTGATTAGGAGCTGCTATTATTAAATTAATCAATACTGGTTATAGAACAGGGAAACCAAACACCAATTAACTATTAATGAAATTAAAATTTCCCAAATAGTAATAAATGTTGGTTGAGACTAACACTCAGTGATGTTGTCATTAAAGTCATAAACACAATTATGATTTAATTAATCAGCCAGCATTCCTGCAAATCATAGTTATGGGAATAAATCAATTTCTTAATCAGTGATGATAGGGAATGGTAATATTCCTAATGTCATTAAATTTGATCAAAAGTGTTTATTTAAAATTAATCAATAACTGTTATTGAAATAGGGCAACCAGTCATCAATAAACTATTAAATGAAATTAAAATTCCAGAATAGTGATTGTGTTGGTAAAGTCCCAGAAACAATAAATGTTATTATTAAATTAATCATAAAACACTGTGCTTATAAATCAACTTCAAATATCAACAGTCATAGGAAATGGTTGTTCCTATAATGTTGATAAGTTTCAGAAAAGCAATAAATCCGTAATTAAGCATTTAAGCATTAATTTGATGATTGAGCAATCATAAGCATTACGTTATAGTATTGTAGAACAAACTATAATTCATTGCTAATAAACCAACAACTCATGAGCATTTGTATTGATCAGACAGGCCAGGATAAGCGGGAAAGCATTTGACAAATGTGATTAAACCGGCGATGAATCGCATTCAATGAGGGTTTATCAAATCTGCATTAGTCAAAGCATTTTCCAAGAAAGGGTGAAAACTGAGAAACAAGGCAAATAGCCTATAAAGCAGGAGAATCGAGACTAGTATTCTCGCTAACGTGTGTTAGTTTGTCACTTCAAACACACTGCATTCAAACCACAAGAGCGCTAAACACCCCAGCCAACATTTTCACGTGGGCCCCAAGTGGGATTTTTGTGGGCTGTCACTTGGGCCCTGCATGGGCAACCCAGATGGGACCCGTACATTTTTGTCCTCTGGCTCCACTTGGGCCCCGTGTGTGTTGAACCATATGGGCCCAGGATGGGCTCATAGTGGGCTTTAGGTGGGCCCCATATAGGTTTTCATTAAAGGGGCTCACCTGGGTCCCAAATGGGCTGTAATAACTGGGGCCAGGGTGGGCCACAGACAAAACACTTATGGGGCCCAGATGGGTAATTGTATACAACCCACTTATAACCCCTTTATGGGCTTTCTGTGGGTCCCCAGTGGGTCAGAACTGGGCCCTGTTTATATTTCTATATTCATTACTGTAGATGTGCTACTATGCAAAATACAATTTCTAACCTTGTAACCTTTAAGTAACACTGTTCTAGTAAAGCTGTACCTGTCATAATACATAATACATTTACATAATATTTCTACAGTGAAAAAATTGACTTTTAACTCAGAATGTGGAACTAATATTTTATTGATCATGCAAGTTATTATTTTATAAAAACATTTTTTTAAATTACTAAACAGGGATGAGGATTACTCGTGGGCATGTGCCAACCCCTCAGCTTTAATTCAATTATATTTTTATGTAGATTGTGTCAAAGCAGCTTCACACAGAAGTTCTTGTAAACGTAAACTGTCAGTTCAGTTTTCAGAGTTCAGTTCAATGTAATGTAAATGTCACTGCTGAAAGTTCAAACACTGGAGCAAATCTATCGATGCCCAGCTCCACAAATCCCAAACCAAGCAAGCCAGTGGCGACAACGGCGAGGAACAAACTTCACCAATTGACCAAATGATGGAAAAAAATCCTCAAGAGAAACAAGGCACAGTTGGGCACAACCATTTTTCCTTTGGCCAAACTTATTATATAGAGCTGCAGTCTAGGCACAGGAGGCTGGAGAATGCTGTGCGTCCTTCGTGGAGAAGCTGGAGGTGTGAGGAGGTCCCTGGCGGGTGTCCAAGGGAGCCCTTGAGATCAATACGGAGACTCGTCTATAACTGGGGTCTTTCAGGAATCAGTCCCATGCTCTCCACTCCTCCATGACCACCACAGCATCTGCTCAGGATATAGCCTGGTCCAGGATTATGGAGACCTCGAGATAAAGAGAAACAGACTATCATAATGCTGTTCAAATTATAATGTCATACTTTAACTAAACAGAAAAACCAGTTTGAATTTGATCTATTTTCATGTGCGATCACAGAAAAGGGGATTAAGAGTAACATAATCATAATGATGTAGGCCATAAGTTACAAAAAGGGGGGTCCCGGCCCATATATCCATATGTACAGTATAGCAGCACTGATGTGTTGAGCATTGAGCATTAGTGTGTTACCACTGACACACTGATGGTTTTGTTGTATTTTCATTATTATATTTGTCTACATATCAGAATACAAACATTTTTTTAATTTAAAATAGGGTCGGTATATTGGCAATGTGTGATTTAATAACAAATGGCCTACTTTTTGTTACTTTATTTAAAATAATATAGGCCATTAATTCTGCTAAAAGGTATGTGGTTACAGTAATAAACATATATATAATATTTGTCATCCTTGCCACAAGCTTACTGGAGTGATAATATGATTAAGTGTTAGGTAGGCTATAAAAATCATTTGGGGAAAAAAGGTCACATACAATAAAGTTGGAAACCACTTGATTAGGCAACTACAAAGGTGATAATTTTATATATTATCAAAAATTGAAGATATTACCATCAATTTTTTTTTTTTAAATACATACAGGTTGTATGTTAAGGACACTTTAAAGAACCTACAATGGTTTTCACAGAGTGACAGCTGCTTCCAAACTCAAACTAAAAAGCATTTGTGTATGCTCGCCTGACAGCATACCTGCCAACAACTCCCGTTTTTCCCGGGAGTCTCCCGTATTTCAGACCCGTCTCCCGTATTCTGTCTCCCGGAAAACTCACGGAATTTCCCGGAACCAAATGTTGGCAGGTATGCCTGACAGACAGGTGCAAAGTCAAAGGTAAGCATTTAATATATATATTTTATTCATTGTTTTGTCAATCTAATGCCATTTTCATTGTTTCAAATTACAAAACTATTCAAATGAGAATTGTGTTAAATTGGATTATTGACAAGTGTTACTTAACAAAACTAAACATTTAAGACAATTGATTTTCTAAGGCAGATTTGCATAATGTATTTGCTAAAATACTCTCCTGACCTCTGAACTGCTATCTGCATTTTGAATTTTATAATACTGAATATGATTAAGACTTTTTTTAATCTCATATTTAAAGTAAAAAGATATCTGGAGTAGGCATGGGCCGGTATAAGATTCTGACGGTATGATAACCTTGAATAAAATATCACGGTTTCACGGTATCACGGTATTGTGATTACTGCTCTAAAATATATATATTTTTAAATGTCTGTGTAAAAAACAAACGTTTTTTTCCCTTTGAACACAATATATTTTATTTTGAGAAACATTTATAATATTTTGGAGCAGTAAACGTGCCAGGCTAAATAATGAAAATGCATCATTGACTTCTGCTGTCTTCATTAGTTTCAAAAACACAGATTTATTTACAATTTAAAATGGCATCTTTGGATATCTTTTCTGCTGGAGATGCTGTTGTTAAAAAAAATGTAAATAAAAAAATCTTACACATACCTTAGGAACGGTATTAGAGAATTTTTTGGCGGTATGATAACCTTGACTTTTCCAAACCGCGGTATACCTTGAAAATGGTTATCGTCCCATGCCTAATCTGGAGTCTAGGGATTTTTTGTCTAAAAAAATCTGCCTCGAAAATAAAATTACCTTAAATTTCAAATGTTCAATATTCAAGTTAAAATAATCAAATTCAACACTAGTTTTAATGATAGATACTTTACATATATATTTAATAACACTTAAGAAAATCACTAAATCAATCAAGATTTTCAACACCTATCTTTTATCCAACTTGCATATCTGAATGCACTGACCTCCATTCAAGATCCTGCTGCACTGTCAAGGCAGTTCGCTGTTTTCCACTGAAATATTTTTTTAAAAAGAAAGACAAAAGAACAACAAATGATCAGAGGAATGAAAAAAAAAACTTCACTCTTCAAAACAATTGTGAAAAATGTGTTGTTGTTTCAATTGATTCGTTTTTATATTAATTATTTGAGGCCTGTGTCTCTTAATGCTAGCAATGTGAGTATCCTGAACTGCCGTGCTAAAGAATTTTAAAACTTTATACAAAGAAATTATTTGTAAATAATTACACTAATAGTAAAAATAATAATAAAAGACGTCAATGTAATGCACAATTTTAAATAATGTAATGCTAGGTTGGTTATTATTACCCCTTATGGTAACACTTTATATTAACTACACACTATGAATCGTTCATTAAGCATTATTATCTAGTGAATTCATTATTTATTAAGCATTAACTCTTCATTAATAAACGTTAGTAAGCAGTTTATAACTGCAGCTACAAATGCTCTATTCTTGACTAATAATAACCACATTTATAATGTGCTTAATAATTGTACTTTCGTAACTTGTGACTGGTTGATTTTTCATTACTAAATTAAATATTGCATTAATTACAAACCATTTGTATTTAAGAGTAGTTGGTGACTTTTAAGATCAATCAGAATGAGTTAGTAAATGATTAATAAACTATTGAAATTAACATTTATATATCTTATTATTCAGGCATTATAGTAATGGTTACTATACATGGTAATAAATGCTTTGTTAACTTAACTTCATGCAGTTTTGTGACCTAATCTAAAGACCAAATCTTATCTAAAAAGTAAAATTACTGTCAATTTTAAACATTGCTGAATAACGACTGTCAAAATATAATATAAAATTGGATAAAACAACAATATAATAATTTAACAATTTAACAGGATGCAATGTTTAAACTGCACAGTAATTTTATTTTACATAAGGTTGCAAATATTTATTTTTTATTTGATAGTTTCATTTGTGTAACTTCAAAAGAATAGGAATGAATAATGTTGTTTATATTCTTATTTCCTGTTTAGAACTGAGTACTTTAGTAGTCATTTATAAGGGATTTATAAAGCAAAAATAGTCCTCACTTTAGATTAGGTCACAAAACTGGATGAAGTTGAGTTAATAAAGCATTTATTAACATACAAATTAACTATTAGTATATCCCTGAATAATAATAATTATAAATGTTAATCTAAATAGTTTATTAATCATTTACTTTCGCATTCTGAACGATCTTAAAAACAACCAACTATGCTTAAATAACTGGTTTTTAAATAATGCAAAACTTAATTTAGTAATAAAAAAATCATTAGCAAAGTATGAAAGTACAATTATTAAGCACATTATAAATGTGGTTTTAAGTTAATAATACAGCATTTGTAGCTGCAGTTATAAACTGCTTACTAACGTTTATTAATTTAGAGTTAATGCTTTACAGATAATAAATTCACTAGATACTAATGCTTAATAAATAGTTCATGGTGTGTAGTTATTATGGTGTTACCGATCTTATTTGTAGATCTTATAATGGTATTACCTTCCTATAAATAATTATTAAATTAATATTATATAAATAATATATATAATATTATTTTTGGTTCAAACACTTGTTTTTATACAACAAAGACATATCTTTACGAGAGAATGAAGCTTAAATCTTTAAAGAAATTGAAGATTCAACCCAAATCTTTTTACTGAAAATTATTTAGCCTGGTGACCTCATTATTATACCAGAATGAGCCATATCAGTCAGCCAAAAACATATCGCCACATATTAGACCGTCATGAGACAGGTTAGTTTTACCCTACTGATGTGGGCCGTTGTTGCGCTAGTAATCCCGCTCAATACGAGAGGAACCGCGGGTTCAGACATTTGGTTCGTGCGCTTGACTGAGAAGCCACTGTCGCGAAGCCACCATCTGCGGGATTATGACTGAACACCTCGAAGTCAGAATCCCGCCTAAAAGGCAACGATACCGTAGGGTCGTCGGATCTCCGATAGACCCGGGGTAACAGGAAAGCCCCTCCCCGGAGGAGAGCCGCTCGTGACCGGAACCGGGGGGCGCGGCAAGAACGAGTGCCTCTCTTCCAGTGACGCACCGCATGTAAGCCGGTCCTTTACCGGATTTATGCAAAGTTAAGCTAACGGAATAGACATGGAATAGACTGAAGAAATGGAAACGTTAACGTTACAAATAACGTTAAGCTAAACAGTTTAACTCTAGGAGAGTTGTAAAAGAGCTTATCAAAAATTATAAAAGTGGACTGTTTCTTTAACGCAAGTCCCCTCAAGAAACAACGACCGAACAGGGATAAGGACATGGATTAAAAAATTAAGTCTATAACATTGGATATTTGAGAATAACATTAGACTGCTAAATTTGACCAATTTAAAATAGCTTATAATCTTCCTTTATCAGGCCTTTCACCATTGTTCAGAGGGCGCGTGACGAGATTAAACTAATGAAAGACATTATCCCGATATAGAAAACTTGAAAGTTAACATATAATTTAACAACATAATTTGACTAACTGAAAACAAAACGAAATGCACAACTTACCTTGAAAGTTTACTTGAGCGTTTCTCCTTCAGTCAAGCAGTCAGTCCGTCGTAACTGCCAGTCAGTCCGTGAGGAGAGTGGCAACCGTTTCTTCTTCTTCTTTTTTCAAATGAGAAGGCGCGAAGGCATGACGCCAAGTGATTGGATGATGCACAACGGAAGTGTTTTTTATATTATTAGAAATAATGCAATATTTAATTAATCGGTTTAATTAAATACGTATATAATCTCCCATATATTTTAGAATGATCTAGGATTAGCCTACATTACATATATAATTAATAATAATAATAATAATTATTATTATTATTAGTAGTAGTAGTAGTAGTAGTAGTAATATCATTATTGAGAAATGACTCCTATTTAGCATATACAAAATATCCAATATCACCATCTTATGTACATAAATGTGATATGAAATACTTAACATTTTATTTAAAAAATGGTTGGGCTTTTATTATAATTGTACAAAAGCAAACACACTGCAAAAAAAAAAAAATTAATTTAAATTAACTGTCTAATTTTGCCCATATGTGGCCCATTTAGGACCCACAAATATAGTATGTGGGCTGCCTAACTGGGACCCACAACCTTATTCAAGCTGGGGCCCATATTCAGCCCAACAAAATGCCCACTCTGAGCCCATGCCCAGTTGACACCCACAAAGCCAGGAAAATCCCATGTGGGGCCCACGTGGACATGTTGGCTGGGACTAGCTCTTAATGCTACAACCACACCACACAACTCAATACAACAGCATGCTTCAGTTAGCTTAGCCTTGTGCTAGCGTCTACAGCCGATCCACGTGCGGAGGACTGCGCCTGCGCACATGAAAGCTACTTGCGCTAATGCTAACAGCAGATACACGTGCGGAGGACTGCGCCTGCGCACATACTCCGGAAAAGTCTCTCAGGACTTCCGTTGCTATGGCAACATACACAGAGTGAACGCATTCATGAACACACATTAACACAGATAATGTCACATGTGAAATGGCTGCACATCTCACAAGAATGGAGCACTATGGGATCACGGCGGATCAGCGCTCTGTGTCAGGACTTTTCTCAGTCAAAGACACGCGTGGATTAAACCACACAAATTGCTTGATCAAGCTAAATTCTCCCGTAACAATACTCACAGCCGCTCTTCCCGAGCGCAGCGCTGGAGTTTCGCTAACTCATGCGTTAGTGAATCAAAAGTGGCAAAAAAGACAGTTAGCTACTCTGTGCTTAATTTTGACCAGGGGGAGCTTCACGGTTAGACTTTAAAGCTGGGACACGCACCTTTAAATCTAACGGTGGAAGGCCTTTTTAGGAGAAGATAATAAGGAACCTCGCTTATTATTTCTCTGTTCGCGCGCTTTTACAGCGGCTTTGTCTCGTGGACAATTTACTGCAGTTCGCTTTCTCAGAAGCGCTCGAGATGCATTCGGGCGTGTGGACCACAGTCTGTGGTTCAGACACGCTGGGTAGCACAACAATGAATCGAACAGTAACACAACACCTTTGATTCTCTGTCTCTAATCTATTCTTCCGGACAAAAATAGAAAAGATAAAAACACTGTTTTGTGCTTAAAAGTCTGTTCAAACTGCCCGCATTCTCCACCATTAAATGTAAGAAATCAATCTATGTTAAAAGATCAATTTAGAAATTATTAGCTCAGATCAATGACTCGGATCCTGAAGATTCGAATCATTGATTCGACTCAATTGAGTCAGATTGAATCAGATCAAAGATTCAAACTTGTCCCGCAAATGGAGACAATCACATCTATTAATTCTCGTCTATATTATTTTCGTGGCCAAGCGATAATAACATAACACGGAATAGGGTTAACTTTTAGCAAGGTAACACGATCTGTAGTTTGAGGCAGAGACTTATAAAGCACAGAAACAATAACACGGGTTTTCAAATGAGAAACGAAGATTTATTGTACTATACTATTCGGTACACGAGGCTAACTACGTAGTAATCAAAACAACAAATAAACAAACAAACAAACAAACAAATGCACACACACGTTCACACACACACACACACACAGGCAGTTCAGAGGATGCAAAATGAATTGAACAAACAGTCCAGCCGATCTGTTTCGTACCAGATCTTTGAATCACCTGAGAAACCACAAAAGCAGAGGATTGACTTATCTTTAACTGCTTAAAAGCATATGCACCCGATCAGCTAGAAACAACAGTTATTTGCGTTACTTGCGAATTTGTTGAAGTCTTTCTTGATTCGAATTTCCCTCTCCGGGTTGGAGGAAACACGTGGCATAAGCGTGGCTTCTCTGTGACGTCGCTCGCTGGAACTCACTCTGGCGTGAGTTGTTGTCCTGGGTAACGGACTCCGTTGAGGCTGAGAGTCAGTTTAGCGGAAGTTTCAGCGGTTGCGAAACTTAGGATGTGGATGAAAGTTTGGGATGTTGGCCTAACCGCGTGGTGGCGATTAGGGGCGGAGAACAACAGCGGTTGATACCAGCTTGATGTTAAAAGGCTGCGCGCCGATTTTCACGCTGCAGTAGGTTTTATACGCTGGCTCTGAGCCATCCCTCTTGATACTGTCGTCCAATGAACGGCAAGATGAAGGGCGGGGCCACGCCCCGTCCCAACGTAGGCAAGTTTACTAATTAACCCACTGCAAGAGACTTAACGTGATAAAATCTCTGGTAAGATTGTAACTATCTGACATCAAACGTTACAATATGGATATAGTTCGTATCACAAAATTCTCATTTACAGCAATGTATTGCAAATAACGAGCGGTTTTGTTCAACACTAAACATGAGGCACATCAAACCAATACAGATCATTTTAGCCTATTTCAGGGGTAAAACCACACATTATGAACCTGGTTGGTTGAAAAACACAGCACGTCAATACTTTAGAAATGTCATTCAAAATATAAAATTTTGCCTTGGTTATAACATCTATACGAATCATTTTCCTTAAATCTCCATTTCTTTTCCTTTGTCTCTGAATTCTGTCCATCTCGTGGTCAAACGCATGGTCGTCCACGTGAGGGTCCTCCAAGGGTCTCGTGATAAGAGAATTTGAAGGGGTCTTTGTCTCGTTGGTTAACGATTAACCAAAATTAGCTGCAGCATCTGTCCGAGTTAGGCTTGAGTCTTGTGGAAAACAGTCGGATAACTGTTATCCAGAGCGTACAAGCCCTGGAGCAAATAAAGCAATTTGCGCTCAAAATTCCAAAGCCGGATTCGAACTGGTTTTGACCAGCGAGTCTCTACATATTACAAAGAAGAACGAATGAATCAGTGGACCTCAGCAGAACACTTTCAGTATGTAAAAATATACTTAAAAATGGTAAATAAAGGGTTATTTTCCAATCCAGACAACGTTCATAATGACTCTGTTGATTATAAACACAAATCTACAAGCAAATGTAACTGTTCATGTTTATCTGTTAGAGTTTAGACCTTTGTAGATTTGAGCAGAAAGTATTAAAGGAATTAATGCTCACTTTTTAGGCAGTGCATTGATCATTTTTTTCCTTTTTTGTCAAGACAACTCCCTTTATCATGCATTTTGATCTTCAAAGATTAGATAAACTTTAACATTCACAATTACAGTACACACTACTGTATATTAAAGATCACATCAGAAAATGTCACAACACCTGAAAGACCTGGGAAACAGGGCGAGAGAAAAGGAGATGGAAGACTGAGGAGAGACATAAAAGACAGAGAGAGCGAAAACAAAATTGGGGTTTGATTCTCCAAACACGTTGTCACTTGATCCTCAACCAGCTGAGAGATCTGATGAAGATGTGCTGGGAGCCCTACAGAAGATTATATCCACCCGTCCATCTTCTGGTGTCCGGCACGGCTCCTCCAGTTGGCAGAATGCACTTGTCTCCTGCTCCTCTCCCGGATGGTAGCAGGCTTCGGCTTCATGGCAGATGGCGGCAACTCCCCCAGCCTTTGCTGGGATGACTCCTGGCTCTTTCCCCGCTGGTGGTGAGGCTTGTGTCCCCTGCTCCTCCCCATGCAGGGAGACTTGCAGCAGCCAGCCTCTAGCCGCCCCGGCACTTCATGACATACGAACAGGCTTCTCCCCCGCTCTGGTTAACTCCCAAACACTCGCTCTCTTTCTCAGCAGCGATGGCATCTGGACAACAATATCCCTCCTTCTGCTGTGTTTTGGCACCATTGTAATAAAGTTAGATGGCCACCTGGCCATCTGGAAAAAGGAAGTGGAGAACTGACAAACTTTTAAATAATTTTTAATGAGAAAATAATACAAACAGAACTAACTAAACAAATTAACAATCTAAAACCAAAAGCAAAACAAAAAATGTCCAGGCCTGGTCCTCTCTTGTCTTCCACTGCTGTTTCTTTTCTTTTTAACATGCAGAGCTCCTCTGTGAAACTTGAGACAGGTGATGCATGCAGGTGTCGATAGTTAGCACTCCCAACATGATGGCTCTCGGCCCCACCTCACTCACTACAAGAACTTTTCACAGAAAAATGTATATTTTACCCCAATATTTGGATTTAGTAGTAGGAGAAAACCCATGGAGAGAAAATCAACTCCAAAGCAGAAGTCCTTGTGGCTTAGCTACGACTTGACCTTACTGTGACAAAATCATTAATCAAAAAGCTATTTGTGGTATAATTTTCATGTTAACATCTACACGTTAAACATTAATTGCTTCCTAAAAGGTCATGCTTTACCAGAAGAATATGTTAACTGATTTCTTGTAATGCCTTCTGTTACAGGTAGCACAGGTTTCTAAATCGGTCACAGATCTTCAGGTGATCACAGATAGCCATTCTTCTCAGAAAGTATTGTGGGGTTTTCCATGCTTGCCATAGTTGCCTGTAAGTGAACTATGACATGATGTGGAATGATGGAATGTAAGCACTGCAAGAATAGATGACATTTTCAACAGAGTTTAATAAACGATCTGATAGGTATTTTGAGTTGAAATTTCGCAGACAACTTCTGGAGACACCAAAGATGAATATTACATATTGTAAAAAGGGACACAATAGAGGCTTACATAATTAGTTCAACCAATATGTTACTCACCCTCTTGTCTTTCCAATCCCCCGAGACCTTTAGTCATCTTAAGAACACAAATCAAAATATTTTGGATGAAATTCAAGAACACACTCATTATCTATATCAGCAACAATCCTTAGATGTTCAAAGTCCAGAAAAGAAACAAGAAACATTGCCAAAGCATTCCATGTGACCTCGGTGGTTCAACTGTAACCACACAAAGCTCCATTTTGTGGTTTAACTTGATGCAATAACTTATAAAAGCACTTTAGTGATGAAAGCAGGTTTATTTATTTTTTTCTGTCATATGGGAAACATTATGTTCCTCATTAAACAGGGTGAAAAACTCAACCTAAAGTGAGAAAAGAAGACAGTAAGAACTGGAGGAGGAAGTTGTGCCAATGGGTTTGGAGGATGTTTTCTGCAGCGGGAGATAAGCCTACATCTACATATAAGGGCCAGGACACACCAAGCCAATATTAAACAACTAGTACAGACAAAACCCAACTCTTGTTGTCAGTTGGTCTTGTCTAGCCCAAAAAGCTGCACATGAACACACACCAAATGGACAGCAGCCAACTAAAACAAGAGTGCGCGTTCTGTGCATGTGTAAGAAAGCGTGTCTTTCATTTCAGTTTTGTATCTTTCATCCGTTCATTCCACAAAGTGAAACCAGAACATGAATTACACACACTGAAAGCACCATTTAGTACCATTATGTCACTCACAGAGATTCACTTGTACAAATGTGTCTCATAATCTAATAAGCTTGTATGCAAATATTTCAGAAATGTAGCAAAATTACAGCTGGCTTCTGTGTGTTCCTCCTTGACCTTCTTGAATTGTTTATGTTGCCCCCTTGAACAATGAATAGCACAGCCTTTTGATTTTCTGTAGATTTATTAGCCCCGGTTTTTTTTTCTTTTTTCTGTGACGATTCAGGACTGAACAACAACAACAACGATTCATTTACAAGACTGGTTCACTTACAGACTGAATCACTTATCTGACTCTTCTTCTCCTATGAACACACAATGTCTCTTTCCTCACAGCGCCCTCAACGGTGCACGCATGCATCCCTCCACATTGTCCTCTTCAACTTCTTCAGATTTATATATATAAACCACAAATATAGTAAAAGCAGTAACAATAAAATAAACATATTAATAATCCTTTTGAGGCCATTACATTTACTTGGGTCTCAGCCCTAAGAGTGAAACTTTATCAAGCTTATTTGGCAAAATATGGATTTCTGTGTGGAGTTTGCATGCTCTCCCTGTGTTGGCATGGGTTTCCTCCGGGTGCTCCGGTTTACCCCACAGTCTAAAGACGTGCGCTATAGGTGAATTGGATTAACTAAAATTGGCTGTAGTGTATGAGTGTGAATGTGCATGTGTATGGGTGTTTCCCAGTACTGGGTTGCAGCTAAAAGGGCATCCGCTGCGTAAAACATATGCCGGAATAGTTGCCGGTTTGTTCCGCTGTGGGGAACAAGAGACTAAGACAAAGGAAAATGATCAAAAAGATCAATGAAAAATAACTTAAAAATTGTCGTATAAGTGTCTTAAATTAAAAAAAATACACAAATTTATTGACAAATATTAATGTTGCTATGGTCTTTGCCATTTTTTAGCAGATATTGTAGTCTAAAAAGCACATCAAGAAATTGCATTTCATACTCTATATATTTTGGTGTCAATTTTCAATTCTACTTGAGGCATTACTTTGTATTTTTTTATTTCATAAGCTTTGTTTCATTTATATGTAATGTTGTTTTTCACCATCAAACCACGGTTTCAATTCCATGATTTATATTTTGAACACGCCAAAGGGTTGCTGTAAAACATGTCTCTGAAACAGAAAATATTTGTATCATCGGTAAAATATTTTTTTTTCATTCATTTGATATTCTGCAGATGTCATTAATATAAATTATAAACAGTTTTGAATCTGAGATCGGTTCCTGTGGTACAACAATATTTATGTACATATATGTATATATGTATGTATGTACCATAGACTGTGAAAGATATGGACGTAGTATAACTCATAGGTTTCTGAAGAACGCAAAAGAAGCTTTAAGTAGGCATGGCCATTTGCTCAAGGGCAAAGAGGCGGAGCGTGAGCGGAGCTACAGACGCCTGCTAGCATTTTCTTTAGACAGGCTTTTCTTTGGGAAAAACGTTTAACACTTTATTACTTGTGACTTGTTTGTGTTCTGACTGTTGTAATACACTGAACCACTAAGCATTGTTCCTATGACGTTTTTCTACAGGAGGAAAGCGCGGATTACTTCTAAACACTTAACACATAGTCTGTGTTAGGAAATTCAAGGCTATTTTTAAAATCCAGGCATAACACTGTATGACAACGTTTCAGATGACTGTTTTGTAGCCTACAGCTAATCAATCTTTCAGATTCTGGAGTGCATTACAGTTTTAAAGAAAATTATAAATGATAAATTATCTTAAGTAAAACAAATACATTTAAAGATATGGTATATAAGTGTATAATTTCACTCACGTGGGAAATGAAGGAAATGAAAACAATTAAGTGCACACAGCATGCCATATCATCTGATAATTGTAGGAAATAATTCCAAAAGGAAGCTGACTGTGTAAAGTCACATAAAACAAAACAAAAATATGATGTATATTCCGAATTCAGCGGCTAATCAGCCGGAATCAGATAAGGTGAGGTGACGGCGACCAGCGAGACCTAGCTGTCACTCAAGTGGCCATGCCCTTAATTATGCAGACTTAATATAACTTATTATAAACAAAACGGATGAGTTATAAAAAAAAAATCACCCCCTCACAGTTGTCATGAAGGGTAATATTAGCTACATGAACCAAATTGTTCTTTGTACCAGGGTGTAAACATCTTTTTTTCTGCTGTAAAGTTGGCCATTTTAACTTTGGACTCAATAGAAATCTGCTCTATTATGGAGCCAGGACTAGCAGAATTTTGATGGATTGCAGTGTCAGTTACTTCCGTATTTGCTTCACGAGGGAGAGCAGGAGATTGCCGCAAGTATATATATTTATGTACTTTCTTATTTATTTCCACAAATTGCTAATTGTTCACTATTTCTTAAATATATACTCACCCAGATTATAACTCTTGTGATACCATCCCACTAGATGAATTCATGAAGCACCCTATGCTGTCATAAATAATTAAGTGTAATCTTATTGGAGAATGACATAATTATGACAAACTGATCTATTACTACTCATTATATGGCACATCACTTCCTGTTGAGTCAACATGATGTACATTTTAAACTCAGAACCCAAAAATATTGTAAAAAAAAAAAAAAAAAAAAAAAAAAAAACAATAATAAATTGATTCTTTCTCCAAATTCTTAACAATGTATTAACAAATTCTTAACATACCATACAAACAACTCACAAGTTGACTTGAAACAACTTGATCTTGCTTGGGGTGCTATACCTCCCCTTTTGGAAAACACACCTTTTTGTTAAAAACTTTCAAACATATGATTTCAATATTATTTTCTCTTCTCATTATGGTGAATTTAGTTGGGGTTTTTTTCACAAGGGTTTATCTATTTAATGAAAGAGGCATTTCATCTTTTGTTCATCCTTACTAAACGTTTATTAATCCCAATGTTGCTAAACCCATAGTGAAATTTATTTTATTGCATTGCTTAAATAGCTCTAGTTTGAAAGGAAACTAAAATATATTTATTGAAGGTCTCCAATAACTCTCAATTCAGTTCAATTCATCTTTATTTGTATAGCGCTTATACAATGTAGATTGTGTCAAAGCAGCTTCACATGGAAGATTATAGTGAATTGAAACAAAGTCAGTTCAGTTTTCAGAGATTAAGTTCAGTTCAGTTTAGCTCAGTTCAGTGTGGGTTAATAATCACTACTGAGAGTCCAAACACTGAAGAGCAAATCCATCAATGCGCAGCTCGACAGATCCCGAACCATGCAAGCCAGTGGCGACAGCGGCGAGGAAAAAACTTCACCAATTGGCGAAAGCGAAGATTTAAAAAACCTCGAGAGAAACCAGGCTCAGTTGGGCACGACCATTTCCCCTATGGCCAAACGTCTTGTCCAGAGCTGCAGTCTAGGCGCAGGAAGCTGGACCTCAGCGAAGACTCGTCTGTCCTTGGAGCATCACAGGAGTCAGTCTCATGTTCTCACTCCACGAAGACCACCACAGCAGCTGCTCAGGATACGGCCTGGTCCAGAAAACCTTGGGATCATCTCGTCGCTGGTCTCGGATCGCGTCAGTGGCACTGCGTAGTCTGAGGGCCTCAAGATGAGTACCCCCAGGTGGAAATACAGAATAAGGAGAATAATTAGCGTAGCTGCTGTTCATAGTGTATATAAACGAGAACCAAAATCATGTGTGGGGCACATCATGCGTCATACCGCTATGTAATGCACTGAGTGTATGCTTTGCTAAAAAGATAGGTCTTTAATCTAGTTTTGAAGAGCGAGAGTGTGTCTGAGCCTCGGACATTATCAGGAAGGCTATTCCAGAGTTTAGGGGCCATAAATGAGAAGGCTCGACCTCCTTTACTCGACTTTGATATTCTAGGTACTACCAGAAGCCCTGAGTTTTGAGATCGTAAAGAGCGGGTTGGGTTGTAGCGAGACAGGAGGTTGGTTAGATAAACAGGAGCTAGATTATTCAAAGCTTTATAGGTAAGGAGTAATATTTTAAATTCAATACGAAACTTAACAGGCAGCCAGTGTAAGGAGGATAAAATTGGGGTGATAACTCTGACACACAGAATCTTGCAGGCATCACTTTTGACTAAATATTTCAAAATATTATGTCACTATGATATTACAGAGTTCATGTTTTCACTGTACACAATGGTGTTTACATCTTCTACCCTGATTCCTGATGCCGAGTTGTGATCTAGTTATTTTTCATTGTGGTCCGCTCTTGACCCCCTGTTATGTAATAGGTAAACATGCTACAATGCATCTGACACCCATTTTCTCTGATGCCGATGAGCTGGAGTTTCTATTCTATTAAACTTTCATCCTGAAATGACCCCCAGATCAAGTATGGTACTTTGGCAGTTTGCACTCGCATTGGGTACACCCAGATTCCTCAGTAGCTTGAAGCCATTGTTCCATTTTCCTGTGTGACTATATGACAATCTCCAGACTTCAGATCGGCTAAATTTGGTCCTGTTTTCCATTGCTCAAAAAACAATCTTTACCCTCAAACAACATGTTATCGTTTTCCATGATGTGACAGACATCAAGGGATGCAGACACCCTTCTTGAAGGCTAGGAAAGTTGACAGAATTAGCATGTAGTACAGAGAGGTCACGGTTGCATATCAGAGGGAACTGGTTTGGAAGGCCATGAACTGGCCTAGTTTGACATGAACCAGCAACAAGAGGCCAAATGACTCACAGTGACGAAAAAAGCATGGCTTTGCTTTATTTAGTAAAAGAAGGGATGTTTGTTGCAATGCACTTATCTCTGCTGGAACACTTTACAGCATGCATTACTGCATGGCCTGGAATCTCCATATGACTTGTTTAGAAATATCATTGGGTAAGAGCCAACATACCTGTAAAGACAGCAATTTCCCATTCTTGTCTAAAAAGTTCTGTAAATGCTCCAATTCAGGTCTGAACCTAATGATTTCAGATTGAGAGAAAACACAGACAGACATCTTTCAAAGAAACCTTTCCTCATTCCAGGCAAAAATCACACAAAGCTTCCTTTCATTTACCAAATAAATAGATTTAAAACAGCAAAACTCTTGCATTAAAGTCTTGCAAGAAATTTATAAGACCTTTCTACACATAGAGCTTTCTGAAATACTTGATTCTGATTAGTCAATCCCAATAATCCAAAGTATTTATACATAGAGTGACAGCAGATCAATAAACTCACTACAGGTTAACAAATATTGGTGCATTTTCAAACTACAGCTAATCAAATCATTATAAAATTGGTGAGTGACATTCTAAGTCGACCTCTCTCTTTTGAGCAAAGTCGAATAAAGGAGGTCGAGCCTTCTCATTTATGGCTCCTAAACTCTGGAATAGCCTTCCTGATAATGCCCGAGGCTAAGATACACTCTCGCAGTTCAAAACTAGATTAAAGACCTATCTTTTTAGTAAAGCTTACACTCAATGCATCACATAGCGTTATGATGCATGAATGTGCTCCATGCAGGTTTTTGCATCTCGTTTATATACACTATGAACAGCAGCTACGCTACTTATTCTCTTTATTCTCTATTTCCACCTGGGGATACTCATTTCGAGGCCCCCAGAGATTATGCAGCGCCACTGATCCAAGACCTGTGAAAAGATGATCCCAAGGTTTCCATTATCCCGGACCAGGCCGTATCCTGAGCAGCTACTGTGGTGGCCATGAGTGAGTGGAGAGCATGAGACTGATTCCTGTGAGACTCCAGGGACAGACGAGTCTTCGCTGACATCCAGCGTTCTCCAGCGTCCAGCACCTAGACTGCAGTTCTGCACAAGATGTATGGCCATAGGAAAAATGGTTGTGCCCAACTGAGCCTGGTTTCTCTCAAGGTTTTTTATCCTTCACATTCGCCAATTGGTGAAGTTTTTTCCTCACTGCTGTCGCCACTGGCTTGCCTGGTTTGGGACTTGTAGAGCTGCACATCAATGGATTTGCTCTCCAATGTTTGGACTCTCAGCAGTGAATATTAAACCACACTGAACTGAGCTAAACTGAACTAAACTGAACTTAAACTCTGAAAGTGAACTGACACTGTTTCAATTTACTATAATCTTCTATGTGAAGCTGCTTTGACACAATCTACATTGTAAAAGCGCTATCGAAATAAAGCTGAATTGAATTGAATTTTGTATGTTGTAGAGCTGTATTTATACCATAGTAATTGTAGTGTATTGAGTGTGAGATGGGACTGACATATAAGGAATGTATGTATTTTGTATTGGCCACTCTTTGTATAACCCTGAGTTACTTTTTGGTTGGCCATCTGTTTGTTTCTAATGAGTCTCCAATTTTCAGTAAACAGAAAGAAAGAAGAAATGCCTGCATGTGTTTAGCATTTTTCCTTATCGCAAACACAACAGTAATTTGGTAGTGATTGCGTTATTTTGGCTTTTCCGGGGTTAATTATTGTGATATCCTGATTACAATAGAGAAATACTAAGAAAAGTCTCTAAACTGATGGCATTTCATGCCGTTCAGCCTTATAATCTTAAAATGTGAGCAAAATCACCTGTTTTGTTATCACTTTAGACATAACGCTAGAGAATCATTCTAGTAGCTCTAAAATGATGTTGGTGGAGTAGCAACGGTTTTTGCTGTTCTGACGTCAGCTGCAGATGTGAATGAATGGTGAACGAAAGTTGTTCCTCTTACAAAAGTGTTTTCAGACTCTCCGTGTTTGTCTTTTTTATATACACGATTATGCCATCGGACTGTTGCATAAATGCAATATCTCACTGGTAGCAGTGTGATGTGGCTGTGTAACGCACGCTACCTACCAGTGACGATAAACAGCCATATCTCACTGCTACGAGTGTGATATTGCTCATATATGTACATTTAGTGGTTCATTCTGTTGTGGTGACCCCTGATAAATCAGGGATTATGTTGAAGGATAGTGAGTGAGTGAGTGAGTGAGTGAGTGAGTGAGTGAGTGAGTGAGTGAGTGAGTGAGTGAGTGAGTGAGTGAGTGAGTGTGTGTGTGAGAAATGTGAAGTGTGAAAATACTGAATGTCAGTGCAGGTTTGCGACATTCTTCAATATATTATAAACATATATCAAAATATGGCTTAATTTGCATCTTAAAATTCCATCCTAATTAAAAAATCTAACTCTTTATTATTAACAAAAATAATATGATGAAAAGCTTATAAAGCTGATTAATCCACACTGGTTCATTTGCTACATTCACACAATCATCATCAGTGGGAACAATTAATTAAAGAGCCCCTATTATGGGTTTTTGAGGATGACCTTCCATGTAGTGTTTAACACAGCTCTAAGTGAAGTGAAATATCCAGGTAAGGCTTAAATCTGAAAGTGGACAGTGCTTAAAACTATTGATTCATTTATCGACTTTATTGAGTCGACTCCTAGTACTTCAAATTAATTGTCTTGATAACAAGTCTTTAGCCGTTTCGGCGTGATGTGGATACCAAACTTATGCCCCGCCCAGTTGTTGCGTGCGCAAACCCGGGAAAATTAAAGCCTGTGGCCCCGCCCACTAGCACAGTAGCAAAGAAAAACAGGCTAGACACACACTGTAGCAGACGCCGGTGTGAGGGAAAGTTAGTGTTATTTTCTCTACCCAAAGATGAAACTGTGCAGAGTCAGTGGTTAACGTTTATTTTTGCAAAAATACCTCAGCGTTATAGCCCCAGCCTTGTGCAGTTTGAGTGCTTCTGGAATCTACACGCTTACAACGGGGCATTCATCGGCCGTTTGTTAAAGGAAGGGTCAAAAAAGACTATTGATGTAAGGGACTTTGTCAGTACATGGATCAGTGGAACATGGATCAGTTTCTTCCTCCATTTCACAAGTGTAAGTAAGTGCGATTAAAATGGTTGCCTCCTTGTTCTAGCTTGCAAATTATGTATTTAATTGTGTTTTGTTACTTGTAACCGCTAGTACTGTATCTGGGTAACTCTTAATATTCTCATATCGCGTATAAAGCCACGATGCGTGCCGCCTTGTTTACGGATTTAAACGCGTTTGTGAGCTCGCGTTCCTCTGCCGTTTGTCATTGCTATGGCCATTGTCAGTTGCTCTTACACACTTGCAGCAGTCAAGTTTCAAAATAGTTCAGCTTTTGCCACTGTGTGGATTAATACTGAATGTGTGTCATGGTTAAGAATAGAGCAATATGCTGGTGTTTAACTGCACACACATACCCGCCAACATCTGTCCCTAAAAATGGAGTTGGGTTCAGGGTGTCCGAATAACACTCAGGGCCGGAGCAAGCTGAAATGGCGCACTAGGCGAACGGCGATCACATCGCTCTCAACCCGAAAGTGAAAAAGAAAGTGACCGGTTAGCGGATGAAAGTGAGGACCAGGAGGGAGGGGGTGGGTGTCGCAGATGAAAGTGAGGATCGGGGAGTTCGCGGACTCCACCGTCGCTATTCTGCCGCCCACTATCTCTATGGACGTGCCGGCCCTGATAACACTGGTAAGAACCGGGTACTGTGTACTTTGGTGTTAGTAACTAATGCGAAGTTCTTTCTTTAATATGCGTTCTATGTATTCTTTTCTTGAATGTTTCTGTTAAGGACTTTTATTTTGGTGTTGCGTCCTTTGAGGAGGAGGGTAATGTGTGTGTGTGAAAAAAGAGCAGGTAGAGTGTGACGGGCTAGAAGACTCGAGTCGATCTCCTCCCCAGTTCTTGGAGTTTTTGCTCAATAAAATAGTTAGTCGTCGGTATTTTCAAGTCCATCATCTTTATTTACATTTACCCACTGGCAGCCAAAATCCACGCCTTACACTAAAATGAAGCGTGTATGCACTCTGACCACTTCTATATTGTTGATAAGCTGTGCTGGATGCGGCCGGAAGTTAACGAGAATTATTTATATTATTTATTAAATTTCCCATTTATTATATTTTATTAACGTCTACCCCCAACCCCAACCCTAAACCCAACCGTCACAGTAAGGTAAAAACAGTAGTTGTACCGAGTATTATTTATGTTATCTATTAAATTACCCAATAAGTTGTATTTTTTTACACCTACCCCCACCCAACCCTAAACCCAACCATCACAGTACTGTAAAAATATTAATTATTATTATACAGCGTCATTAAAAAATGCTGCTATATTAATGTGCATATCGCACTTCCGGCCAGCTGCGTATCCCATCTAGACTTTACCGGCATTTCACTCTGTTTCGCGCTAAACGCTGTCAGTGTCGACCAATCGCAACAAGCTGTCATTGGTCCAATCAGTGCAGATTAGCATCGCGCTAATGTGGGGTTTGGGAACAAATGAATTGCTGAACAATTCATATGGGAGTCGCTGGGATAATTAGGTAAAAATAAATGCATATTATAAGACCATGAAAGTGTTTTTTGACCTTGCATGCATATTAGACTGTTGTTGGAGACCCTTACAACCGAAATATGACCCTATTTAATGTATAATAGGGGCTCTTTAATTAATCAAAGTATTGTAGTTATGGAACATGCAATTTCAAATGAATGTGACTTACACAATATGATCCCAATATAAATCTGATTGCATTTAAGCATCTATAACTTTTTTCCTTTTGAACATTATAAACTCTAGATGATGGATAGTAAAGCCTAAAGTGTCTTCTTTCCAAATATACATGAACTGTGAATGTAGACCAAATTATTCAGCAATTGTTACTGTTTTAGTTTGGGGAGGTCATTAATGAGAAAATGCCTCTGGTGGTGAGGGAAAAAAGGACATCAATATAGCCTTAGAAAACCTTTTCCAGAAATTTTATTGTGCATGCTATCTTTAACAAATTTGAAATATAAATTCATGAGACACTAGGCTTTCAAGGTATGCTTTTTCTAGGTTATTACAATAATGTTTTCCTGTGTTTGTGTTATATATATATATATACTGTATATAAAGAAATATTGAACACAGTACAATTTTTCTTTCTCATGGCTTCATAATGTAAAACCTTTCATATTTTTTTAGCATAAAACTTTCTAGATGGACCATAGTAAAGCTCAAAGAGTCTTCTTTCCAATGATACCTAATTTATGTTTATAGCTCACCGGGGTCAAGAACTGTTACTATTTAAATTTAGGTGTAAATCCCCAAAAATGAGTGCTGGCTAACAGGTTTTAAAGTTGTCTAAATGGTGTGATGAAGTAACACTACACATTACATTACATTACTCAGAATTACTTTGTTTTGACACATTTACCATAGGAAATTTAGAAAATATTTTTACAGAACATGATATTTATTAAATACTCCACTAAACTTTAACTCGTATAGTGTGTTTTGTTACTGACATAAGGCCCTAAAGTTTTGTGGTCCAGGGTCACAAGTATAAAGCACTAGTGTAATAAGATATTAATTTGGTTTAAGCAACTGGCTATGTATTGCAACTTGAAAAGGATATGGTGCTAAAATATCCTTCAGGGCTTTAATAAAACCATATACAGTAGATTTAGGCTTCAGAAACCAACTGCCAATTTACTACCCTATAATTGAATCCAGAGCAAATATCTTTGTCTATACTCCTTAGCCACTACAAAAAGGTTAATAATTGCTAGACACCCACTGTAACTTCTGCTTGTGACCTAAATAAATATATAGCTAAATGATCTGTCTGTTCTGACCTGTCTGACTGACAACCTGATAAGACCTAATAGAGCTGACACACAATTATATCTGACTAGACGCCTGTTTATCATCTTACTAGAAGCAGAACAATGTCGATTCGTAATAAATGTGTTTGTCAGACATTTAGCACCTGAGCGCCATACTGTTCTCCTACCCGCAAGACTTGGTAAGTTTGTTTAGTGTTTCTCAAAGCCTTCAGTGTTGAGACACAGTCACATCTTATCTGATTCCTGCATGGTTTGAAGTTCAAAAACTGCAAATACTTGACTATATTACACATACAGTACCTGCAGCAGGTAACAGTGCGTCATTAGAACAACATCTCTATCTGTTTCTGTTCTGTTTAACACAGTAACAAGAACTGTGACGTCATGTTGTTAGCTTTGTTTGCAAATTAGATTGATGTGCAAAACTTGTTTATCGCACAAAGCATTTGCAAATAAACCACTGTTTTCATCCAATGAGCCAATGAGAACAAAATTCTTAGTTCCTGATAAACTGGCACCAAATATCAATGTGTTCAGTGGTAGGAGAAGCCACTGTGGGCTTTTTTTTTTTTCTTATACTGAGTATTTATCAGAAGACAAAGACAAAACACATTGAACACATGGCGGTTTTTGAAGACATAAAACCACTTTGATGACAGACTTTGGCTTTTTGAGGGATTGTATAATGACCAAAACAACATTTCAGATATTACATAATGGGGTCAGTGCACAGATTTGTTTATTATTGGCTTCCTATTGCCCCATTTTTGTTATCACATGATTTGTTATATATATAATAATAAAAAAAATGCTCTTTTTAGTGCACATGCTGGAATTTATTCTGTAAATGTGTTTTCATTGTAGTTTAGGTGATTGTTTTCTTATTGGATACAAGTTTAATTGGTTGTGTACAAGTATTTAGTTTTTTATGCACATTTTACAAATGCCTTCATTTTGCTGTTTCTATTAAATATTTTTATACAACATTCCAAAATAGGCATAAAAATATAGGTGGATGGAAACATAGCTATTGTAGCACATGAACCATAGAGAAGAGAGATGCAACAAGGCCTATACTCTTGAGTGTATACGTTTGTATGCTAATCCTTCTCAAAGACAGCTGACTTGAATCAACTTGAATCAGTAATATCTGCAGGCAATTGAATTCTGCGCTCGCTGCCTGTAATGTTAACTTACATTATGCTAGCTCACTATCCTCGTCACGTTCTTAATTTTGATTCTGTAAAATGTCCAAAAAACACAGCGAAAATGGACCTCATTAAGTCTCAACCTTTATTACAGCTCATGACGGACATTTCTCAAAGAGGGAATAACAAAAATCTTACCTGAGACGGTGTGGGAGCTTGAGTGCCCAGCAGGCGTGCCATTGTGATCGATGACTCTCGCTTGTTTATTAATGCCTGTGATAGCGGTGTGTCATTTTGACAGTGGAGTGTCGCTATTTGATTCGTACTCGTAGTCAAGTTGTCGTGTACGTGGTGAAACTGTATTTCGTGTTTGTAAAGTACACCCATCGTAAATTTATCAGTCATACACAAACAGACAAAGACAATGTTGTATCTGTGTCTGTTCTAATCGCAGATTTTGTAAATGTACCCTCGTAAAATTACAAGTACGTTCTGTTTTCCTTTACGATTTTATAATTACAGATACATGAATTTTATTTACGCACGAAATATTTATGACAGTGATTTTATTCCATGGAAAGTGACCAAAATCCAACGTCAAGCCAACTTCTTAAACCAACATTATATTGATGTCAAATACTGACATTTATTCGTCAGGTATGGCAACTAAAATTCAACATCTGATAGGGTGCTTTCACACTTGGTTCAATTGCCTGGACCGTACCCAAGTTCGATTGTCCCCCCTTGCCGACTTCTCGGTTGGTTTGTGTTCACACTGTCTTTTTTCCTTCTGAACCCCGGTACGCTTGCGTCATACAGCTGCTGTTTTGTTTACTGCTGTTGCTAGGTGACGGTCACGAAAGCAAAGCGCCAAAATGGAGACTTCCGCACATCGCGGTCGATTTGCTTTTACTGAATCTTTTAGTTTTGGACATACAGAAAGCGACTCGCGTCTATCTGCTGCAAAAATATTATAAACATTCAGAACATCACACAGTGACTGCAGAAGCTGTTTCTGGAGGAGACAAGCAGACATCACTGTGTATCACTGTGCTTTGCTCAGTCCCGCTTGTCACCAAGGTACAATACGTGGCGCACACACACGAATGAACGTTATGAAAACGATAGTTTGTTGTACAGTTGGCGGTTCACTTCCGCTATTTGGTACGATTGCATTCATACTAGAAGTGAACCGTACCAGAGTTCGCATGAACTGTACCCCAGACCACCTCTTTCAGGCGGACTCGGGTACGGTTCACGGGTGCGCACCCGAGTTCAGAAGACACGTTCACACTAACTAAACGTACCGTACTATGACGTCAAACGAACCCGGGTGCGGACCAAAAGTGCTAGTGTGAAAGCACCCATAGACGTCATAGTGATGCCAAGCTGTAACATCATTAGACGTTTATATTTGGTTGATTTTTTGTTGGACGTTGGACATTGATGTCAGTCTGATGTTGGGTTCTGACATCAACCTGATTTTCATTTCCAAACAAACTGCAACATGGGCGTCACGGTGGTGCAGTGGGTAGTACGATCGCCTCACAGCAAGAAGGTCGCTGGTTTGAGCCCTGGCTGGGCCATTTGCCATTTCTGTGTGGTGTTTGCATGTTCTCCCCGTGTACGCATGGGTTTCCTCTAAGTGCTCCGGTTTCCCCCACAGTCCAAAGACATGCGCTATAGGTGAATTGGGTAAGGTAAATTGTATGTAGTGTATGTGTTTGAATGTAAGAGTGCATGGGTCTTTCCCACTGTTGGGTTGCCGCTGCAAGGGCATCCACAGCATAAAACATATGCTGGATAAGTTGGCAGTTCATTCCGCTGTGGTGACCCCAGATTAATAAAAGGACTAAGCCGAAAAGAATATAAATGAATGAATGAAAATGAAATTGGGGTACAACGTCAATCTGACATCATGTTGACGTTCTGTGCCTGCTGGGCTAGTATAGTTTGTCAGTCCCCAATGTATGTCACACAATGTATTCTCTTGTCAGTTTGTCATAGACTTTAAATTTGCCTTTGACACAGACATACCAGAAAAACACAGACAGGTGCAGTATGTAAACATTAGAAACAGATACACAGTATGATCACTGAACGTATAACTGTCAAGCTGATGTTTCAAATCCAGATTGATTGAAAACTATTCAACATAGGCTCACTTAAAATATGTGCTTCAGGCTACATTTTTGTGTAACCACAACAAAAACATTCATTCATTTTCTTTTCGGCTTAGTCCCTTTACTAATCTGGGTTTGCCACAGCGGAATGAACCGCCAACTTTTTACGCAACGGATGCCCTTCCAGCTGCAACCCATCACTGGGAAACATCCGTACACACTCATTCATACACACACACACAATGGTCAATTTTAGCATACCCAATTCACCTGTACCACATGTCTTTGGACTGTGGGGGAAACCGGAGCACCAGGAGGAAACCCACCCGAACACGGGGAGAACATGCAAACTTCACACAGAAATGCCAACTGACCCAGCCGAGGCTCAAACCAGTGATCTTCATGCTGTGTTTGTTCCTTTCAAACTAATGATATACAAAGTGACATATTATCAATGAATAAAGGATTGTTTTGTTCTTTAGATAACACCAAATAAATACCACAAAACAGCTTAACAGCCTCCATGGTTTAAAATCGAATTTAATTGCCTGATCTCCATATAGACAACTTTTCTGGCATGGTCAGCTTGCTTATATCTTGTTTTGTGCTCAATGGAAGAAAGAAACTCACAAATATTTGAAACCTTTAGGGTGAACTATCCGCTTAATGACTCACTAGATAAGACAGTCCTTGTCACCACCTACTGGCTATATATATATATATATATATATATATATATATATATATACACACACACACACACACTCTTAGATGCCACTTTGGAGTCAGCTTCTGTGTTTCTTTTGCAGTGGATTTTGTTATTCATTTACTTTTATTGGTAACAGCCTTACACTGTGGGGATTATTTCAAATTTAAATTAAATTATGAGGTTGTAAAAAATGACCTGGAAGTTAAACAAGAAGTGAAAGAACAGCATGAGAATATTGCTTCAGATTTATTCTTTTTTTTTTTTTGTATCTTTTCAAACATATAACCTTTTAACTTGAAGGAGTGAATGGCTCATTTACAAGCGCATGTCAAGGATGAATGTCGAGCCCTTAAAGGTATGCTTATTTGGAGTTTGAAAAATGCAGTCAGACCTATAGAGGCATGTTTTTCAATGAGCCAACAGTTTACACATACCAACCCTGTTTCAAAACTGCCCCAGTGTCTTCAGTTTACATAGTCAATTAGTACTGTTTACCACTGTAAATAGCTGTTTACATAGACAACTGTACCTTTATACTTCAAAATGTTTACCTAAATCCCAACTTTAGGCCTAATTATTGAGCTGAAAAGTCATAACTGTTATTCCCCTTCGGAAGGGGAACTTCAATGCTATGTGGAAACTTCCACTATGGGGATTTCATTCAGAAAGCCAATCATCTGAAAGAGTATGTAAACGGGCCAATGAAATGCCAATGAGTTGGCAGCTTCAGCTTGCGCACCTGATGCTCGTTGCAATTAACTTCCTATAAGAGTACATGTGCGAGCAAAGCCAAAGCATCATTTTCACTTCAGAGACTTCAACAGCCTTCTGAGAGAGTCGATGAGGGTTCCTCCAGCTGAGTTTCAGACAGAGAGTGAACGAGAGCGATCTCCCGGTCCAGAGTGTGTGACACGCAGCGGCAGATGGTCGAGCTGGGTTTCTCCCTTGCCTGGCGTCCTTTGGGTCCGGTCCTCCAGAGCGGTATGTATTGTTGCGAATTTCCTAAAAGAGCAACACGGTCGTGCAGCGCGTCTTTTTCAATACGTCGCTCTGACTGTGCGTTTCTGGATGCGGTGGTTTCCTGTCCTCGGATGATGGGCACGAGCACTGCGTTTCATGTCTGGGGGTCCAGCATGTTAATGCGGTGCTCGTGGGCAGTGCATGCCATCACTGCGGTGGCATGTCTGTTGCGCAGTTAAGATCGCGGCTCACTCTTGCAAAAGAGCCACCCACCCCAGTTGTCCCCCGCTCCGCGGTGGGCACTCGGGCAGATCTGAGGGTTACAGTGGGAGTAAATCTGCCGCCCTCGGGCTTGTGGACCTCTCACTCCTCCACGCGCTCCATCCAAGCTTTGAGTGAGAGAAGCGCTCCATCCTCGGATGGCCGCCCTCTCACTTGATGACACCGAGGCTCAGATGTCCACCGCTGCATCGGAGGTTGGGCTGTCATGGTCTGATGAAGGATCCCCCCCCCCTCCGTTCCCTCCCATCGGGAGCGAGCGCGGCGGCGGCCGATCTTGAAACAGACATGATAACCGTGCTTTCCCGGGCTGTTTCGGTCGTGGGTCTGGAGATGGTTTATCCCCCAGCCCCGCGGCCGGACCGACTAGATGGGTGTATGTAGAGGATTAAAAGGCAATACCTTCTAGCCTCCCATCCCTCTCTTCCCGGAAGTGCACAGTGGGCTCACGCAGTCTTGAGGGCACCTTTCTCTGCCTGATCTGCGTGCGCCTCCACCTCACCACTCTTGATGGTGGAGCAGCCAGGGAGTACGAGTCGATTCCCCAGATTGAGAGTGCCATCACGGGCCCGCGTGGTGCCTCCTTCTGCTGGAATTAGCCTCATCTCCCGTCCAAGGCGTGTTGGTTTTCTGCCTCCCAAGCCAGAGCCCACACAGCCGCGGGCCAGACTGCTTCCACCCTGCACGCCAGGGTCCATGCGCGCGCGCTGGCCCAGCTGCACGAGGGTGGTTCTGACCCAGGCTTGTTACAAGCCTCGCACCGCACCCGATTGAGCTCCACGGATCTCAAGTCCGCTGCGTGTGCCCCGGGAAAGACGATGGCCACGTTAGTGGTCCAGGAGCGCCACCTCGGGCTAAACCTGGCAAAAATATGCGCGGAGTCGACAAAGTTCACTTTCTTGACTCCCCCATATACCAGTCTGGCCCGTTCGGCGACACCGTTGGTGAATTCACCCAGGAATTCACGGCGGTGCAGTCGGATACGATGGGCCATCCTTCGGCGGGGATGTAAGACCGCTCCCCTCCCGCCGAACCATCCACATCCACTGCTTGTCGCCGAGAGCGCCCGTCTTCGAGTGCTGCTCCGCCCCCGTCTGCGCCTCCGGCCAGCGGCAGCGCCGAGCACCTCGCAGGCAACCAGCGCTCTCCGTCCCAGGGCGCCGTTAAGTCCCGATAACGGACCGCGAAGCGCTCTTGAGACGGCCATCTGGAGAAGAGGGAACTTGCTCTCTCCCCGGTGGGGGGCCGGGCTCCTCAGAGAGAGAGCATCTTTCCCTTCCCTGGATGTGACAGCCCGAATACTGCCAGTCTGGGACGCGATGAAAAGCCTTCCAGCTCGCAGGATCGGCGCACTTCGCCAGTGGCTCACGGGGTCTGGGAGGACGGTCTCCTTTCTCTCACACCTCCAGCCCTCTCCTCCGGAGTCTGAGTGCAAGGTGAGTAAATCTCTCACCTCCAGCTCTTCCGCGGGACCCCAGCGCTCCCCGGATCAGCACTCCCACTCAGCGCTGCCCCACTGCTGGTACGTCAGCGATTGTAGCGATGCAGTCATTAGCGAGGGCTCTGCCTGCCTGGTTAGCGCAGCCCAGCCCTTTGCGGTGGCTCATACGCACGATCAGACTCGGCTACGCGATTCGATTCGCGAAACGGCCTCCCAAGTTCACGGGGTGTACGTCACCAGGGTCAGCCCTGTGCCCGCCCCTGTCTTGTGAGAGAAGGTTGCTGTCCTCCTGGCGAAGGATGCAATCTAACCGATCCCTCCAGCCGAGATGGAGAGCGGGTTTACAGCCTGTACTTCATCGTACCCAAGAGCGGTGGGTTACTGCCAATCCTAGATCTGCGCGTTTTGAAACCGCTGTCTGCACAAGCTGCCGTTCAAAATGCTTATGCAGAAGCGCATCCTCCTGTGCGTTCGTCCTCGGGATTGGTCTGCAGCATAGACCTGAAGGACGCGTACTTCATGTCTCCATACTCCACGCCACCGTCACTTTTCTGCGGTCTGCGTCGAGCGAGCCTGACAGTACAAGTCCTCCCCTTCGGGCTCTCTCTGTATCCGCGGGTCTTCACCAAGCTCGCGGAGGGTGCCCTAGCGCCCCTTCGGCTCGCGGGCATCCGCATACTCAATTATCTCGGCGACTGGCTGTTTTAGCCCTCTCGCGGGAGCAATTGACTATGTACAGAGACAAGGTGCTCCAGCACCTCCACCTATTGCCTCTAGGACAGGCGTCCAGACATATTGTCGTTTTGACAGATGCTTCCAGCACTGGCTGGGGCGCCGTGTGTTGCGGGCATGCAGCTGAAAAAAACCCAGTTGCATTGGCATATCAATCGCCTAGAGCTGTTGGCAGTGTTTCTCGCTCTCCGCCGTTTTTTACCGGTGCTGGAGCGACAACACGTACTGGTCAGGACGAACAGTACGGCAGCGGGGGCGTATATCAACCATGTGGGGGTATCCGCTCTCGCAGCATGTCTCAGCTTGCTCGCCGTCTGCTCCCCCGGAGTCATACGCGGCGCAATCGCTGCATTCCATTTTTTCCCCCACCGAGCTCAACCGTGCAGCCCATTCGCTCTCACGGCAGTTTCGCCTGGGAAAATGGAGACTCAACCCCCGACTGTCCAGCTGTTCGGTGCTGCGCCTTTCTCTCTCTAACTCAGAGATTCGTGCGCTCTCGCTTGAGTTCCCCACTTGGCGAACCCTGCAAAGTCCACTGGCTACACAGCTGGCCTCGGGGCGTGCGTAATACGCATTTCTCCAGTGAGCCTACTCGCACAGATACTGTGTAAAGTCAGGGAGGTCGAGGAACAGCTCTCGTATTGCGCCTGTCTGGCCCAATCGGACCTGCTTTCAACTCTCTCCTCGTGATGGCCCCTCCCTGGCACATCCCCTGGGAACAGGGGACAGGCACCGTTTGGCACCCGCGCCCAGATCTATGCTTCACATACGGTTCATAGATGGAGCGCGGAGGACTTAGGTGACTTACCGATTAGGTGGTTAACACTGTCACTCAGGCTGAGCACCCTCTACGAGGCATGCCCACGCCTGAAGTGGAGTCTATTCGCTGTGTGGTTACCTTTTTCCCCGAGAAGGAACCCTGAACATGCCAGATCAGAGCTGATGACTGGAGCTAGGCTGTCCCCTCCGCTCTGAGGGGTTGGCGTTACGATCATCCCCGCTCTAAGGATGCGGCGATGGCGGCGCGCTGGGAAGTATCGTCTCATCATCCAGTTCCCAGAGGCGCGAGACATGAATATTAATTTTCCTGTTTCCCTCTCATACCCACTTGGAGATCTCTCTTAGGAGAGGTCTGCTCGATCACTCGACTCAGTATCTTTAAGATTTCTGTCCAGGTAGACAGCTCTGCTGGTCGCGTTTGCATCGGCCAAATGGGTGGGTATCTGGAGGCATTTTCGGTCAGCGAAATGTGCCAACGTTTTGGGTCGGCCCACTCTCACGTTTACCTGAGACCCCGGCCCACCTAGGTGCCCTAGGTTCCTACAGCGTTCTTTCAGCCACGTAGTGAACCTGCAAGCGCTGCCCACGGAGGAGGCAGACCCAGCCCCTTTATTTGGTCCTTCGCACTTTGCTATTACACGGACCGTACTCAGCTCTTTATCTGTTATGGTGATCGGCAGACGGGAAGTGCCGTATCCAAACAGAGGTTGGAACATACCCACTGAACTCTGAATGCCATCTCCCTCACTCATCTGAGCCAGGGCGAGCCGCGTCCCCCAAGAGTGAGAGCGCGCTCCTCGAAGCGCGCATCCTTTTGGGCGTTAGCACGCGGCGCCTCTCTAACAGACACTGTAGAGCTGCGGGCTGGGCGACACCTATTAGAAGATTTATTAATCTTGAGGGGAGCCGATTTTCTCACGCGGTGAATGAGAAATTCGGTTAGGTGTTGTAAAACGCTTGCTGCGCCATTCTCTCTAACCCAGAGATACGTGCGCTTTTTCGCTCTGTCAGAAAAGTTCCCCGCTGGCGAACCCTGCAGATATTCCTCGGAGGCCCCCAGCACCTGACTCAGCGGAGGAGTCAGGCACTGGCCCGTTACGTTGCTGGTCTGCCCGATGGTCAGCCCGCGTTCTGGGTATAGGTGCCTGCTATGTGCGATCCCCACTAGGCGATCCCATATGCTTATACTGCCACGGTGCAGTCCCCCCTCACAGGCGGACCCGTGTCTTCCCTCACCGCTAACCATATAATTTCATATGCTTACTCCCCCTTCTCAGGGTTAGTTCATATGCTATTTGCCCCAGTCTCCCCACTTGGGTAGCAGGTGGCCTCCGCAGCGTCCTCCCTATCGGGACTGCACGCATTCCCAACGTACTGTCGTATTAAATTCCTAGAAATTATTCTAGACGCATTTGCGGCTCCCGAAAAATATATCTAAATCCGTAAATCTTCTGTTGAAGTGGGATAAGTAAGGGCCAGGGAACACGTTGGAAGACCGCGCCTCTGGGGACGCAGGTGCGCTCACGCTCTTTGCCTGGCAAACCTCTCATCGGGGGCGAAGGTAAGGTTCAATCATTATGGCGTTTTCCAAACATTTCCCCATAGTGGAAGTTTCCACAAAGCATTGAAGTTCCCCTTCCGAAGGGGAACGCTCTGGTTACTAAAGTAACCCTCGTTCCCCGAGGGGGGGAACGGAAATGCTATGTTCCTTCGCCATAATGATTGCCCCTTAGCTGTTGAGGTGAAAGTCTCTTCCGCTAAAAAAATGATGCTTTGGCTTTGCTCGCACATGTACTCTTATAGCAAGTTAATTGCAACGAGCGTCAGGTGCGCAAGCTGAAGCTGCCAACTCATTGGCATTTCATTGGCCCGTTTACATACTCTTTCAGATGATTGGCTTTCTGAATGAAATCCCCATAGTGGAAGTTTCCACATAGCATTGAAGTTCCCCCCCTCGGGGAGCGAGGGTTACTTTAGTAACCAGAGCGTTTTCTACAGACGTGTAAGAAAATAAACAAATTTCTTATATATTTATATATTTCTGCAATTAAGTACAATGTTGTTAATAAATGTCCTTCATGCAAAAATGTATTTAAATAGGAACATGTTGCGTATACAGTCCATACTGTATATACAGTAATCTCAGAAATAAAGGTGTGCGAGCTGTCACTGGGGTGCTACCTTTTCAAAAGGTACACATTTGTACTTAAAGGGTCCATATCGGTACCTCAAAAGTTTATATTAGTCCCCAAAAATTTTAAGAGTATCAATTTTTTAATTTTAAGGTACTAATATGTACCCTTGAGGTATTAATATAGACCTTTAAGGTACAAATTTGTACCTTTTGGAAAGGTACCACCGCAGTGACAGCTCGCGTACCTTTATTTCTGAGAGTGTAGGTAGATTTGTATGTGATTTAAAATGCTCTAGAGCTCTGGCGCACAAACAGCATGAAGAACTTGACGAATTCACAAGCGCAAAAATGTTGAGTTAAAGTGTGCGTTTAATGCATTGGCATTATTTATTAAAAATTATGTAATTGCCATAATAATTAATTATAAATGTATTCCAAAATGTATTTCACTCTTCATTCATTCATTCATTCATTTTCTTTTCGGCTTAGTCCCTTTATTTATTACTAGAAACGCCAACTGACCCAGCCGAGGCTCGAACCAGTGACCTTCTTGCTGTGAGGCGACAGCACTATTTACTGCGCCACTGCATCGCCTAAATCAGAATACAGTTGGTTGAAAATGTTTTATAGTTTTATGTGATAGATTAAAAGATATGAAACCATTTAAAAAGTCTTTTGTTACTTTCTCAAGGCATGAATTGTACGCACAGTCTAGAATAGCCCGTATGTATAAATTATGTACATTTCAGATATCATATAATTTAAAGTGATCCATGGTGATAACATTGACTACGTGCCCTTGTCCATTTTTGCTACATGCCACCTACTGCAGAGTCTCTTCAGACATTATGTTCTCCATCAGACCCCACGTAAGCGTGTTTATCAGAGGATTCAATCAGAACCTGCATCTAGTAGTTTGGTTGTAATCCTGACGACAGTTCTGAACACACGTCCTCCTGTCACCGGATCTGATTATAGCCCACAATCACACGTCATTGCTTAAAATGCCATAAAGAATTAATAAGAGTTGCCTTTGTTCATATCTCTGAGATTTTTTGGTGTGGTTCTATTAATAGAGTCTGACACAAAAGGCGGGAGAGTGAATCTGAGTGTGTGATGGTAAACACATTGTTTTTGGTAGATGAAATGCTGCTTATCAAGAACATTGAGAAGAATGTAATGTATGTTAACTCTGATGGCATTTGGGTAAAAAGTGGGGAAACATAACACCCAAAAAAAAACTGTATCTGTACTTTATTTTCAGTGGAAAAAAAGGTCATTTTTATTAAGTTGGATTAATGCATACAGATCAACAAATGCATACTGTGTATGCAGTCATTTACCAATGTCAGAGATAGATGATCAGTTATTGTTTAAAATCTGAATTCCTAAATAAACAAGTAAAAAATAAACAAATAATTAATTGATTAATATAAAGTTTTTTTTTTTTTTATCTAGAAATTTACGGTTGCACTCTCATTTTACACACAAATATTTTCAGTATTAAATTCAGTGTTTAAACTCAGTTATCACTTGGCCAGTAAAGCAATAAATAAATAAATAAATAAGGCCTCACGGTGGCACAGTGGGTAGCACAATTGCCTCACAGCAATAAAGGTCGCTGGTTCGAGCCTCGGCTGGGTCAGTTGGAATTTCTTGTGGAGTTTGCATGTTCTCTCTGTGTTCACGTGGGTTTCCTCCGGGTGCTCCGGTTTTCCCCACAGCTAGTCCAAAGACAGTACAGGTGAATTGGGTAAGCTAATTTGTCCGTAGTGTGTGTGTGTGTGAATGGATTGCAGCTGGAAGGACATCCGCTGCGTAAAAAAATATGTTGGATAAGTTAGCAGTTCCTTCTGCTGTGGCGACCCCAGATTAATTAAGGGACTAAGCCGAAAATTAATGAATGAATAAATGAAAAATTTAAAATAATAATAAATCAAATTAAATTAAATTAAATTAAATAAAGTTAATTAATTAATTAATTAATTAATTAATTAATTAATGAGCGAATTAATGAATGAATAAATGAATGACGAAGGAATGAATAAAATAAATAAATAAAATATGTTAAAATAAATTAAAATAAATACATAAATAAATAAATAAAATAAGTTAAAATAATTTAAAATAAATAAATAAATGAATGAATGAATGAAGGAAGGAAGGAAGGAAGGAAGGAAGGAAGGAAGGAAGGAAGGAAGGAAGGAAGGAAGGAAGGAAGGAAGGAAGGAAGGAAGGAAGGAAAGAATAAAATAAATAAATAAAACTTTTATATTTAATGAGCTACTCTTTAATGCGGTGGTTCTCAAACTGTGGTAGGTATACCAATAGTGGTACACAGGCTTCCTTCTAGTTGTACGCAGAGGAATCGATGAATAATTAAAGTAAAACTGAACACACTTTTAAACCTTTGACGCATACAATAACACTGATGTGATCTGTAAATTGTTTTTAATAGGCTAAACCTTTCATTTAATTTATTTTATTTAAATTTTTTTAATGTTTGTTATGTATTCTATCGTTTGAAGTTGATCTCCCTATATTTGAAATGGTTGTTGGGGGCGTATCCTGTATTTTTATATCCCCATGTTTACAGGTATGGTTTAATGACTTGCTTTTCTGACTCACAAAGCCTACTCTAACGCGCAGTAAGCAAATCTAATTTCTAATTTAAATATGTAAATCTGAATCATATATTTAATATGCAAGTTAACATTTAGATTTCAAAGATATATAAATAAGTCATATATACATGTAACATCTATTAAAAAAATTATCAAAAAGAGTTTTTATATGAATATGATGACATAGCCTATATTTATGAGGTTCAAGGAACATCTCCAGGTTTTGATGAATAGGTATTAAAATATAGTAAGTATTCTATTAACTATATGTTAATATTTTACATTTAAGTACAGCAGTTTTCTTTTTACTTTTTAAGAACAGTACCATTTTTAATGAACTTTTAGAAGTATATTTAATTTAAACATTATTTACTTTTTTACATGTAAGCACAGTTAATTTTCAAACTATTTATAATGATTTAAGTGGCAGACAATAATAAATATACTTAATTATAAGAATTAATCTGTTTGGTTTTTGAACTGTGCAGAGCTGCAGATGCTTATTTAGGCCTGCTACATTACTATATTTTAATACTGGTCATTATGGTGGTACTTGGAACGACAGTTCTTCTGAGGTGGTACTTGGTGAAAAAAGTTTGAGAACCACTGCTCTAATGATTTAAAGTGCTTATTTTATGCTCACTTGTAAGTCGCTTTGGATAGAAGTGTCTACAAAATGACTAAATGTAAAATGCAAATGTAAAAAGTAGCATAATATGATGTGCACAATATGCAAAGATCAGTAAGTCTGCACAACACACCAAATGGCGACAGCGAAAGCTGATTGGAATCAAATAAGGAGAATGAAGGCAACAGACAATCTGCATCAGATAAATAAAGCGTATCCTGTTGTTTATGTGGCCAAACCAAAAATATAACGAACAGAACCACAAAGCCTTAAACTGTTTGTGAAACCAAAATTGTGATTTACAGTGCGAGATATGGATTGTTATGAAAATCAATGCCTCTATTTTCCATTGTACTTCATATCATTTTGATCTGTTTCTCTATGTAACAAAGACAGGTACTTTCAGTGGGAATTAATGTGGGATTTAACCCTGCTCATGCATTCTGCTGTACATTATCAGATGTTACAGCACTGTCAGACACGTGTATTTATTTTTCCCTGTGAGATGGTCTCATAGCGGTGGGTCTATCGGCATTTGCAGTCCACACATCAGGGATTTGTCACTGTCAAGTATTCCATTCCAAATTTAGCCCATTTTCTGTTTGTATTTTTTGGCTAAAGCATCACAGTTTATCTCTGAGCGGATGTAACGGTGGTCGAGCAGTCATTGTTCTGTTGTGAATAAATGCAGACTGGAGGTTATCACCTATCCTGCACCTCTCAGCAATTTGTATTGATAATTTTTCTAAAGAAGACACATAGGGGATATCCTCTGCTTTCCATCAGTGATGTAGAGAGCAATGACTGCATGTTTGCATGTTTTTATTCTGTCATATGATGGTGGAATCTTGCAACTTATTGAATTTGTCATGCCTCAGTGCATGCTGGAAAGAATATAAAGATATATACACATGTTCATTTTACATATCTAAATATATCCATATACAGTTTTATGTAAACATTTGGGCACCCCTCTGTGGCTGCATACTAATGTGCTCTTTCTTTATAAGAGATGATCGCAGTGGTATGCCATTCAGTTTCTAGTGAAAGCTAGATAAAGTCATGTTTTTCAGACAGAAATCCATAGTGTAGCAGTATTGGGATGTGTGAAATTATAAACATATACAGTATGTGTGGAAAAATAGGCTATGCACTCTCTTTGAGTGAATTTCCAAACCTATAGTCACTTAATGCTGATTGATTGACAACACAAAATTGATTTGAGTGACTCAGTGAACCTTAACAATCCTAACACAGGTGCAATCAAACATGAAAAAAGACATTTAAGATAGCTGATGGCTAGTTGTGCTTCTCCTTATTGTGAACCAGAAAATAGCAACATGGGAACCTCAAAAGAACTTCATAATGACCTAAAAATTATGTAGGATAATTCATCAACATGAATTAGGAGAAGGATGCAAAATCTGTCCTAAAGGTTAAAAGTCACAGTCAGAAATATAGTAAGTAAATGGAAGGCCACAGGAACAGTTCTGATGATGGAAAGATGTGCTAGACCAAGAAAAATAGCTGAAAGGCAAAGGTGAAGAATGGTTAGAATGG
The DNA here is from genome assembly GCA_903798195.1 of Danio kyathit. Lineage (NCBI taxonomy): Eukaryota > Metazoa > Chordata > Actinopteri > Cypriniformes > Danionidae > Danio > Danio kyathit. The sequence goes on along the minus strand of LR812537.1, from coordinate 18,982,811 downwards.
TCACAGACAAACCACAGAGCACCTCCAAAGAGCTGCAGGAACATCTTGCTGCTGATAATGTCATTGTACATCGTTCCACAGTCCAGCACACTCTTCACAAAGAACAGCTCAATGGAAAATGATGCCGAATCTGGACAAACCTGAATCATTTTGGAAAAATATACTATGGACAGATGCTACAACCATAGGTGCTTTGCATGGCAGAAAAAAGAACACAGCATTCCAGGAGAAGAACCTGCTCCCTACTGTAAAATATGGTAGAGGGTCCATCATGCTGGGGCTGTGTGGCAATCACAGGTACTGGAAACCTTGTCAGAGTTAAAGGTCGCATGGATTCCACCCAGTATCAGCAGATTCTGAAGAACAATGTTTAGGAATCAGTCAAGAGGCTGAAGTTATGGCAGGGTTGGATGTTTCAGCAGGACAATGACCCAAAGCACAGTTCAAGATCTACCAAGGAATTCATGCTCAGACACCCTACAATGTTCTAGAATAGCCATCCCAGTCCCCAGACTTGAACATCATCGTAAATGATTTGTAAAGGGCCGTGCTCGGCACCCATCAAACCTAACTGAACTGGAGAAATTTTGCTAGGAAGAATGACCCTAAATGTCTTCAGCAAGAATTCAGGGACTTACCCTTGACTACATAAAGTGTCTACAGACTGTTATTTCAGTAAAAAAGTGGCTGTATAAAAGACATGATGTATAAAAGACATGATGTCATTATTCTGTTGGGGTGCCCAAATTTTTGCACCTGTCTGTTTTTGTTATTATTTAAATTGCATTGTATCTGTTGATTAAATAATTGTTATGTCAGAATTGAACTGTTTCTTTTTCTCTGGGGTAAAAATGTATATCCAAATGAATTTGCTGATTTGAAAGGCCAGCAGGCTATGGCTTGCAATCACCAAACATTATCAGGGATGGTCGAACTTTTGCATATGACTATATATATAAAAAAAAAACAGCATACTAAAAACTGAAACTATATTAAAAGTATTTACTTATAGTATTTGCAAACTTATTTGATTTTTTCTCTGATGCATGATTAAACTAAATTACTTTTATATTTAAATTAATTAACATTAGTTGAATTTGTAGATTTTAATAAAATATAATAAAATAACTTTTAATTTAATTTCAGTTTTCTGATGTATGCTACTATTTTATAGCTAAAGTCTTGCATTTTCTAGTACTGTATGTTGTTTCACAAATTTATTGTCTTCAAAATGCTGTTTAAAGGGAATTGGTGTATGTATTGACAATCACCTGTAAATCAATTTATGATAAACTAAAATAATATCATTGAAAAGCAATTAATGCTGTTAAAATTTACTCAAGCACATTCCACATGCCGCGTTCTCTTCTTTTTCAGAGCGGTGACTGAAAGATAAAAAGATTACACTGGAGATTTTTCCACATTGTCCCCAACTCTGCACAGACAATGACGTTAGATGAATGAGTCACAAAGTCTCAGTCGGTTTAGACATAGATTATGACTATTCCTGGATTAAACAGCATTATTAACAGTAAATCTCTTCCGAATGTCTAGCTACTGCAGTTTGGACAATGCTTCATAAGAGTCTAGACTTCCATAAAAAGTCTTGATAGACCTGCTTTCATATCTCAGACAGTAAATATGAAGTGTGCAGACTCACCATTCATCAGTAAAGAAGCGAATGTTTAAAAAACACAAATACGTTAATAATATGCATTACTCTCAAAGCTAAATGAGAATGCAAACAGCTAACTTTCTATACATAAAATCCATCAAAAAATGAAACAAATTTTAGATTTCTGTCAGTGATTTTCTTTCATTTTTTCCCTTTCTTTTTCAAGATTATGAATAATCACTTTGTTAAGTCTCAGAGGAATGCATTGTTTACTTTAAAGTGTCTGACCTGATAAGGTTGGAATGTTATATACCCCTCCATGAGTTTCCCTTTAGAAACACTTCCTGAGGTCTACAAATTAAACATGATGCAAGCAGATTTGTCACCAGAGCTGAAAAATGCGGTTAGTGTTTATAGGAAAGTCAAGTTAAATAGAAGCTTGAAATGCATTAAAGGAATTTTCTCCTGTTGTTCAAGAAACAAAATGTTTTTTTTTTTTTTCTAGAAACTGGGATTGTTGCTAAAATAAAATATATATGTTTTACAGACTCTTAAAAAGATGATTTAGTTTTATGTTCTCTTTTTTTTTTGTAATTTTTACGAAGCTAGATGAAGCTGTTTTAAGTAAGCTATAATAGAAATTATCTCAATTACACATCCCAATGTTTATCCACTGGAAACAGTAACAATAGATTTTGCTGTGAAAAAAATATACCATACCATTTATGGAAAAATACATTTATAAGACATTAAGAACGTGTTTTATTTGTGTCTGTGTATGAGAGAGAGAGAGCACAGTGGTGTCATTCCTGCCCAATGCTTTCATTCATTCATTCATTCATTTTCTTGTCGGCTTTGTCCCTTGCGGGGTCGCCACAGCGGAATGAACCGCCAACTTATCCAGCACGATTTTACGCAGCGGGTGCCCTTCCAGCCGCAACCCATCTCTGGGAACCTCCACACACACATTAACACTCATACACTACGGACAATTTAGCTTACCCAATTCACCTGTACAGCATGTCTTTGGACTGTGGGGGAAACCGGAGCACCCGGAGGAAACCCACGCGAACGCAGGGAGAACATGCAAACTCCACACAGAAACGCCAACTGACCCAGCTCAGCCGAGGTTCGAACCTGCAACCCAGCGACGTTCTTGCTGTGAGGCAACAGCACTACCTACTGCGCCACTGCATTGCCCCCAATGGTTTCATGTTATTGTAAAACATGGATAACATCTAGAATAACTCTGGTACAGTAAATTGCCGGTGTGCTGACATTTTATCCTACCCACCATCAAATTATGCTACCAACAATGTATTTGAATGGTTCTGTGGTTGAGATTAGGGTGAAATTACAGCTTAATATCACACCACATTTCATGATCAAAATTTGCACTGGTAGTACAACCTGATAGGTGTAGTATATTTTGGTCATCAAAATGTGCTTACTACTTTTTGAATGGGAGGTGGTAAAATATGACAGGGTTGAACAAATCATCAGAACAATTGACAGCCTAATTAAATGGCTTTTTAACTATTTGTACTGTTGACGATACATACAGCCCCCCTGAATTATTAGCCCCCCTGTTTATTTTTTTCCCCAATTTCTGTTTAACAGAGAGAGGATTTTCTCAACACATTTCTAAACATAATAGTTTTAATAACTCATTTCTAATAACTGACTTCTTTTATCTTTGCCGTGATGACAGTAAATAATATTTTACTAGATATTTATCAAGACACTTCTGTACAGCTTAAAGTGACACCTAAAAGGCACCTAGGTTACCCCTTTTTCTAGATTTAGTATAAGTCTTTTGTGTCTCCAGAATGTGTCTGTAAAGTTTCAGCTCAAAACACCCATCAGATTATTTATTATAGCTTTGACTAGTTTGTATTTTATAGCTCTTAACAGCTTGCTGCTGTTTTTGTGTAAAGGGCCTGTAAGGCTAGTCCTCCCCGCCCACTGTTCCCACGTGCCTGTCAGCGTGCCTCAATCTCCGCCCTTGGCTGCCTCAGACAACAGACAGACATAAAGTAAGAAGATCTTGTGGGATTATAAATTTATATAATCTAATTTCAAATGAACAATAATCTACATATAACTGAAAAGTTATATTCTTTGGTTTTTAATTATATCATTTCATTAACAGCCCAGCTATCTTTCTGACTACTGGCTGAGCCAGTGATGCAAATGCAACGGGCAGGCATTCAATGACTCTGCCTTTGTCTTAGGGTGATACTTTCAGGCCAAAGAAACCCCTTTGCTGATTAACTTGTGTGGCAGGTTTTCTAACACCTATGCTGGTTAACCCAATACCTAATTTGCATGCTTTGTTTAGCCATCTCCCCTCCTCCTAAGAATACAATATAGACAGGACATCTTTGTTTCAATGCAGACTTGTGATAAATCTAGCAGAGTGCAGACCTCCAATAGGCTTCTGCAGACACATGGACTTCTTGAAAACGCTGTATGACTGCAGATTTAACCAACACGTCTCAATAAAAGAATTCTGCTTGTTTCGAGTCTCCTGGACTGGGTTCTCTTCTATCCAACATTTATTTGTTTACAACAATCTCATGTAACGTTTTTGAGAAATACTACAGTAAGACCTTTACCAATGAGTATTTGATGCATTTGTTGTGGAGTTGCAACGACGAGTCACACACAATGTCATTACAAAGTTCACGCACACACACAGATACACACACACACACACACACACAGCGCGGACACACACACAGCGCGTGCATTTAGCTTTGCACACTTTTTGCACACAAATGTGACAGGATACAGGTTAATATCCACTGCTGTATGGATATTTGTTATGTTAATGTACAAAATAAACCTGATTCAACGTCAACAAACCGGGATTGAAGCGTCTTCTTTTATAATTGTTCTGACACGCGGCTGTGGTAATAAAGTGAATCTGAAGTAAATCGCTGTAATGCAATACAAACATGCACTGTTTTAAAACATTTTAAACTTGTAAAACTCACTCTTGATCACATTTGATGATGACTGATGATCCTAGCAAACTGAACAGACTTTTATTCCCCGTTGCTTTGCGCACATCCTGTCTTGTTGATATGATTATACATGTTACTACGGAGACACGTTAATACGCAGCTGTCAATCAATTCGGGTTGAGTGGGAGGACCGCACTCCTACGTCAAGTTGGGGTCGGACTCAAAACCGATACAATTGGTCCACCATTTTTATGTTGTTAAATTGAAAAACGGATTGGGTGTGTTTAAATCACCCCAATATGACGGTATATACACTATACCTACACATATGTCTGTCCAAACAGCTTGACAAGTAGATTTTCACCATAGGTACCCTTTAAAGGCTTAACTAGGTTAATTAGGTCAACTAGGCAGGTTAGGGTAATTAGGCAAGACGTGGTAGGTGAGTTGGGTAAGCTAAAATTGTCCATAGTGTATGTGTGTGAATGAAAGTGTATGGATGTTTCCCAGTGATGGGTTGCGGCTGGAAGGGCATCCGCTGCGTAAAACATATGCTGGATAAGTTAGCGGTTCATTCCGCCCCAGATTAATAAAGGGACTAAGCCAAAAAGAAAATGAATGAATGAAACAACACAACCTAAAATTTGTTTGGGACATTTTTGTGTGGACAGTTTTATGTTCAGTCCACTTTTTTTCTAAAAACAAACAGTGAACTATCTGACAGTCTGTCTGTAGTCAAGCATATGCAACATATAATAAAACAGATTAAATGACTGCACACTGATTACAAATTCAACTTCTACAAAAAGTAAATATGACTACATAAGGGCTGGCACTGTGGCTCAGTGGTTAGCACTGTCACCGCACAGCAAGAAGGTCGCTGGTTTGAGTCCAGGCTGGGCCAGTTGGCTTTTCTATGTGGAGTTTGCATGTTCTCCCCATGTTCGCATGGGTTTCCTCCGGGTGCTCCGACTTCCGCCACAGTCCAAAGACGTGCGTTATAAGTGAATTGAATTAACTAAATTAACCATAGTGTGTAGGAGCGTCTTTAAATGCAAGAGCGTATGGGTGTTTCCCAGTACTGGGTTGCAGCTGGAAGGGAATAGTTGGCGGCTGAAATAGCTGGGGGTTTATTCCGCTGTGGCGACCCCTGATAAGGGAGTAAGCTGAAGGAAAATGAATTAATGACTACATGACCTATACTGGTGTTCATTTGTTTTTTCACAGACTGTACTAAATGTATTGCCAATGAAATTAGAGGCAGTTACTGCACAGTAAACGAGATCCACAAGCATAGAAAATAAATTAGATAACTTGAGTAATTGCTTATTTAAATTATAATTTTTTTGTTTACTGTACACTACCTCACAAAAGTCTTGTTACCTGTTGTAAGAGCAACAAATAATAACTTGAATTATCGATGAATCATCTGTTGAACTGCAACCCAATCATCACAAATACTGCAGAAGGCCTACTGGAACCCACATGAACCCAAGATTCTCATAGAAATCAGTCAAGTTTGTTAAAGGAAAAATCATGGTTTGGGGTTACATTCAGTATGGGGGTGTGCGAGAGATCTGCTGAGTGGATGGCAACATCAGCCTGAGGTATCAAGACATTCGTGACAATTACATTACAAACAGGAGAGGGCAAATTCTTCAGAAGGAAATGTCATACTTCAAAGCAAAGAAGGTCAAGGTGCTCCATGATCGGCCCGCTCAGTCACCAGACAAAAATATTATTAAGAATGTCTGGAGTAAGATGAAGGAGGAGGCATTGAAGATGAATCCAAAGAATCTAGATGAACTCTGGGAGTCCTGCAAGAACACAGATGCCATTCCAGATGACTTTATTAATAAGTTATTTGAGTCATTGCAGAGATGTATGGATGCAGTGGTCCAAGCTAATGGGAGTCAAACACAATTCATTCATTCATTCATTTTCCTATAGGTCGCCACAGCAGAATGAACCACCAACTATTCCGGCAAATGTTTTACGCAGCAGATGCCCTTCCAGCCGCAACCTAGTACTAGGAAACACCCATACACTCTCACATTCACACACTACGGCCAATTTAGTTCATCCAATTCACCTACAGCCTATGTCTTTGGACTGTGGGGTAAACTGGAGCACCCAGAAGAAACCCAACTGAAACTTGAATTTGTATAATACAACAAATTCTAAACTCAGGTAAACCATTTGATGGCATATTATTACATTATAGAAATATACCCATTCATATTAAGTTTTAATAACATAGTGTGTCATTAAAATGGAGGTGGCATGAATATGAGTCTTATTATGAGCTTATTATGACCTAACACAGTTAAGTGTAAGATTACACAATCAATTCAGAGTGTGACTGTTACTGCTAGAATCTTATCTTTGCTCCTAAAGCACTAGACCTTTATTGGATGCTGCTTTTAAAATCATAATTACAATCACCTGTTAACATCACCTGTTTCAAATTACATCATACTTAAACAATTGATCTGACTACTAGTCCTAAATTGCTCCTGTCACAACTTTTTTTGTTACTGGTCTGAATAACAGGAAAGGATGTATATTTACAAATGAAATGAAGTCGACCAGACAAAACATGAAATATTTGTGGTAATATTGTCTGCAATGAAATACAAGTCAACGTAAATTTGTAAATCACTACTTTTTTATTTATTTATTTGCATTTTCTATACTGTCCCAACTGATTTGGGGTTGTGTGTGTGTATATACTTACACTTTTACATACCATGAGTTTTATCAGCTCAAATATTATCAAATATTAATTAGAAAACAGACATTATTTAATATTTGTATATATTGTCTTGATATATTAAAAGGTGATGTATAACTTTAAAAAAACAAAAGAAAAGAAACAAAGACTTATTGAAAGGGTTATTTTACTATTACAGTATTAAGAGCTCAGAAGAACACTGATTTTCAAACTGATATTACTACATGCCAAACTTAAAAAGTTATAAAAAGTTATATTTAGTTTGTCTAAACATATAAGGAGAACATTTAGAGAATCAAATCCTGGTGGGATCAACTGTTGAAAACAGCAGGCATTGTGCATATTTTGAGAGCTGTCAGAAGCTGCTGTATTTATAATAGCACTCATTGCACTTCATTGGCTTCATTTTCCTTCATTTGTCTACTGATTCTTAAAATACATTTGGGTTTTACAAAAATAAAGCAGACTGCTTTGTCTTAATCTTTTATCTCTAAATGTTTCTAAACATGGAGACTTTCGGTTCTAGATTTCACAGATAAGGATGGGTGTGTAAGGTTTTTTTTAACTAGAATAGCAGAAATGAATAGATATCCTAAGGCGAATAACAAGTAATGAGAATTACTCAAGTATTTGCAATAACAAGATAAACAGCTAATAAACCAAATATGAAATATAATAAATAGTATTTTATATTGTATTTAGAGTTAGGTTACTTTAAAAAAAATAAATAAATGACAAATCTCATAATCACAATTACACTGAAACTACTTTTTCAGAAAAATCATTGAATTAAACAATAATTGTGTCATAAAAGGTTACAAATTTTATGCATCAGAACACTAACCATTTCAAAGTAATGACATTATATAAATATTTTAAAAATATTTTAAAAAATCTTTAAAAATAATTCTAACTAATAATTCTGACTAATAATTCTGACTTCAACTGTATATATATATATATATATATATATATATATATATATATATATATATATATATAGAGTTAGGTTACTTATATATATATATATATATACACGCACGCACACACACACACACACACACACACACACACAAACATAATTATATATAAAATGCATATCATATTCAATTACTGTTTTTTGATGATTTTATTCCATAGATTTTTTTTAAGCATGTGCAATCAGCTTGATAATAAATGTAACCTTCTTGTAAAAAAAAAGCATTATTCAGAAAGAAATAGGAATATATTTGTATAAATAAAATACTCTTTCTGCTTCTCTGAATATATTTATACAAAACAAGTTTGAATACAGTAGCAGGTATATTATAAGATAACTGTTATTAAATTACATAGAACATGACAAGTAATTGCATAACTTCAGCAGATAATGAATTTAATTACACTAACTGATTATTTTGTAACCAATTAACACTAATGCAAAATGCTATAATAATATACTCAAAAGTAACCCTTCTAATTACTGTAACATCTTACAATTTACAGAGCAATGATTGGTGGTGAATCATATTTGCATCTCATGAGGAAAAGGAAAAGTTTTTGTTTTATTTTTATGAGCTTCTTGCCTCTGACCCACTTTTTAATAAAAGACTTCCTTCATGTCTGAAGAAACACTTCCTTCACGTCTGAAGAGACTGAAATTAGTAATAGATATTTTTGGACCATATATTTGCACATATAAAGCTGTACATAGAGCAAACTTCATTTGTTTAATTCTGTTTTATTAAGTCTGAATATTCTCTGAAAATGTTAAACTTACTGTTTATTGTTTTTTTTTTACTTACATAAACTTTAGCAAACACCAGAGTAAAACAAAAATAAATAAAAATAAATAAATTTTTTAAAGAACTTTGACAAAACAACACTTTGAGAGCATACTTTTCAGTTCACATACATGATTCTGGTAAATAAATCAACAACATGCTTTATGCTGTTTGTGTGGAGATTCTTAATTTTGCTATATATTATTGTACTGACTGACATTGTAAAAAATGATCCAAATGTGACATACATTTCAGCAGCTTAACGATACTCAATATTCTTTTTCTAACATCATTAGGGTCAATATACAGTATGAATGTTCAGATAATCTGAATAAATAATTTCATATTAACATTTGCCATCTGATACAGCATATTGATCATTTAAATAAGTATTATTGAACTGAACTAATATTATTATTATATTTTATATTTCTGAATTATTTATTTTTTCGGAGAGAAGATGTTTTCATTTATCTTATCTTATTATATCTTATTTTATCTTTGCCATGATGACAGTAAATAATATTTGACTAGATATTTTTCCAGACACTTCTATACAGTTTAAAGTGACATTTAAAGGCGTAACTAGATTAATTAGGTTAGGCAGGTTAGGGTAATTAGGCAAGTTATTGTATAACAATGGTTTGTTCTGTAGACTATCAAAAAATATATAGCTTAAAGGGCACCTATGGTAAAAAATCTACTTTTTAAGCTGTTTGGACAGACATATGTGTAGGTATAGTCTATAGACCGTCATATTGGGGTGATATAAACACACCCAGTCCTTTTTTTTTCAATTTAACAACATAAAAGCGGTGGACCAATTGGAGCGGTTTTGAGACCGACCGCAACTTGACTTAGGAGTGCGGTCCCCCCAACCACCAAATTGATTGACAGGTACGCATTACCATATCCTCAGTATGTTGTTTCACGTCCGCCATTTTCAGCGCGTGAGTCAAAGCGACGTCACCAAAGAAACACCCTTGCTCTATTTTTAGATCATGTAAGGCTCATTGGGCTCAACATTCACCAAGTTATCGCTCTCCTCGCCGCCAGTGTTTGTGAGTTTTGGTGGGTTTGCATACATGTGTACTTTTCATTGCGTCTTCCTTAAACTTCAGCGGTTTGCATTTCCCGCGGTCACAGAAGCTCCCTGTCATCTTAACTAGGTGCAGCAGGAAAGTGCGAGCATGTTGCCTCACGTGCACGTCCCTCCATTGGAAATAACGAACCAACGACGCGCATCGCCATACATTTCGTGGTGTCGCGGATGAAAGTGAGAACCAGGAGGGTGTCGCGGATGAAAGTGAGGACCGGGGGGTTCGCTCACTATTCTGCTGCCTAGGTCGCCTTTATGGACGCGCTGGCCCTGCTCAGGACAATTCATATTTCTGCTGTGCCACAGAGCGTTATTTGAATAGTTTCATTTTAAATAACATGCGAATGTGCGCGTCTGGTATGCTGTGTCGTGGCTCTGAGCGGCGCATCTGGTGTATGACGCCCTTTAGTTATAGCCTCAAGCAGGTCGTACACCAGAAGCGCCGCTCGGCGACAAGCAGCATCGTGCCACGCAGCGGCATGCATTTCTGAAATCTAAACATAAGTTTCTATCAGGTGACCCACACCAGCTCGCAAGTGTGTGATACTTTCAACGGTCATGTGCGCGCCGCGTCGTGGTGCATCTGGTGTGTGATGCCCTTCAGTCAAAGTTAATTCAGTGTGCTTGGTTATTAGTCTCTGTGTAGGCTACAAGCTCGGAGCTTTAAACTAGCACACATGTTGGCTGTAAAACTATACAAAGACACAAATGATTTTGTAGTCTCTGCTTGGTCTGTGTCCGAGTCGTACATGTACAGCGGAACGCTGGTCCTCTCACTTATGTTGCTTGTCTCTGTCTGCCTGTCTGTAGCCATACACAAAGTGGGGGAACTCTTGGCTCCGCCCCTTGTTAAGTTGGGCGGGAGGTCAAAACTAATTTTCATGAGAAGCAATACGCCCCTAAAACAGCGAACTCTGTACACGCCCCCAAAATGGCACTTTTTAACACATTATAATAAAAAATCTGAATTGTGTTTTGAACTGAACCTAAACTGGCACACTCAGAAGAACCATAATATTAATAATATTAATATAAAAAAGGGGTAAAACAGGTGCCCTTTAAAGGGGCTATCAATGTTGACCTTAAAATGGTTTTTAAAAAATTTAAATCTGCTTTTATTCTAGCAAAAAATAAAACAAATAAGACTTTCTCCAGAAGAAAAAATATTATCAGATATACTGTGAAAGCTTCCTTGATCTGTTAAACATCATCTGGGAAATATTTAAAAAAGAAAAAAAATCAAAGAGTGGCTAATAATTCTGACTATATAGCACGTTTGCCTCACAGCAGGAAGGTCGCTGGTTCGAGCCTCGGCTGGGTCAGTTGGCGTTTCTTTGTGGAGTTTGGATGTTCTCCCCGTGTTCGCATGGGTTTCCTCTGGGTGCTCCAGTTTCCCCCACAAGTCCAAAGACATGTGCTAAATTGTCCGTATATGTGTGTGAATGGGTGTATGGATGTTTCCCAGTGATAGGTCGCAGCTGGAAGGGCATCCCCTGCGTAAAACAAATACTGGATAAGTTGGCAGTTCATTCCGCAGTTCAGTCCAGATTAATAAAGGGACTAAGCTGAAAAGAAAATGAATGAATGAATGAATGAATATATATATGTTTATATATATATATATATATATATATATATATATATATATATATATATATATATATATATATATATTTATATATATATATATATATATATATATATATATATATATATATATATATATATATATATATATATATATATATATATATATATATATATATATATATACAGGGAGTGCAGAATTATGTTTAACAGAACAAGGAAATTTTCACAGTCTTATTTGTTTTATTGTCTAGCATGGGATTTTTAACAACCACAAAGAGTCAGGACCTCGGTGTAACATCTCATCCAAAAGACAGCACCCACTGACAGCGTAGTGTCCCCTTCACTTTTTACAGGTATTAGGACTCACACTGACCACAGGTTAAGCGCCCCCTGCTGGTCTCTCTAAGACCACTTCAAACAGCAACCTAGTTTTCCTATGTGGTCTTCCATCCAGGTACTGACCAGGCACAGCCCTGCTTAGCTTCAGTGAGTAACTGGTCTTGGGCTGCATGGTGATACGGCTGTGGCTCATAGACGAATAAAAAATAAAACACAAAATATTTGAAAAACCAAAATATTTGTATTATACATATAAAGTGTCAGTAGACTATATTATAGACTATAATAACAGTACCAAAACAGACTACAACGATGGGAAAAAAATATATATATATTTTTGATATGGTTGGTTTGCAATGCTACATTCAACCACTAGATGTCATGCGTGATTAACGAAATGTCTCACTTATCAAAAGGCAGTGATGTCATATTTATTATAAATAAATAAATAACAAAAAATAAATAAAAACACAAAATATCACACAGTTTGGCTAAAATAATGTTGGAATTTCAGATAATTGCATCAAATAAAAGTTATGCTATATTTCTTCAGCTATCTATTTTCTATATACATATGGTAAAGACTAATTTGAAACCTATTTTCCCCAATTTATTTATGCTATATTGACATTTACAAACAAACAAACAAGCAAACAAACAAACAAACAAACAAACAAACAAACAAATAAATAAATAATTAACACACAGTTAAAAGTTAGGCTATTATTTGTGAGACATTTGTATATATTTTTATAATAAAATAAATTTTTGATCAATTCACTTATGCAATGTTGATATTTACAAAAAAACAACAAACAAACAACAAACAAATAGAAGAATAAACAAGTAAATAAATAAATAAATAAATTCCAAAAAGGGATTTATGGTGGCAACCTGGCAACCTTATGATCTCGCAGAGAGGTTAGATCGTTTCCTTGTCACGTGATCCGCCGGGCTTCCAGCCATGGGATGACTGAATGGCACAGGCTCGCAGAGGAGGAATTCCAGGTGAGACACCTGGCAACCCATGATCTCTGTCTTGATCGGAGAAGCCTTTACAGTGTGAACAAACTGTTGCGGTCGATAAACACGAGTTGACATCGGGTTAACTAAATTAACTCAACGCACAACTGCGCCATGAGAGGACTCTGGATTAGGACATATTAATCTAAGAACATTTTGGATATTTATTTATCACTTCTCGTCTCATTTCCGAGAGTTCGTGGATCTGACAGAGTTTGACTGACTGACAGCCGCGAGGTTAACCTGAGGGACCCGCATTTAAAACTCCGCACTTCTTCAGAAAAGTTTTATGGAGGGATTTTATTGATACATCCACACAGGTAAAGCATTTTAAGTTTCGCAAATGTCGGCATTGATAAGAGAATAAGCTGTTTAATGTTTAGACTTAGAGTTAACGATTAGCAGCTAACTGCTAATAGCCCAACAACCTGTTGCTGTTTCAAAACATCATGAGAGAACCAGGAAATCGTAACAATAAAAACCTTTATAAAGAATGTAAACCTCAACGTTTTTCAACACAAACTGCTTGATGATGGTTAATTGTGTAAGTCTAGCTTTCCTATAGTTTGGTTAATTATATAACCTTATTGACGTGAGTTTTGAATCTGGCTAGTATCCGTTAAATGATTCTCCTTCGCATCATGTGATTATCACTGATTTGTGTTCTATAAATAAGCTAAGTTTCTATTTTTTTTTTTTTTTTTACCTGTGAAGAGTCAGTTTGAGAGGAACTTTCCGGACAAGCAGTCGACCATAAATTCATTGCATTCCCCACATGGTTTCTGTTGTCCTGGGCAAGTTTCAGCAGGCACAGGTGGATTCAGATAGACACAGAAAGAACAACCGCAGGGTTTATTTTCTGCCAGAGCTACTTTGAACCCACAAAAGCAGGAATTCACGTTAATATTCTATAGCATAATTCTGTTATGACTGTTGTATCTGATCGAATTTTTGGGAATATAGAAGTTGCACTGCATTCATGCAAATTACGCTGAAACTGAATCCAACTTTGTTGTTGCTAGTCATTTTGTTTAGATTTTTGTTTTCTGGACAAACAAAGACGATTTGCCTGGCTTTATGGACTCGTGGGTAAATCATAAATGAAAATGCAGATATGTGTCCTGTGCAAACGCTGCAGTGATTTTATACAGTAAATGGCCTAGTTGAGGCTTGACCGTGTCCCATTTAAACTCCATTCATCTTGTCAGTGCATTTAACAATGACTGTCAAACAATGAGGGGTTGTTTAGTTGATGCCAGAGCTTTTGATGCTCTTTTGGGTGATGAAGTGCACTGTGAGCATGCTGAAATCATTTAGCTGAACCAGGGTTATTAGCTGAAAATCAAACTAGTTAACATAAAAACAGCTAGAACATGTAAGCTCTTAAACTTAAAAAAAAAAAAAAAAAAAAAACGAAAAGCAAAAGCTAATTTGCCAAAACAAATATTTCTGTTGGTGTACTTAAATCACTAAAGCAGAAATGAAATTTTTTTTTTGCATGTTAAGCAAAATGAAAGTGTAAATCTAAAAATAAAAACGAATTCCTATTTAATTATAGTAAAGATTCAGAAGTCAAGAAAGAACGTTGTCAAAAACAGTCCATGTGTCATTATGGTTCAATTGAAATGTTATGAGAATTCTTTTTAAATAAAGACATAAATTAACAGTTTATTTTCTTCAGAGTCAGTTCAGGACAGGCGTTCATGAGAAAGCAATAGCATAGATGAGATAACTCAGAATAGAACACAAGAAGATCTGCACTTCTAACTACAAATCTAGCGTGTTGTTCCATCAACACAAGTTTGCCTCGCTGTTTGCAAATGTTCGATGGAACAATAGATACACAGAATCACTGAACTATGTTCGTAACTACACAATATGCAATTTTAGTTGGCTAATGATGGCTTTAAGAAACATGTTGCAGACTGTGTATATTGAAGGACAGCTACGTTACAAACTGCAAATAAGATGTTATTTGAACACCCATGTGACCTACTCTTTAAGGTTTCTTTGAATATGTTTATACATCATTAGGCAGAGTTGATGGTTAACTTGAGAAGGTTTAATGGCTAATGAGAGGATTCAGACTGTGGGTTTATATGGTCTTTACTCACAAGGCATTTGTTCTGTTCTCTGTCTCTCAAATTTTTAAATTACTAATGATAATACATTCACTTCAGTGATATTTTGCATAATATATATATATATATATATATATATATATATATATATATATATATATATATATATATATATATAATGCAGACATGTATACATGCATATGTGCATTTACCATTCAAAAGATCAGATATTCAGTAATATTTGATTGATTGATTAATTGATTAATTAATTAATTCATTCATTCATTCATTCATTCATTCATTCATTCATTCATTCATTCATTCATTCATTCATTCACTATAAATGACCAAGACTGAATGTTAATCATCTGTTCATCTGATAATATCACCTAAATTATTACCATCTGTTTTCAACAATGGAAAAATTCACTAAAACAGCATATTAGAATGAATTCTGAAGGATCATGTGACACCAAAGACTGGGATAATGATGCTGAAAATGAGCTTTGCTGAATGTTATTGACACCAAACATCCTATATTTTTTTATATATATTTTTTAACATCCTTTTACATCCTATATATCACTACAATACTTTAGATTGGATCATGAATCTGAATAATTTTACAGATGATTATGTGACTCTCAAGCTCAGCAATCAGCTATGGAATTCATTCATTCATTTATTCATTCATTCATTCATTCATTCATTCATTCATTCATTCATTCATTCATTCATTCATTCATCTAATACCTTTTTTCCTTCCTTCCTTGTAATTTTCAAGTTGACAACCCTCTTTTCTCTTTCACAAAATTACTCTTCTATACACTTATTACCTTTCTCATTCGAAGAAGTGTTATTCCCTTAAAATGTATTTAATACTGCATCAGAATATAGGTTTTTGCGTGACAGTTGAGTATTTTATATTTGAGCAATTCTATGCAAATGTCAACCATTCCATGGAAAGAAATTAAGTTTTCGCCAAAATATCGAAACCGTTTCTGCGTTTTTTGTGTAAGCAAGTATTTTACAGTGCTTTAAAAATACTAAAACATGTCTCTGTTAATGTTTTCAAACTATTATATTTGATTTACCAAAATCACACAAGTGCCCGTTTCACATCTGCCACATCCATAACGAAGCTTTTTCCTCATACAGTAAATGCAAAAAATGTCAAATAAAATAAAATCAATCGTTTTTGTTCTATAATGAGCCAACGCTTATCTTTTTGATTAGCATTATTTTCTTTGGGTTGTGGAGTTTAATTCACAGAATTTCTACAAAGTATGTTGTGTACTGTAAACTCGCTAACTTTTTTGGTCACATCCATAATGCACGTTTATTTTTCTCATTTAAAATCTAAACAATGTTTACAGATTGATATTTTTCTGGTCCCGTAACTCTGTGGATAGTTGTTTTGAAAAATATAAACAGATGTTTCAATGTATATGTTAACATTATTTTCTCTGTGAATTTATGCTTTAAGATTTTACTGCAAATGTTACATCCATAATGCTGGAATTGCTCATTTGGGCCATGTGTTTGCAAGCGTCAGGCTGAGGCTTGAGCTAAAAATCCAGTTTGTACTTTAAACTCTCGCAGCTATGTAAATACCTAAGTGACACCAGGCCGCTTTACACAACCAGTCAGTCCAGTTCTGTCTTTTTTTTTTGTTTCAGCACACTGGAGTTTCTTCACTACAGGGACATTTCTTTTATTAATGTGGTTAGCTATATTTGATATTAGTCCTGCGCTCCACAGTTGTCCTGTCCACCTCACAACACCATATGTCATGTGACTGCTCTTGCATTTTGAATAATGCCAGTAAAATGGCGGCCCAATGTGTTCTTTGCTCTTGTTTCCTGCTCTAGAAGGTGTTATAAAAGTCCAGGAGTGTCAGTCTATGTGTACATACTTATTAGAATAATATTGTAAAAGTTACTGCATTGTAAAGAGCCTTGCTTGTTAACTGAGAGATTAATGTGAGTTTCTGTTTAGAAAAGTCTTTAAAATTAGTGCAACATTGGATGCAAATTTGAATATAGATGAAAGCTTTAATTTGACTATGGGCAGGGCTGCCAGAGAATTGTCAAAACACAACTCTGTAAGTCGGTTTTTCCTTAGAGGTCATTTGTCTTGACATGTCCTCGGTGAGCATGTATTCAAGCTAACTGCTGTGCTGCATTTTTTCTTGACGGCGTACGGTGTTCAGGAGTTGTTTGACCAGTTTGATGAAACAGGTTGGATTGTGTGCTTTACAAATTATCCTAATAATAATACCCTAATAGTACTCTGGTAAAATTTAGCTAGAGTAAATATTCAGAACACATTTTTATGCACTTAAAAAGTACAGGTTGATGAAAATAGTGTTTTTTTTTTTTTTTTTTTTTTTTGTAAGGAGAAAAAAAATAATAATTCCAAAACTGCTCATACACTGATAAATATGATTAAATACAGGGTGTCTGCGGGGTCTTAAAAAAGTATTAAAAGTTGATAAATCAATGTAGAGAAATTTAAGGCCCTTCAAAAGTCTTAAATGCTATTTTGCAAGATATTAAATTTTATATCATTTATGAATATGCAATTTGTAGTTTTATGCTAAAGTTTGCAAGAATTGAAAATTGCGAAAATCAGGATGCTGTGTAGTTTATAAAATCAATAAAATCGTGCTAGATATGACTTCATGCTGCTTTGTTTGCTGCAGTAACCAAGGCAACACTATAATTTCTGCAGCTCTATAGGCGCCAACTATGGAGTTAGTTTTGTTTTTTTATTATTCAATCAAAAATATTTAGTTTTAGAGAAAAATTAAGTGTGTAGTAATAAAAAAATAAAAGATTTCAAATTAAAAAAAAGGTTTAATTAAAAACTTATGTCAATGATGATAAAATATGTTGGATTGTAAAAAATAAACTATTGTTCTATTATGGAGATCCCACAATTTTCATTGCACACTCATTCATTTTGCTCTCTGTTCTGCTGTTATTTATTGCACTTCTAGAATCTTTGCTTGCAGGTTGAAAAGTTTTGAACCCATGTGTGCCGGGGTTAATTTTGTGTCTTTATTATTCAAACAAACATTACGTTTTGACCAAACTTAGATATAATGCAAATAAAGAATAAAAGATTTCAAATAATAAAAAAAACATTTAATAAAAAAATGTCCTTGATAAAAAATAAATTGCACTGCAAAAAATGAATTATTACCATTTTATGCAGTTACCACCAGATTAATTCATTGTGTGCTCATTCATTTTGCTTTCGGTTTTGTTTCAGTTTTTGCGGATCTAAAATCTTTGCTTTTGAGTTGAAAAGTTTTGCGAGTTGAAAACTGTGCAGCTCAGTGGGCGGGATCTTCCCTCCGGGATGAAAGACCTTATTCTATTGGTCAATCTTGATTGAGGTCACAGGTTGGCCCCGCCCATCACGGATTCGCGCGATTGGACTGTACTGACTCCTTTCAGTGACGAGCGAGCTATGGCGAGCAACAGGTCTCCTTCAAGATAAGTTAACTGAAACTAAAATAACTTGTATATTGCCATCCACATTTCCCATCTGATAATGTAACGACTGCTAGCATTAAACTTTGTTTAGTCTGCGATATTGATGCATACTCTTGATTGACTAACATTAGCTGTCGGTCCTCCAACAGAGTCTGGGTGCTGACACGATGGAGGATACAGTTGTGCAGTGCACGTCTTGGCTGTGTAGTACTTTTGAACACATCATGTATTCTTATATATATATATATATCTTGTACGTATTTCATGTTAGTCAATCGAGAGTATTCATCCATATCACTGACTACACAGAGTTTAATGCTAGCAGTCGTTATATTTTCAGATGGGAAATGTGGATGGCAATATACAAGTAATTGTACAGTTTCAGTAAACTTACCTTAAAGATTACCTGTTGCTCGCTTTGGTCACTGCTGGGAGTCCAGTCCAATCGTGCGAAAACGTAATAGATATGAGATGGACGGAAAACTCATTTTTAAAAGGTTTCAGGTGGAGATTATAGCTACATCTATACTAATACTGTATTATTACTTAACATGCCTATGTAAAATGTGTATATATTGGCAAATGCACTACTAAACAAATCTACGCATTCCTTCCACAAAAAAATATCATTTACATAGACACATGCTATAGTGCTTTACTATACTGTAGTAAAGCGTATTATACCATTTAAGTTACAGTATTTTTGTTATTAAACACTGTAGCTGGAAAACATTTTACTTGAATTAAGAAAATTGAAAAAACAACCATTTATATTTCTTCACTGCAAAAAAACACATATAATAATAGTCATATAAAACTGTATGACTTATTAAATGATTACTAAAGACCTGTTTTTATTGCTTTATTGCAGAAAGGGAAACAATAAATGTATATAAAACTTTCAAATAAAGAATTATATTTATAATGATCTATAAAAGGGTGACGCAGTGGCGCAGTAGGTAGTGCTGTCGCCTCACAGCAAGAAGGTCGCTGGTTCGAGCCTCGACTGGGTCAGTTGGCGTTTCTGTGTGGAGTTTGCATGTTCTCCCTGCGTTCGTGTGGGTTTACTCCGGGTGCTCCGGTTTCCCCCACAGTCCAAACACATGCCGTACAGGTGAATTGGGTAAGCTAAATTTTCTGTAGTAAATGAGTGTGTATGGATGTTTCCCAGAGATGGGTTGCGGCTGGAAGGGCATCCGCTGCGTAAAATCGTGCTGGATAAGTTGGCGGTTCATTCCACTGTGGTGACCCCGGATTAATGAAGGAACTAAGCCGAAAAGAAAATGAATGAATGAATGATTTATAAAAAGTCAAAATCTACTACTGTCACATTAAATGCTAATATGTTTCCAAATCTGACACACCATCAGAAAATAATTCAACACACATCAGGTGGTGATTGATGAGTTTAGTGAATAAATGTCTGCGGTCAGACATAATGTCTAAGGACGCCTGTGGAGTCAGTATAGGTGTAGACGTTGATTCGAGACAATGCAGATGTAAACGTCTGTGGAGTCAGCGCAGATGTGGACGTCTGAGGAGTCAATGCAGATGTTTTACACCTGCTAAGACTGAGTGATCAACCTGTAAGGATAAATTGAAGAAACAGATGAAAAATTGTTTTGATTCATGTAATATTTGTATTCCACATAGCTCTCGTGTCTATCTATTGTTGTCTTTTGTTAACAACATTCAAATTACTTTACGTCTGATTCATGACAGTTCCATTAAAGACCAATATATATAAATAGTTGCAGTAAAGCCTAAACAAATTATATAGTGCAGGTCACCTGGAAACTGCCCTGTTACTTTTCAAAACAATGACTTTAGCATTGTATAATGTGGTACTAACATTTAATGTAAACTCTTTACTAACATGGTTTATCACTTAGTAACTAAGCATTATTTAAGGGAATTAGAAACCTTATTGTTATCTCCAAGGTATGAAAGATATGTGTAAATGGTTTTTTCCTTGATTTTCAGGTCCTGTAAAATCATTAATCACTGCTTTGTAATAAACCCAAAGATGTTAGTAACACATCAGTTATAATGTAGGGTTAGTGGTAAGTCAGGAAACAGTTTAAATGTAACATGTTAAAGTAATGTACACTTTACAACAATGTTCCTAATTCCCTTAACTAATGCTTTGCTAGAGAAAAATTATGTTATTAAAAAGTCCACAAACATGAATAACATGCCTGTTGAAGATTGTGCAATGCTGAGTCGTTCACTATTTGCTCATGTTAACTGCATTAAGTAACACAGTACTATATGTAAAAGTTTATGTTAACAAAGATTTAGTATTACTGAATAAATGTTGTTTTTTAGTCATGTTATCTAATCAGTGAAAAAATACATTATTGTACGTGTCCATAAACATTGGCTAATTACATCAAGCTGTTAATGTAAGGAGATACAATAGAACATGAGTAAGTTAACGTTAACAAAGTTTATGCTAAACAAAGTCGTTCACCATAACTCTTTAACTAATGCATTAATATGTTTAGTTAACATTAACAAAGATTAATTAATGCTTAACAGATGTGCTGTACATGGTTAATTCATGTTAACTAATGTATGAACAAATGTTCATACACGAAACGAAATATACTAAATATATATTTGTCACGTTTGTCATAAAATAGACATACACTAAGTTACTACATTTTCTAACAGTGGAGAATGAATATGATGCAGTTCAAAGAGACAGTAGATCTTGGGTGGAAACCATAGATACATATCTATGAGTGGAAACTAACTGAAGCAGACCTACTGTACACCTGGCCATCATTTACAGACAAAAAGCCTGACTTTAATGGTACATCAATGTATATTTTCCAAAATACACTGGCCTTGTGTTGCTCTTTGCAGGTGTGCACTACTGATGGCCGACAGCCAGCTAATGTTAGTTAATCGAGAGAATTCAAAAAATATCATTGACTACACAGAGTTTAATGCTAGCACTCGTTACATTATCAGATGGGAAATGTGGATGGCAATATACAAGTTATTATACGGTTTCAGTTAACATACCTCGAAGGAGACCTGTTGCTCGCCATAGCTCGCTCGTCACTGAAAGGAGTCAGTACAGTCCAATCGCGCGAATCCGTGATGGGCGGGGCCAACCTGTGACCTCAATCAAGATTGACCAATAGAATAAGGTCTTTCATCCCGGAGGGAAGATCCCGCCCACTGAGCTGCACAGTTTTCAACTCGCAAAACTTTTCAACTCAAAAGCAAAGATTTTAGATCCGCAAAAACTGAAACAAAACCGAAAGCAAAATGAATGAGCACACAATGAATTAATCTGGTGGTAACTGCATAAATTGGTAATAATTCCTTTTTTTGCAGTGCAATTTATTTTTTATCAAGGACATTTTTTTATTAAATGTTTTTTTATTATTTGAAATCTTTTATTCTTTATTTGCATTGTAGTTTGGTCAAAACTTCATATGTTTGTTTGAATAATAAAGACACAAAATTAACCCCGGCACACATGGGTTCAAAACTTTTCAACCTGCAAGCAAAACATTTCAACCTGCAAGCAAAGATTCTAGAAGTGCAATAAATAACAGCAGAACAGAGAGCAAAATGAATGAGTGTGCAATGAAAATTGTGGGATCTCCATAATAGAACAATAGTTTATTTTTTACAATCCAACATATTTTATTATCATTGACATAAGTTTTTAATTAAACCTTTTTTTAATTTGAAATCTTTTATTTTTTTATTACTACACACTTAATTTTTCTCTAAAACTAAATATTTTTGATTGAATAATAAAGAAACAAAACTGACTCCATAGCCAACCTGCTGAATTAGCTAGATTTAATAGATTTTTATTCAGGATATGAATAATGTTTTAGTTTTGGATTAGTTTCTTACATTAATATTTAGTAATCTTACTGTAAGTTAAAATCTTGTCAGTGTTTCCGGTTGAAACCTAAAGCGGTTATAAGGTCTTAAAATGTATGGAAAGAGACTTAAAAAAGGTCTTAAAAGGTATTGAATTTCACTCTCTGATTCCTTTAAATACTCTGAAATATGAATCAATAAACGTACAGTAAATCAATAATAGAACGCCTAAAATAAAATAAAAAAATATAAAAATGGCTGTGCAATTAAGGGAAAATATCTAATTACAATTTTTTTTTTGACGTATTGCAAATTCGATTTGATTTGCAATTTAATTTTGTAGTCAAGCTTCAGCTTAATATTCTATATTGTAGCTTCTTTTTTGACATTGATTCATCTATTAATGCTTTTGAAGCGGCAGACGCCATCATCCCACTTGTTTGCGATTTCCTCTTTGGTTGTTTTTTATTGTGGGCGTTCCGCATAGTTCGGTTGCGCAATTCTGATTGGGCAGAACGAAAGTGTGCTCACTCATTTGGCTAGTAAGACTGTCACACACGGCAGTCACGCATTTGCTCTGGGCGGGGGAAGTTAAATAATATATATTTCATATAGCGATTAGCTAATTGCAATGTTTCAAATCGCGATTGGGATTCGATTTTGATTAATCACACGGCCCTACTGCATACAAATATGTGAAAACAGTATGTGTAAATGTTTATTGATATACTGTATAGGCATGGACCGGTATAAGACTCTGATGGTAGAAACTTGGATAAAAAAAAAATATTGTTATTGTGATTACTGCTCTAAAATATGTTCTTTTTAAATATCTGGGTGAAAAACATCAACTTTTTTACCTATTGAACACTACATTTATTTTAAGAAACACTCAAATATTTTGGAACAGTAAACATGTCAGGCTAAATAATTAAATCATTGACTGCTGCTCAGATTTCTTTACAACTTAAAAATGCATCTTTGGATATCTTTCTTTTCTTTAAATAAGGTACAGTAAGTAAGCCACTGCATTGTTTAGGTCAGGGGTGTCCAAACTTGGTCCTGGAGGACCGGTGTCCTGCATATTTTAGATCCAACCCCAATTAGACACTGAACCAGCTAATCAAGCTCTTTCGTGTACTAGAAACTTCTAGGCAGGTGTGTTGAAGCAAGTTGGAGCTTAACTCTGCAGGACACTGGCTGATATGATATTTTTATCATACTGATGAAAAAAATTTCACGGTATTGTGATTACTGCTGTAAAAGATATTGTTTTTAAATGTTTGGGAAAAAACAAAAACTTTTTTCCCTTTGAAAACAATATATTTTATTTTTTGAAAGATTTATAATATTTTGGAACAGTAAACATGTCAGGCTAAATAATTCAAATGAATCATTGACTTCTGCTGTCTTCATTAGTTTCAAAAACACAGATTTCTTTACATTTTAAAACTGCATCTTTGGATATATTTTCTGCTAAAGTGAAGATACTGTTGTACTAAAAAAAAAAAAAAAAAAAAAAAAAAGTAAATAAAAAGTCTTACACGTACCTTAGGAACAGTATTACAGAAAATGTTGGTGGTTTTAAAACCAATCCGCGATATACCTTGAAATCGGTTATTGTTCCATGCCTAGTGTTGACCAGTAGCTTTTGATGAAGAGGGTCCTTTTCTGTTGGAGAGACGGTTGCTCTAAAAACTAAAATAAATATATAAACAAATAAAGGTTTCCTTGTTGTGTGTTGTGTTATGTTAATTAATTACATGCACTTGCTATATGGTTAGGGTTAGAATGCGGGTTAGATTTAGGGTTAGTTAGATGCGTGTAATTCTGCATAATTAATTAGTAAGTACATGGAACATATCAAAATATAAGCATTACATTGCTCATTTTCTATTCTGGTGTGTAACAAGGTGTATGTAGTAAAATGTTATGTATACAAATGTCTGTCATTTATTTGCATGCCTTACAGTATGATTTAATTCATTATGTTGTCTAACTCGACTAAAGTTTGTTATTTAAAAGTTTGCAATGACCAAGTTGGTCCCACTTTAAATTGTCACTTATACCTGTGAACTTACACTGTAACTAGATGTGTAAGTAGTATGTAACTACAATGTATGTACACACTGGTACATAGTATTTACTTGTGTATTACTGGTGTAACTACACACATGTAACAACCCACTGAATAGTATGTGCAAGTTCAAATGTGTAACAGGACATTAACAACACAAGCTTTGGTAAACTACCCCTTTAATGTGAATTACTGATGTGACTCTACAATTTACCTTAAAACAACATATAAACATAAGGCATTTGTATATATTCTATATACGTTTTTGGCAGAAGTTTGCTGTTGTTAAACAGTTGCACAAAGGTTTAGTTTTATATATTATACAGTAATTTGTGACCATTGTATACTTTATATTGAGTGGACAGTTCCTGAGGATTTACCCTGCAATTACACTGGTATCACAAGGTGAAACCTTCTAATGCAGCATTATTTCTGCTATTCTTATTCTAATAGTGTTCAGAAATACATGGTATGCAAACAGGTGTGGAGGTGGGAAAACAACTGCAAGTACATATTGTTGTTACACAATACACTTATGTAATTCTTGTTACAGATGTGTACTTTTTTAAGTGTTGTCACCAATGTCCTGTTACACATTTGAACTTATACTATTGTGTGTTGTTACATGTGTGTAGTTACACCAGTATTGCACAAGTAAATACTATGTACCAGTAGAGCTGCGCGATTAATTGAAAAATCTCGATGAACAGATCTGGATTCGACCCCCTAGACGATCTTAATCCAGCATTTCTACGATTCTGCCAAACATATTTTCAAGTTCTGGAGAGAAGCAAAGACAGTCACACAAGTCTTCACACTGTTTTACAAAAGTTGCTCGTTGCAATGTGGACACCTCTAAATGGTGTTGAAAGTAGGCATGGGACGATAACCGTTTTCAAGGTATACCGCGGTTTGGAAAAGTCAAGGTTATCATACCGCCAAAATTTTCTCTAATACCATTTCTAAGGTATGTGTAAGATTTTTTTTTTTTTTTTTTACATCTTTTTTAACAACAGCATCTCCAGCAGAAAAGATATCCAAAGATGCCATTTTAAATTTGTGTTTTTGAAACTAATGAAGACAGCAGAGGTCAATGATTCATTTTCATTATTTAGCCTGGCACATTTACTGCTCCAAAATATTATAAATGTTTCTCAAAATAAATATATTGTGTTCAAAGAGGAAAAAAACTTTTAGTTTTTTACCCAGACATTTAAAAATAATATATTTTAGAGCAGTAATCACAATACCGTGATACCATGATATTTTTATCCAAGGTTATCATACCGTCAGAATCTTATACCGGCCCATGCCTAGTTGAAAGAGTCACATACTGTATTAATAAGGCATAATTCACCCAAAAATGTAATTTCTGTCTTCATGTAATGATGTACTCGCGGCCGCAAAATCACACATGACGTGAGCCGCTGACCGTGAGCTGTTACCACAGAGAGGGCGGGCGCGCGCCTGTGAATGAAGTCTACTTTAGTGAACAGAATAGGCTGTGAATAACAGGTAATAAAGTTGCAAATAACATCCAGTTTGTGGCACAGAGTGATCGTTTGGGAGCTGCGCGGGAAGTATGAACCGCACTT
The DNA here is from genome assembly GCA_903798195.1 of Danio kyathit. Taxonomy (NCBI): domain Eukaryota; kingdom Metazoa; phylum Chordata; class Actinopteri; order Cypriniformes; family Danionidae; genus Danio; species Danio kyathit. The sequence continues at coordinate 18,956,568 of LR812537.1, read as the reverse complement.
AGAAATGAAAATAAAACCGAAAGCGTGCACATCATTTAAACAATCATATCGCATTTTAGAGTAATGATAAGGATAAGCGCTTAATGTTTTTCTGTCATAGCGAACCTAAAGTGTTGTGCATGAGAATAAATGTGTACCAGTGTTAGTATAACTACTGTAGCCCATATAATGTTGAATATAATGCAAGATAGAATCTGATAATGACAAATGTCTGATTTTACCAGTAGAAAAACATGTTCTAATACTGTTTAATAATGTTGTCAATGACAAATGACAAGCATGCGTCTCAAACATAATAATTCAACTTCAGAATTATGAATAGCTGTATTCTGATGTCATCACTTTACTGTGCATTAATGACCAGGACATATTTAAAGTCCTCCATTCAAGGTCTATTCAAAATGTAGCATTTTAACCAACAGTAGACCTACACATGATAGTATTATTATTGTTTTATCATATGTTTGAGAAATAACAATAATAATAGGCTACTCATATTAACCTTTGTTGAATTGTGAGAAAATCGTGATCTTTATTTTAAGCAAAAGAATCGCGATTCTCATTTTAGCCAGAATCATGCAGCTCTGTGTACCAGTGTGTACATACACTGTAGTTACATACTACTAACACATAGTTACCATGTAAGTTCACAGGTGTAAGCGACACAATGTAAAGTGGGACCTAAAAATCTGTGATTTTTCTTTCCCTATTGGGGAAAAAAAATATATCTTTCAATATATTAGGGGTGTCAAAATTAATTGTTTCTTCGGTGCAATTCGGTATTGGTTCAGTAATAATCATAACCGGTTATTGTGTACTGACATCATTTATCTCATATGCGCTATGTTGCGGTAGCTTACTATGGCGAGGGAGGCGAGTGCGAGTATTTAAAACGCTCCAACTACTTAAAAATGCAGAAACTGCACAATTTCACTGCATGTGTGTTTGGACAGTCTTTCACTGACACTAACAGCAAAAGCCCCTATTTCACTGCGATTGTGAGAATGAAAGTAAACTCTATTTCTCTCTCTCTCTCACTGTGGCCCGTTTGACCTGCTGGGCGTGACTTTTCCTCTCCTCTCGGCTGTTACAGCGATACTTCTGGATACAGACACGGGCGCGTGTCTGCAGTGTCTTCTCCACCGCATTTGTTATGGATCAGCTGTGTTTGTATTAAATGACAAAATTGTATTACAAATAGTATATAAATATAAATATATTTATACATTTTAATACAAGAATTGTTGTGCTGTGAAGAAAATATAAAACTGTGTATGGAAAGCATTGTCAATGCACCGTGATGCACTGAGAAATCGAATTGATCCGAATTGATGGCATGATAATCGTAACCGAACCGAACCATGAGACCCAGTGTAGGTTCACACCTCTACGATATATACTATATCATAGTCTAGGATTTAGTCAATGGTTATGATATGCTTTAAGAATATTAGAATTTAAGCATTAAACATTATAATATTAATAATAGTGTCTACACTTTTTCTGAGTGTGTTTTTAGTGTGTACAGCTGACTCCAAAAGATTTTCATATTCTTCATTTTTTGTCCATAACATTATATATTGCATTGACGTATCAGGAGAACGTACAAACACATTAGACCACTGACAGATTTTAAATGCGAAATGGCATTTATTAACATTAATTACATTATTCTGTTTGCGTTTGACATGACAGACAGGTGCGTGATGCGTGAGGCTAGCAAACACAATGTAGCTTTCAGTTAAGATGAACAAAGTATCCATAATTATACTTTATAGATAAAGTCATTGTATACAGAGCCATAGACCTTTATCTGGCTCGAGTTTATAGCCGTTTCACTTTATTTCAGGACGCATTAATGCCGCTCTGTAGGTCTATTGGAGACATTCACAAATATTCCTAGGAAATCTACTAAATGTTGGAGACATACTTGTTACATAAACGCACTAAATCGCACTTCAGCAGCGTTAATTTGAGAGCGCACAAGAAAATCTGCACTTGAGCAGCTTATATTTGAGGGGGCGCAGAAGTTTTGTGCAGGAACAGAGGAAATCGGCGCACAAGCAAAGAGATGCTCGTGCTCATATTACATAAATGCGATCTCAACTTGAAATACTGCGCTCACGACATTTGTCATTGAAAAAACGCCATAGGTAGTTGGTAGGTAAAAGGCCTGCCGCCACAGCTGGAAAACATCCTAGAGGAAACACCGTGTTGTGTTGCAAATTTCTAACTTTTAATCTATAATTCATGCCAATCATTAATTTGACATGTTCTCTTTGACACTTGCCATGGACTACAGTGCTGTAGAGTAAAAAATAACAAACAACAACTGATAGCTGATAGCATCTGTTTGTTTGGCTATTAGCAGGATATGGTTTCATTAATATTGTCATGCATGGCTGACGCATCCTTTTCTTCACTCATGACTGATCTTCAAGTCATCCATGCAAATATGGGTTCTGACATCTCACCATTTCATCTTTCACTGATCAAGTTTCTATGATCAAGCAGAAGAACAGTCTTTTCTAAGTATATATTTTTAAAATGATTTAATATATTTATATATTACTTGCAATCACAAGCTTGCACTATGCATTGTTGCAATGTATAGTTACTTTTTTTGAGAGGTGCGCATCAGCGTCAAAGTCAGCATCGGCGAGGGCTGTGCAACAGCGTGCAGGCTGCGCCAGAACAACATTGGACAGCTGGTACGATCCAAATCTGATCTTGCACGTGCGCTATGATCTTTGTAATTTATTAGCCAACAAAAGCCATAAAGTTAGACTATTATAAGGCAATAGAAAGTTGTCATGTATGCCTACTATATCCCAAATGTTCTGAAGCCATTCTATAGTTTCATGTGAAGTACAGTTGAATATTCAAGTGGTTAAATTCATGTTCAGTTTAGCGCTTCCCTCCGCTGTGCCTGTCAATCATTTTCCATTCATTCACAATTCAAATTGCGTGGCGCAGGCATTTATGACAACACAAAAAAAACTTTTGCCAAGACTATTTGTTCCTATTTGTTTAAATAATCAGTGGAGAAATGCATTTAGTTTTGCATTAAATTGGTTCATTTTGACCTGCAACAAGGAGTTTATTGCTGTTTCTAAATCATGTTGCGCTGTCTGTTAGATCAACAGATCGCTTTCGCAACACTTGAGTAAAGCGGGTTATTACTTGCTCCTCACACACAAAGTAGGTCTACCTGAAATTATAAATTAGAAAAGGATCAACAATACATTGAACAGATCCTCAACGCATTGTTTTTTTCTCTTTGTGCTGCTAAGTTTTGGAAGTGTCCGCAGATACCGTAGGGCTGCATGCTGTGTCTCACTGATGCATCAAGCGCTTTATTCATGATGTGTGCCGCTCCGTAAAAGTTATTCTCACAATTATTTGCATCCTCGCATCCTTTTTTATTCGCATCCTCACATCTGAGATTATTCTTTTTAGTCTAATGCTACTCTGAAACTGTGAGTACAGTGTTTCCTCTAGGATTTTTTCCAGATGTGGCGGCAGGCCTTTTGATCTACCAACTACCTTTGGCGTTATTTCAATGACAAATGTGACGCAGTACTACAAGTCGAGATTGGATTTGTGTAATACAAGCATGCAGATCTTTTTGCTTGCGCTAGGATTTCCTCTGTTCGTGCACAAAACTTCTTGCACGCCCTCAAATAAACGCTGCTCAAGTGCAATTTAGCGCATTTACGTAGTGAATTTGTCTCCAACCCTTATTAGTTTTGCAAGGAATAATTATGAACGTCTCCAATAGACCTACAAAGCGCCATTAATGCGTCCTGAGGTAAAGTGAAACGGCTATAAACTCCAGCAAGATAAAGTCTTTGTTTGTTGTATGCAGCCATAGACCTTTATCTATAAATAAAGTATAATTATAGTATAAATTATAATTAAAGTATAAATGGAAACTGCGTTCATCCTAACTGAAAGCTATACGCCGAGGTTGCTTGCCTCACGCATCATGCACCTGTCAGTCAGTCAGTCCATAGATATGAGTCAGTCAGTCAGCAGGTCACCTTAAAGGGTTAAACAAATAACGCACAGCACTACTACGGTTACAGAAAAGCTTGCGCTGTTATAATTCACTTACCTTTTAATACGTTTTGGGGCGATTTAAAAAAAAAACGTCAATGTTTAGAATGAGAAGCTGTAATGTAGCCGTGGCGGGATGAATTTTGGCGTAGCGCCCCGCCATGGTAGAATGAATGTAGCGGAAACCTTGGAGTATTTCACTGAAATTGTATTTGTTTTAATATTTTATTTAACAGGCCGTGTTTTGGTGCTGAAGCATATAAGTGGACCTTATATTGAACTTCACCTCAAATGTCATTCGTTCTTTGTGATTATTTTGTAGATAACTGACCAACAAAAATACATTAAAATTAAGATACAAATTATACCAAACGAAATTTGTTCCAAAAAGATAATTTTTCAGACAAAAATAGATGACCAATGAACACAACTGTGTGGGTGGATGATTTGCTTCGCTCCATTGAAAATATGAATTTAATTAATGCTCCACTGTAATTGTTATATCACAAACCTGTTGTATACAGTATTTGCTACATGTTTAATATAAGTCATGAGCATCTGATTTTTCCTCGGTGCTGATGTGCTTTAATTTAATTCTCCATCTCACTCACGGTGCGATTGGGCAAGGGAGTGTTTTATAAGTAAAACTGGCCTCAGACAGTATAGTTTAGGCTGGGCAAAACCAGCAGGAAAATATCAGGCTTTGCTAAAAGGCTGGTTATTTTACCAGCAATGAGGGTCTATAGTGTAGCCTTTTACAGATTTCACAGAGGAAAATCTTAATATTAAAAAAGGAAACATAAGCTGGACCACAACAGATCATATCAGTGTCTTAATGAATGCCCAAATAATGTAGCAAGCATCATGTTTTTAGTTAGATGGTGTTGTCTGTCATGTATAGTTGGCCTATAGTAGGGCTGGACAATAATTCGATTTCAATATATATCGCGATAGATTTTTTTCCGATAACGGTGATATGATTTTTAAACCCATATCCGGTATTTCGATATAATTTTGCATATATATAATTATATACATAAGATCTTGTACATTGTATAACTTGTCACTGAAGGACGTTCAGCACTCAGCCGTCAGAAAGAGCTTGATGTCACCTGCGTGACACGTCACAGGACACGCTCCCAGCGCTCAGTCAGCAGCACAGCAGTTGGTCAAGCTCCGTGCCTCCGTCGCAGAAAGTTTTAGCTACAAAATGAGTGCCCTGAATGCAGATGTGAAAACCGGCACTGCTCATACCCCTAAATTTCAATAATATCACGCGTATTTTTGTGTCAAAACGCCACGGAGAAGCGAGATCAGCCATCGGTGGCAGACTGCGGAGATATGACTGAGGCCAGCCCAAAATCTATCCAAAACCCGCCGAAATGCACATTCATGCATGCAATCGAAGTCAAAACCGCCCAATCTGGCAACACTGACTGAGGCCTCTATCGCGATCGCTCGGTGTCGCGCGCACTCGCTCTCTCTGTCAGTGACGGTGCTGCGCGCATTAGTTTCCAGCATTCGTCAAAAGTTAACCCCCAAATTGACACAGGTAATAAAAAGATTCAGTCATGTTCATGTTGTGAAACACTATCAATATGTCCACTGTTGAATATATTAGACTTTTGTTTCAATAGCGATGTTAACACTTTTAATAGAGGAAGTCCTCGGCTATGCAGAGGTTATTATCAATCAGAAATTGAGTGTACATAGTTTTACATTAGGAAATGCAGTCTTGAATTTACAAACAGTCGGCAAGTACCGGAGAACAGATGTAACACAATGATTAAATTTAGTTTTCAGTCACGCTCATGTAAAGGTATAATATTCAACTCGCTTAGTTGTGCCTTCATTCATTTTTGTTTTCAGTTGTGACATCAGGCACGAGTCTTCAAACACATGATTATTTACAACACGTTTTTAAACATAGTAGTTTTATTTCTAATAACTACTTTTTTGTCTTTCCCATGGTGACAGTCAGTGCATAATATTTGACTAGTTATTTTGCAAGATTTTGCAAGTTTTATTCAGACAAAGTCCCTTTAAGTATTCTGTAGTGTTTGATTCAGATTAAAGTGTTATTTAAAGACTTGTTAACTAGGAAAGTTAGAATAATTAGTCAAGTTATTGTATAACTGGTTTGTTGTGTAGACAATCAAAAAATATACAGTAAATATTTCTTAAGGAGGCTAATAATACTGACCTTAAAATAGTAAAAAAAAAAAAAAAAAAATGCTTTTATTCAAGAAATAAACTAAAGAAAAAAGACTTATTACGACTCCAAAATATTTTTTGTTTTATAGGAAATACTGTGAAAATGTCCTTGGTTTGTTAAAGATCACTTGGAAAACATTATTTTAAGTTAACGGGAGGGCAAAAAAGTTGACTTCAACTGCGTATAAGCTAAGTCTGAGACTTTTATTTAATTGATAGTTTATTTAAACATTTCTTGTTTGTAAAGGCTAAATATAAATAATATGTGAACATTAATTAAATTTTTTTGTACTGTTTTTATAAAAAAAAAAAAAGCTATAAGAGCCTGGAGGTATTATAGACTTTGCAAATTCAGTTTGTAGACATTTGTAGGTAAATGTGTGCGTTCTTGGCAGTTTTCTGTCTTTTTATTATTGTCCATATCGATATCGGAATTATATCGTATCGACCGAAATTAAGAAATATATCGTGATATAAATTTTTGCCATATCGTCCAGCCCTAGCCTATACTGTAGGTCTTTTATTTTTACTAAAGAAGATATATTATTTGAGTTTATCACCAGAACTACAGCAACTGTATTATGTATAAAAAAAAAAAAAAACGGCCCAGTGTTGGGATCGGATCTGTATCGGTTGATACTCTAAATTTTGGTATCGGGATCGGATTAAAAAAATGGAATCGGGGCATCCCTAGTATTTGCGGTGGTGTTTCTAACAGCTTAATAGATCAAAAATAACCATTTTTACATGTTCATCTGGCCTACTACATGCTGAAATATTGATCGGAAGTTCTTTGACTATTTAGGGATGGCTAACACTGTGCAATAAAGCTCCAACAGTTAACAATACTTCATTTAACTTTTGTTAATTCTAGCTGATGTTCATTTTTTTGTTAATACCTAATAACTGATTATAATCAGAGTTATAATTATTACACATTGTAATCTGTTTATTTAATGGAGTTAATAACAAATACAACATAATAGTGATTTTCTAACTAATATTAACATGGTAATTGTAATAAATCTCTTGAATTATAAGGTTTTTTTTCCACTGTTGATTTTAATCCATTGACTAACAAGTTTAATAATGAGACTTTATTGTAAAGTGTCACTGCACTTTATTATCTTTTTGGAATTTAGGTTGAATAAACAGTAGTATATATTTACAATAAAACGATACACAGATCATTTTTTGTTATTATACCTATTAAAGTAACTTTAATGCTTATTACAAAAATACCGTATATTGTGATAAAAGCTTCAGCAATTAACTGCAGCAAGAAAATTTGATACCGTCATAAGCCCAGTTGATCTATGTAACTAGTGAAACTGCTACTGTCCTTATCATATGTGACCCAGTATCAGAGCTGTCCTATAGCAACAGTCTGACACTTCAATCAGCTTGTGCAGTTGAGGGATCTAGATTAGATGTTATCCTTTATCCTGCTCTGGGTGCAAGTGGACATTTCACATCTGCTGTCCCAGAGTTCATAGTGCACATTAGAGCTGGTGTGTAAAGCTGCTCCAGCAGTATAGGGAAGAGAACTGAGATGACATTCTGTTTAAAGAAGCTTATTAGTGGAAGCCTAACAGCAAACCATTGAAGCAAACTGTCCACATAATGAGTTCAGTGGTGATTCAAAATGACGTCATTTCAGAAAAGAAAGAAGAAGAAAAAAACGTCTGAATAAATTTAGCAAGATTACTAGAAAGCCAAAACTGACGTTTGTTCCACTTTCTTTTGAAGAGGAAAAAGCAGAAGTATCATAATGGTCTATAATAAGAGCAACCGTAAGCGACTTTACCCAGCTGCTTTAGTAAAAGCGCTGAATGTTTTGTCTCAGCTAATTATTTACAATCATGCATTATCACTGGATTTGTGCTAGCAATGGAGCTTGAACTTTGTATTGTTTTGATTCAAATTATTAGCTGGAAATGTAACTTTTTGTGAACACATTTTTTTAAGCATTTCAAGTTGATATTTTCAGCATCCACACCTACAGTTGAAATCAGAATTATTAAACCCTCTTTGAATTTTTTTCTTTTTTAAATATTTTCCAAATTACTGTATGTTCAACAGAGCGAGGACATTTTCACAGTATGTCTGATAATATTTTTTTTCTTCTGAAATAGTCTTATTTGTTTTATTTTAGCTAGAATAAAAACAGTTTTTAATTAAAAAAAAATAAAAAATTAAGGTCAAAATTATTAGCCCCATTTAGCTATATATTTTTTCGATAGTCTCCAGAACAAACCATCGATATACAATAACTTGCCTAATTACCCTAACCTGCCTTACCTAATTAACCTTGTTAAGCCTTTAAATGTCACTTTAAGCTGTATAGAAGTGTCTGGAAAAATATCTAGTAAAATATTATTTACTGTCACAATGGCAAAGATAAAATAAATCAGCTTTTAGAGATGAGTTATTAAAACTGTTATCTTTAGAAATGTGTTGAAAAAAATCTCCATTAAACAGAAATTGGGGAAAAAAAATAAACAGGGGGGCTAATAATTTCACTCGCCTGGGAAATAAGAATTTAACTCACCTGGGAAATGAGACTACGTGAATGGTTTGTGAGCACAATTAAGTGCACACAGCATGGGGGTTTAATAATTCTGACTTCAACTCTATGGGCCCTATCATACACCCGGCGCAATGCGCGACGCAATTGTTGTTTGCTAGTTTCAGCTTGATGCAAGAGTAATTTTGACTCAAATGCATTTGCGCTCACATGTGCGCCCATAGGCATTCTGGTCTAAAAAAGGAGGTGTGTTGAAGGGCACTGCTATTTTGAGAAACTAGAATAGACTGTTTAATAGACCAGATAAGAGGAGGTCTACAGTCCAGCGCAGAGCCCGTTAGTTGTGCGCCTCGCTAAAACTTTGCTTAATACACACAGGATGTAGAGCAATACACAAATATCTTTACAAATGAAAAAGAATTAAAGGATTAAAATATTACAAAAATTATTATTTTCTAGCCTACATAACTATAAAAACCCCTGCCTCCATGCCTTCTTCATCTTGGGGGGGCTTTTGTATAATGTTATTATTAGTAGTAGTTAGGGATGTCAGTTTCTACAAAATCCCATGATCGATGATCATTTAAATTAACGATCAATCAATCGATTAATCGTTAATCCTTATAAACCATATCTTTATAAAATACATACGAATAGGCTACTGAAGAATGAGCCGAATATGCAATGCATTATGGTTCTTGCTTAATCGTCACAACGAAATAAGCTAAGCATTCATTTTATAGATATAAACTATAAAAATAAAAAATAAGACATTTTAAGTAATCAACATTATATGTAAAAAACCCAAACTAGGCTACAAGCTGAATGCGTCAGAGGTGAACATGCGGCACACGCTTCTGTTAAAGCTTCAGTGAAGAACAAACCATTTAGGCTATGACAGACCAATGCTATCTCACGGCTAGTGTTGGACAATATAAGAAATTTTCAGATTGCCATATTGTCCCCCTGTGAGATCGCCGACACGATATATGGGCGCGGCAGTGTTAGGTTTCTAATTTGCTCATTTATTTAACCATTTTTAAACGTATTTAATGGGCCTAAACTTTCGGCTGCTTTTTTAAAACTTATTTAATAATCTACTTCATTTGCATTATGTTTTATCTCAGAAAATAATTCAAACCAAATCACCGCGCTCTTACAGCTAAACTGTGTGGCGCGGGACAGGATTTGATGGTGATTTCGGGTGGTTCGATGGCTCCATGCCATTATCATGCTGCAAAATGCATATAATATAAATGGATGCAAGCAAATGAAATTATATTTATCTGCGCACGGAAGAAACAAGGATGCATGCATTAAAGTCCTTTCAGACGGGAGGCGGACGGAGGTCTCACCGCCTGCGCGTGTTTCTATGCGTGCGTTTATACATGTTTTGTTTTTCAGAGCGCACCGCGGCTTCAGGTCTGATCATAATCACAAAAGTAGTCATTAACAGTGTCACCTCTGTATTTGCTAAAATCTAACACAATGTTGCGCTTGGGATATGGGTTTATTGTTTGTCAGAGTTTTGTTTAGACTATTGCCGACGCGCCGCAGCTCTGGCTCTAATATTAGAACTGAGCTCAGTAAAATGTTGTTTGATAAGTTATTAATAATCTGTTCAATAATTCGTTAAAGCCAAAACGAATGGTAATTTAATATAGACTATTAAAAATATATAATAGAAAAATTATATATATATATATATATATATATATATATATATATATATATATATATATATATATATATATATATATATATATATATATATAGCTTATATAAATAAATATAGGCTTAACATATTTTTTAATTAAATAATTGGGCTATTTTCTGAAATATGTGCATGTCTGTTTTTATCATTCCATCAAATTAATTCGATTGCAGCACCTGTTCATCCAGAACAGATCAGCTGGTTTCAGTTCTTTTTATTTTTTTTCTGTAGTTTCATTTTTACAAATAACTTTATTTAATTTGTTTATTAATAAAATTTAGTTTGCAAATTAATCTGCTATGAGATGGGGCTGTGTATGGTAGAGCCCTCACGTGCAGCGCGCGTCTGCTGCTGCGAGAGAGAGAGAAAGAGCGCAATGCAAATATTAAATTTTTCACATGCTGATGTGTGTGAAATTGCGAATACATGTCTATAATCGCCTTGCAATTTAAAAAATTATTGTATTTTTCCCTTTAGGAAGGAAACTCTATTTAAATTCAAGCTAAATATGCGTGGTGCTGAAGTCCAAAAGTGCCGGTCAAGTGATGTTGATGTGAACAGCTGAAGCTGTTAAATTATCTGTAGTTCGTTTATTATTAATGGTGATGATTAAAATAATAATGCTGTTCATTTTATATAATAATGTAATTAAAACATGTAATATATCATCCGAAACAAGCTATATCGTCTTTAAAGTCGTCATGAGTCTCAGCTCTCTGCGATATATTTGCCTATATCCTCAATACACAATATCCTCCATTAAATCAAGTAATTTTGTTAAGCAGGACAGGCTTAACAAAATTCGCAGGACTAAACATGTTTCCAGACTGAGATTGATTGATGACGAGAGAGCAGAAACCTGTAAGAACGGAGATGTTCACCGCATGTCTGGCCGTGATGAGCGATTTTTAAAATGAAAGCATATTTGTTACAGTCTGTCAAGATTGCTAAAACATCTTAATATTTCAGAGAAAATAGTTAAAGTTTGCATAACCAATGATCTCATCCACGCGTGATCTACCCATACTTAAATATCATGCGACCTATTTTTTCATTACCTGACCCGCAGATTAACGGCAGCACCTGTAAATATAACCGAGATCCCCGCGGGTCTTATGCATCGCCCAATATGCAGTCAAGAGACTGACTCCATGGTCATGTAAACTGTACACACTTGATTATGTAATGTGTAAAGTCGTGAATAAGTGTCTCGCAGCGCAAAGCATGTCTTATCCTTTATATGTCAATGTTTAATCGGTCATCGATAAGGTCGATCGATTAAAGGCTTATCGACAATTAATCGATGATCGAGTAATCGTTAACATCCCTAGTAGTAGTATTATTAACTATATGCATATTTATAGTTGTTTTATTAAAAACAAGCTTAGATTTGCCCACCTATCAGGTTTTAGTCCATATGGGGGCTAGCATGTGTATTTGGATATAACTCAGTTTTTGACCACACTTCATTATTATTGTTTATTTATTTATTTGCAGGAAATTAGAACTGAATTTAGAAATAGTTTTGAAACAAATCTTTGCGCTTAACAAACAAAATTAATTATGGATAAGCTAATGCATGTCTGTGCGTACAACACGTTTCCTTTTCCACGAGAGTGAAAGTGAAAGTAAAGAATGAGGAGGCTCATTCCCTCATTCTCGCGCGGTAGATGCTCTGTTTTCTCACTAGTGAAGCGTTCAGTTTTTCCACTTACAAAGTCCGCCATGCAAATAGCAAATGTGCTATGGCGCGACACAACTGACTCTTAAAGGGAATGGGAGATGAGACTCTGATTGGTTTATTTTCCAAACACACCTATAACTCATTAAGAGAATAAGCTCAACCCTGTTAGACCATGCACCGCGGCGCAAAGCGGAATTTCCCATCCTTAAAATAGCAAAAGTGGATTCTGACACGCCCTTAATGCTTTTGCGCCCTGCACTTTGGGCTTTGCTCCTAGATCGTTACAATAGGGCCCTATGTCTCAAAGTAACTGTGCACGTATATGACATAGTGAACACGCATTATAATTACATTTTTTTTTTAATTTTCTTCTTAACTTTTAATTATTATTATTAGTGTGTATATATATATATGGTTAATGGTTATATATGGTATAATCTGCCTAGGTATAATCATATAATAAGAGATAAGTATATTGAAATGGGCACACAGTGAGCCTCAGTAGGCATGGACCGGTAAAAGATTTTGACGGTATGATAACCTTGGATAAAAAAAGTCACGATATCATGGTATTGTGCTCACTGCTCTAAAATAGATTCTTTTTAAATGTCTGGGTAAAAAAACAATATTGTTTTCCCCTTTGAAAACAATATATTCTATTTTTTGAAAGATTTATGATATTTTGGACACACATCAGGCTGTATAATTAAAATGAATCATTGACTTCTGCTGTCTTCATTTGTTTAAAAAACACAGATTTCTTTACAATTTAAAAGGGCATCTTTGGATATTTTTTCTGCTGGAGAAACTGTTCTAAAAAAAAAAAAGTTTGACTTTTCTAAACCACGGTATACCTTTAAAACGGTTATCGTCCCATGCCTAAGCCTCAGACACCATTGTTTCCTTATAGGGCTGGGCGGTATGATTAATATTTTATTTCATGTTATGAGAAAGTTAATTTCACGGTAACAGTATCTTTCACAATGTAGTTTTTTATAAAGGTAGTTATTCCAGAAAATGTACAAAAGGGCTTTATATAATAAATAAGCTTGAAGATTTAAGAAAATGATCTTACTTGATTATTTTGTATTTTATTTTTAACCTTATAAACAAAATGTCACTTTAGATGAACATCAAATTCCACTGTATGTTACATTTCAGTTTTATGTGGACAGACCTTATTATTATTAAAAACATTTCACAAGTAACATATTCTCACAGATATAAATTATATAACAGGAAAATAAGACTTAAATATGAAAATATAAATATGTTATACGTATAGTGCCACTACAACAGCTGTGCTCGCAACAAAGTAAAAATTTGGGAAACAAAATGCTCAAATGTAACTCTTGCCAACACAACTCTCACAATTCCAGCAACTGCAGTACTTGAATACATTTTTTTCTACAGCAGGGGATATTGTGAATGCTCAGAGATAACAGCTTCTACCTGAAATATTATGATTTTTTTTGCAAAAAACTAAAAAAACAAAACTGCAAGTAACCCAAGCAAAGGCTTAAGTTCTTACTGTTAAATGTACCTGAATAGAACGCTATATTTTATTTTTGTTTTTATTTTTGCATCGTTATTTCTTTAAGGAGTTGTCCCTTAATTTTGTCTTTGTCATTTCAATAATATTTCAAAAGTTTTAAAATGGTTTTATTTTCCAGAGACAGGCCTATTTATTTATTTTTCTTGTTGAAGGTGCAGTTTAAATGCACAAAATAAACGCATTGAAAATTGATAACACTTTGGAATTTTTTTATTTGCATGTCAGTTTATTTTAAAATTTTTGTTTAAAATATTATCATACATGTCTTATCGTGAACATCCTATTGTGATACACATCGTATTGTGAGGTGAGTGTATCGTTACATCCCTAATTATTATTGATACTAAGTGATGTCTTCTTGTTAAAAATATAAAGCAATTGGCAACACTGCTTGTAGGGTTGTGAACCTATACTGGTCTCACAGTTCGGTTATGATCATGTCAATGATTTGGTTAAATTCGATATCATGGTGCATTGACAATAAAGCTGGGCTGATAAACAATATTATATCGAATTGCGATCAAATTTATGTCAATAACAATCATAAGCTCTGGACTTTTTTTTTACTCTATATTGATCTAAGAGCCAATCTCACAGCAGAAATGTGCAAGAATAAGAATCTAAAAGTGTGTTGATATTAGAGATGTACTGAATTATTGGCCACCAAAAATTAATCGGCCGAAAATATGTTATGCCATTTCATGGACCCTGTAATTTTTGTGGCTTCAGTCATTGTCGGGGTACTCTTTTAAATCTGGAAGCATTACCAACTTGCATCGAATTATATGTCGTTATCATTCAATATGTTAAAATTAATTACAACGATTGCATTTTTGCCATATCGCCCAGCCCTAATTGACAATGCTTTCCAGGCACAATTTTATTTTTGACTTCACAACACAAGAATACAATCTTGTCTTTTAATAAAAGCAGTCAGATATGTGAACTGTACCTTAATTTTACCTGCTCAAAGAAAACACTGTTTTTGTATGAAAGAGAACTTCATCTGCGTTTGATAACCACAACATTTCCTAAGGAGACAACACTGAGAAGTTTATCTAAGTTTATATTAGAGAAAGTGAGAGAGAGAGAGAGAGAGAGAGAGAGAGAGAGAAGGCTACAAGTAAGTGCACAGCTTATTCATATTCACAACCATTCCAAATATGTTCAGTAATGAAGTATGATCTGATACTAGCAATATGTCCTCACTGCAGTCTGCAGCACAATGACTTACTGCAGTGATCATCAACTGGCGGTCCGCGGGCCGAGTCCGGCCCGCTGAGCCGTTCAATCTAGCCCGCGACTGGATTCCAAAATACAGGCAGTGCAGAATTATTAGGCAAATGAGTATTTTGACCACATCATCCACTTTATGCATGTTGTCTTAATCCAAGCTGTATAAGCTCGAAAGCCTACTACCAATTAAGCATATTAGGTGATGTGCATCTCTGTAATGAGAAGGGGTGTGGTCTAATGACATCAACACCCTATATCAGGTGTGCATAATTATTAGGCAACTTCCTTTCCTTTGGCAAAATGGGTCAAAAGAAGGACTTGACAGTCTCCGAAAAGTCAAAAATAGTGAGATATCTTGCAGAGGGATGCAGCACTCTTAAAATTGCCGAGCTTCTAAGCGTGATCATCGAACAATCAAGCGTTTCATTTAACATAGTCAACAGGGTCGCAAGCGTGTGGAAAAACCAAACCAAAAACCACGGCGAAAAATAACTGCCCATGAACTGAGAAAAGTCAAGCGTGCAGCTGCCAAGATGCCACTTGCCACCAGTTTTGCCATATTTCAGAGCTGCAACATCACTGGAGTGCCGAAAAGCACAAGGTGTGCAATACTCAGAGACTAGGGCTGGGCGATTTTTTTTCGATTTTTTTCGATTAATTCGAATTTACGTTTTAAGACGATTTTATTTTTTATAAAATCGAGAAATCGCGATTTTTTAAATAAAAATATTAAAGCCGCTTTTCCACTATTGTGCCAAACCGTTCTAAACTGTTAGACAACCGTGCTGAATTGTGCTGATTCTGTGTGTTGATGTCGCGGCTCTGTCCCGCAGCCGCCTGTCTCTCCCGCGCGAGCTGCGAGACGGGCGCGCGCGCGCGCGAGGAGAGGAGAGGAGAGGAGAGAAGGCTCGACAGGCGGAGGTCCGCTCCTTGCCTCCTTCATTCTAATCATCCACCCGCCCGCACATATTATTTTATCTGATATATATATCCGCACCCGATCGCCACTTTAATAATTCTAATTCTTTGTTTTAAGCATGATGATAGGTGTAACTTTCTCCGCAATGTCCGGCGGCAGAGTAACAGCTCGTTAATTCATGCTCGAGCAAATGATGAGACGGACAAAAGTACTCGATGCATGCCCTTCTTTTACTTATTTCAGTGTTTTCAGTTTCACAGTGCAAAACAGCTCCCGGGTGAAATTACTGAAGTAAACATAAAACAAAAGAGCAGCATTTTGCTAAATATAGTCCTTTATATCCTGATATGCTGTGTTGATTCATTTGTTTTTTTATATTTAACTTGATGCATTCGTTATTTAATGTTTGAATACTGAAATCATTTAAATGGTTATATTTTACCATCAAAATGTAGTATATTTTATATCATTACCAACTTTTGATATAAAACCGCTGTTATTTTATTGATTGTTATGAAATAATTTAAGTGCTATATTTTTTATTCGTGAAAGTGCCCGCTCACTTTGACAAGGCCTGTCTAAATATATATTTCTGCCATGCCACTAATACAGATAAACTATTGTTGCATTATCATTGTTTATTTTTCTGTTATTTGAAATATTTATTTCCCCTCCAATCCTTTTCAATCTTCACGTTACATTTTGGTCATTTTCTCTCCAAAAAAAAATTGCCCAAAGCTGCACAACATATGACCTCTACATAAATACGGGTGCTGTGACTTCTATTGTAGCTATGTTTAGCATCCCTATATGAGAGAGTGCCATAACCACGTTTAGTCACACAGTTGCTTTTCTTTTACAAGTGAGCATGAAAAAAACTAGTTTCGGCATTTATTTAAATTTAAATGAACAAGGTAAGCTGGTAAGGTAGTTACACAGTAAAAACAAAATTAATAAAAAAAATAAATAAAAAATCGAAATCGAAATCGTGAATCGGTCAAACTTTATGAGAAAATCGAGATTTTTTTTTTTTGCCATATCGCCCAGCCCTATCAGAGACATGGCCAAGGTAAGAAAGGCCGAAAAAAGACCACCACTGAACAAGACACACAAGCTGAAACGTCAAGACTGGGCCAAGAAATATCTCAAGACTGATTTTTCTAAGGTTTTATGGACTGATGAAATGAGAGTGAATCTTGATGGGCCCATGGCTGGATCGGTAAAGGGCAGAGAGCTCCAGTCCGACTCAGGCCCCGTTTACACTAATACGTTTTAGTTTTAAAACGCATAAGTTTTGCTACGGTTACGCCATCCGTCCACACTACGCCGGAGTTTTTGAGCCCCGAAAACGAAGCGTTTTGGAAACGCTGGAGGGGTCGTTTTCATTCTAAAGCGCTGGTGCTCCGTCTCAGTGTGGATGGAGGAAAACGCAGACATCTGAAAACGGAGGCGGGGCTGCAGACATTCGCCTCTCTGATTGGGGCTTTTTCCTCAATATTAAGTAGCCTACACACAGTTCAGTCTTACTACCTCTCCGTGTACTGTAAGTTCAGACTTCGCAAGTTTGATATGGAAAACAAACTCCCGAGTGTGTACTTTATAAAGTCATTCACATCACCCTGGCTATGCTGTTTCACTATCTTAACAATAAAATGAAAACATGATGTGAGGAACTGCATATTTTCACTTTGATATTAGGAACAACAGACAATAAAAAATGTTGAGGCGTCGAGTAGCTGCATGATATGAGTGTCATCTTCAAGCATATTTATAACAAAACGGAGCCTATAACATTAGGCTACTGCCTCCTTTCATTTTCATTGAAAATACGAAACATACCCTCTCTCTTTCATTGAATATCCGTTTTAATGATCAATAATGGCCATTATAAAAGTATAACGTGCAATAAGTTTATACAATAGAGAAAATAAAGGCAAGCAATCAGTCAGATGTGCAGAATAGGTGTCCGCGGTTACATTAATTAATATATTAACTTATCTTTGCGCTCAGCCAAAACATATTACCTGAGAACAAGTATTAAATTCAAAAGACCAAAGTCGGGAATATGTCGTCAGATATAGACAACAAGATGAATTAAATATCACGTTTAACAAATATAGTGAGATTAGATCCAGCGGGAGATCCGTGATGAACAGTCCGACTTGTGCAGCTCTCATGTGGGTCTGTGTGTACTCAAAGCACGCTGCAGTGCATGCCAGAGAGTGTGTGTGTGGTCACGTGATGTGCGTTTTCACCGTTTTAATGTAGATGGAGAGCTGTTCAGAAACGCTGGGTGAAACGCTAGTGTGGACGCGGATCGTTTTCATTCTAAAACGTCGTTTTAAAACTAAAACGTACTAGTGTAAACGGGGCCTCAGACGCCAGCAAGGTGGAGGTGGAGTACTGGTTTGGGCTGGTATAATCAAAGATGAGCTTGTGGGGCCTTTTCGGGTTGAGAATGGAGTCAAGCTCAACTCCCAGTCCTACTGCCAGTTTCTGGAAGACACCTTCAAGCAGTGGTACAGAAAGAAGTCTGCATCCTTCAAGAAAAACATCATTTTCATGCAGGACAATGCTCCATCACACGCGTCCAAGTACTCCACAGCGTGGCTGGCAAGAAAGGGTCTAAAAGAAGAAAAAACTAATGACATGGCGTCCTTGTTCACCTGAACTGAACCCCATAGAGAACCTGTGGTCCATCATCAAATGTGAGATTTACAAGGTGGGAAAACAGTACACCTCTCTGAACAGTGTCTGGGAGGCTGTGGTTGCTGCTGCACGCAATGTTGATGGATTCTGTCAGTGTTGTGATCTGTTCACCATGGATGGCAGGCTTTTGAGTGTCCTTGCAAAGAAAGGTGGCTATATTGGTCACTGATTTGTTTTTGTTTTGTTTTTGAATGTCAGAAATGTATATTTGTGAATGTTGAGATGTTATATTGGTTTCACTGGTGAAAATAAATAATTGAAATGGGTATACATTTGTTTTTTGTTAAGTTGCCTAATAATTATGCACAGTAATAGTCACCTGCACACACAGATATCCTCCTAAAATAGCTCAAACTAAAAACAAACTAAAAACTACTTCCAAAAATATTCAGCTTTGATATTAATGAGTTTTTGGGTTTATTGAGAACATAATTGTTGTTCAATAATAAAATTAATCCTCAAAAATACAACTTGCCTAATAATTCTGCACTCCCTGTAGTGAGGATCTAAAAGAAAATAGTGGTCCACACTAGGGCTGTGCAATTAATCGAAATCGAATCTCAATCGCGATTTGGAACGTTGCGATTAGCTAATCGCAGGAGGATGCGATATGACATATATATTATTTAACCTCCCCCGCTCAGAGCAAATGCATGACTGCCTTCTGTGTGACAGTCTGTGTGTGACAGCCTTACTAGCCAATCGAGTGAGCACACTTTCGTACTGCCCAATCAGAATTGCGCAACTGAACTATGCGAAGTGCCCACAATAATAAAAAGGAAAGCACGGACAGCTACATGAGGAGCGTCTTGCTGAAAGCAGGGGCGTAGATTTAGTATAGACGGAGGGGACGCGGAGGAGGACCAACTATTGAAATGTCCCCACCAATAATTTAATTCACTTAAAAACATCACGCTGTCAATATTAACCTAGACATGTTAACCTAGAAAGACTGTGCCTTTCCCTGCTGTCATGTGAGAGGCTGTAGCTGCGTTCAGGAAAGCAGCGCTAAAACCGCGCAGGTGAATTCCCCGTGCAAGAATGAGGTGTGTTAGGTCTGACACACACAGGTGAGGATGGTGGCAGCAAATAAGGACATAAAGAGCTTTTTTCAATGAAAAGTGTAAGTCACAAAAACTCGAGTTCTCTACTGAATGAGTCCATCATGATAATCATGGCGTTAATGCTCGTGTTTTCCCCGCTTTAACGCACACTCTGTCGTTATAGCAGGCTGATAAAGTCTGTGAATATTATGCCCTGAAAACTAACTGCAGAATAAACAGCTAAAGTATATGATCCCTGCCTGCCAGTTCACCTGGTCTCTCAGAGTAGCATGTGCAATTTCGGTTGAAACAGTTTGTCTGAAAAACTACAGCCTGTGCTCCATCCTATATTAATATTTATATATGATGCATGTTTCATTTGCACTACGGCTAAAATAAACAAAAGTCTTTATTAAACTTTCTGTTTATCAGTTAATAAACATTCTTTTAACGTTACACTGTCAGGCCTGTAGCCAGCTTATTGAATGGGTTATTTTTGCAGTTATTCGCCTGATTTTCTATTTAATTATGAGGTATAAATATTACATTTTAGTGACATTTTAAGAACTAATTTTTGCTGCAATATCTTGTCGGATGGTTATCATAAACACACTTTTTGATGTACCAAAATATATTTTAAACCATTTTGTCAAATTGCTTTAACACTATTTTACTATTTTAACTGTTTATTTCCAAATGTGCATTTAAACTGTAAGTTTAATATTACAGTTTTATAAAAATAATGAAAATTTATAATAAACAAATGAAAATATACTTTTAATATACAAATTTATTATCTTTCATTACACACACACACACACACAAACACACACATATATAAGTACAATTTCAGAGATGTTTGCTAATATACGTTACTACCTTTTAAGCTCCTTTTTTAACTAACACTCACTGCATTTTAGCAGTAAGAAGTTAAAATACAGATTGTTGAATTATTCACTTAACTACAAAATTAAATCGCAAATCAAATCGAAATCTCAATATCTGTCAAAAAAATTGCAAAAGTATAAGAATGAAAAAAGTATAAACATTAAACATAATGTTAAGCTAAAATGAGATGTTTAGTTGATTTTCTTCTTTGGGGTCCGGTCTTGTAAAATTCTGGCCCTCTGACAAATATAGTTGATGACCCCTGGCTTACTGGATCAGATTTAATAGTGGTCATTGTAACTCCCACTGTTAACACTCATGCTACTGTGATTATTGGGTTTAGGGTTGGGGTAGGTGTAAATGTTAATAACACACAATGTAATGGGTTATTTAAAAATAAATATAAATAAATCAGAATTTTACTAACAACCGCTCACACATGCACATCCACTACGTATTGGATGATGATTAAGTATTGTATGATTAAAGGCACAATGAAGGCAGGTAAGGAAGCAGCCATTCTTTGAAAAACTCCACACTTACGTAACTCGCTTAGTTTGTTAAAAGGCATTTTGTGCATTGCAGAGTATGTGGTCATGTCAACTGAGTTATTTATATGACATATTACACAATACAAACGGTTTCAGATAGTAATGTACAACTTTGTAAGACTAGTAATGTATAACTAGTACATTAGTAATGTACAACAAGATAACCAATTAAAAAAGTCTCTTTCTTTCTTTCCTTCTTTCTTTCTTTCTTTCTTTCTTTCTTTCTTTCTTTCTTTCTTTCTTTCTTTCTTTCTTTCTTTCTTTCTTTCTTTCTTTCTTTCTTTCTTCTTTCTTTCTTTCTTTCTTTCTTTCTTTCTTTCTTAAATAATTGCTATATTGTTTTGACCCTAAGGAAGTGCTATTTTAATCATCGTTATATAAATGGTTTTAATGACTTAACTGTGATTTAGTGATTACTCACAACATCTTATTTTAATCCATAGCAGGTGTCATGAGAGGGCCTTTGTTTACAGTTTGTTTGTGTTCTTCCGTGTTTTGGCATTAAATCATGATACAGTGTGTTTTAATTTAATCAGATTGTATTTACAGACAACACATCAAGAGATCTGTCGTCATCATTCATCACACATATCAAACACAATACAAATCATTTAAATTTTTAATGTCTTATTTATTTATTTGATAAATTGCCATGTAATGTATACATTAGTGTTGTCATCAGATCCTCACAAAATAAACCCCTGCAGGGCTTTGCCTTCTGCTTTTGCTGTTTGTTTTCAGAGAAGGCTATAGGGCTGCATGATTCTGGCTAAAATGAGAATCACTATTTTTTTGCTTAAAATAAAGATCACAATTTTCTCATGGTTTTGTAGATGTAGCATAATACGAGTAGACTATTATTATTGTAATAAAATATAAATACAAACAATAAAATATTTTTATTTCTCAAACATATCTTAAAACAAAAATAATAATATTACAAGTAGGTCTGCTGTTGGGTAAAACTCTAGATTTTGTATAAACTTGCAATGGTGGACTTGAATAGGTTTTAAATTGGTCCTGGTCATTAAAACGCAGAAAAGTAATCAGAATACAACTATTCATAACTCTAAAATTGAAGCCATATGCTTGTAGTTTGTCATTGACAACATTATTAGAGCATTTTTTTGCACTCGTAAAACAAGACATTTGTCAATTTGAGATTCCCTCTTGCAAAACACAAAACACCAAAATGCATTTTTTGAGCTGTTGACAGTCATATATGTGTCCCACGCTGCTATAAACACTATTAGGACACATATTGCACTAAAAAGTGAAAATTGGTTGTTTTTGCGTTAGTTTGAGCAAATTCGTTCTTCCGGTTTGAAACGAATTTCTGAAGCTGCGTCACGCCGATTAGATGCTTGTGTGTATTCCAGCATGGAGAGTGGCTGTCTGTACCTGCGAGTAAATCGTGACGTCTCTGAGTGTGCGGCATTAATTCATGAGAAAGACTTTGTTCAAACCAATCAGCTCGCTCTATTGTGTATGCGGTGCAACTTCATCAATATGCATGATAGCCAAGAAGACTGTTTTACCTGTTACGCCCCATTCACACGGGGCTTCACCGTCAATGCTTGACAGATGGCGTGTCTGAAGTTGGGGCTGACGCGATCGTCATTGCAGCATCAGCCAATTAAATTAGTCAGCAATAGGCCACTGTCTGAGCTGGTGTATTTGCATACAGCGATCTGACTGGCTGACGATTCCGTCGACGCTTGAAAAGTTGAGCAAGTCCCAACTTCTGCAGCAACCAAGCGGCGCCGACGGATCCACAATTCAATTCGGCAACGCCTGACGTCACCCATTCAAAGTGAATGGGAAGCTTTGAAGCTGACGCCACGTGTGAATGGGGCGTTACAGTGTTCAGACGACAGAGAGACGGCACGTTGTGTTGGTAAAACAAGTCAAAGAACCAGAATTTGTAGACATGGGTCGTCAGTGTTGCATTTATTATTGTGCTGCAATGAAGGCTTTGTTTTCATTTCCCCGCTATGAGAGCGCAGCTGGACTCACATGTGGATTACAGTGCACGCGACAGAATGCGTTTGTAAGGAACATTTTTTTACCCGAGAGCTTTTCGCATCTGGAAATGAAATCCGGATTTGCCGCTTGTCTCCTTTTAAAAAAGACACGGTTCCAGGTTGTATTGATTGTCCTGTGTCTACAGATTTGGTAAGTGTGTGTGAGAGCAGTGCCCTTTGTTTGTTCATTCAGATGGCAGAGTTACTTTGTATTGTTAGCAGAGCTCTTTCAGTTTTTAAAGACATACCATAGTCAAAATTATTTAGTTATTAAGTTTACAGTATGTTAATATCACTGCAATATTATAGTACAATATTATAGACTGAAAGATCCGCTGTAAATGCTGCTCTCTAGAGGTGTGAACCTACACTGGTCCCACGGTTCGGTTCGGTTACGATTATCATGCCATCGATTCGGTTCAATTCGATATCTCGGTGCATCACGGTGCATTGACGATTATTTTCATACACAGTTTTATATTTTCTTCACAGCACAGCAATTATTGTATTAAAATGTATAAATATATTTATATACTATTTGTAAAACAATTTTGTGCTTTAATACCAACAGTCAGAATAAAGGTAAAGTTGGTTTTATATTCACACATTCATTCATTTAGAAGTCTCTATATTGTTTATCAAGTTACTTTGAATATTCGATTGGAATTAGCATACAAGTAACAAACAACATTAACACTATCTAATTGACTGTGAACAATGTTGTACTTTGATAGTCATTGGCTGCTAATATGATTTCCCTATTTAGAATTTGCAAATAATACTTTTCTGAAATTATATTATTAAGGAGAATGTCTGAATATCCCAATATAAAACCAACTTTACCTCTATCTTCAGATATATAAACTGTACCTTTAAGCAACACGAGCATTTATAGCAAATAAACAAATATAAATATCCCGGTCGCTTTCTGAGCCTTGTCTACCAACTAACTACCAAGTTCTTTCTTACACCCCTTTGATTGGTCACGCGCTCAACAGAAAGGGCTGCGATTGGCTCTTACACGCTGATGCTCTTCACAGCTGCACTCATGGGCTACAGTGAGACAGAGAGAGAGAAATGGAGTTTACTTTCATTCTCTTAATCGCCGTGAAATAGGGGCTTTTGTTGTAAATGTCAGTGAAACAGTGTTCAGCAAACACACACGCAGTGAAATTGTGCACAGTTTCAGAGTTTTTACGTAGTTAGAGAGTTGTACTCACGCTCGCCGCTCGCCTCCCTCGCCATAGTAGCTACGGCGACATAGCGCATGTGAGATAAATGACGTCAGTACATAATAACCGGTGTGATTATTGATTATTACTGAACCGATACCGAATTGTCCGCGTCTGCATGGCGGTGCACCGAAGAAACGATTAATATTGACACCCCTACTGCTCTCCGAGTGTAAGCATGTAAACTCCACAATCAAACTTTTACTGTCGTGTAGGATTTTCGCCGCATTTTGTGACAGGATAGTCTATATACACACGGAGAAATGCGGAGGATTTTTTTCTCCCATTCACCGTGCGGTGTCAAACATACCAATAAAACTCCACTCCCCCAGCAGTTCCTCGCTTTCAATATCTCGCTTGTCATGGGCGACATGCAGGAAATGTTCCTGAATAAAAAGTGAAAGTGCCAAACTGCAGTTAAAGTCGACAAATTAATAATTTGGCAAATAATTTGATTACTGATGTCCATGTAAACAAAGTCACTGTCTTCCTCCCCTGCGTCTGTGTGTTTGTTTTGCCTCGTGCGTGCCCAAATAAAAACTCCCATATTTGCAAATCCTTCCCTACACTCCCACCTAAACAGAGCTGGACACGCCCACTTTCCTGACTTTTTCCAAACTAGAGGTGTGAAAACATCCTGCTGAGACGGGGGTTTCGTGGCCCTTTAACATTATATAGGCTAGAGTAGTTATACTACACTGTTAAACATATATTCTCATGCACAACACTCTGTGTTTGCTATGAAAGAAAAACGTCTAATGCTTGTAAAGTATTTAAAAGTGCGATATGATCATTTAAATGATGTGCACACTTTCGGTTTCATTTTCACTACCAAGTGTGCTCATGTCATTGCTGCCATCACTTTGAGAAAAAAAAGTACAAGCAGACATATTAACTAGGGATGCTCAAAATAACCGATTAACCATTAACTGAAAGGGTGCGTTTGTAACCAATTAATAGTATCAGTTAAACAAAAAAATAAAAATATTTTATATATTTTTAGAGAGGCGTATCTTTTGAATGGTTTACTAATGGCAGCGAGTGTTTTATGCACTGCTTATGCGCCCTGCATGCCTCGCGTTTTGCCGTTATGTGCTGTGTGTCTGCAGTTGAAATAAAAGTCAACATTTTTTCATTCTTCAATCAAATGAAAGCAGAGGCAGGGTTTCCTTTGAGCTTACAGCAGTGTTTGTGTTATCAAGACGACTACAGAGAACTTCTTAAGGATGGAGGAGAGACTAGTGGGCGCTGTTTCAAGTTATCTAGAGCTTTATGACTTAGCAAATCTTGAATATCACAATATTACAATTATAACATCGACAGCAACACTCGCGCACAATACGGGTCAGCTGATTCAATTGTTTCCTAGTGACGTAAAAAAGAGCACCGTGCTTTTTTTTTTCTTGTCAAAATAAAAGGCAGTGCAGTGCACCTTGCGTTTTTGGAATGGAAAAGCATGTTAGCTGTGATCTGCCCCTAAATGTGCATTTGCAACACATATTTGTTAACCTGCGGAACGGTAACACGTGCAACCACACGTGCCTACAGACATATTTTGCCAAGGAAGCAAGATGAAAGAATGATATTTCTGGTCACAGTTTGACACAGATGAGTTGACACAAACCAGCACTGATGCTGATAGTCTACATAGCCTAATCTACGAATCAAACAAATCCAAAGATTTTCTTGATTTTTTTGCATAATGATAACTTCGCACCAAACTAAGGCTTTTATTTTATAGCCTATAAAACATCTATGCAAATTAATGCAATATCATATGTAAACAAAAAAAAGTTGTATGCTGTAGTAGCCTATACTTTACTAAAAGTCAACATATGAGCCTTTCAGTGTCATTGTCTTTCATCACACACAGCGGGCACTTGAACCGCGAGTGAGGGGAGTGAGACAGAGGAAATAAGTCGTAATCATAAGGCATAATCTTTAAACTAATGACTTTTATTAAAATGTTGACAGAAGTTTTGTGATATAATAATAACAGCGTAGCATTAATTAAATGCATATTTTCCGTGGAGCGATCGATTTGAGGTAGCCTAAAATATTTATTTGACGGAAGAAAAAAAAAAACATAATTGGACAAACAGTCTATGTCAGTTCTTAAAAAGGATTCAGTCAGTGTTTTCGTTTTGCAATCAAATTTTTTCAGTTCAGTGAATAATATCTAGCGCAGGACTTATTATTCTTTTTGTTTAGTTTATTCTGTTTTTTTATGCTGCTGAAAACACTGCAGGTGCATGAAGATGCTCTGTTATGTTCTGTATGCTGTTCGCATGTTAAAATAAATCAGTGTTTTAAAATACAGTATTTAATGTGTCAGACACAAAATAGACACGTCAATTTATTATTATTATTTTTTTATTAAATAATATTTAATATTAATCTGACCAGTTAACGGTTAATATTCGGTTAACGAGCGGCAGTTGTCGGTTGGCAAAATTAACCAAAATGAGCATCCCTAATATTAACCGTTTTCATTTTGGTGACAGTTTTTTGTAGTTTTTGTTAATAATCAAGTAATGTGTCTCTTATTTCCACAGGAACTTCTACCTGCTGCTTTGTTCTTGACTTGGGAATGGAAAACCGAGGTAAGAGAATGAATGAATTGTTTATCAAAAAGTCAAAATGGTCTTATGGATAGAAATGTTTCAGGACTGCAGCTGACATGTTTTTTTTTTTATTATATTTTATAAATCTTTTTAAATCATGTCATATAATGTTCTAATAAATTTCACAATTCTTACTTCTATTGTTAGATAATTAACTACCAATCTAACTTGTATAAAGTTAAAACATTATGGTAAAAGTGAACAAATAGTAATAAACAATTAAGCAAAATACAACCAACAACTTTATTAATTTATGAATGTATTCATTTATTTATTATACATAAATTATTACAACATAACAACTATACAGCTGAAAGCAGTTCTTCAGGTATAGGCCTAACAATGCTTTTGTTTTGTTTTTTGTTATTGATGATTGTTAAAGGGATAGTTCACCCAAAAAGGAAAATAACCTCATGAGAGATATTCTCTCTCATGTGGTTTTAAAACATGAATTTTGTTCTTCTGTGGAATACAAACGATGATAGTTTGAAGAATGCTGGTTGCTGGCACCAATCAACTTCCATAGTAAAAAAAAAAAAAAAACACTATGGATATTTATACTAAATACAATGGGTATTAATGAGTTTTAGCTACCAGCATTTCTTAAAATATTTTAATATGTTTTCAACAAGAAAGAAACTAAAATAGGTTTTGAATAGGACTGGCCGATTAAATCAGCTTTATCAGTTAGCTCCAATTTATAGTTTATATTGATTTGCTTGAATGAACTTCGCTTTTCACTCTAATACATGCGGTGTTCCCCTCTGAAAAAATCCTGGATTAAGCGTGAATAACAGAACAGAATTTTGGGTGAATTATCCCTTTTAATGATTGCTATCACTTTAATAAATGTCTTCTTCAGATGATTATTTTAAAGTATCAGAATATGGATATCTTTGTCAACACTGTTCTGGTTTGCTCTTGACTGTAAGTAAATAGTGATATCAGCGTTCATGTGTTATATAGTGGTGAGCTCATAAGGAATGTTGAAGATTGTTGGTCATGTGACTCATAGGTGTGTTGGCTCTGGATTTAGATATCCGATCACACTTTAGTTGCTCGACACACCCACAGGTGAAACTGAGCGTTTCACTAGCCACGCTGTAGCTGTGCTTTTCTGTGAGGAATTGTACGTTTATGGAAAAACAGAGTAACTCTATTGAAGAGGAGACTGTCTCATCAGGTAGGAAATACTTTCAGTTTGAGAATTTTTGCCAGTTGAGAATTTGAGAATGTTTGCCAGTTGAGAAGTAGAGTTATTTAATTGTTGTCTACAGTTGAAGGTCAAGAGCTTTTCTCTGATAACGAGTGCATTTGAAAATAGAAGCAGTCATTATGGTTTGTTGGTAGTGGCTGTTTGTCCTTGAGATATTAGATTATTATTTTAAAGGCAAAATATCTATATTTTTTATGTATGTAATTATTACACAACAGCACAAAATAAAACTTGCTTCCAAAATGCTGGTTTACATCTTTTTAAACTTTAAGATTCAACATTAAACATTAATATTCATAAGGGATACATTAAGTCAAGTTTATAAATAAAATATAAGTGAAAGCCTTTATATTTAGTAAAGCTTTCATTAAAAAAAAAAAAAAAAAGTTTTGTCGGGGGAAAAAAAAAATAACAACCCCAATAAAATAAATTTTTTTGTTCAAGTGATGCTTTTCAGATCGGATTTCCCCTAAATAAATAGTGTTTTTTAATGTTGATATTAAAAATGATTATTATAATTTTTGGACAAATAAATATATTCTTTATGTGAAGAGTGTCATAGACTTCCTTCAAAAACACAAACAAACATTAGTTAAACCAAACCTTTAATCGGTGATGGTTCATAATTACTCTTATTCTACACCCATGCTATTTAGGCTGTTCACATGCTCTCAAATGTGAATTGCACAATGTTAGATCTCTGTAGATGGCATGTTACTAATGCTTTCATATTACTATTTATACTCTTTTATTTTGTCTAAATATATATTTGTACTTGATTTTATTTTTGATATATTCATTTAAAATTAGCCTGAAAAAAAGAAAAGAAACTAAAGCTAAAAATATCAAGTTATTACTTGTCTTAAATACCATGGTATTTCGGTTTTATAATCTGCTGTCATGTTCTAATTTAAATAAAAGAATAAATGCATGCATACACAGGGCCCAAAATGAACTTTTTTACTTGGTAGCACTGGCGCTCCCAACTTCAAATATTTAGGAGTCCCAGAAAGAATTTAGGAGCACCAGAAAGAATTTAGGAGCAGCCACCAAAAATGAATGAGCACCACAGCAAATTGTATATTAAGGCATTTATTGTATTTGAAAACAACAACACTTAGGACTACCAAAAACCAGAAACAACTATCTAACTAATGCTGTGATGACTTATTGATATTTGTGCAATAATTCCAAAATGAATGTCTAATAATTATAAAATATCATTGATGACGATGATGACAATAATACTAACAATGAATTACATTTCTCATTTTCATGCTGCTTGAATGCGAGTCATCTGCTATAAAAAGTCCTACTGTTTCTTCATGAAAAATACATTTATGGTTTGCATCAAACAGAAATGAAGCATTGCAGTAAGAAATATTTATTTTGCACTATTGTTTTTATATGCATGTTAATTTAATAAATAATATTTCTGCTACAAAACAAACATAAGATTATAATAAATCATTTAATTCAAGGCTGAAAGCTAAAAAGCAGTCATCAGTAACTAAAAAGAAAAATAATATACATCTCAAGAATGAACGGACAAAAGAAAGGAAGAAAAGTCTTACTTCTACCACTCTTTAAAAGTTTTGGTTTGGGTTTGTTTCATTGTAAATGTTCAGTTTTGTTATGCGCTGATTTACAGTTTTCTGTCTTTGTGGAAAAAAGCAGGCGAGTCAGCCGGTCTATTATTGAGGATTCTCGCAATGACCATCGGCGCAATATCGTTCTTTGTTATGAGCCGTAGTTTCAGTTCAAACTTAGTAAAGGCGAGCTTCATTGGCGATGATGTGTACAGTGTTAGATTTTACATTTAGCGGACATTTGCGCTGAACACGCAGTGAATGCAACGCATCGAGATTCGGGCATCTTCGGGCAATATTCACCACATAATCGCTGTCATCAGCACCATAATTTGTAACTTTAGGTGGGATTTGCAAACCTGTGTTCTTTTCACTCTTCAGCAGTTTGCATTTCCCACAGTCACAAAAGCTCCCTGTCCTCTGACAGTGGAAAGCCTTGAGTGATTGACAGCTAATATGAACCAATATAGCGGCAGGGAAGACCAATTCAGCATGTTTTTAGAAAAAAAAAAGAATAAATAAAACACATGTCGCACTACAATATGCAGTCGCACAAATGCTCCCAAATATATTATGAGGTCGCATAGATTAAATTTTGGGCTCATATGCGACCAAAATGGTCGCAATTTCGAGCCCTGATACATACATACAGGCACGTACATGCAGTGCTCAGCATATATAAGTACACCCCTCACAAATCTATCTTTTAACTTGTATATTTTAATAGGATGCTATACAATATTATATTTGTGCATATACATTAGATTAGTCAGTACTGAAGCCAAATCTAGAGCTTATCTAACAAATTAACTTACGTTAATGCTTCAAAAACTAGTACACCCAAATTTATGTTGTATAAAAATATTAAATACAAATTCAACAAAGAGGAAAAATCAAGAGAAGCAAAAAAGTGAAAAAAATTATTTAAAATTTTGTAGGTTGTAATTTTTGTTTTTGCAATATTTTGCTTGAATTTAATTGTATTATCTTTCAATTTCTAAATATGTTTGGTAACTAAAATATTATTTGACTAAATATATCTGTTTAATAAAGCTGTTTTGTTTAAATGCACTAAAATACATCGCCTATATTCACTGAGAGAAATAGATAAAAAAATTCATTTTCAAAATGGGGTGTACTCAATTATGCTGAGCACTGTACATATGTACATGCATAACATTTTAGTACTATTCTCGTGAAAGTCAGGGACTGTGCCAGGAACTGGAATTGCTCTTTATTTACACGGGTTTTTGCTGTGATCTGGAAAAAGTCCAAGAGATTTCCTTGATTGGATTTACTCACCTCAGTGTTTTCTTTCTGTGACACTTGTCCTCGGCATTGGGTTGAGAGAGCGAGAGAGAGCAGATATAGAGAAAGAACAGAGATGCAGTGTTGTGTCTAATGCTGGGACAGTCACATACTGGTAGTTGTGTTTGTTTTATACACTCGACTGTATCTTGGGTGAATAACTGGAACACACTGCATGAAACCACGTCACTGACACTTTATCAGGATCTAAAGGTCATTACATTATTCCTGACACTATAGCCAAATGTATGGCTATGTAGATAAGACTGTAGCTTGTCAGAGTTTTCACTTATTCTTCACTTATATATTTATTTATTTATTTGTGTATTTAATTTTTTATTATTATTATTAATTGTATTGTTATTATTATTATTAAACATAATAATAATATTAGCAATACTACTACTACAACTAATAATAATAATAATAATAATAATTATAATAATAACATTTTTTTTTCGATAATTTGTGTATATGAGTGAAAATGTAGAGATTTTTCTGTCAAAAATAAGATTAATACAGCTTTATTTTTTTTGTAATATAAAATGTATATTTTTTTGCACTAAAGAGGACAGCCTTTAAATACATATTAATAAATATACAGTTTAAATTTAAACACAATTAATTTGCGTTTTTTATACTTTGCCACCAGTAGCTTTCAAACAAAATGTAGGATTGTCAGCAATAAGTTTTAATAATTTAAAAATGAAATGCAATTTAGCATGATCACTTAATTGATTTATTTGAAGTTGAACATCCTTCAGCTCACATTGTAAATGAAACAGATGGTCAGCCCTTTGCCATGCTTCTGTATGGAAAAGAAAAGCAGTAATACTGGGACTTTTACAACAGCAGCTTTTTTTTCTGTGCAGTATACATAATTAGGTAACATCTACATCACTGTGCATGCGCAAAATATCTTAGTTTCACTTTTTGTTCAGATTGACTACATGTCCTCTCGATTAGGTTAGGAATGATTTAAACCACCTCTGTCCATCCAATTGAAATTTTAAATCAGATCTAGCCAAACAATTTCAATTGTCGTGTTTAATTATTACTTTTTTTGGCTATGTTCAATTTTAAGCAGATAACTTGTGTCTTTGTTAAAGCAGCTAATGGATATAGTTTGTAGATTGCTCTGAATAGGTTATAATAACAGGTTGTTTGAAACAAAATCAATTGAAGAATTTTGAATATGTACTGTCTGTTGTTTTCAGATACTGAAAGTTTACATATTACAGCATGCGAAATAAATTATATACTGAATTGGCCACAATGTAATCTGCTTTGACACTTGTTTTTTAGATACAAACATAAGTCTCGTCTTTGATCTTTATATAATGTATAAAAAAAAATGATTTTATTTAATTGCATGTAAAAAAAAAAACTTAATTTCTAAGTAAAAAATGGTCTGAATAATAAAAAAAGATAAGTCTTTATTTTAATCCAAATGTATTGGTATTTGCATGGTTTTTGAAATCCTGGCAGTGGCAGTATATACACAAAAACACAGACAGAAAGACAGAAAACAGACACAGAGATATTGATTTTGACTATGAATTTTTTATTTCTCTTCTGATTTAAAAGCATTTAGAGTGGGGGTTTTAGGCATTTATTAGGGAATATATAATATGTTATTTTACCATACAATAATTCCTGTTTTAAATAATCCAGTAAATTATTTATTACAAATAAAAGGCATTTGATTGATTTTATTTTATTTTTTTATTTATATTAATTTTTTTGTTCTTTGCACAGTCAATTTAATAAATCAATAAAACATTGTAATGACTCAAGGCAGATTTGTCCTTTTAACTTCAATAATTTTAATAACACATTATATCCTTTAGGTGGCGCTGATGTAAATCATTAGTTTTCTGCTGTCATTGGCCCATGAACATTTCCTGCTTGTTATCAAACTATTTCAAAACTAACAAGAGGCAATTCAATCATGACTTAATGTTAAAACAGCTATTATAACATTATTTATCAATATGTGGCTCTTTTTGGATTCTCGGAAGCTATAGAAATAAAAAAAAATGTAAAATAGGAAATACTCTGAAACCATTGTTTTTGTTTACATCCCTCAAAATGGTAGAATAGAACGCATGTCCTTTGTGTTGGTAACGTCGTCATCGTTTTTATAGGAAATGAAATTCTATTAACTTACTCTCTATGACTGTTTCAGAACTTCTGAGATCCCATATTTGTGAATGTAGATGTTCCAGAACAGTCACCTCAGCCTCATTTAAATTATACATATTATATAGTCATTTGAATATAATTTCACAAGATTACTTTTTTTTTGCATAGAATTCATCATTTTACATTGATTGGGATGATTTTGCATCTGCATAAAATGTATGAAATAAAATTAAAGCACAGATGAAACAACAAAACAGATAAAAATGAAATGAACAGTGCTTTATGGTTTTTGATGGAGTCTAACTGTATTGAGGTACAGATATTGAATTATCAAGTCTAAAATAAAATAACACTGTATAGTCTTCATTGTAAAAATAATTAAATAGCATTTATCTTTTTTAAAGTTGCAAACCTAATCATTTCTAGTGCCCAAGTAGTATAAAATCACTTCTTACCATCAATCACAATCTTACCATCATAGGCCTTAAAAAAACATAAAAAAAACAAAATTCGTATTAGGTTCAAGTTACATCTCCACAAATCTCCACAAAAACTGTGGTGATTAATTATACTCCCAACTTTACATTGTTGATCACATTGCGATATTGACGCTGAAATGACCATTTGTGAAGGGCCGATTTGATTTCTTTTTTATTAAATCAAACCCATGCATAATAGATTGCTGAAGACCCTGTGAGACTTTGTTCCAACTCAAGTTAATAGGTTTTTTAGTTAAATGTCAGAAAAAAAAAGGTCTGTATTTAACATGTTTAACATGCTTATACAGTGTGTATATATATATATATATATATATATATATATATATATATATATATATATATATATATATATATATATATATATATATATATATATACATAATACATGGTTTGCATTCATTCTTCCATGGCGGGGCACCACACCAAAATTCATCAAGCCACAGCTACATAACAGCTTCTCATTCAAAAACATTCAGTCGTTTTTTTTTTTTTTAAGCGGGTTATAATCGCACCAAAACGTATTAAAAGGTAAGTGAATTATAACAGCGCAAACTTTTCTGTAATCGTAGTGTTGTGCGTTATTTGTTCAACCCTTTAAAGTCACATGCTGACTGACTGACAGGTGCGTGATGTGTGAGGCCAGCAAACACGATGTAGTTTTCATTTAAGATGAACACGGTTTCCATAACTATACTTTATAGCCTATGGCTCTGCATACAATGACTTTATCTTGCTGGAGTTTATAGCCCTTTCACTTTACTTCAGGACGCATTAATGCCGCTCTGTAGGTCTATTGGACGCATTATAAATATTCCTAGCAAATCTACTAAATGTTGGAGACATACTTATTACATAAATGCACTAAATCGCACTTCAGCAGCGTTTATTCGAGCATGCACAAGAAAATCTGCACTTGAGCAGAGTATATTTGAGGGCGTGCAAGAAGTCGTGTTCACGTACAGAGGCAATCGGCGCACAAGCAAAGAGATTCGCATGCTCGTATTACACGAATGCAATCTCGACCTGTAATACTTGCCTTATGACATTTGTCATTGAAATAACGCCATTATCGCCATAGGTAGTTGGTAGATCTGTGTCTACCAGTCCTGCCGCCACAGCTGGAGAAAATCCTAGAAGAAACATTGTATATATATCTTATTTGATCTTTCATAATTCTAAGTTTTTTTTTCAATCTTTATTTTAAATGCACATTCATAGAGTTTAAATACTGGACTGGCCTGTAAAATATCAAAAAAGGCCATTTTCTTGAAGGTTGTAAGAATGTTTAGTATTTGGCCTCAGTCTGAAGTTGCTGTTAACACACACTTCTGGCAGAATGAAGCCGCCTGCTCTGTTATCTGAAGTGCAGACCTCTTATTTCTGCCATTATTAGTTATTAAATACTTGGAAAATCTTTTAATTGATACTTAAAAATGGTTTATATAAACTAAGAGCATTTAATGTCCAATATTATGTGTCGTATTCTATTTACTGAAACCGTTTTTATCTATCTTGGTTCATTCTACGCTTGTCTGGCTTTTGTCTCCTGACAGCTCAACTGAGTTTATCCAAGCAAGTGTGTGTGTGTGTGTGTGCGTGTATGTGTGTGTCTGTGAGATAGAGTAAGAGAGAACATTAAAAAAAAAAAAGAAAGAAACCCCTGGCTCAGACTGGCACTAAACACAGCCAGCTTTGCTTTTCTGTCCTCCTCTGTCTCAGTTCTCCATCTGTCTGATCCCGGACTCCTACACGTAACGATAACATCAGCCACATCATGTCCTGTATAGAGAACTCCCTTTTCCAGAAGGATTTACATGATGTTCAGTCCAAATGGAAGTGCTTGACATAGAGTTATTCTTGATTTACCTACTTTTCATCTGATCTCCTCGTACGCTATTGTTCAGGAGGTTAAGGTCGATAAGATGTTGAAAGAAGTCTTTACTGCTCACCAAGGCTGCTGTTAAAATTACAATAAAAAAGTAATATTGTAGAAAATAGTTACAGTGTTTAATAGTTAATTTTTTTCTTGTATTGGCAGAGCCACATGGTTCTTCAGAAATCTTTTTAAAGTGCTTATTTGCTGCTAAAGAAAAATGATTATCAATGTTAAACACAGATTTTCTGCATCATATTATTGTGTGGAATCAGAGATAACAGTGAGTTTTTCCACGTGTCAGTATTGCTTTGTCTTCTACGTATCATTTGATATGTACTGAAGGTTTATTAGTGCAAACAAAAATGGTCCATATTGTTTTCATTGTACATCACATCAGCAACCATCTATTATTTATCTATATCTATTATCAACCATCTATTATTAATAAAGTTGTTACCCTATAATAGAATGGGATATTTACTTAAACATGTTGAAGACATTTACTACCATGCTTATAAAAACCCACAAATACAGTCACTCAAACACACACTCATACTCACAAGCACACATTCACCTACACACACACTCTCAGACATAAACACCCACGCATACACACAAAAACTCTCATACAAACACACACGTGTTTCAAAGAGTGTTTCAAGAGTGTTTCAAAGAGATTACATTTTTAAATCTTGCTAGCTTAATGAATGAATGAATGAAAGAATTAAAGAATGAAAGAATTAATGACTGAACAAAGGTTACATTTAAAAAAAAACAAAATGACAAAAGGCAGTACTTTATTGCTGCTTTTTAGCGCAGGATCTCTATTATAAAAAAAAGAATGTTGGTTGTCAACCAACTAACCATTTGAAACAGAGGCCCTGGAACTTTTTAATGAAAAAATTTCTGGCCTGAATTCTGGATGCACTTTAAAAAAAATTTTTTATAACATTTATTATTTCAACTAGAGCGAAAGTTAGGGCTGCACGATTCTGGCTTAAATGAGAATCATGATTTTTTTATTGTTTTTTGCTTAAACTCAAGATCATGATTTTCTCATGATTCTGTAGATGTAAAATCAAGATTAATAGGAGTAGGCTGTTATTATATTTTTTCTAAAATATATGATAAAACAACAACAATAATACTATTTAGGCCTATGTGTAGGTCTACTGTTGGTAAAAATGCCAAATTGTATATAGACTTGGAATGATGGACTTGAACAGACTTTATATATGTCCTGGTTGTTTATTCACAGTAAAGTGATGACATCAAAGTACAACTATTCATAATTCTAAAGTTTAATATTTATGTTTGAGACATATGCTTGTCATTTGTCATTGATGACATTATTCGACCATTTTTTTCACTGGTTAAATCAGACATTTGTCATTATCAGATTCCCTCCTGCATTATATTCAACTTTATATAGGCTAGAGTAGTTATACTGACAGTGTTATGAAAGAAAAAACATATTAAATGCTTGTCGTAATCATAAATCTAAAATGCGATATGATCATTTAAATGATGTGCGCGCTATCGGGTTGCACTTTTACTGCCGAGTGCGCTCATGTCAATCATGGCTGCCATCACTTTGAGAAAAAAAACATACATGCAAATCATTCTTCCCGTGCGGCTTCCAGGTGATCACTCTGTGCAACAAACTGAGCGTTATTTACACCTGTTTTTCACAGCTGTTTTTCACAACCTTCTGTTCACTAAAGTAGACATCATTCACGCGCACACGCGCGTCCTCTCAATAGTAAACAAATAGTGCATCAACTCATGTTTGATTTCGTGGCCGCGAATACATCATTACATTAAGACAGAAATGACATTTTTGGGTGAATTATATCTTATAAATACAGTATTTGACACTTTAAACACCATTTGGAACTGTCTATGTTGCTGAGCAATGTATATAAAACAATGTGAAGACTTGTGAAACAGCTTTTACGGTTCTCTCCTGACCTTGAAAATATAATTAGCTGAATCATAGAAAAACTGAACTAAGATCATGTGTACGGTCGAATCGAGATACATTTTTTTCGATTAATCGTGCAGCCCTAGGGAGAGTGAAACCAGGCATAATTTAGGCCATTTTTCTCTTTCGGCTGTTATTTTTTGGTGCATCCCTAAAAGAAAATCTTTGTTATTTTTCATTGAAAAAACAAAAAAAAGTTATGACTATTTTGTCAAGAAAATTATGAAAAAATGCGTATTAAGCATTCCATAAACCACAAATATACAGTTAATGTGATACAACCACCAACTTACTTGACACAAAATCACTGACGTCACTGTAAGTGTAAGGTTGCATAATCTCATTAGACATTACTAAGCAATGAAAGCTAAGAAAAGCTTTAATGACCACACTGCAGCACATCATTGCCTAATCTAAGCTCTCATCATAATTGTCTGGAATCCTTCCTCCCATTTTGGTTACGCCTGGTTGTTTAGCATCTATAATAATATCATCAACGGTCTTCATTTCACTCCCACGCGTAAATAATCAGCCTGTGCCGCCACCTCATTATCACTCTCAATCCCTGCAATTCGAGACCTCTGTGATGTCACTTCCTGCCAGTCAAGGACTCCTCCTTGCCTCTACTCATGTTGCAGCCTCTCTTGGGTTACACGGCACCATCTAATCCATTTTGGGAAATGACTGTGTGTAGCAACAGAGGTCAAGACCTTAGAGACCAGCTCCCACCTCATCAGAGTTAAACTTCAGCTCAGGAAAAAAAAAAAACGCCACCATAGGGAATGACTGGCATTCCAGCCAGCTGACATGCTTCAGACAGTCAGCGTATGTTATTTATGAAGTCAGAGCTGCGGAGAGGGAGGAACCTTCCACGAGTTGTTGACTGAGACCGGCTGAGCCACCAAAACACAAGTTGTGAAGTAAGAAGGAGGGACGACAGGGTGAACGCGAGCTCCACCATCTAGGATTACAGAGCGAGAGTACCTGCTCGCCGAAAATAGTGGATCTGTGTTTTGCCCTCCCTGCCGCGGGCCCCGGGACAGGCAGAGGACGGGGGACGCGGGGGAAGATTATGGGACAGGGAGCAAGTACTCAGACTTTAAACCCAAACCTTGCCTATATTACAGGTGAGTTAGTTGTATTTTTAGATAGTTTCTGTTTCTAAGCCATGCCAGACAGGTTTTACTTTTTATTCAGGAGGTGATTGGAAGTTGTTGCACTGATGCCAACTGTACTTGTCTGAAAGATAGCAGGTGTACGCTTTTTTTCTCATAAAGGAAGGAGTTTGAAACGGGCATGGACAGGTGAATGTATGCTGATGGAATGTGGCGATTGTGCAATCAGCCATTCTCATATTTCTGTCAAGCACACTTCCTCTCGGACTAGATCCTACGGCTTTATATGAGAACGGTGTCATCCTTTGTCGGATGCATTATGTTACCGTATTGCTTGCTTAAATGATGTACATTTATTTGTTTGGTGCAGCTATAAAGTAAAGGAGAAAACCTGTCTGTGCTGTCTGTTGATTGACTGGATTGCTTTGTTGTTGACATTGTTTTCCAGAAGTAAAAATTGCAGTTTTGTGAGCAACATGCAGTCTTGCCCTTCCTTTTACTTTGTGCTATAAGAGAACATAAACAAATGGAAGCTAGGAGACTCATTCTTCAAGCTATTTATGCATAAATTCGTTGATCTGGATGCATTGGTTTTAAAATGGATTTCCGAATGTTTTGAACTGATGTGTACTGATTAGGCATGGGACGATAACTGCTTTCAAGGTATACCGTGGATTGGAAAAGTCAAGTTGTATACATATACATGCATACATACATACAGTTGAAGTCAGAATTATTAGCTCCCCTGTTTATTTTTCTCCCCCATTTTCTGTTTAACGGATAGAAGATTTTTTTTAACACATTTCTAAACATAATAGTTTTAATAACTCTAATAACTGATTTTGTAACTGATTAATAACTTTGCCATGATGACAGTAAATAATATTTTCAAGACACTTCTATACAGCTTAAAGTGACATTTATAGGCTTAACTAGGTTAATTAGGTTAACTAGGCAAGTTAGGGTGATTAGGCAAATCATTGTATATCGGTGGTTTGTTCTGTAGACTATCGAAAGAAAATATAGCTTAAAGGGGAAATGAAGCACTCAGTCAAGTTTACCTAATTTTGTACATTGGATTGTACAACTTCACGCATTGGGTTAAATTACGCTTTCCAGTCTCCGCGTTCACTCCTTTACTTCCATTGTGACCGTTCAGCTGATAGAGCGGAACCAACCCCTTGACGTCAGACACATCGATATTCCAAGTTGGCGGCACCTTAGGTTTAAAATCTATAGTAAAACATGCCGTTTTCTGCTAAATGGTTACATTAATCGAGTTGGTTTAATATATTTTCATTAAAGTGGAATCCAATGCACAAAATAATGTAAACTTGACTGAGTGCTTCATTTCCCCTTTAAAGGGCCTAAGAATTTTGACCTTAAAATGTTTATAAAATTTTTTAAACATTTTTCATTCT
Organism: Danio kyathit; assembly: GCA_903798195.1. Classification (NCBI taxonomy): domain Eukaryota; kingdom Metazoa; phylum Chordata; class Actinopteri; order Cypriniformes; family Danionidae; genus Danio; species Danio kyathit. Next base: position 18,916,435 of record LR812537.1, on the reverse strand, counting down.
AGCCAAAATAAAACAAATAAGACTTTCCCCGGAATAAAAAAATAGTATCAGACATACTGTAAAAATTTCCTTACTATGTTCAACATCATTTAGAAAATGATGTGAAGCAACATTTTTCATTCTAGCCAAAATAAAACAAATAAGACTTTCCCCGGAATAAAAAAATAGTATCAGACATACTGTGAAAATTTCCTTACTATGTTCAACATCATTTAGAAAATGATGTGAAGCACACTTGGCAATAAAACTGATTCTAAAAACTGATTCTGAAAATATAAAAAAAAAAAAATAAATAAAATCAAAGTGTGGCTAATAATTCTGACTTCAACTGTATATAGATTTCTTTTATTTACATTTTTTTTTTTTTTTTTTTTTTTTTGGACAAAGTATCTCCAGCAGAAAATATATTCAAAGATGCCCTTTTAAATTGTAAGGAGATCTGTGTTTTTGAAACTAATGAAGACAGCAGAAGCCAATGATTCATTTGAATTATTTAGCCTGACATGTTTACTGTTCCAACATATTTTAAATGTCTTTTTAAAATAAATAATATATAGTTCAAAGGGGAAAAAGTTTTAGTTTTTTTTACCCAGACATTTAAAAAAAACAAATTTTAGAACAGTAATCACAATACCGTTTATCCAAGGTTTTCTACCATCAGAATCTTATACCGTCCCATGCCTAGTCCTGATAGGTGGTTTAAATAGAATGGTACCATTTTCTGCTGCTGTATAGTGTATATGTGGCGTATAGCATGCATATTTGGAATATTTTATATCTCTAGTGCTTTTACAATGCATGATAGACAATGTGCAGCTTACCGTAGATGAAGAAAAGGTGAATAAAAAGCCATAATATTTCAGATTGTGGAAAATTGCAGCAATTAGACAGGGAGCTGTGGTGTAGTTCTATTTAAATTAAAATGGATTCAATTCAGTTTCATGCATATGTTACTGTAAATGATGCTCCCCTGAAGAGAAGCCCCAACCAAGCCAACTAGAGGCAACAGTGGCAAGCAACCAAAATTCCACCAATTCACAGACGAAGTGGAGAACGCACCTTGGGAGAGAAAGTATTTTTGGAAATATTTTTAAAGGGATAGAAAGAAACAGGAGATCAAAATGGCCAAGTTGATAAGATGACACCAAAACAGTTAAACATGTGTATTGAGTTTGTGTGAGAAAGTAGCATTCTACTATTTGAAATGTTGTTGTTTTTACTGTCTTATTGAATAATTGTGCCTGTGTTGAGCAGAAGAGACTTCATTCTAAAATCTTATCATTTTTATTATTACTATTATATATGCTAACAGTTTTTTTTCTTGTGCACTGTACTGTTAAAGGAATAATTCACCCCATAGTTCAGATATACTGAATATTTACTCACAATCAAACCTTTTCCTTAAAAACAATAGAATATATTTTGAAGAAAGCTGAAAACCTGTAGCAACTGACTTGCCATAGTATTTGTTTCTCCTATGAAAGTCAGTGGTTACAGGTTTTCAATTTTCTTCAAAATATATTTTGTGTTCAACACAAGAAAGAAAATCAGAAGTTAAAAACAAGTTTTTGTTTTATTAAACTATCCCTTTAAACAAAAACACACACATTTCTGTAAATGGAGTTTCAGGCACCTTCTGTTGACTCGTCGTGTTGTTTTAAGGTGTTGGCACGAATCTTCTGTTTGTTCCGTCAAACAACATCATGTACAAAACTAATCTTTGATCAGTCTGTGCAGTGTGCTTGTTGAGTTCTCCCATTGACCTTCTATTTACACACACTGCACAGTGTCCTTGACATCCTCCATAGCTGTATATACACTCAGTGAGTTCAGGGCTGTCGACTATGATCTGATTCTCACGTTTGTCACTGATATGAGAGGAATTTGCTGCCTTCCTGAAACAAAGAGCTCATTGAGGCTGAGGCGGCGCTTCATAGAAATGTTGATTGAAGTGTGTATGTGTGTGCGTTTGTGTGTCAGGTAAAAAATCAGTGCTTGGAGTTGTTGAGTGTATATTGTAGCCTGTGCTTTGATTATGTGCACTTTGATTACTTTAGTATTCTGTTTTATCAAGGTTGTGCTGCATTGATAACAACTCACTGTGGGCTTTTTATTCAAAACAACATGAAGCCAGTGATTTTCCAGTGCACTGAAAAAAAATACTCCTAGGGGCAGTTTCGCTCTGAAAATGCAAATACATTTCTAAAATGAACTTCCTAAAAAGAAAGAGCCTATCAAGCCTAGTGAGGATGTAGGGACTGCGTTGAATATTTGCAGTGATTTTTTTTCGGGTGAGTGTGAGTGTGTGTGTGTTGTTTTCAGGATCAAGTTAGCCAAAATAGTAAATTAATGCTACGTGTAGAATGTTGTAAATTGCGCTGTTCAAAAATAAAAAACTAAAATCGAGTATTACTGTGAGGGTTGGGGTGGGATAGATGTTAATAAAATACAGTTTAATGGGTAATTTCATAAATAATATGACTAACACTCTGTATAATTACTGTTTACATTACTCTGATGGTTGGGTTTAGGGTTAAGGTAGGGGTAGACGTTAATAAAATACAATTAATATATAATTTAATAAATAATTCTCATTAACTTCTAGCTATAGCTGTATCCCTTATAGCAACAACCGTATGTGACAGTGCAAAGGCAATGCTGGAAAATCCACATGCACTCGATGCAGAAGTATAAATAAGCCTTTAGTATGTAATGTAATGTGTATTTATATAGCGCATTTATTGTGTATGGCCATACACCCAAAGCGCTTCACAATCATGAGGGGAGTCTCTCCACACCACCACCACTGTGTAGCATCCACTTGGATGATGCGACGGCAGCCACAGGACAACGGCGCCAGTGCGCTCACCACACATCAGCTATTGGTGGAGTGAAGAGACATTGATAGAGCCAATTCAGTGGATGGTGATGATTAGGAGGCCATGATGGGTAAGTGCCGATTGAGGACACCGGGGTTACACCCCTACTCTTTACGAGAAGTGCCATGGGATTTTTTTAATGACCACAGAGAGTCGGGACCTCGGTTTAACGTCTCATCCGAAAGACGGCGCCCACTGACAGTATAGTGTCCCCATCACTTTTACTGGGGCATTAGGACCCACACAGACCGCAGGTTGAGCGCCCCCTGCTGGCCTCTCTAACACCACTTCCAACAGCAACCTAGTTTTCCCATGTGGTCTCCCATCCAGGTACTGACCAGGCTCAGCCCTGCTTAGCTTTAGTGAGTAACCGGTCTTGGGCTGCAGGGTGATATGGCTGTGGCCATATGTATAGTATTGTATGTATTGTAACAGTGCATTATGTTGTATAATTATATGGAAATATCCCTAAACCAAACCTATTTCTAGCCTATTCCGAATCCTAACCAAATATGTTGGGAATTCAGTACTACTCAATTCAAGTAGTTACATGCAAAAACGGACACTGAAAAAGGAAAGCTGTAACTGAAATTAATATACTTCTATATTCAGCAAGGGCTAAACTGATGAAAAGTGCCAGTAAAGACTTTTCAAAAATATTTATATTTAGAGTCATGAAAGATTTACATTTCGTACAAAACAATTAAATGCAAATGGTGCAATCCTTGATGAAGTTAAATATTTTTTTTTTATTACCAAATCAGACGCCTTTTGTTTTAATTAGTTAATTTATTATTTGTTTATTTGGCAAATTTGTGCGGTTATTATACACATATGTTATTGTGCTCTTTTGAAGATTTTTTTTTTTCATGTGTAAAGTGTTTTCATTGGAAAATCCCATTTAAGCGAAGTGAACCAGATCTGTGTACTGTCAAACACTTGCCAAATCAGTTAAGAGCATCTAGGCCAATGAAGCTGCCAAAACCCATAAACATTGCAGAGCTCCCCGTGTGTCATACACAACTTGCCTTGTCTTGTTTCTCCAGACCTGTTTAACGGTCTCTCTCACTCTCTCCCATAATTTGTTGTTCTTTCTATCACATCATTTGCACAGTGAATAATAACACCCTTTTTTTTCCCTACACTTCAACATCTGAATATTTCTTTAAACTATGATTTTGCACAAGTTCTTATTAACCTTAAAAATAGCACTAAATTGGATTGCTCTCCAAAGTGAAATGAATTCAATAGAATGCAATTTACTAAATGTATTTTAATAATTAATTAGTATTTATATCCTTGTTTTGTGTTAATTTACAGGGGGTGTTAGGGGAATTTAAGTTTTTTTCAACTAATACATTTTATTTTATTTTATTTCATATTGTGCAATGCTAAATATGAATCTGGCCTTAGTATTAGGAATTCTAGCAACCAAACCAAATGTCCTATACTTATTGTCACATCTTTTTTTGTTTACATTTAGCTTTCCTTGATTCCTTTGTTTTCTTTGCTCTAGTTTTCCTGCCTCTAGTTAGTCTCCTTATCTGCTAATTAGTACACACCTGTTCTGTTTCTCCTGGATTATGTTCCTCCAGTTATATACGTGCAGTCGAGCCAATGTCTTAGGGCGTACTCACACTATGTATGGTTGCCTTGAACCAGGCCAAAGCACGCTTGTCCCCCCTCCCGTCTCCCCCGACGGCCCGCACTCGCATACATTCGGGCCTGGGCACGCTTACGTCATCGATGATGCGCTGTTCAGTAAGCACTCTCGCTCAGCACAGTGGAGGAGATTTCTTTAGTTATATCGTTTCAGTCGTTTGATATGCGGTGACACGCAGTCAAATATTTCACCGAACAGATCAGCCACTTTTGACGCTTATAAACAATCATAAACTCCTCGTGCTGCAAGAATTAGGAGGTTTGCTGAAGGTGCAGCTGTCGTGCAGTGAGGGGTTTGCATCTTTAATAAACTACGACAGTTTGCGTTCATTGAACAATAAGAATGATTAATTAATCCATATCAAACGTTAAAAGTCACGTCTCACTTTCAGTTTCGGGCTCGAGCCCAAGTGAACCGCGATCAGGCCCACCTCTTCCAACTGGGCCAGGGCCGCCCAAGTGAACCATGAACCTAGCTGTCTGTTTTGCAGTAACACCAGACCATGTTATTAATCAAATATTGATTTAAACAGCAGGTTAAAATATTTAGTTTACCTTATTGTATACTTTATCAATATTGGTTAATTCTATATTTTAACCCCATGAAGACACTTTGATTTCACGTTAAATGGATGGTTCCTTTGAACAGGGTGTCTTAAAGTATTAAAAATTGAATCAATTTAGAGAAATTGAATGCCCTTAAAGTCTTAAATACTATTTTACAAGATATTACATTTTGTATTTAAAATATATAGTTGTATTCTAAAGTTGGCCTGAATTTAATCTGAGAATGTTGGGATGCTGTGTAGTTTATGAAATCAATAAAAAAAATATAGCTGCAAGCAGCAATTATCGGGGCCAAGCAGCTCAGCAGCCACATCATAAACAAGCAAGGCAACAAGCTACAGAGCAACTGGAAAATTCTAGAACTTTTTGGCAGCATGGTCTGAGCCAAATTTAGTGGGAATTGGGCTAACGATCTCTGTAGAGTTCAAAACAACAGATTTTCAAACTAATTCAAGATTGTGGAAGGGAAGTCGTGTCAATTAGGGAATAAATTATATCAATGTTCTCTGTGTGATACAAGGAATCTGCAAGACAATAGACAAAATTTATTCATTAGTCATTTGATACATTTTGTATAATTTCAATTTATAGAATTTAATTGTCAATTTTACCCAGAAGGTGGCGCAAACTGACATAGTTTGGTCAATGTCAGGTCTAGATCACACACTTTAAGTTTGGTTTTAATACTTGAAACCATTGCAGTGATTCAGCCTGTAATGTCATCTGGTAGCATTACATGAAGTGTACACGCATGCCAAATGACAAGTTTTTCTATCGACATGAATTCTATAACTTTTGGTCTAAGTGGTGTGAAGACAATCTGAGTCAAATTTGGTGCAAATCAGCCAAAAGATGTAGGAGGAATACGATAAAGTAGGTGTTGTCTTAAAGCTAGATGGCAGACAGTAAGTTCAGTTAATTAAGGCACAATATTGGTATCAATATTCTCAGGACAACCCAAGGAGTGTATCAAGACAACAGTAGGCAAAATTAGTCAAAAGTTATTAGCATTTTAGAAATATTGTTATAACGTTTGACCAAAAGGTGGCATTGCGTCGAAACTTTTTCGGTGCTTGGCCCCTAATTGACATCACATTGTTTTGCTTACAGCAATAAAATGAATTTAAAAATAAATATATAAAATTAGTCACATACTTATTTAAAAAAAAAAAAAGTGGTTTTGAAAATTCTAAAATATAGAATAAACCAATTTGCTAGTCAAAAAAAAATCCAATTGACGATGGAAAATCTAAATCAAGACGAATGTATTGAATGAAATGGGAGTTTCATTAATTTAAAGGTCAGTTAGTTTGCTAAATCCCTTCATAAAGTTTTTTTTTTTTTTTTTTTTTTTTTTTTTTACTGGACTAATTATTGTTTGTAATTCTCTTTTTTCTGATCTTTTAATAGGGGCCCTCGGGTAAATAAATGGTCTTGCTTTTCTTTCCCACCAATTCTACTGCATTTATAAGAAGTTATCACAATCTAAGACTTGTTGTGCTTTCGTACAATCAGTATTTAAATGTACTGTAAGTTCAAATGTTGCCAATGTTATCAGTTGAAATTGGTAAAAAGGTCTAAATGTATAGGAAGTTACGTATTGAATTTAACTCTCTGATTCTTGTATATACCCTGTTGAAATTCCTGTAGGATGTTTTGAAATATCATCAAATTGGAGATTGGTGGCTTGATTAGGTTTAGTTCTGGTATTACGTTAACCTGGGACTTATCTTATCTTTGTACAGTGTGTGATGGCATGTGTACAGTGAGCTCATACAGTACATTGCTTGTTTGAGTAAGAGTTTCAGTGTCCATTTAACTGGCCTTATTCTCCACCCACTGTTGTAACTTGTAAGTGACTCATTAGCTTTTGAAATGGTTGTAATTATGTTAATACATGGAAACATATTACACTGTCATTACATAATTGTGAATTATAGTTACTATGGTAAGTAAATACAAGTCTTATCACAGGAAAGTAGGTTTACTTTATTTTCAACTGTGAACGTGTATAGCAGTGCAATGAGTGTCATGTTACTCAGGGTTTCTGTTGCGAGTCATAAGCCGGGCCTGTGTACTATTACTACTTTCACGTGTAACCTCTCACTGTTAATGAACACACAGTGTTGTTGCTGACTGTCATCATTAACATCATTTTGATTTGTTAAATTTAATGTAGTGTTTTGTTATGCTGTTGGGTTTAATGTAGTAAAAGCCAACACAATACAAACACACACACACACATATATATATATATATATATATATATATATATATATATATACACAGTTGAAGTCAAAATTATTAGCCCCCCTGAATTATTAGCCCCCCTGTTTATTTTTTCCCCAGTTTATGTTTAACGGAGAGAAGATTTTTTCAACACATTTCTAATCATAATAGTTTTAATAACTAATTTCTAATAACTGATTTATTTTATCTTTGCCATGATGACAGTAAAAAATATTTTACTAGATGTTTTTCAAGACACTTCTATACAGTGACATTTAAAAGCTTAACTAGGTTAATTAGGTTAACTAGACAGGTTAGGGTAATTAGGCAAGTTATTGTATAACTATGGTTTGTTCTGTAGACTATTGAAAAAATATTTAGCTTAAAGGGGCTAATAATTTTGACTTTAAAATGGTTTTTAAAAAATTAAAAACTGCTTTTATTCTAGCCGAAATAAAACAAATAAGACTTTCTCCAGAAGAAAAAAATATTATCAGAAATACTGTGAAAATTTCCTTGCTCTGTTAAACATCATTTGAGAAATATAAAAAAAAAAAGAAAAAAATTTCTATTTAACGCGTTAAAAAAATTAACGCATTTAACGCAGTTGCAGGTTTTTTTTATTTCCTGTTGTGGTCGACGTGTGTTCAGGGCCAGCGCTTCCATAGAGGCGACCGCCTTGGGCAGCAGAATAGTGAGCGAACCCCCCTGTCCTCACGTTCATCTCATTTCGACTCCCACCTGCTCCCTCCCGGTTCTCACTTTCATCCGCAAACCGGTAACTTTCTATTTCCCTTTCGGGTTGAGGGCGCCAGTTCAGCTTGCTCCGGCCCTGCGTGTGTTTAATGTGTAAAGAAATATGGATAAAGGATAATATGGATCCATGTAAATGTACTCAGTGAAAGTGGCAGATGATGTCGCAAACTGTCAAAGACAGCCTATTCCTCTCTAAGTTGACTCCAAGCGCCCTCAAAGGTTTCGTTAAGTTTGACGTGTTTCCCCCCTACACGCAACTTTTGTAAAGCGTCTGCTTTGCTGTGTCAGAATCCTTGCTTGAGAAATACAGCCATACTTTAAGAACGCTTAGTTTAAGCAAAATTTGATCAACGCGATCGTGCGTTGATGATCTGAAGGGAGTGCGCTGTGCTGCGCGTTCTCTCTCTCTCTCTCTCTCTCTCTCTCTCTCTCTCTCTCTCTCTCTCTCTCTCTCTCTCTCTCTCTCTCTCTCTCTCTCCTCTCTCTCTCTCTCTCTCTCTCTCCTCTCTCTCTCTCTCTCTCTCTCTCTCTCTCTCTCTCTCTCTCTCTCGCTCTCTCTCTCTCTCCTCTCTCTCTCTCTGTGTGTGTGTGTGTGTGTGTGTGTGTGTGTGTGTGTGTGTGTGTGTGTGTGTGTGTGTGTGTTGTTCCCCGATAATGTCAATAGACTGCAACTGGCTAAATGTTAAGGAGGACTAGGCAAAATTGTTTCTACTTTATAATTAAGGTTCTCAACTCGCAATACAACTTTACAATGAGTACAATTAGTCACCTTGGAATTATAATGTTCTATGTGCGTTCTGATTGATTTTGAGATATTGAGCTTCAAAGTTTTTGCATAGCAAACAGTATGTGTGTAACATTAGTTTTTTTTTAGTTTTTTTTAATAAAACGTCTTAAAATATAAACAACTTATAAAAAACATCCCATAATGTAAATAAGTTGTCATTTAATAAGAATATGTCAATAACTCAATTTTGACAAAAATGTCAGATAGAACCTTATAATTCTAAGGTGATGAATTGTTTGTATTCAATACTTTATTATTATTGTAATTTTCCAATTTCCATATTTGCAATGCCTGTATTTTGGATTTTTTTTTTTTTTTGATTCGTGATTAATCATGATTAATTACTTTCGTGATTAATCATGATTAATCACAAAAAAAAAGTGTGATTAATTAGTTAATTTTTTTAATCAATTGACAGCCCTAATATATATATATATACTGTTTTTATGAAGTGTGATTAATAAAAAAATAATACATTTTTAACATTAAAGGTTGGCTTGGTCATACACTGTTGCCACACAAACCCTCATAAAAGGGATTGTTGCATAATAGGTCCTCTTTAATACTAACATACTGATAATACTAACAACTAAAATCTTTATTTTAATTTACTGGGTAATTTTGATTCTGTGTTACATGCATCGAGCCTATATGTTTTGCCGTGCGAACATGGATATAAAAAGAAACTACATTTGTGAGCTGAGAGAAATGCGGACCAGATCGAATGTTGAGTTTTTGCTGTGACTTTACTGGAATTTGTTAAATAATAAAACCTGAAGCATACAAATTTGCAGCATAACTGTGAAATAGCCACTGTAATCTCTAAATAAATTAACAAAGTTAAACCGTGATGGGACAGAATAGAGTGCAGTGACTCATAACCACCATAGTAACACACCAACAAACTGATTAAAGTGGCCGGAATGCACCTGCGCTGAGTGAGCGGAGTAATGAGGCGCAAACATATGAAAGAGAGTGATGCAGCCAGCAGGTATACATGGGGAATACACGTTTCAGTCAGATACAGTACCACTCTAAGCACAAAACAATTATTATTTTACATTTTTTATGAACAAAAGATACACTTTTGATTTGACAGCAATTATTAAATGTTATTAAAATACAACATTATTAACTTATACGTTTTATTAACTTATAAATTTTTTTTATACACCGATTTGACATGTTTCTGTCAGAAATAAACACGTTATACAATACAGTTGGAATGTTTAAATTCGGTTAAAGTTCTTCAAACACACCAGGGGTTTTCAGTAATTCTGTCTTGGCATTAATAGCGGCATAAATTGCTACTTTAAGTAATGAAATAAGTCACTTTAAGACTGCATGCACTGATAAAGGTTGCAAAACTTTCATCATTCATGTGATTACTGTCCAAGATGGCATTTGACAGCAGCAAAGATGAACTTGTGCACTCTCTGAGAGATGAGTGGAGTTTTTTTTTTGCTCTGTCATTACTGTGGCTAAGGAGAATTACAAAGTACTATGGATGAGGAGATGTCGCCTGTTAGTGATATAATAATGTGTAATTAAATGTGAAAATGAACACCCACTTATTGGTCTGGAACCAACTTCTCTCTTTTTTATTCTCCTCCCCAGATGATGAAGTCGATCATAGTATGCCAGAGAGTGATGGAGCAAATCCAGGAGCTGGAAACCCTTCCACAAAGAGCAAGGGCAAGTTCCCCAGCTTGGGCAAGATCTTCAAACCCTGGAAGTGGAGGAAGAAGAAAACCAGTGATAAATTCAAGGAAACATCAGAAGGTGCTTGCTTGTTATTTCTGACAATTAAACCACACTAATTGATGTAATCACCAATGTAATTTCAGCATTAGATATTAAATCATTTTCATATTTTATTTGATTGCTTCATATTTAATTTGCAAAGCCAGTGGTTTGAGAGATTCATTGTCTCTGGTCTCTTTCTCAATAATTAGTCTTGGAAAGAAAGATGTCGATGAGGAAGCCCAGGGAGGAGCTGATAGAGAAAGGGTTACTGAAGGACATCCCAGAGAATGGTATGTCCACCTGCATGGCACAGTGCATGCTACACTGAAGGGAGTAAATTGCATATAAATTAGATTTTTTTTTATATATATTCATAAAGATTTTTTTTTTTCAAAATTTGATTGTCCATAATCAGGGGAATAGATTACAAATACTCATTACTGTACCACAGCGTATTACTGTTTCTCAGGAGTTGTACTTTACAAAGTTAGTTGAGTACATTTTTAGTGTTGTTTCTAGGGTTGGGGATCGTTTAGAGTTATTTTGATACCGGTGCTAAATCGATACTTTTAAAATGGTACCGGTGTCAAAACAGTGCCTGAACCGATAATTTTGAGCCACAGAATTATTTGGCAATAAATAAATATTTGGTCCCACTTTATATTGTCGCTTATACCTGTGAACTTACATGGTAATTAGATGTGTAAGTAGTATGTAACTACAGTGTATGTACACACTGGTACAGAGTATTTACTTGTGTATACTGGTGTAACTACACTCATGTAACAACCAACTGAATAGTATGTGTAAGTATAAATGTGTAACAGGACATTGGAAACAACAGTAGGAAAGTACACATCTGCAACAAGAATTATGTAAGTGCATTGTGTAACAACAATATGTACTTGCAGATGTTTTCCCACTTCCACACCTGTTTGCAGATCATGTACTTGTGAACACTGTATGGCTGCATTAGAAGGTTTCACCTTGTGATACAAGTGTACTTGCATGGTAAATCCACAGGATCCACTCAATATAAAGTGTAAAATGGTCACAAATTACTGTTCATACATTCATTCATTTTCTTTTCGGCTTAGATGGGTTGCAGCTGGAAGGGCATTCACTGTGTAAAACATATGCTGGATAAGTTGGCGGTTCATTCCGCTGTGGCGACCCCAGATTAATAAAGCGACTAGGCCGAAACGAAAATTAATTTTATTTTAAACTTTATATTGTGGACTGTTCCTGTCGAGTTACCATGTAACTACACTGTTATTAAAATGTTGCATAGAAGATATTTCTACAAGTTACACAGTAATTTGTGACCATTTTACACTTTATATTAAGTGGACAGTTCCTGTGGAGTTACCATGTAAGTACACTGGTATCACAAGGTGAAACCTTCTAATGCAGCATTAGTTCTGCCTTACAGTGTTCACAAGTACATGATCTGCAAACAGGTGTGGAAGTGGGAAAACATCTGCAAGTACATATTGTTGTTACACAATGCACTTACATAATTCTTGTTACAGATGTGTACTTTCCTACTGTTGTTACCAATGTCCTGTTACACATTTGTACTTACACATACTATTCAGTGGGTTGTTACATGAGTGTAGTTACACCAGTAATACAAAAGTAAATACTATGTAAACGTGTGTACATACACTGTAGTTACTTACTACTTACACATCTAATTACCATGTAAGTTCACAGGTATAAGCGACACTTAATATAAAGTGGGACCATTTCGGTCGATCATTTGTTTGTTAGCATGAATGCAAGATTTGCATTATGCAATTAATATTTCATTAGCTTCTAACCTGTGGAAAGGCTGTCATCAAAATCAGTGAACATCTTTTTTCTAGGGTTGGGGCTTGTTACTATGTTTACAGTAATCAAATTGTTGGCCTTTTCTGAATAAAACAATGATATGATTAAGGTGTTTGCACGAGTTGCTTTTTAAATGTTCCCATTTTACATGTTAAAGTACATAGATTAATTAATGTCATTCAGTCACTACACTATCCACGTTTCCTCCAGAGTTTCATGTAATTTCAGTTGTTTCATTTTTTATTTTTTGACTGTAACTACATTTCAGCAGTTTCACTTTCATTCAGGAACATTCAATTCATGCCCCTCCCCCCCCCCCCCCCCCCCCCCCCCCTCATCCCTTGACAAAATAAGGTATTGGATGAGAATATGAAATAAGGACTGGTGAAAGAGTGTTGTTTTAATGGAATTTGATACCGCACGGCAAATGGAAAGAGCCTCTGCATTTCGTGACGCGGGTGTCTGTGTCTGTGTCTATAACCTCCTAGGGCCCGAGTGTCCACATACGTGGACAGCACCTTTTTAGCTCTTAAGTGGCTATTTAAAATACTTTGAATGTTTTATATTTTGTCACAGGCATACAGTGTCATCCTGCAACGGTTTTGCAGCATATGAAATGTCCCAGACCTTATTTTTAACTGTCCAAAATGGGAAAAAATGTAGTTTTTACTCTCTGATAGTCAAAGCAAGTTCAAAAAAAAATTCTATGTTAAATATGCATAAAATACAATTCGGGAAAAAGTGTTTTATGTAAATTCAGACCACGAGTCCACATATATGAACATAATTTTTCTCTAAAAGTACATCATGTCAAAAGATGATACTTAGATTTTTATTCTAATTAGGTTCCAATAAGCCCAAATAGCAAAGGGAAATAAGAAAAAAGCATGTAAAAAAACACCTTGGGCCTTGTAATCAAAATAGCTGTTTACATGATAGACTCTTAATCCAAGTATTTTCTTAATCATATTGAAATTGGAGTATTGGTGTCCATGCAAACATACTCAGGCCCCGTTTACACTTTTACGTTTTAGTTTGAAAATGGCATTTTAGAATGAAAATGATGCACGTCCACAATGGCGTTTCACCTAGCATTTATGAACAGCTCTTCGTCCACCTTATACCGCTGAAAACGCACATCTCGTGACCACACACACACTCTGGCATGCTCTATATGCGCGTCTGAGCTCCAGGCAGTGAGCAGTGCTTTAAGCACATCTACCCAGAGGAGAGCTGTGCACGTCGAACTGTTCATCAAGGATCTACCGCTAAATCTAATCTCACTATATTTGTTAAACGTAATATTTAATTCATCTTGTTGTCTATATCTGGTGACATATTCCCTGACTTTGGTCTTTTGAATCTCTTACTTGTTCTCAGGTAACGTGTTTTGACTGAGCGCAAAGATAAGTTAATATATTAATTAATGTAACCGCGTACACTGATTCTGCACATTTGACATATTGCTTGCATTTATTTCCTGTAATGTATAAACTTATTGTACGTTATACTTTTATAATGGCCATTATTGATTATTAAAACTGATATTCAGCAAAAGAGACTGGGTGTGTTTAATATTTTTCGAAGTAAATAAAAGTCCTTAATGTTATAGGCTCGTTTTGTTATAAATATGCATACAGTGCAGATGACGGGCATATAAATATGAAGCTGCCTTAACATTTTTGGTGTCTGTTAAGTTGTTAATATCAAAATGAAAATGTTAAGATAGTGGAGCAATATAGCAAGTGGGATGCGAATGATGTTGTAAAGCTTATGTAAAAAACTTATGTTTAAGTTTAACTTGTGCGTTTTAAAACTAAAACTACTTCATTTAAGCTACTTAATATTGAGGAAAAAGCCCCAATCAGCCCCGCCTCAGTGTTCAGATGTCTTCGTTTTCCCCCATCCACACTGAGACGCAGCAGCAGTGTTTTAAAATGAAAAACAGCCTCTTCAGCATTTTCAAAAAGCTCAGTTTTCGGCGCTTGAAAACTCTGGCGTAGTGTGGACGAATGGCGTACCCGCAGCAAAACTTATGCGTTTTAAAACTAAAACATATTAGTGTAAACCGGGCCTCAGTGAAAGTGTCAAATGATGTCGCAAGCGGTCGCAAAGGCATTCCTCTGCCGTTATGTTGATTCCATGTGCCCTCAAATGTTTCATTAATTTTGACAAGTTTTCCCCTTACAATCAACTTTTGTAAAGCATCTGCTGCACATTGCTGTGTCAGAATCCTTGCTTGTAAAATATAGCCACTATACTTTAAAGCGCTTAGTTTAAGCAAGTTTGATGAACGCAATCATGCGTGTTGATGAAGGGAGTTGCTCACTGGATGCGCTGTACTGCACGCTTTGCCTTTTTTATCTAAGCAACAAGAACAAAAGCCAAACATCAATGACAGTGTCTGTATCCCTCAAAGTTGTTTAGAATTACCTGTTTAGAGATGGTGTGGCACAACACTTAATTCTGTGTGCCTTTGATATATCCCTTGATGCTCCTTACGTCCTTGTCGCAGCACCAATGGCACCGAAACTCATATGCTGATTCGTTCTGGTGCATACTGGTTACATGGGGTTTTGGTACCCAACCCTAGCTGTATTGGTACTTTTACTCTGCTATTTTCCTTCAACCCACAGTCATCTTATTTATTTATTTATTTATTTATTTATATTTTGTCTACTGTGATTGGCTAAGTAGAATAATCAGTCATGTTATTCCCATCCAATCAAATCTTGCGTAGAAAATTTAGGGCTAATCCCAATTCTACCCCTTAGCCCTTCTCCTCGTTTTGCACGTTCACGTGAAGGGCTAAGGGTGTCCCAATTCTCTTTAGCTTGTAGGCGTAGGGGAAGGGGTAGATACCACTGGAATAAGAGATTTTTTTTCAGGACCACACTCGAAACCAAGGGGTAAGAAAATTTCCCAGAATACACCAGCCACAACAGCAGTATGACTGCACCCAGAAGTCAGGAGATGCACAAATTAGTATTTTTTTGTTATTATTTCGAATTTTTACGACAAACAAACATATGTTTTAATACATTCATAACCACATTCGTGTTTTACCGTCATTCATTCATTTTCTTTTCGGCTTAGTCCCTTTATTAATCCGGGGTCGTCACAGCGGATTGAACCACCAACTTATCCAGCATGTTTTTACGTAGCGGATGCACTTCCAGCCGCAAACCATCTCTGGGAAACATCCACACAGACTCATTCACACTCATACACTACGGACAATTTATAAATAAAAAATGACAAATTTTGCTATCTATAATCCCTAATAATAACTCTGGCAGAATGTTGTGGGACTACTATACTATAACTCGATGACATTCGAATACCTTGTTAGAAAGGTCTAGTGCAGGGGTGTCCAAAGTCGGTCCTGGAGGGCCGATGTCCTGGAGAGTTTAGCTCCAACCCTAATCAAACACACCTAAACCAGCTAATCAAGCTCTAACTAGGTATACTAGAAACTTCCAGGCAGGTGTGTTGAAGCAATTTGGAGCTAAAGTCAGCAGGACACCGGCCCTTCAGGACCGACTTTGGACAACCCTGGTCTAGCGGCCGGGAATGAGCTTTTTACAGTGTTTGGTATAACGCTAATGTTGTTTTCTTGTGTTTACATTGATAAATATGGCCAGGGTGTAAATGCACAGCACAGTTACAATCTTATTACCACTTTATATTGCCATGATAACATGATATCATTGCCTTCAGTGATGTCCTGAAGATAAATACCAAAAAAAATAAAGCAACTGGAATAACTACAGCTGTCGCCATCGTCACTCTCACATGAAGCAAGACCTCACAATGACATATGATGACGTGTGCATGTGTTGTAGTGTTGTCCCATTTGTTAGGGGTACATTTTGAAGCATTTCCCCTTCACACTCTGTTTCAAGGGCCAAGGGGTAGTGGTACAAAAATAGAATTGGGATTGGGCCTTAGTCAGACAGACTGACCTCAATAGATGGATGCTTTATAAATGCAGGAAACATGGCCAGAGTGGAAGTATTAAATGTGTCCAAGAAGATACAAGATTGTTACAGTACATGGAAGAATGACTGAAATTGCAAAATGGTCTTAAACAATAACCAAATGCACTACAGAATATTACGTTTTCAAATATCTGCACAAAATAGAAGTGGTACTTTTATTCATATTTAGAAACGATATTTTTACTCTTCATGCACTACTTTTTTTGCAAGCAATGATACATTTATTTAAGCATGATTTGTCTCTGCTCTTTCCACCACTGACGAAAATGTGTCGCACAAGTTTTCATTACTTCATTGTTCAGTTGTTTCAGTAAATGTACCTCTTGTGGTATCCATTACGGTGTTCTATTGTCTTGCATCTCATACTCCATTACCCATATCTGTTTCAGAGAGCAATGATGTTAATCACAAAGCTCCTCCAGTAAAGAATGGCCACACTGGTCCAGTGCCTGGTGACCGCAAATCTGATTCAGGGTCTGAAGTCAAGGCTCCATCTTTACGGCCACAGGGAACAGATCAGAGGAATAGCTTTGCACCTGAAGCGGAGCGCCGCAGCCGAATGCCCTCTGAGGTTTCTCGCAACCGCCAACCCCTGGATGTGGATGCTCAAACGCGGTTGCCATCTGAAACTGACCGACGTAGCCGCCTGGAGTCAGATGTGGAGAGACAAACGGGACCATTACCAAGAGAGAGACAGGGACAGGAGGATGGACGATACCGGCGAGAGGAAAGAGACGAGAAAGCGAATAGGGACAGAGAACGACGGGACAGAAAAGATGACAGGGAAGTAAGGGGAGAACGCAGAGATGACCGAGACAAACGTGACAGGAGGCCAGATAAAGAAGACTGGCAAGGAAGAGATGATCGTGAGAAGGAAAGGAGGAATGACCGAGAAAAGCGGGAGGAGAAAGATTGGAGAGACAACAGGGATAGGAAACAGCCACGAGACAGGAAAGAAGAACACGAAAGGCGGGATGAGCCAGAGAGAGTAGATGATCGAGAGCGAAAAGAACAAATCGAAAGGAGGGATGAGAGAGAAAAAAGAGAGGAACGCGATCGACGTGAGGAAAGAGAAAGAAAAGATGAAAGAGAAAGAAGGGATGTCAGGAGACCAGAACCTGTGAAACAAGTGTCTGATGGGAAATTAACACGGCCGCAGTCAGAAATGGACATGAGGCCTGTCCTTCAAAAGAGCACGTCTGACACTGGACTGAAGGTCCGGCCGATGTCAGAGGCTCTCCAGAGCAGCACACTGCCACGATTAACATCTGGAGAGGAAGAAACAAGAGCACGAACAGGTAAAACATCCGTTCACTTTATAATGCAAAACTGTGAGACTTATTAAGGACTCATTTTAATATTAATTTAGACCTGGGAAACTTACAGAGTAGGGCTGGGCTGAAACCTAAAATTCTGGATGCACTTCGCTGAAAACCAAAACGTAATCGTTTTGTAGTAATTTTTAAATAATATAAAGTAATTTTGTAATCCTTTTAACTCAATACTTTAAATTGAAGTCAAGTCAATAAAATAAGAATTCATCAAAAGTAAAGTTTTAGAGTCAAAATTTGTCATTTAAACAGCATTGCCATGATAGGGCAGTGGCACTATTGCAAGCAATAGCAAATGCTTTTTTTAGCAGACATTTCCTTTCTGGTGAGCATGTGTGGTACAAGCATAGATATACTATGCACACAAAGCTCATGTTTTTAGCCATTTTTCTTTTTTTTAGCTGAAAATCCAAAATGCCATTTTCTGCCAATAATTTTCGATTACTAAACATTTAGTGCATCCCCTATTATGGCCCGTTTCCACTGAGTGGTATGGTACGGTTCGGGTTCAATACGGGTCACTCAATCAGGCTTGCATTTTTTACTGCCAAAAGGGTACCTATGGTGTATGAAAGAGAGTTTTAGTCGACGTTTTAGAGAGTTTTAGTCGAGTTTTAGAGTTTTTTAGTCCATTCTTGTTCGAGGAAATGTCAAAGTAAAACTGACACATATCATAAGAGAAGCACTTCTCACTAAACAGATGCTTTATACACATAAATACTTGTGTATAAATGTTCATTACTAACTTTTCTAACAACATGACTTGATTATAACTGCAGATCAATGATAAAAATAGCCTACTGTAGCATCTGCCATTATAACTTACAATTAACGTTATAAATGCTACATATATGAACACATACAGTCCCTTACAGTCTCCGATATGTTACCAATTACAGATAAACAACACACAGCATACATTTAGTCCTTATTTGGGTTCAAAAAACAACACGCAACATATAGCCCAGTCAGTGCAAACCTCTCATCTGTATTTTTAATTTTCACAAGCACATATAACCTTTTGTTAGAAAGTAATTCCAAGTTCATAATAGTCCATAAGATGATGATAATAGTTAAACATGGCAGTTTGTTCACGTATTAGGTTGCTGAAACAATCATTTACTCCTTTGTTTTTTTCCAGCTTCTCCTTAGTTTTTTCACGCTCTTTTTTTGGCGTCTGTCTGCTTCAGAAAGAATCAGATGTCAGAAGCACTTTAATAATCACGGGCACGTTAATATCATCAGCTCAAGAAGTTCGTTATCTCAAATATAGACTCGTACACGAGCGATTGTAAGCTCTTTTGAGAAAGTGAAACCGCTCGCGCTTTTAGATGGCCTCATAAAACAACAACAGTACATGGCAGATTTTGTGGCTGTTCATCAAGACGACGACAAGGTCTGTTTGAGCTTGGGTTGACCATGGCTCATTATTATATGAATATATTATTACGGCGCAATGTCTCGACTGTGTATTTCAAAATGCCGCTTTCTTTGTTATCATTCTCCTGCTTGTGCACAAGCTAGTGACGTATCCCTGTAAATCAATAGCGTTCAGCTGCGCATCTGACTCCGCCTTTTGGTACCCTTTTGTCATGCTAGGTACTCTTTTGAAAGGCTAAAAAAGCGTACCATATCGTACCGACAAGTTAGCATGTCGTGTTGCTCTGAGGATTTTGTAAACATCCCAAATACAACATAATCAAAGTGCTTCTCAAGTAAGTAAAAGAGTGTACACGGTACAGAATATGAACAATAAAAGTGAGCAGCTGATAGCAGTGCTACACATAATAGACAACGAGGCATCAACAGTAATTCTGTGTAAACAGTTGATTTGGCTCTTTCACTTGGTTTGACCTGGTCATTCCTATCCAGCAGAGTTTCGTTTTGAAACTAATTAAACAAGCTTAAACCCTCCAATCAGTCTTATCATCCAGTTAAGTTCAGCTTTAAAGTGCCCAAGAAATCAAAACTAACCATATCATTTACTTAGCTCACATTGCTAGTTTTGTGGTGGACAATTCATCTGTGCATGTCGTTAAGAACAAAAAAAAATTGTCCTTCTAATCTTTAATTAGAATCTGTAAAAGCACTTCCTGTTTTTTTTTTGTCAGTTAATTTGTCAGATTAGTAAATCTTAGCAAATGGACGTGGCTAACATATTTAATCACGCTGCTCCAACTGTCAGTTTTGACAACAAACAGAAATGGTGAGGAGGAGGAGTCTGTTAGATGTAACTACTCTTCCCAAACCCTTTTCGCCATCTTTCTGAATGAAATGCCTAGTTCACTTCATCCATTCAGCTCGCAGTAGAAAAATAAGCCACGCCCTATGTTGTGTCATTTAATATTCTGTTTCTCTAGGAACTGCGTCACACTATGGAAAAAATAACAGCCGCAGCTTCCGGTTCATGGGGACTTTAAAGCTAATTAAACACACATGAACTATCTAATCAAGGTCTTTAGGATCTTGTGAAACACGTAGCCAACTGCAGGGAAGTGACCCACTAGAAAAAGGACAGGACAGCGCTGGACTAGACAGTCTAAAGCAAACAGTCACGTTTGGTCCAGTTCTGATTTGTATTTTGCTTGCATGTGTCCAGGTCACACTATGTCATGTACATTTAAAAATGTATGATGACGTTTCTAAAGGTAAATATAAGTTAATTCAATAAGAATAATGAGATCAGGAATTTTCACACTGGAAAAACATTTGGCCACCTACATTACATTTCATATCAGGTTCAAGTTAAACAGGGCAGAAGTATCCTTGAAGAATGATAGTAGATCTGTGGCTGCTTGCTATATACAGTATTTAAAATGTGTTTTGCTAGCATCAGTGATGTTAAAGACCCCATGAAACAGCTCTATATTGATCATTCTGCCTAAATAATCTTTAAAAGTAATTTAAAAGTAAAAATTGAATTTGGAATTTTCAACAAATGTCTTTAAAGCAAAGAATTGGACTCATCACAT
Source organism: Danio kyathit (assembly GCA_903798195.1). Lineage (NCBI taxonomy): Eukaryota > Metazoa > Chordata > Actinopteri > Cypriniformes > Danionidae > Danio > Danio kyathit. Next base: position 18,895,672 of record LR812537.1, on the reverse strand, counting down.
TTTTTAATTCATGTGGTCTTTAGAGCGCTTCTGCACCTCATTGCTGCTCCATTCACATGCTTCCCAATGCTTTTCCATTGACTCTTGCTTGTCATTGTGACTGTTTTGTGCACTTGTGTGTTTTATTTGTGTTTATGTGTGTTTGTGCATGTGTCTTGTGCTCACCCTTAGGATCAGTGGGTGTGCGGTTTGTTCCTGAGCCCAAACCTGCAAGTACTTCCACTAAAGAGTCACAGCCACCCCCTAAACAGGCCATTCTCCCTCCCAAATGGGTGATGGCGGCTGCTTCCTCCACTGAGCCTGCTCCAGTTCCACCCTCATTCTCCTCCTCCTCATCATTCTCATCTTCAATATCATCCTCTGCTCCGCCCATTGCAAAGCCCCCTCCTAGGACTGTGTCTTTGAATGTAGATAACTCCTCACGCACTATTCTCATTCCTTCCTTAATAGCAGGTGACCATGAAGTGCCGCTAACTGTTCCCGCCCACACAACCCCAGCCACTGTTCCCACCCACAAGACCTTACCCACTGTTCCCGCGCACACGACCCCACCTACTGTTCCAGCTCACGTGACACCTCCTGCTGCCCCTGCTCACTCAAACCGACCTGCTGTTCTTCCTCACTCCACCCCTCCCACCATCCCCACCCACTCCACCCCTGCAGACCCTGTTGCCCCGAAACAGCCGCCAATGCCCCCTCCCAAACCCGTCCATCACAACAGCAACACAGCACTGCAAGGTGAGTCATTATTTGTCCTGTTGCTTTAAGCTTCAAAGCTGCATCTGCAAGTATGTGTAACTCTATGCTGCTTTTGTGATAGACTTTAGCTGGAGTAGACAGTGGTTAAGGATGATGAAAGTATGTAAAACTTTTAGTTTTTTGTTTATTGGGAAAAAAGAAAAAAAAATAGGGCTGCACTATATAGTTTTAGAATAAATATTGATTTAGTAGGGCTGGGCGATTAATCTAAATTATAATATAAATTAAACCACAAACGAGATTGATCATACCAAATAGCTATGTTTCTATCCAATAAAGCAAATTAACTTTGTGCAAAACTGGATTATTGCATAAAAGACATGCAAATAAAGCAGTGTTTTCATCCAACGAATCAAAGAGAACAAAATCGTCACTTCCTGATTAAGAGGAAGAAGGAGAAGCTGCGTGAATCTTTTATCTTCATTTAATAAATGACTTGCGCCTCTGAAGACAAATGTCGACATGCAATCAATGTGTGGTGACGTTTGAAGGCATGAGACGCAGAGCACAGATGCTCTTGACAATTCTGGAGATAATTAATAACACTAATACTGAAACAGTTAAGGCGTTTCAGAGGTTTTACAATGCAGTCCGCCTGCTGTTTGTCTATTCACTCGAGGTGTGAACCTACACTGGTCTCACGGTTCGGTTACGATTATCATGGCATCGATTCGGTTCAATTCGATATCACGGTGCATTGACGATGCTTTCCATACACAGCTGATCCATGATAGACGCGGTGGAGAAAACTCGCCCGCTCATGTCTGTATCCAGAAGTATCGCTGTAACAGCCGAGAGGAGAGGAAAAGTCACGCCAGCTGGTCAAATGGGCTACAGTTAGAGAGAGAAATAGAGTTTACTTTCATTCTCTTTTCATTCTCGCTTCTGCTTTTAGTGTCAATGAAAGATTGTCCAGCAAACGCACACACAGTGAAATTGTGCACAGCTTCTGCATTTTTAAGTAGTTGGAGCATTGTAAACCCTCACGCTCGCCTCCCTCGCCATAGTAAGCTACGGTGCCATAACGCATATGAGATAAATGACGTCAGTACACAATAACCCGTTATGGTTATTACTGAACCGATACCGAATTGTCTGCGTCTGCATCGCGGTGCACCGAAGAAACAATTAATTTTGACACCCCTACCATTCACACACATTTTTATCATCACATGATCTCTTATAACAAAATCACTTGACCTTTTTTAATGCGCATACTGGAATTCCATATTGTTGTTTCCATCGTAGTTTATGCACATCTTTTCTTATCGAATAAACCGTTTAACCTACTCAGTTATGCGCATACATTTTTTTTTGCGCATTTTCAAAATGTATGCGCATCTTGGCGTTTCCATCAACTGATTTTTTTTAGGTGCATATCCAAAATGCGCATAAAAATAGGTGGATGGAAACGTAGCTATCTTGTCAGGGAAACATGGTTGTGTGTAGTAAATCTCCTCTGACGGTCAGAGGGCACTCTTGTGTGACAATTCCCAACATGAAAATAAGTATTTAAGTTAAATAATTCTTCAAAGGTGTGCAAACTTTGTCTAGAGCAGTGTTTCTCAACCACGTTCCTGGAGGACCACCAACACTATATGTTTTGGATGTCTCTTATCTCTGTCACACCCATTACAGAGGTGCGTCCCAAATTGCATATTCTACACCATTTTGTGGTTTTGCATTTTGCAATTGCATTTTGTCTACACCATTAAAAAAAACCTTTGGGAGGACACTACATACATATACTATGCTGTTGAGTGTGTAAGTGCATAGTGTATAGTGTGCCATTTGGGACGCAGCTCAGGTCTTTCAGTCTCTGCTAATGATCTGAATCAGGTGTGTTGGTTAAGAAGACATGAAAAATGTGCAGAGCTGGTGGTCCTCCAGGAACGTGGTTAAGAATCACTGGTCTAGAGCATCTGGGGCTCATTTCATGAAAGTCTTTTAAAGAAGTTTCAAAGGTGTGATATGCAACATTGTTTAAAGGTGACTGTATATATTTATTGTGTGCGTGTATATCATAAACTCACCGTCCACGCCATGCTTTATCCTGAATCACTTAATACTCCTTTATCAAGTGTTTACAGGCTGACTGTTTTTGATCTGTAGAGTCAATTGTGGAGTATTTACTGGTTACAGTCAGTATTTGTGTTTACAGCATTTTTCCTAAAGAAGCATGTAGTTTTATTCATTTGCTTCTAGAGCTGGAAAGCTTTAAGATGTTGTAGCTTTCAGACACAGATAAATTCTTAAGAATGTTGCAGTGCTGAAGTGGAATTCATTTATTCAGTCATTTTCTTTTCGGCTTAGTCCCTTTATTAATTTGGGGTCACCACAGCGGAATGAACCGCCAACTTATCCAGCATATGTTTTACGCAGTGGATGCCCTTCCAGCTGCAGCCCATCACTGGGGAATGAAGTGGAATTATTTAATAATAAAAAGAATACAATATTTTTTAAATATCTTCTTAGAAACTTTGTTTTAAAGAGAGGCTTTGTTGTCTCAGGAAGTAATAGGGTTTTTGTGCATTCATTTGCGGTCTATCTTTTTTTGCATTCTCTATAGTAAATTTTTTCTGTATTTATGTGTGAGTGAGTGCTACTAGAGTGACTGCGCTCCCATAAGTGCTTCCACATAATATGTTGTAATTATAAAAATTAAAAACAAATTCACTTCTATAGAGTTGTTACTGTTTTTTTAATTAAAAAGGTCAACGGTTTAAAAAAATATCCAAAATATTATTTATCCGATAGCACAAAAAGGAAATTTATCAATTAGTAATTGTTGATGCATTTACTAACAAGAACAATATTTTTATTGCATTTTTTTTTATCAGTGTTAATGTTATCTGATGACAATAAAGTTATTCATTGTTAGTTCACGTTAACTCACAGTACATTGATTGTAACAAGCACAACTTTTGATTTTAATAATGCATTAGTGAATGATTAAAGTATTGTTCATTATTAGTTCATGTTAGTAGATACATTAAGTGACAGACTCATGAAACCCTATATCGTAAAGGGTGACCATTTATTATTTAATAAGTTGAAAAACAATAATACAATCTTAGTAAGTTTTTTCACTCTCTCTCTATCTCTGAGCAATGTTTTACGAACTTGGCCACTAGTCTGTTCTGTTCAGTCATGCAGCATTTCAGAATCTGCATCAGAACTATCACCATATATAGTATACATGTCCCTGACTTAAACACATGAATGGACTTTCTGTAGGTGGTTTTCCATGTTCCACCTGACTGACTGTATTGTTCCCTGCGTTGTATTGTTTAGACTCCAGATTCATGTTTAATTCATTTTCAATCAACTGAGCTTCATTTTGCCAGTGACACAAGCCTCATTTTCATGACAAAGACATCATTTTATTCAGATTTAAAATTTGTATTTTTTTCCACAATAGGGAAACCTTTTACATTTAACATTTAATGAACAACATATTCTGAGTTTCTTTTTCTGTTGAACACAAAAGGAGATATTTTGAAGAACGCTGGAAACAGGTAGTTATTGACATCCATAGTACAAAACAATTATGTTATGTTATATATATATATATATATATATATATATATATATATATATATATATATTATATATTATATTATATATATATTATATATATTACAACTATTATGTTTAGAAATGTGTTTAAAAAATGTATTTTCAAATACGGTTTTTTAACACATTTCTAAACATAATAGTTGTAATAACTTATTTCTAATAACTGATTTCTTTTATCTTTGCCTTGATGACAGTAAATAATATTTTACTAAATATTTTTTTTTAAATATTAGTATTCAGCTTGTGCAATGTAATGTGCAATTTAAAGGCTTAGGTAGGTTAATTAGGCAAGTTAGGGTAGTTAGGCAAGTCATCATATAACAGTGGTTTGTTCTGTAGACAATCTAAAAAAAATGCTTAAAGGGGCTAATAATATTGACCTTAAAATGGTTTTTAAAAAATGCTTTTATTGTAGTCGAAATAAAATAAGAAAAACATATAAAATCCAGAAGAAAAAATAATATAGGAAAAACTGAAAGACTCCTTGCTCTGTTAAACATTATTTGGGAAATATTTGAAAAAGAAAAAAAAAATCACAGGAGGGCTAGTAATTTTGACTTTAGCTGTATATAAATATTTTTGTGTGTGTGTGTGTGTGTGTGTGTGTGTGTGTGTGTGTGTGTGTGCGCGTGTGCGCGTGTGCGCGTGTGTGCGTGTGTGTGCGCGTGTGTGTGCGCGTGTGTGTGTGTGTTCAACAAGAAAGAAATTGAAACAGATGTGGAACATGTGGAGGGTGAATAAATGACAGAAATTTCAATATATGAATCTCTTTAGTTCTAAATACGTTGCTGTTCCTTAAATCTTGTTTCTATTTAAAACTTATCAAATAACTTTATATACAGTTTAACAAATTACAGTTAGTCGATAACTCTAAAATTATGGCATTTTAAAAAAAGTATTTTTCATTATTTCTTGCCATTTTAACTACACAACTTTTATTGTATGTGATACATGTATATTGCATTGACTTGATGCTATTTAGGTAATGTCCATAAATTACTTAATATCTTAGTTTGACTTTACCATGAACCATATTTTTGCTAAGCTGCAGACAATCTGGTGAACTGTTGCTTTTATTTAGTTCCACCAGTACAATACATATATATTACAACTAATATTGTTTTATTTATTTTATTTGATGACTTGTTTTTCTTTTTGCAATGTACATGGTGTCATACTGTACATCAAGCTGTTATGTAGGCTATCGTTTTAAAAATGGCTGCAGGGGCAAAAGTGATGTTGTCTGGTGTTAAAAAGATAGATTCAAAGAATATGAACTGACAGGTGTTATTATGGTAACATAATGGGCAAAAGTTATCCAGACACAATATTTGTCATTTACTTTATAGTAAGTGCAGTTTACATTTTGTGTTTTTATTACTTTTTAGCTTTATTTATTTATTTATTCTTTATCAAAGTATTTTGTGTTTTTGTAATGTATAGGACAGCAAACAGAAATAGGAAAGTAGAGGAAGATTCTTTGTCTCCCCAGTGATCAGAATCAAGCGAAAAGCCCTATATGTGTGTAGTGAATCAGGTGTGTAAAAGTCTCTGAAGCACAGAGTCAGATGAGTGTTCCAGCGAGACGGGCAGGCATAGACATGTCTCTGTGCTGTTTGTGCTGCTGCTCTACCACACTTTTCATTGAGCAGCTTCATATAGGCCCACACAAATTCTGCACAAGCAAAAATCTGCAGATTTTTGAGCCCATTAATTAATTGATTAATTAATTAACTTTTTTTATTGCTATTTAGTACTTTTTATTACTATGTATTACTTTTTATTTCTGTTTTTTTAGTTAATGTGTTTAGTTTTTAGTTATTATACTCTCAAAATCCTTATGCAGATAAATTCACATAAATTCTCAGATTTTGTTCAAAATTCTGCTACATAATAGTAAAAACGTCAACAGATTATGTCTGACCCTACATTATAACACTGGTCTGTATAATTATACAGGGATTCTGAGGAAATTCAAACAGCTTGCACTGAAACACAATCTTGTCTGACAGGTTTTAAATGTGCCGTTTCACATCAAATCATTTAAATCGAGTTATTGAACTTGAGCAGGTGATGGAAGAAAAAAAGGATGGTGTGTGTGTGTGTATGTGAGTGAGTATGTGTGTGTGTGAAATGTGTCTGTTTGTTCTCTGTAGCAGCTGATGCTCTGTCTGCTCTCACAGACAAGAGAACTCCCTGTACTTTTGTCCTCAGCATTTTTTGTTATCACTACAATAGAGAAGAGTGGGTGACTACTACTTTTTTTAGCTACCTTGGTTCCAAATATATTTCCCAATGCATTTTCTCCATAGACATTTCAGAAAATTCTTCACTTGATAATCAACAATTCAATAAACCGTGACCATCAACATGCAGACCATTGATATGGTGGGCACTTCAAAATACAGTGAATAATTATTTATTATTTAAACGTTTAGAGGGCCTTTTAAAAATATTCAGAATTTGATGTATTGGCAGTGGTTGTTCATCACAGCACTTGCTTGAAGACTTAAATAAAAAAAAAATAAAAATAAAAATTTTCACATGTTAATTTGGCTTGCAACATTAAAAATTATGTGATTATTTTTGTTTTATTATAGAGCTTTTGTTCGTTACAGGTTCTTTCTTGTCATCGTTTACTCACCCTTGTTTCGTATCAGTTAGAGTGTTTTTGTTTTCCACAAAAGAGGATATATTGAAGCTGGAAACCTGTAACCATTGACTTCCATAGTAGGAAAAACAAATACTATGAAGGTCAATGTAACAGATTTCCAACATTCTTAAAAAAAACTATTTGTGCTGCTTTGGAACAAGTAAATTCAATTTGTGGTGAACTACCCTTAACGTTTGTTTGCCAAATAGTTTGCCCAAGAATTAGGTTAGTCAATTTCTAATCACCCTACACTTTTTCTAAACATGTATGGATTTATTTATTATGCAGAACACAAAATAAGATTTTTTTTTTTTTTTTTTTAATGTTGACAACCAATATTAAAGGAACGTTTTGAATTCCACAACAAAACTAGTCTTCCATTTAGTCTTTAATGTATCTGATTTATTGTATTTGTTCATTTATTTGCAGTTGATTTTCTTTAGTTTATTCCAGTAGATTCTGCAGGCTGAATTAAAATAGAAGAAAGACAATACTGATGGCTAGGAGTGTCATTGAGGAAAGATAACTTTAGACATGTCATGGCCAGTGGTATGAAAGGCCGGCAGCAGCTGCCCGAGTGTCAGGAACACAGCACACGCCAACCCTGTCCAGCAGGATTTATTTATAGGTGTTGCTAATACAAATAATATACTGTACCAGGACAATCCCATTTCAGTTTGAAACCATTAAGAGACAGTGGAAAATATTAAAACTAGTAGAAGCCAGTCACTGTAATGCAGTACTTTTTGTCAAATCTGAATTGGAATTGGATTATTAATCAATTTATTTAGTTTTTATTTAGTCATTAATTAGTGGTGTAATGGATCACAAGTCTCATGGTTCGGATCACACTATTGTTTTTAAGTCACGGATCGGACCATTTTTCAGATCAGCAAAAAAAGGGAGCAGACAAATGTCATTTGCTTTCCATTTATACAAAAATATTACTGCAAAAAACATTGGTTTTAACAAACAGAACTTAGAACCTGTAATTTTATTTAGCTGAAAAAAAGGAAAATATTTTATACAAAAAATTATCTTTGCTACTGTTGCTGATAATGCTAAATATAGAAATCTAACATCTTGCACAACAGATCATATTTACTTTCAATTAATGATTCAACAATTCCCACATAAAACATCATGTTCGATTATAGGTGGATCATTTTTGAAAACCTATTCAGTGACATAATTTTGATGGTTGTTTGTCGCCAGCCATTGGCTACACAATTTAATTGCTACAACATTCACCATCGCCAAATTCCATTAAATGGAGATTTTAATCTTTACCATAAACATCAGTGTTTATATCTCAGGGATGTCAAACTCAATTCCTGGAGGGCCGCAGCCCTGCACAGTTTAGTTCCAACCCTGCTTCAACACACTTACTGGTAGGTTTCAAACAAGCCTGAAGGACTCAATTAGTTTGATCAGGTGTGTTTAATTAGGGTGGAAACTAAACTGTGCAGGGCTGCAGCCCTCCAGGAATGGAGTTGGACATCCCCGTTATATCTGAACTATAAACTGTTCTCCCAGTACTTCTGTGTTATTTATTTGTTTGTAACTAACTAAAAAAAGTGTAAAAACTGAATCTCTCTCGATCAAACGCAGATTTGAATGCAGCGTTTCGAAGCTTCAATAATAAACATATACAAATCATTATCATTTGTCATACATGTTGCGGTTTTGAATTCAGATCACGACCTTTTAATGTTTAATTGTGCAGCTTTACACTGATTGCATTAATGCAGGCTAAACAAACAGTGACAGAAAACACCACCTAAGACACTAACACAAACCCAAGAAAGCATTTAGGTAGTTCCCACCACAACTTTTTTCATCATCATTATATTTTGATGTGGGAGGCGATCTCTCTCTGCAGTTGTTATAAATGTTGGATTAACCTTCAAGTTCGAATGAAGTTCAAAAAAGTTATTAGTTTGCCGGTCACGTGTGTTCCGGCGTGATCACGGATCAATCGTGATCCATTACACCCCTATTATTTCTTAATCTGGATTGGGGTATTATAGACAACCAGCTTGTCTGAATGTTTCTCATATACTGGTTTTAGTGGCTTCATTTTTGAAAGTTCTGCTGATTTATTTATTTATTTGTTAATATCACAGAAAAGACCATGACTTTGTTTTGACAAGCCTGCACAAAGTAAATAATTGGTAGAAAAATATAAATTTCAGTTACAAATATTTTAGAAGTTTACCAAGTACAATGCTTCTACAATGAAAACAGTTGCTAGCAGTTTAACCTAGATGAATACTTACTTTAACCAGATAAAGATGTAGGAATACAAGAGATATTGATTTGAGGGTACATTTCTTTAACTGTTTGTGATCTGATATTCCTTTGCAGTGTACAAGATCATTACATTACATCCAATTTTATTTTTCATGTAATAAATAACTATAAACGAGAAGCAAAGTGGCTGTCTTTATTTGGAACGAGCGAGTTTGCAATGCCCAGATGATATAATTAATTAATTAATTGAGCACTATTGATTTGTTTTTTTTAATTAGTTCACTAAAAAATACAAAATAATAATAAATAAAAAATAAAAATATCCTTGCAAGCACACTACACTGACTTTAGTGGTCAGAATGAGCATTTATGGCATAATTGGCCAATCAAAATCAAGCATTCCAGAGAGCAATGTAATAACATACCTAAAGTTACACAATATCCACCATCTTAAAATTTGAAGTGTGACTTTCTGGAGTACTAATTACTCAAAACGGAATTGCAAACAATCTTACACAATCCTGTTTTGCAATTGTTTGAGTCACAGGTTGACGTGTGGCTGCTCACATTTACTTGGCTCATCCCAAAAAACTCCAATACTGTTCTATATTATTGATCTTAATCCTAAAGACTTCTGTTCATCTTCAAAACACAATATATATATTCCTCCATGTGCATTTAAAGTCATTCCACAAAAAATGAAAACCTGGCAAACTTGTATTTCTTTGAGCATATGCTTACTTTATTTAAAGTACACTATGCGTGTGTGTTTTTCAGTGTTTATATGAGAATATAAGACTCAATTAAAAGTGTCTTTATTTGTCTTCAACAAGTCTTATGTTTTGGATGTGAAACATAACTATTTCTTTAAGCACTTAAACGATCACCTGTTGAGCTAAAGCAGAGTCCAAAAGTGTTTGTAAGTATTGTGTGAGATGCTAAAAACATATTTCCCTTCATCCACTCCAAAGCTTCAACGTTGCAAAGATATCACAAATCTCCACCTCCTCAGTACTGGACAAGCTGGAGACAGCAGGCAGGGTCTGGAGTCTATCTCTCCCTGCCCACCTACCTCAGCCAAAGGGGCGCTCAGCTCCGCCCAGGTAGCCCTGGTGCCGTCCCGTCCATCACCAGCTGGCATGCATGTCCTAATGTTCTAATATCCTCACAGAGTCATGCTTGTTTTCACACCCATACTCAATATCTCCGCAATCATGCTCCAAATCACTGTGATTACTGAGAACAAATCAATTGCATTCCCTTCATTCTGTGCAAAAGATGTGCTAATTGTGTTTTTAGTTTTAGTTCAGTATTAATCTAGAAGATTATATGTAATTATATAATGCAAATTATATAGTGCAAATGCACTATAATGCTAATGTTTCACCCTCTTGTAGAATCTGATCTTGTAGGATCACTCGTCAGCAAATACTCAGTTTGGAGGGAGTGGCAGTGCCAAGTGTTTGTTGTTTTTGGAATTCAGTATGAAACTAAGCTGCCATAGGTCAAGATATTTGAAATTTAGCCCAGTAACACACAATACATAATTAAAATGCACTCGGAACTGAAGAGGGTGGTTATTCTCTTCACATGTCTGTGCTATTAGCCTTTACAGTATGTTGGTGAGTTATGAGCAAAGAACATGTACAGTAGTAAAAAGCTAAGTAGGGTCAGCTTAGATTTCATGTTCAATTTTTAACTAATGTGCACAGAAAGCTTCTTTTCAAAGCCGTTGCTCTGTCATTGACTGTAGTCGGCCTGTTAGAGAAAATAAACCATTGAAGTCGAATGTTTTTAAAGCTGTTTACACCAAGAATTATAACTGGATTAGTGTAACCACCAATAGACTAAGGCCCAATCCCAATTCTACCTCTTAGCTCTTCCAGCCCACCCAGTATCGGTGTCCCAATTCTCTTTAGCTTGAAGGTGTAGGGCTAAGGGGAAGAGGTAGATAGCCCTTCGAACGAAGATTTTTCAGGACCAAAAAAAATTCCCAGAATATACCAGCCACAACGGCAGTATAGCTGCACCCGGAAATAAGGAGATCCACAAATTAGTATTTTTTGTTATTATTACGATTTTTTACATATAATTATTTACGTATATTTACGATCTTATTGCCACATTAGATCGTTATGATAACATAATCTATGCCTTCAGTGATTTCTTAAGTTAAATACCAAAAAATAACCCAACTGGACAGCAGTCAGGAACGTCTGATCTCATATGAAGCAAGAGATCGCAATGACAAATGTTGATGTGTGCAGGTGCTGTAGTGCTGTCCCATTTCTTAGGGTTAAAATTTGAAACCCTTCCCTTTCACACTCTGTTTTAAGGGACAAGGGGAAGAGGAAGGTGTACAAAAATAGTATTGGGATTGGGCCTATATCTTGCATTCCAGTTTTTTTCTTTCACTATACATAGTTGAGCTCTGTACAGTCAGTGGATTCTAGTTGGCATTGATTACATTGTTTATTAGCTGAAAAGAAATGTGGATTTCAATGATAATTCCTTTTTACTGTAGCAGTGGCAGTGTTGTGGACTTCTTAGTTTTCTTAAAATGTGAATGATTATTTATTATTAGATCTAATCATAGCTGTCATCACCGTTTGTTCTTGGTGTGAATTGGCCTTTGCTTTAATGCTAATTAGAACCTTGTGGCAGCATTCAGAAAGGGTTCTGAATCACCTTTTGTTAAAAAAGTTTTCTAGCTAGGAACATTTGTTCATAAACTTGAATAGATTTGCATGTTTTCAACTGTAATTATTGTAGAAACTTTTATCTCCCTTCCCAATTCCTAATATATTATCCCATCCCATCATGTACTAATACCAGTTTGATTAATTTAATGGCATGCAAATCAATGTCTTGGCTGATAACATCATAGCTCGTTGCCTTAATACAGATTAAATAGTCATTGCCATTTGTGCTTAACCTTGTTTTATCTGGAAAGCTGATTTTGCTTTTTTTTCCCCATAGTGGATCCCTCTCAAGTCCCGGTCCCAGTCAAGCGATCTCCTCCTATTCCCCCAAAGAGGAATACTCCTGTGACCAAACGCAACTCAGACGACTCTTCAGCCAATCACCCTGAGCCTCTGCCTCCTGCCCCCACCTCTGTTCCAATCCCAGCCGCTGCACCAATATCTGCTCCACCCTCTGCCCGATCAGATGACAGCAAAAACTCAAACTCTGGAGGATTCTCTCCTCCGCCACCCCATATCCCACCATCCCCTCCTCGTGCCCACCAGCCCCCTGAAGTCATCCGTGTAGACCCGCCCAGTCCCACCACAGAACCACCTTCTCAGCCACCACAACTACCTTTACATATACGCATCCAAAGAGCTTTGAACAGTCCAGGCCCGGTCCATCCCAACCCGGAAGGTTCCCAGCGAGCACACTCACTTCTCTTTGAAACACCTCCAGACTTTTTTAATGAGGCCCCAGGAGGAGGGAGATACTCGCTTCCAGTCACTATCGAACCTCTGCGACTGTGAGTGTTTATATCTTTTTATCTTCGAATGTTCTCTGCCCTTGTACTATTACTGCTTGTAACTGATTTCTATCCCAAGAAAGAGTGTAAGTTAATGTTATGCTAAGCTTTTTATACAGTTGAAGTCAGAATTATTAGCCCCCCTGTTTATCCCCCCCCCCCCAATTACTGTTTAACAGAGAGATTTTTTTCAACGTATTTCTAGTCATAATACTTTTAATAACTCATTTCTAATCACTGATTTATTTTATCTTTGCCATGATGACAGCAAATCATATTTGACTAGATATTTTTCAAGACACTTCTATACAGCTTAAAGTGACATTTAAAGGCTTAACTAGGTTAATTGGGTTACTAGGCAGGATGGGGTAATTAGGCAAGATATTGTATAAGGATGGTTTGTTCTGTAGACTATCGAGAAAAAAATAGCTTAAAGGGGCTAATAATTTTGACCTTAAAATGGCTTTTAAAAAATTAAAACTGCTTTTATTCTAGTCAGAATAAAACAAATAAGACTTTCTCCAGAAGAAGAAATATTATCAAACATACTCTGAAAATGAGTGTGAGTAACTGTATGGATGTTTCCCAGAGATGGGTTGCGGCTGGAAGGGCATCCGCTGCATAAAACATGTGCTGGATAAGTTGGCGGTTCATTCCGCTGTGGCGACCCTGGATTAATAAAGGGACTAAGCCGAAAAGAAAATGAATGAATGAATGAATTCTCTGAAAATGTCCTTGCTCTGTTAAACATCATTTGAGAAATATTTAAAAAAAATAAATAAATAAAATAAAAAGTTCCGCTAACAATTCTGGCTTCAACTGTATATACTGAGGGGTCCTAGTTCGGTGTTTGAGTCACTGTGTACTGTGACCCTTCAGGATCAAACTTGTCTACCTCTGATGTATACTCTACTGTATATATATATATATATATATATATATATATATATATATATATATATATATATTCCTGCGTTTTGAATAGATTTTTTTTAGAACAATCATTCCACTAGCACAATCATCTGAAACCATTAATAGTTTTTTTTTTTTTTTTTTTTCATTTGCATTTTGGCAGATCTCCCAAAAATCTTGGGAACATAGTGTATCTGCAGTCCAAGACTGTGCCTGAAACTGTGCTCTTTTCAAGAGTACGATGCATCAAAGAATGTCTAAATCTTAATTTACCTTAAAATTTTGTGTCATAAGATATTAAATAGTTTTTGAAGCTAGCAGAGATGTTTCCTTCACTGATTTGATATCCTACAATCATTCTGTTTCCTTACAGAAGAGCTAAAAAAATTGCCCCATACTCTTTAAATAATGCAGTTTGAGATAGCCATTTGTAGTGGTGCCCGAAACTATAGTGGGTTCTTCTGAAGTGCACTCAATCAGCCCCACAATGCACCGCAAAAAGGAGCCTACAACCCATGTGCCCTCAGCAACTAGAGAATACAAATAATGCACCATGAGAGTTTGTGTGCTGAATGAAATTCTACTTTTCACCACAATGTTGCATTCACAGCGTAATTCTATGGGTATTCCTAAATAAATTATTTAATTGTTCAGTGGGGTATATGCACACAGACTTTTAATTTCAGTCCATCAGCCCCAGGGCTTCTGGTTAGTTGTCATCCCCTACAAAATTGCCATTTTTAATCTGATTTATTTAAAAAGAAATTTAAAACAACCGCGATCTTCACCACCGGGCTGAGATACGATATAAAGCGGGTATCAGACCAAGCATGAAGCACTGCATTAAAGTATATTTTTCTACGCCATGTCTTTAAAATATGGAAATTAATTTTACCCCAGTATTTTCACTGGAATTTTTGCACTAGCGTGCTGCTAATGACAGCGCCTGTGTTTAAACGGTCTCTTTTTACGCTTTAACAATCAAATGGATGCTTAAGTCTATTTAACTGAATGTATTGTAATTACATTACAACATCGATGCTGTAAAAGGAACTTTATGTAATTAGTGAATATACTGTAGTCACAAGCTTTCACCGGAAGTTCATCATTGGCTAAAAAACACTAGCTGTACATATACCCCATTTACCTTTGTACACATGGCAAAAATCTAAATACTTTGTTTCATTACCTCACTGTTGAATAACTATCACTGGGTCTGACCTAGTTTATCAACCTGCAAATCACAAACAAAATGGCGTTCCTTGCTTAAATTCACTCACTCGCTTTTATCCACTCCTTTAAGTGGACTATAATAGTTGACTAATCTAGGTAATAGTGAATGAGTGTGTAGGGGTCGATTTTGAAAACAGCCAAAGTGATTTTGTATGTAAATGGAGATTTTTGACCATCTTTTTTCCCACTTCTGATGTCATTTAACAAGAAATTTTTATTGTAGTATTTAAAAATATTTACATACTTATCAAAAACACTTTTATTTGTTGTAGATTGTTAAAGAAATCTGTCTAATATAACTTCCAAGAGCTACTTTCTTCTGAAAGCATCTCTAATTTCAGATTTCCCTTTTTGGATGATGTGTGTAGACCATAGCGCTACCTGTTGATAATGAAAATTATTTTACTAATGCAAGTGAGTTGGATGTTGGCTGTAAGCTTTGCTGTGCATTTAAACATAACTTTTTGGTTGAGAAAACTGACAGCAGATTTTTTTCATCAGTACTTTTTTTTGTGTTGGTTTTTGTTTCACAACCTTTAAACTGTGTTAGCTATGCTACATCTATACAACACTATCAGGGAAATATAGACACAGCCCCATATCATTCACATGCTCACTGTGATTGTATGTTATTCAGGCCTGAGGATGATGATTTTGACATGGAAGAAGAGCTGCAGAAGCTGCGGGCGGTCCCTCGGCCGACACAAAAGCCAGAGCTGGAACCACGCAGCCGCCGAGGCCTTGTTGGAGACCCACGAGTCACTGTCATTCCTGAGGATACAGGATCTGGGTCATGTGAAGAAGAGGAAGAAGAGGAGGAAGAAGAGGAGGAGGAGAGTGATTCAGATGGATCTATCCAATATAGAGATGACGATGAGGAAGATGATGATGAAGAGGATGTTCCCAAAAGTATGATGATTTAACTCTGAACAGCAGTTTGACGGTTATTTGGGAATAACCTATATCCTTATATATACATATATATATATATATGTATATATGTATATGTACAGTTGAAGTCAGAATGATTAGCCCCCTTTGAATTTATTTTTCTTTTTTAAATATTTCCCAAATGATGTTTAACAGAGCAAGGGAATTTTCACAGTATGTCTGATAATATTTTTTCTTCTGAAGAAAGTCTTATTTTTTAATTTCGGCTAGAATAAAAGCAGTTTTGAATTTTTTAAAAGCCATTTTAAGGACAAAATTATTAGCTCCTTTAAGCTATTTGTTTTCGATAGTCTCCAGAACAAACCATCGTTATACAATATCTTGCCTAATTACCCTAACCTGCCTAGTTAACCTAATTAACCTAGTTAAGCCTTTAAATGTCGCTTTAAGCTGTTTAGAAGTGTCTTGAAAGATATCTGGTAAAATATTATTTACTGTCATCATGGCAAAGATAAAATAAATCAGTTATTAGAGATGAGTTATTTAAACTATTATGTTTAGAAATGTGTTGAAAAAACCTTCTCTGTTAAACAAATTGGGGGGGGAAATTATTCATTAATTAATTTATCAAATGTGATGGAAAACATTTAAGTTGTTTCTAATATTTCAATTTCAGATAAATGTTCTTTTAGACTTTATCCAAGAATCCTGAAAAATATTAATATAGTATCTGCACTGTTTTATTCATATACATAAGCAGATTTAAACACCATATGAACAATTATGAGCTTAAATCATTCAAAATTTAAGTTCCAGTGGTATATGAAAAGTTTTTCATTTTGAATTGAGTTGATTTTTCTAAGATGTTTTTATTTATTTTGTTTATTTAGAATAAAATATTTTTTTTCTTTGTTAAAAGACTTAGAGTTGAGTTCAACTGTATAAATGAGCAATATCACACTCGTAGCCGTGCAATATGGCTATATATCAGCACTGGTGGGAGGCTACGAGTGTGATATTGTGTTTATACAACAGTTCGATGGCACAATCGTGTATATAAAAAAAGAATATCAAACACGGAGAGTCTAAAACCCTTTTGTATTAGGAACTACTTTCTTCCGCCATTCATTCACATCTGCAGCTGACATTAAAACAGCAGAAGCCATTACTAATTCACCAACGTCACTTTAGAGCTAGTGTTTGAATGATTCTCAAGCGTAATGTTTAAAGTGATGACAAAACAGGTGATTTTGCTGTCATTTTAAGATGATAAGGCTGAACTTGACATGAAATGCCCTCCTTCTACAGAGATATCTTTCTACAGTGTTAACAGTATTTCTCTGTTGCAATCGGGATATCACAATAATTAACCCCCGAAAAAAGCAGCGCAATCACTACCAGGCTGCTGTTGTGTTTGCAGTAAGGAGGGGGTGTTCGGGTGTGAGGTCTCTGAATAACACTGTCGAGATCCGGGATATGAAAGTAACTGTATTAAAATAGGCACTGTCCATATAAATAAACTGCATAGTTGCAATCTATACAAAAGAGAGAGATCGACTTAGAATGTCACTTACCAGTTTAATAATGATTTAATCAGCTGTAGTTAGAAATAGCGCTGTTTTAATCTTCCAAGAAAGGGTTTATTATGCTGTCCTGGCGCCATCTTGTGGATAGACAACGTCAACTTCAAATTATAAATAATTTGAAATAGGCACTATTCTCATAAATAAACTGCATAGTTGCAATCTAAACAACTACATTCTCGACTAAAAAAGCCACAAAAGTACATGGTGTTTTCCAATAGCTGCAATATTTGTCAAACTGTAAAGTGTCTGTCACTGTATGTGGGCGGAGTAATACAGAAGAGTGAGGAGGCTGTACAAATGCTGTTATTGCAGAATATCGAACGGCTATCAGCCAATCAGATTCAAGAACCAGACAGAACTGTTGTATGTATGTATATATGTATATATATATATATATATATATATATATATATATATTTATATATAATTATTCACATGTTTTTGATCAAATGCAGTTTTGAGAAACATATACTTTAAAAAAGCATTACAAATTTTACTGTCTTTTACTGTCCACAAACTTTAGAATAGTAATGTACTTTTAGCCAACTTTGGAAATGTAATAAATATAAATGTAAAATATTTAATTCATTTCACATAGACTTCAGAATATCAGTGCAGCACTTTAACCTTCCATGTACTAGAATCTATAGAAAGTTTATGAAAACATCAAATGAGAATTCTGAATGCATCTTGTCAGGTGGTCTTGCTAATCGTGTGAAGCGAAAGGACACTCTGGCACTGAAGCTGGAGCGCCAGCAGGAGAAAGAGAAATCACAGGAGGAGGACAGCAGCACCTGGAACAACAAAGAGCAGTGGGAAGCTGTCCGAAACAAGATCGGCACCACCCTCACAAGGTCTGCATGTGTTCAGAGGGCTTTTAGGAGGTCTTTGTCCTTTCAGCACTGACAATGCTTGTGTTTTGCTCTTTTAGGAGGTTGAGTCAGAGGCCCACCGCACAAGAACTGGAGCAGAGAAACATCCTACTAGGTCAGTGATGCAATTCCCGTTCACTAGTTCTCAACTTATGTGTAGTCTCAATTTACTGGTGCTTCTAAATAAATAAATGGCTGAATATCTTTCTGAATGTTCCTCTGTTTTAGCTAAGAATGAAGAAGCCCGGCGGGCAGAAAGGAGCGAAATCAAGCGCAGGCTAACCAGAAAGGTTTGAAGGCACACATTCATTACTTTTATTTTTTCTCTAATAGGTAAATTGAGCACTTGTTTTTGGCATTTGCTGTATTTCTTGATCCTCCTTTCAACATTTCTCCAAAAGCTTATTTTTATTTGTTAAAATGGTCACTATACCTAATGAGTTGCAGAAATTGGAAGTGTTTTTGATTAATATAAAGTTAAAAACAGCATGCCTTAAAATTAGAGGTCAGCCAATGATGGTTTTTCTCTGGCTGAGCAGCCGATTGTTGATATATTGATGTTTTTTTGGCTGATATGTTTGGCTGATTTTCTTTTCTCCATCTACATCGAATAAAAATTTACAGTTAATTAAATATGATACAAAAATTGCTTACTAATTTTGAGAGTTGAATTTAATAAATAGCAAAAAAAAAAAACTAAAATTAATGCATAATAGATGACATGCATAGATCAACACTTTTTTTTTTACTGGAAGTAATATCCTTAAAATTACATTGAGCTTTTACATTTATTTCAATGTTGTAACTTTGTAAATTTCATCCCACTTGATGGAAATGAGTTTGGCTTAAAGTAGGTGTAATCAAAACAGCTAAAATCTCCAAACACTGATGAGGATCCAGCACAGAACTTACAACACTGATAAACAATGATATAAAATCCACTGATATAAGCACTGGAGGGAGAAATTTTCCAGGACAGAATCAGAATTAATAACATCAAAGCTTATGTTTACAGTGCATGCTACTATAATAATTTAACCACTGCACTTATTACCAGGTTTTGGAACCCGTGCCTGCCTGCAACCTAACTAAAGCTGGTTAAAAACAGTTCTAGAAATCGACTCGCATTCTCTCTCCAAATATTATTATAATTCTTGCTCCAAAATCAGTGTCATATGTAACCAATGAAATGTGTAAGACATTTAGAAAGGATAAGAAACCCATTTTCTTGAGCAGTGACAAGGCAGTGGGAGACCGTGAAAAGACAACTTGCTTGAAGTCAGATTCACTTTATGTGTTACACAAAATTTAGCTGAGTGATTGATGTCAATTAGTTAAAAAAGTCGACTTTAAATTCTACTTAAAATTCAAAACACTAAGTGCCTTTACTTTCATTTTTCAACTAGTTACTGCATCCTCGCTGAATAGAAATATCAGTTTCTTTTAAAACAAAGATGGGAACACTTTATAACTGGATTCTATTTTTCATTTTTGATATTGTATTAACTACCATTAACAAACTATGTATACAAATGTATACAATAATGTACAAACATTACATTTTTTTTGGTATTTGTTGTTAATAAAAATACAAGTGTTTATTGTACGTAAGCTCACATGCCATTATAGAAATAAAACAGTAGCATTATATGTTAATGTTAACTTAACTATGATTAATGAATGCTTGACAATTAGTTCTACTTGAGTCCACACAAAAATTATACCAATTCCAATCTTTTGAATGGTAATTTAAAAGTCTTCCATGTTTGGTAACATAATTGGTAATCTGCGATAATGTAAAACTATAATTACATTTAACTCGAGTAGGTTAAATAATTTAGTTTGTTTCCAAACATGCACAAAAATTCCCATTATCCTTCAGTTATTGATCTGAAATGTAGTCCAAACTGAAATATCTAAACATATTATTGACATGTGTAGCTTGCTCACTTGTGAACTTTCAATGTAGTAGTGGCCAGCAAATACAGCCCACTAAGCCTCATGATATTCACGCTGCATTCAAGCTTCAAAATGTGTAGTGTGAGGTTGTAATCCTGCAAAACGTGAAAGCTGTTGTTGTGTTTTTTTGTGCGCAGTTGTCCCAGAGGCCCACAATAGCTGACCTGCAGGCCAGAAAAATTCTGCGCTTTCACGAGTATGTGGAGTCCACTCATGCTCAAGACTATGACCGGCGCGCAGACAAACCCTGGACCAAACTCACACCTGCTGACAAGGTCTGAACCAATCACTGGTCTCATCTGACCCCTAGTGGTGACCGATATACTGTCATTCAAATGCTCTCTTACGTAAACTGAAGAGAGTTACATAAAAACATTTGCACGTAATTGAACATGTCTGTACTTTAGTACATTAAAGGCCAAGCAAATTTCATTTAAATAGGCAAAAGAGAGAGTTTTGGAAGTTTTATTTGTTGATTAGATATGATATCATCATTACAGTTAAACTCAACACCAGCAGATGCTCTGAGATTTCAGGGTTGTTTTTTATATTTCATCTTTTGTTCTTTGTTCTCCTCCAGGCGGCCATAAGAAAAGAGCTGAATGAGTTCAAAAGCTCAGAAATGGAAGTTCACGAGGACAGCAGAATATTCACCAGGTCTGACACTTTCAAAGCTTTCTTAATTATAATAAATCCCTTTTCTTACACTCATGAGTATGTTGAGTTATTAACTGTAATCTTGTCAGATTTGTCATCATTATTTTCTAAACTCCTTTATCCAGTTGCCAAAACCAAATCTCCAGTAAAAATAACCATTACTAATCTGATAAACTGACTAAGAAGACATATGCCTGTATTAATTAAGATATTTTACACCTTATATGGATTATCTACAGCAGAGATGTCCAAACTAGGGCCAAAGTTGGCCCGTGGTAACCTTTGATTTGGCCCACCATCCTACATGAGAAGGGAGTGGGAATAGTGGGGAGGGTTGGGGCGAATGTCTTTAACAGAGATCATTTTTAATTCAACATAACTTTTGTTGTTTGCTTGTTTTATTTGTGAGCTACAAAAAAGCAAACTGAAAATACATTTTTCAGTTAGATGCTGTAAATGAATCAGATTTTTTTTATAATAGTATATAAATATATAAAACTCTTCTAAAGCATAAAAATACCATAATATGTGTGCAGATATTTAAGAAACATCCCAAGTGAACATACTTGTTTAACTGAAAAACAATGCTGAAGTCAGATATTCTGCTTTGAAAATGGGTTTTCCGTGCCGGAACGCTGTCTTTGTTTAGATAAATTTCATATGCACGATGCCAGTTTAGCCAATTATATGTCAGCGCCCTGGGTTGCCTTGTTGGAAAACAGCGTATTTCATTCATTCATTCAGAAAGACTCTGAAAGCATGCGTCCGTGACCGAAAAGAACAGTATGGGAGACAGATGCAGTTCCACATGAAGTTATTAATTAGCAAATTACATAAATATTACGAACGTAAACATTAGGTGAGCAGGTTACATTGTAACCGCGTGTCCTAACAACACGCTGTAACGAGAGAGGCAGTGACCAGCTATTTGGCTGTTTGCACCAGACGAAACACGGCAGAAATGTAAATACAGCCTTTCAGAAGCACAGAATATGCACTCGCTCACAAAACGGTAAGGTTTAGAATCTATTTAATGCATGTTAACCCACTTTAACATCAATGTAGATGCTGAATCACTCATATGTGTTTAGTTCTAAAGTTCAATTTCAGACGGTTTATTGTATTTTCAAGATCTGAGGTGAACTTTCTGCTTTCAGTATATGGCAACAAATGCCATGTAAAATGCATTCAAACTCGCATTGTTAGCATTTAGCACAGAATAAAGCACACAAGGCTTACCTGAGGTGATCTAGCTGTCATAGGTTTCTGTTGTTCAGCTGTGAGAAATAGAAGCCATTTCTAATATATCAATTCGAGGTGTTGGTTAGGACAAAAACTCCTTTTAATATGGAAAATATTCCCTCTATCGCGTGTCGTTGCTTTTATTTAGAACACAGTTTAAATCACTCGCTCCTGTACACAATCTGGCATCCCAGCGTACTTTTATTATGATCCAGGAGTGCAATACCTAGTTCAACCACTGGGTGTCAAACTTACATACTGCACCTTTAAAGTGACATTTAAAGGCTTAACTGGGTTAATTAGGTTAACTAGGCAGGTTAGGGTAATTAGGAAAGTTATTGTATAACGATGGTTTGTAAAAACCATAAAACTGCTTTTATTCTAGCCAAAATAAAACAAATAAGACTTTCTCCAGAAGAAAAAAATATTATCAGACATACTGTGAAAATTTCCTTGTTCTGGTAAAAATAATTTGGGAAATATTAACAAAAGGAAAAAACAATTAAAAGGGGGGCTAATAATTTTGACTTCAACTGTATATAATGTCAGAATTTTAAAATTCTGGTTCAAATACAAAGCATTCATCATATGCACATTTCCATGCAATTACATTTTTACATTGTTTTTAATAAAACAGAGATAAAAAAAAAATTGAATTGAAACAAGTTGTACATTTAATAAACAATAATAAACAAAGTCTACAAATAGAAGCAAGAATGTAGTACTACGGGATCTGTGCAAATTGCTTAAGAGTGTCAGTAAACAGAAGATTCAAGATGCACTTGGCTAAAAACAAACTCAAAAACATTTAGTTTGATTTCATAATTGTATGAATACTTTGATGACTCAAACTATTTTGCATCATTTTTAACTGAACACTGGAAATAGCATTTTCAAGAAACCAAAATAGTTAGTCACGGGAAACAAATGATTCAAACATATTAAAAACGAAGAGCTCACTAACAGGTTAAGTACAAATGTTATATGTAATAGAGTGAACACATTACTCCAGTCTTACAGAAATAATTCTGATATGCCGATTTTATGTTAATATCTATTTAATACATTTTATTTATTAATCAATGCATCCTTGCTCAATATAAGTAATAATTTTCTTGAATATTCATGTATTTGTTTAAAAGGTGGCCATTAAATGCCAAGTCAGAAGAATGTTTTTTAATTGTATTTATTATTTCACGAATTCATTCATTCAATTAATTATTTAATCATTCATTCTTTCATTAATTCATTTATTTGTTTATTTAGTTAGTTTATGAAACAATGTTCATGATCATTTACTTTAACTTGATTCATCTATATATTTATAACAATAAATCATCTTTCACTTCTCTTGCAGGTTTCATCGACCATAATCATCATCCCCAAAGAGGAAGCTCTGGACCGATTTAAAAACTGCCCCTATAACTGCAGCTAAAAGCATCCCGTTTCTCATGATCCTC
This sequence comes from Danio kyathit, assembly GCA_903798195.1. NCBI lineage: Eukaryota > Metazoa > Chordata > Actinopteri > Cypriniformes > Danionidae > Danio > Danio kyathit. Next base: position 18,872,126 of record LR812537.1, on the reverse strand, counting down.
CAGCATATACTGAAGAGCAGAAGGAAGAACAAGTCATGATGAGGGTTTGTAAAGGATCCTGGTACTTCACACTTCAGTCTTCCGACACTTTGGGGAGCAGGTTTGGAGTGCCACTTCCCATGATGCCCACAGCCAGATCACGCTGTTGGTGGAGTATTGCAGGGAAAGAGGGACCCGAGACTGTGTGGATTGGGGTGTTTTAATAGTCATCATGGTACACACATTTCTGTGATCAAGAAAGGCTTGTGTACCAACAATAATATTTTTTTTAATAATAATAATAATGTGTGTTTAATGATATGCTGTCCATTTATGCCTTAACACTGGTACTTTTTTTTTTTTTTTTTTTACCTTGACCTTAGAGTAATACAGAAGATGCAAAAAAACACTGTTTCTCACTTTGAATGCGTGTTGATCTTTAAGCACACTTTTTGACATTCTCAGGACGACAGCACACGGGGTCACTTTCTCTATATGTGCATTTTACTGTAAATGACTATCATTTTTACTGTTTCACATAGATTAATCACCTTCTTTAATATTTTCTTTTTTTTTTAACAACGTAGCACTTCACATTAGATATTACAAGGTGAATCTTACAAAAACACAACATATTTTATGCAAATTAAAAATGATAATTTAAAAAGCAGACGAAAAAGGGTTTGGCATAAAGGAAATTAGGCCTCTTTTCAGTCCTGGAGGGCCGGTGTCCTACAGATTTTAGCTCCAACTTGCTTCAACACACCTGCACGGATGTTTCAAGAACATGGGTCTCAAACTCAATTCGTGTGCACAGCCACAGCTTTGCTCCAACCCTAATCAAACACAGCTGATCCAACTAATCAAGATGTTCAAGACTACTAGAGGCTATTAAGCAGGTGTGAGTTGGTGGTGGTTGAAGCTAAACTATGCAGAGCTGTGGCCCTCCAGGAATTGAGTTTGACACTATTGTTCTAGAAAGCCTAGCAAGAGCTTGATTAGCTAGCTCAGGTAGGTCTGATTGGGGTTGGAACTAAACTTTGCAGGACACCGGCCCTCCAGGACTGAGTTTGGACACCCCTGCTTTAAATTACCAAGATATTTCTTTCAGCTTTGTGGTAATATGTTCATAACATTAAAATGTGATTCCCCCTTTAGTTCTTATTATAATGTGTGATGTTTAACTTTAGTGTAAATCCTTCTAAGTAGTTGTTTCTATATATTGTATTTACTGTATTACAGTTAAAAAGCTGTTATAGAAACATTTTCCTAGATAAACATGCATTAAAAGCAATATAAAAATAAATAGTTTTCACATATGACCATATTAAAGTGACTTTTTATCATATTACTGGAATATTTTTGTTTTTTCATATTTCTAGAATTGTTTTTTCCACAATGCCAAACTTTTTTAATGATCCTTATGCTTCTTTTTCTTCAGACAAACCCTTTTTTTTATTTTTCTTTTGGAGGGAGGGAGGGAGGGAGGGAAACGATGACATGCTTCATGAGATTTTGCTCTCTGTGATATAGTCGATTGTACATTGAACAATTAACAACAAAAATGGTTGATGTTACATCATGGAGTCATTGTAAAAAAAAATCTTGGTGCATTTTTTTAAAAAATGGTACGATAACCACAAACTCATTTCCACATCACTGCTGGTTTTATGGTACACTTTATTTAGTGGGCCCCAGAGGGCCTGTGCACTGTATAGAGACATGCTGTAGATTCATTATATTGTATATCTTGTCTTCCTGACACCAGAAATTTGTTTTAATTGTAATTATAGTATTACACTGTGCTGTTTTATGAAATGCAAACAGTATGACTACATGTGACACAATGATTCGGTACAGAACAGCTGTATAGATACTTTTTTATGTAAAGATATAATAAAAAGGGCTTTCAAGTAATACTTGTACGTCACTATTAATTTAAACCTGTGTGTACTGTTTGCTTCTACCTTGTACATACATTTTAGATAGCCTGTGTAATGATGCATGCAAATATTTAATGGATGCCTCATATCATGTTTAACAAATTAAAGTGTTCATTAACACAATCAAACACATCAAAAAATACCATGTTTATGAGCAATTTTGATGTTATTAGATTTAAAAAACATTTTAGAATATGTTTTTGTTTAGGTGGTGGCGCAGTGGGTAGCGATATTGCCTCACAGCAAGAAGGTCGCTGGTTCGAGCCACAGCTGGGTCAGTTGGCATTTCTGTGTGGAGTTTGCATGTTCTCCCCGTGTTTGCGTGAGTTTCCTCCGGGTGCTCCGGTTTCCCCAACAAGTCCAAAGACATGCACTATAGGTGAATTGGGTAAGCTAAATTGTCTGTAGTGTATGTGTGGATGAGTGTGTTTGGGTGTTTCCCAGTACTGGGTTGCAGCTGGAAGGGCATCTGCTGTGTAAAACATGGTGGTAAGTTGGCAGTTCATTCCGCTGTGCAAGCCCTTAATGGGACTAAGCCGAAAAGAAAATGAACGAATGTTTTTGGTTTTTGTTTTTTGTTTCTTTTTGGACACTCACAAAACAAAACTACAAACACAACATGAAATGCCTGACACAAAATACAACTGCATATACAGAAATATACATATGGCAAAAGCGGTGACACATTGTCCAACAAACCACAATATGGCAGGGCCAGTGAGAAGTTTAGTGACAACAAACACACATGAATGTAATGTATGTCCATAAGGACATTATATCATTCTGAATCTCAAAATGTCACATACAGCAAGGTTTATGTTCTCCAAATATGGTGACCAAGTGCAAATAAATGTATCAGTTGTGGAGTGTCTAAGACACGTTAGATGTTCCAGTGGAATAGTCTCAAATACTGTAGTTGAATGTCATCCTTTCATGGAAGGGGTTTTATCACTGATCCATGATATCAAAAATGTTCTTCCTGATGGCAAAAGTTAACAGGCAGAACAATTGTTGTTTATGCTTGTTCCTTATCAGCTGTCATTAGATTTTTGGGAAATTTTGCATTGCAATAGTGTAGACAGTTAAAGCCCCCCTTTGAATTTTTCTTATATATATATATATATATTTCCCAAATTATGTTTAATATAGCAAGGACATTTTCACAGTATGTCTGATAATATTTTTTCTTCAGGAGAATGTCTTATTTGTTTTATTTTGGCTAGAATAAAAGCAGTTTTTAATTTTTTAGAAACCATTTTAAGGTCAAAATTTTTAGCCCCTTTAAGGTAATTTTTTTTGACTGTCTACAGAACAAACCATTGTTATACAACAACTTGCCTAATTACTCTAACCTGTCTAGTTAACCTAATTAACCTAGTCAAGCCTTTAAATGTCACTTTAAGCTGTATAGAAGTGTCTTGAAAAATATCTAGTCAAATATTATTTACTGTCATCATGACAAAGATAAAATAAATCAGTTATTCGAGATGAGTTATTAAAACTATTATGTTTAGAAATGTGTTGAGAAAATCTTCTCTCCATTAAACAGAAATTGGGGGAAAAATAAACAGGGTCTAATAATTCAGGGGGGCTAATAATTCTGACTTCAACTGTATATTTACATTACCGGTCAAAAGTTTAGGGTCAGTTTTTTTGAGCCATTATTGTATACTGCAAAAACATTTAACAATTTTACAATTTGTGCTGTATTTCTATTGAAATAAATGCAGCTTTGGTGAGCACGAAGCTTATTTTAAAACATTTAAAAATCCTACTGAACCCAAACTTTTGACCGGTAGTGTATATGTGAGCCAATTAAGAAACATGTCCAAGTAATAATAATAGTAATAATATTTTTAGTCATGGTGATAAATACTGTGTTTAAGCATGCAGCATGGAACTGTTGTATCTAAGACCTCACCCATCATGTGCTACTTTATTTTGACTCTATTCTGTAAGGTATGCAGTATTTACTTGAGGCCTTTAGAGGGCACTATAGACTTGTTGAAAATGAATATACGTCTTCTGTTTTCTGTATCCTTCCTTACTTAATCAGAGACTTGCTTATAATGAACTATGAGATTCAAACTTTTATGCTTTGGCCATACAGTTGTGATCACTCAACACCTTTATCCCTGCTATTTTAGCATTGTGTGTTGAAATCGTAAAATATCAGCACTCTGTCTGCTGTGGTTTCATGTGGAGTTAAATCTCTCTTTTTTTTTTTTTTACAGTATGAGCTCTCAAAAGCTTTTGAAATGTTAATTAATAAGCTTGCGAAGGGAAATGTCATTGTGGCTGTCTTATTGATATGTTTATGACCAGCCCACCTATCATGACATTTTGAAGTTTTTCTGTTTCATGAATTTTTCATGGTTTTTTCGCAGCTCTTCAAGCCTCTTCACCTCCAGCACTGCAGCCTGCGTCTCTTTCAGCTTTTATCTGCCTTTTTCACCCAGTTCCCACTGCTATGGCTCTTTCACACCAATGGTAGAAGATTTAATGGTCGTTTCATCACGGCCATGCACAGACATTTTAGGCAAGATTTCACGTGAGTAAAGTGAATATTGATTAATTCAGCTTGATTATTAAAAACAAATCTTAAGATAACATGATCCACTGTTTCAGTATTGAAAAAATTAGTATTTGTTACTAACTGTTTTAAATATAACTTTTAAGAAACCTGGATCAAAAAAAATATGTAAAATTATGTGAAAAATTTTTTTTTATTGTTTTTATTATACATTTAGCTGATATCTGGGGCTGGTGGCAGAACTTTTAGCTTAGCATAAATCATTGAATTGAATTAGTCCATTAGCATCTAAAAAAAATAAAATAATTCCTATTTAAAGCCTGACTCCTCAGTAGTTACGTTGTTTACTAAGATCAACGTAGAATGAAAAGCTAAAGTATTCTAGGTCAGCAGTTCCCAAAGTCGGGGTTGTGGATCAATGAAGGGGGGTAGCTTGGTGATATCCACAAATCAAATTAATTTTATTAAACCATTAGAATGACTGTATTTTATCCATAACCTCATTCATTCATTCATTTTCTTTTCGGCTTAGTCCCTTTATTCATCAGGCGTTGCCACAGCGGAATGAACCGCCAACTTATCCAGCTATGTTTTAGCAGTGAATGCCCTTCCAGCCACAACCCAACACTGGGAAACACCCGTACACACTCTTTCACACACATACACCTATACCGCATGGGGGAAACCGGAGCACCCGGAGGAAACCCATGCCAACACCTGGAGAACATGCAAACTCCATACAGAAATGCCAACTGACCCAGCTGGGGCCCGAACCAGCAACCTTCTTGCTGTGAGGTGATCGTGCTACCCACTGCTTCACCGTGACTCCCTATCCATAACCTAATGAAGATGAAAAGAATAGTTTATAGTTACAGCCTTTCGATTAGTTTTTTCTATTGGATTGCGACCCTTGGGGTGATTACATTATATTAAAGACACAGCACTCATGTCAGATGCAGCAGATTGATTTTATGGCAGGAGGTTAAACTTTCTGGCACATTTACAGCACTCACATATATTTAAAAAAATAAATAAACGAAGAATAGACTTGGGTGTATTGGTGTGTGCGCCATTGGATGCAAGGTTTCTATATGTATAACCACCTCAAAGAATATAGGGGGTCGCCAGTCACTGGCATTGTTATGGGCGTCGTGGGCTGAAAAGTTAGGGAACCCCTGTTCTAGGTCAATATGGCTCTACACTCTTATAGGGTATATGCAGAAGGACTTTTAATTTGTCAATAACCTGGGTCAAATGCCTCCGGTGAACTGTATGCCGATACAAAATCGGCACGTTTAAGGTCTGTTTTCTTTATAAACAACAATCTTCACTGCATAAATGATATACTGTACGCTATGAAGTGGGTCTCAGAATGTACAGGAAGCACTGCATTAAATGACATTTTTCTGGGCCGTGTCTTTAAAATATTTAAATAAATTTTACTCAATGGCTTTACTATTTTACCCAATGGCATTTCAGTGCTCGCCTGCTGATCCTGACGGACGCGTGCATGTAAACGACTTTCATTTCATTTTACGCTTCAACAACTAAATGAACGCTGAAGTCTATTTAACTGATTATATTTTAATTACATTACAACATCGATGCTGTAAAAAGAACTTTAGAAAATTAAAAAAGTCACATTAACCGTTCACCGGAAGTCTATCGGTATGGGAAGGAACACTAGCTCTGCATATACCCTATTCTGTTGTAATAATCAAAAAATCTGCTTGGCAAGTCGTGACATTCTGGATCCAAGCTGCTACTCGTTTGAACTGAGAAAATATGCGTTAATGACCACTTTTTAGTCATAACTAGGCCGACACGGAATCTGCGCGTGATTTTCCGCAGATTTTTAGCCCATCATTAATTCTGTTTATTTACTTGAGTAAATGTGTGTAAATCTGAATTTATTCAGTTTTTAAATTACACATATTTCACATAATAAGGTTTTAGTTATGAGACTCCCAAAATAATTCTGCAGAAATCTGCAGATTTTTACCAAAATTCTCCACAGAAATTACAAAAAACGTCTGCAGATTCTGTCTGGCCCTAGTCATAACACACATTAAAGTGAACTTTATATAAAATCATGGTGTACACAACAGTCTCTGGACTTGCTGCATCACAGACACCAATATTTTAACAATTTATTAAAAATGAATCTCTTTCTGGCCATCGGATATTAAGCATAGATATATATATATTGCGATCGTGATTTTCGAAAGTATTACATCGCTTTGTAAACGTTTATTATTACCATTTGTTGAGTCTCCTATAAACAAATTACCAAGTTTGTAAACATTCAGAATGCGCGCGCAGGGAGGTGGCAGAAAAAAACGGGAGCGCTAGCATTTACAGCGATGGAATGACATCCGATGCGGTACAGAGTTTGTTGTTGTCTTAGAAATACATTATATTGATTACATATTATATATATCATTTACATAATGCTTTCAGTGTATTATAACAGCTTGTCACCCAGTGATAAGCACAGTTACTCGGCAAAATCAACGTTAAAGTGAGCTGCGTTCGTCTGACAGGTCCATCTGCGATAGCACCCTCCCAATGGATACTGGATAAGACACAAATGGCCAAGCATCTAGCTCAAAATATACAACTCTCATGAAACTCAAAGTGATTTTACAAGAGAGAAGTTAAAGGTCTACAAGTCTTTGGATGCCAACAATTGTGTTCTGCATGGTCATGTGCAAGAAATAACGTTCTATGATTACCAGACTCAAAACTTTGTAGTGCTAAAAACCGAGGTTCTTCCTAGCCAAAGACAAGGAAAAAAGACGGGACTATACAAGGCCTGAGTAATTAATCATCAACAAGCAAAACTGCATTCTGACAGCGAACTCCATCTGTACGGCAGGGTATGTGAACTTACACTTTCACGATTCATTCTTAGCATTCAGTGTTCGCAGTTTAATTAAACATATGTTTTGCTGAAATCATTGCTGCAATCAAAAATGAGTAATGTGTATGATTTAGCATAGCCTGAACTTAACTGATATGAAATGAGAACTGCAGAGTCGAGCATTTTTAAATAGGTCCTCACTCCATTCAGCTCCCTTTTAGCCAAAGACGTCTGTGGTTGGCATTAAAAGCAGTGTGGTGTACGGTAAAAGTTATCGAATTTGGCATCCTACCGCAGAACACCACATGTTTGCTATCGCGACCGGTCTCTTTTTGCAACCAGGACCCCGTGTGACGTAGGTTGGTAATTCATCTATACAGTTTGATAGAGTGCTTGGACTCGGAAGCCGCTTCATGTGACGTCACACTTAAGTGGATATTGCTGTCATAACATGGCTGCAGCAGGCACAATGCGGCGTTAGGTATCTAGCTGGGGACTATTTTAAAATGCATAATATCACTGCACCTGCTGCAGCGGTGGTCAGAGGAAGAATCAAGCTCTAAATAGTAAAATTATGAAAACAATTTTTTTGAGCGAGAGATGCTAATAGTCTTATACACTTCAATAATAAATGCAAATCTAAGATAAAAGTCCTGGATACCGGCTGAATGGATTAAAATGTGAACTGTTTAACTATAGGGTACTTTTAAACAGCCTATTTCCACAAAAAAGTGGGTGAGAGAATGGCAAGGAGTATGGAATTTAGATTTAAAGGGTAGACCTATGTTTGAATTTTTGAAAAAGAGGTGAATACTAAAATAATTAGAAGAGAGGATCCAGATTAATTGTGCATTTCCAGTTCGATATAAATGGGAAAACAAGCATGGCCCCCATACTGAAGTGTCAAACCAAACCAAAGTGCTTAAAAACTGACCACTTCAAAAGGCCCTTTGGAGTGAAGGTTTTTAAAAAGTACAACTGATAGACACATGACCTCATGATCCTTTGTGCTGTCCTTCATTCAGAAGTGCTCATCCCTTTTCCCTAATTCCCTCGAAGCTGTCACTCTGCAGGGTCAACCCCTAGAGGAGATTAGGGCAAGTGTGAGCCCTTCTGAATAGAATACAGTGTAAGACTGGGTTATTCTGGACTGAATGATTCATTGTATATTTATTTGGTGTAGTCTACATGACCATGTCTTATGTGGACTTTGTTGTAAAAAAAAATATAATAATAAAGCAAACAATATAGCCTTTGTTTAAAGTATTGAGGATATGAAGGGACTAATATCATATCTAAAGGATAAAGGTAAGAAGACTATAAGCACATGGGGTATTTATTGGTTTATGAACTTAACAGTTATAGAAGACGGCATATGTATGTAGAAAACATACTCATTCATCTCACTAAGACATAAAATGAAACAAACACTGTGCATTTATGAAGTGTGCTTCACACAGGTTAGTGCAGCGGTATCCAAGCTTGGTCCTGGAGGTTAAGTGTCCTGAATAGTTTAGCTCCAACTTGCTTCAACACACCTACCTGGAAATTTCTAGTATACCTAGAAAAAGCTTGATTAGCTGGTTCAGGTGCTTTTAATTGGGGTTGGAACTAAAATATGCAGGACACCGGCCCTCCAGGAGTTTGACAAACCACCTGTACTAACACTTTCTATCAAAAAAAAAAAAAAAAAACACTCTTACTCTAGCACTAAATTCTCGGAGCAGAGTTTCTTTGTATGACTAACACTTCTTGTATGTATTGCCCCTTCTTGTTGAATCGTTGAATGCCTCCTCAATTGTAAGCTGCTTTAGGCAAAATCATCTGCTAACTGACTAAATGTAAATGTATATAATTGTATGTATGTTTTATATATTCCATGACGGTAACACTTTATAATAACTGCACACTATGAATCATTTACTAAGCATTAGCATCTAGTGAATTCATTATTTGTTAAGCATTAACTCTACATTATTAAACGTTAGTAAGCAGTTTATAACTGCAGCTACAAATGCTGTATTCTTGACTTACAACCACATTTATAATGTGCTTAATAGCTGTACTTTCATACTTTACTAATGATTTATTTTTCATTACTAAATTAAGTACTGCATTATTTACAAACCAGTTGTATTTAAGAGTAGTTGGAGGTTGTTAAGATCATTCAGAATGAGTTAGTAAATGATTAATAAACTATTGAAATCCACGTTTATATATCTTATTATTCACGCATATAGTAATGGTTACTATGTATGTTAATAAATGATTTATTAACTCAACTTCATCCAGTTTTGTGACCTAATCTAAAGTGAGGACAATTTATGCTTTATAAATCCTTTATAAATGACATATAAAGGCTCAGTATCAAATGAACAATAATCTTTACAATCTTCAATCTAAAAAAGTAAAATTACTGTAAAGTTTAAACATTGCTGAATAACAGGAGTGTCAAAATACAACAAAATTGGATAATACAACAACAATATAATAATTTAACAATATAATAGGATGCAATGTTTAAACTGTACAGTAATTTTATTTTAGATAAGCTTGCAAAGATTTATTTTTCATTTGATACAGTTTCAACTGTGTATCTTCAAATGAATAGGAATGAATAATGTCGTTTATATTCTTTTTTCCTGTTAAGAATTTAACTGAGCCTTTAAATGTCATTTATAAAGGATTTATAAAGCATAAATAGTCCACACTTTAGATTAGGTCACAAAACTACATGAAGTTGAGTTAATAAAGCATTTATTAACATATAAATTAACTATTACTATATGGCTGAATAATAAGAATTATAAATGTTAGTTTGAATAGTTTATTAATCATTTACTAACTCATTCTGAATGATCTTAAAAAACAACTAACTATGCTTAAACAACTGGTTTGTAAATAATGCAATACTTAATTTAGTAATGAAAAATAAATCATTAGTAAAGTATGAAAGTACAATTGTTAAGCATATTATAAATGTGGTTGTAAGTCAAGAATACAGCATTTGTAGCTGCAGTTATAAACTGCTTACTAACGCTTATTAATGTAGAGTTAATGCTTAACAAATAATGAATTCACTATTTGCTAATGCTTAATAAATGGTTCATAGTGTGTAGTTATTATAAATTGTTACCTACATGACTAATCAAATAAATATAAGTTTGTGCAGCCTGTTTTCGTTTGGAGCTTTAGCGGTTCAAGTGTGAAGACTGAAGAAGCTGAACTCAGAAATTATTGAGTGCATAACAGCACATAAGTTGGTGATATAAAGAATGCAACTTGCCATGAAACCAAGAAGAGGTGACAGGCATTTTGAAATGGCAACTGCGGCTGCGTCAGTAACGCAGGAGGCATCATTACTGTATGAAGACACCTCAAAAAACAGATTTCAGATAGACTTGTAAGACAACACAATGATTTAATCATGTCCAACAAAATAGAGAGAGCTTTGCTGATAAATAAAATAATATTTTCTACAATACTAACTTATCGCTATGCCATCAAAAGTAAGAAATGTTGGTCAAAAAAAATATTTAAAGACCCATACACCCCCCCCCCTCCCCTTTTTTTTCAGCAGGGTGTTTTCACAGCTCTAGTTTGCAAAAAAGTCAGGAAAGTGGGTGAGTCCAGCTTTGTTTAGGTAGTAATGTCGAGTGGCAAAAAAGGGAAGGGTTTGCATGAAAAGGGGAGTTTATGTGCACATGCTGATTTTCACAGCGGCAACACAAACACAGACCCAGGGAAGATAGACAGTGATGGTTTACATGAACATCTCATTTGCCTTAATCTGAATAAGACAATATAATATGATTATGATGTTAACATGAGTTGCTTTTTGAATGTTCCTTTCATGATCCCCTTTTACATGTTATAGCACATAATTAAATTAACATCATTGCTTCACCGCGCTATCCATATTTCCTCTGGAGTTTCATGTAATTTTGGGGTGTTTCATTTTTAATTTGTCGACTTTAACTGCAGTTTAGCACTTTCACTTGCATTCAGGAACATTTCATGCATGCCCCCGGAACCAACCAAGATATTGAATGTGAGTATGAACTGCTGGAAGAGTGTAGTTTTATTGGAATTTGACACTGCAGCCAAATAGGAGAAAAAAAAGCCTCTGCATTTCTCGGTAGATGCAGACACTCGCAACCCAGGCTCATTCTGAAAACGTAGTCCCATGGACGTTTCTGGAGACCACGAATTATTTAGCAGGAGGTAAGTATGGCTGTGTTTCATTTTTTAAACGAACGCTACAGGGCGGTATGACGCCATTCCTTTTGGCGCTTACCGGCTGACCGCTTACCTCCGTGTGGAGGCCTTTCCCGCCGCAACCAGTTTGTCCCGTTAGCTCATCGTGTATGTCGGTGGACTTGAAACGCAAAGAGGAGTTGACCATGACGACGACGACCGGGTTCGAGTCCGGGGAAGAGCGGTTCCAGAAATCAGGTAAGAAAAAAACAGAATCCAAAAAAAATTAAATGAACGAGTGAACAACAGGCTGAGAACGTGGTAAAATCTGAAAACGTGGTAAAAATCAGACGAGGGCTTTTCTTTTTCTGAACGGCTTTTGTAAACGGTTGGGTTTAGGGAAGTATGTGGGTGGGCGGGTCAATCGGTAAAATTGGTTGGGTTTAGGGAAGGAGGAGGGTGGGTCAGTCAATTATCTGGTCGCCCAGTCAATCATTCAGTCAGACAGACAGACAGACAGACAGACAGACAGTAGGTCTACAGAGGCCTCTGGTGGGTTTACGCGAGAACAGCGCGGGCACGAACGGCACTCGCGAGAGACATTTGAAATAGGAAAAAAGCACACACAGTGGCCTCTCGCAGATTCACGTAAACAAAAACTGCAAAAATCCGTACCTCCCGGGAGGTATGTCGCGGTCTCCAGAAACGTCCACGGGACTACGTTTTCAGAATGAGCCTGGGTTGGAGACTCGGTAGGTGCAGAGAATATCGTCAAACAGCCGTGTGTCATAGACTATCCTGTCACAAAATGCGGCAAAAATCCTATTTGATGGTAATAGTTTGATTAAGGTGTTTACATGTTTACATTCGGAGAGCAGCATGTACAGCGGATCTTTCAGTTAATAACATTGAAGTGATATTAACGTACTGTAAACTTAGTAACTAAATCATTTTGACTAAGGTATGTCTTTAAAAGCTGAAAGAATATGCCTGACAATACTAACTTTGTCATTTGAATAAACATAAACAAAGAACACTGATCACACACTTACCAAATCTGTAGAGACAGGGCAATCAAACTGGAACCGCGGCAAGATGAGCGGCAAATCTGGACTTCACCATTTTTAGATGCGAAAAGCTCTCGGGTAAAAAATGTTCCTTACAAACATATTTTTGTGTCGTGTTAGCAGACCACTGTAATCTAACTGCTTGGGACCACACGTAAACTGTGCTCTCATCGTGGGGAAATGGAAACAAACCCTTCGTTGCGGCACATTTATAAACGCAACACTGACGACCCAGAACAATTCTTCTACTTGTTTGAATTACAGTTGGCAACACAACGTGGCGTCTCTCTGAACACTGTAACAGGAGTCTTCGAAGATATATCATGGATATTAATGAAGTTGCATCTCATTCACAATAGAGTATGCTGATTGGTTCAAACCAATCTTTCTCATGAAGTAATAAACAGATGTGCTGAAAACTCAATGACATCACTTTGTTCCGGCCGGTATAGACAGCCAATCTCCACGCTGGAATTTACACAATGATCTCATGGCTGTAGCTTCAAAATTTATTTTTAAACCGAAAGAACAAATTAGCTCTAAACAATGCAAAAACAACCAATTTTCACTTGTTAGCTAAATATATATATGTTTTTAGCAACGTGGGACATATATATGACTGTCAACATCTCTAAAAATGTGTTTTGGTGTTTCGTGACCCTTTAAAGTGCTTTGAGACCCCATGTTTTTTTTTGTTTTTTTTTTAGCTCAACTCAGAAATGGAATTCACAGGATTGTAGCATATCAAAGACAACGAAGGGTGCATCTGCTGCCTTTGAAATTCAATCAAAAGAAGGCATCTCAGGAGACAGGAAGTGGAGCAGAGTTTGTATACAGACTTGCTTTTCTACGTTGAAGCATTTTAGAGCTTTCGACACAGCGTGTAAAACCTACCACATGGATCCACTGGATTTTGGAGATGGAAAGCAAAAAAAAGAAGCATTACAGCTAACACTGCAGCTTTGGCGATATGCAAGTGAGGAGACCAAAGGGCCATATAATTGGCTGAGATGCTTCATCTGATCAGTACTGATACTAGATGATGTGTTGCAGTATCTTCCTAATGTTAAACATCTCTATTAGATCATGAGGTACTGATTTTAGTAGCAAGTTGTACTGATATGTACTGTACTATTGCATCATGATTTTCGGAACTTGTAATGTTACATGTTTAATGTTTGAAATAAAAGAGAATGCTACAGCCAAATTTCATAATCAAATTTAAGTTTTAGCCTGTAACCTAACAAAATAGGAACCAATACGATAGGTCAGAAGTTACCAAATTCCTGAAAATATTGTCTCCATGAGTTCAGCAGAAGAAAGAAGTGCATGCAGGTTTGAAATAACATGATGATGAGCAAATGATGACAGATTGTTCACTTTTGAGTGAACTTAACCTTTAAAAAGAGCAGTGAAGGCCAATAAAACATGAAAATATTTGTACAATGTGAATGAACGTGAAGAGGTTTACAGGTTATTTGTGTAATCACACTTATAATGGTGAAATATCCTGACCTTTCATCTGTCTTTGCTCCTGTACTGATTTCACAAGCTTTGCTATTTACACAGGATTGATTAAGAGCGATGACTTTTAAAAGAATCATCAAAGTGATTAAACCTCTTCTGTGCTCTATTAAACTAAGTGTAACCTCTGTAAACAGGAGAAGCTTGACTGCCATCTGATATAATCCTTATGTGAAATACAGAGACAATGTTGGACTGCAAAGGAAATAGAAAAGATGAAGCATAAAATGGAGGAAATGGAACAGAAACTTTTGACTTTGAATATGACATTCCTGATATGGGAATTGGATTTATAGAATCAGTGTGTGATGCAAGATGGGAGAAGGGAGCAAGTCGAAGGAGAGTGAGTGAATCAGTGTGTCTTTGAATTGATTTGAGCAGTGGAATTGGGCGGCTCCTTTTTGGATTCCATTTCCAACTGTCTGGCAGCATCCATAAATATTCAGAAGTTGATTTGACTATAGACACAATGGAAAAGTTTCTTATTATTATTCAAGATAAAATTGCAATCAGTTTTGTGCAAGTCTATATAAATATTTATATACTTTCAAAAAGAAAAATCCATTGATCCGCTTGTAAAATGCAGATAAATTCACCCTGTCTGCACACTATTATTACATGATGCTCTGGAATAACTATATTTTCATGTTTTCTCAGGCAAAGCAAAACTTTATAAAAGTGTTCAGAGAGGTCAACTTCAAGCACAAAAATATCCACTAAAATGTACTGTACCTCCGGATAGGGATGGCTGAGAAACTGAGTTTCAACACAGCCGAGATCCTGAAGCACAAGTGTTTCAAAACAGTGCACCGAAGCATGATCTGAAACAGCTATGTCACATGACTAAAGTGTTTCAAAACACCAGGTCACGTGACTACAGCGATTAAAAGCATCGGGCATTTCAGAAGCATCTCGAGGCCTGGCGAGTCTGGGTTTGACTGACAGGGTCAGAAAAACATCTCTGTATCTACTGTAGCCTATAGGACTGTGCGTGTGGACAGAGTAACTGTGCTGCAAATAGGCCGAGCCCGAATCCCGACTTGGACTGTACAAATCTGAAATTATGACTTGGGCCCAGTTTCAAAATGGAGGTAAGTAAAAACTCAGAGTATGTTAACCATTAAATAAGAGAAACTCTGGGTTTTCTGTTCAAAATGGCAGGTTTGTCAAACTCGAGAAAGCAGGGTAAGTCAAGCCTGTTTCTGGAAGAGAGGTAACTTTAACCTAACCTGGTCAGGAGCAGGTTTTATTCTCTAAACTCTGAGTTTCTGTCGGTCTCCTCCCCTTTTTTAAAGATGAAGCGTTAACCTAGCATTTCCACCCACCTATTTTTATGCGCATTTTGGATATGAGCATAAAAAATCGGTTGATGGAAACGCCAAGGTGCACATAACTTTTAAAAACATGTATGAAAAACATATGTACATAACTGAGTAGGATAAACTTTTATTCGTTAAGAAAAGATGCGCATAAACTATGATGGAAACACTTTTACCGAACAAATTCCAGTATGTGTATTAAAAAAGGTTTGTTATAAGAGATCATACGATGATGAAAATGTGTGTGAATGGACAAACCAGCAGGCTGAGCACATTGTAAAACATCTGAAATGTTGTTTGGGTCATTCTAAAACGCCTTAACCGTTTTAGTACTAGTGTTATTATATTATTAATTACCTCCAGAGCGTCTGGAGCATGTCAAGAGCGTCTGTTCTCCACATCTCATGGCTTCAAATGACATCATGCGTTCATTGTGTGTCGGCATTGTCCTCTGAGGTGAAAGTCATTTATTAAATTAAGAAAAGATTCACGCAGCTTCTTTTACCGCAGTAAATTCTGCTTTTACTGTTGATATTTGGCACCAGTTAATCAGGAAGTGGCAGTTTTGTTCTCTTTGATTCGTTGGATGGAAACGCTGCTTTATTTGCATATCTTTTATGTGATATTCCAGTTTTGCACATAAATTTAATGAGCATTTTTGGATGGAAACATAGCTATTGCCTACATTTCAGTCACACAAAGAACAAAGTCACGTACGATAATGGCTTATTCTTTTTTAATGAATAATTAGCTTAAATTCACTGACCTTTGACAGGAACATGTGCTGTAACTAGATTAATGGGATTATTACTTGTTCTAAAAACTATTTTTAGTACTGCTTTCATTCTAAATATTATGTCAACCTCTACCACTTGATCAATAAAACGGTAGACACACAAGTGCACTTTTAAATCTATTAAAAACGCAGTTTTAGAAAGTTTATCTTAAACTGATCAACGTGTAAAAAAGTGGGAACCTTAAATAAACATTTTCACTGAACATTGAGTAAAGGTTATATGCATTCTTGTTTTGTCAAATTTGTTGTAGAAACTATGCAGTAGCCTATTTTATGTAATTTAATGCAATTACATCTGAAATAACTTCAAAATTATGGCCAATTCCTCACTTTTTCAAGTGAAAAGTCAATAAACGTCACACATTACATTATTTATTTTATTATACTTAAACATTTAAACACTAAATGTAAACTTACGCATTAACTTGAGCAGCTATGTTTTCCCATGCTAACTGTTTCTGTTTCACTGATGCAGTGGTGTTGTTTTTTTAAATATATGGTATATTATATTTGCTATAACTTTGCATAAGCACATCAAGTTCAGCTGGAGAAAAAAATGCTGATCTCTTTTTTTTAGATGTTGCCATGGTGACTCCTAATATCTGTGCTCCATTAATAATTCCTTTTTATAGTCGCGGTGTGCACGCTTAATGCTCAAAGTTGATTGACCTAACTCAGATCAGCTATTCTGAAACCGAAAACTCTGAGTTTTTAATCTCTCAGTAAGTCAACTCAGAGTTCAAGTTTAAACTCTGAGTTGGTTGAACCTCCTTACTGAAACAGGCCCTTGATGTATTTTATTAATGTTACTTTATTATGACCAAAAAAAGACATATTTATTCACAAAGTTTTCCTTTGGATGTCAGACCAATGTTAAAACAAAACACGTTACAAGAACAGAGCCATTAAAAACTAACATCTATACAGTAGCTGCATCACCCTGGATTCAAACACATTATCTCTGCATGCTAGTCTGGAAATCTCACTGCTTCACTAAATCACTTGAAGCCTTAACGCTACAATGTGGGGTTTAATACCTCAATTTGCTTAACTGTTTCTTTGCTGAAGCTGTTCTAGAACAATAAACAAAAAATGACCTCTAGGTGTGACTGTAGAGACAGGTGTTGAAACGTTTCAGACCTTTGACACATTTGCTTTGATGGTTTCAGTGTTTTGTGGCGGTCGAGGGGCAATTGAATTCAGGACACGGCTGCTCTACGGGAGCAGCACACACATAAAATCAAAGTGTGATTCATTAAAGAATTGTAGCGACTACGCCACCCCAAACTAATGGGGAACGTCCCAACAAGGACACAGGTTCGTTCCCTTAAAAATAAGTGCAGGCAGAAACGTGGGAAACAATTTATAAAAGTACAAAATTTATTCTGTTCAAACAGTAGTTAAAAACACAGCACAATTCCTCACTATGAGCAACAGTAATCAATATAATAATACTAATTAATAATATAAAATCACCACACTTAACCCAGGAGCTGGGCTCTCACCAGGAGGAGTGAACACCAAAGAATAAATCCACAGCACTCTATAGACACACCACAGTGAACTTCACCCACTCAGCATCACATCACTCAAAGAAGTGTCCCACACCAGTTTATACTGAAGGGCCCCTCCACCCGTGAGGTCCAGACTCCTGAAAAGACACAAAGTGTAAATATATAGACAAAATCTTACTCTTAACTAGAAATAGGTTACTGTTGCTCACAAGAAAATTACACATCCGACACGGCTTAAAACTCATGAACACTTTAACAATTAAAATGCAACCAAGGTAAAATATTAACACAAAATGTGTGGTGTTGCTATAACTTGCAGCAGCACTAGCAACACCACGAAATAAACATCAAAAACACAAGAAACTCAAAACGAAAGTAAAAGTAAATTTAACCAAACCTAAACCTAATCCAACCCAAACACCTCCTCTACTAGAGGCGATATCCACAGCTGTTAGTTTGCTGCGAGAGCCGATCTCCCGATCGCTGCTGGAATGGCGTGGGAACTACAACAGATACTCGTTCAGTACAGATACTCGTTCAGGACACGTCAATGTAACTCGGCGGAAAGGCGGCAACAACGCAACATTAAAATCCCCATAGAGAAGAAGGATCTGCATTAAACAAAACCGCATTAGGTCGCAATCGTCAGAATGTAATTAAAAGCATGCTTTAAAAGATAAAAGCACTCACCCCAAGTATCCCGTCGGAAACGGCAGTCTCTCCGTCAACATAAGACCAGTAAACATGGGGCAGAGAACACTAGAGTGACAGAGAACTAATAATTACAATCACCCAGACAGCGTCTCCCCAGTCTATTCAAGCCACTGTATGACACGTAAACATACCTATGCGCAGCTTATGACACACTCCTCATGCAGTTTCGCTCATGTAGTCTATAAAACCACCCTAGATTTAACACAACCATCAGTATTATACTAAAACTCAGGTTAACAGCAGCCCCAAAAGCTAACGCACTTACCTGCAACACTGCCAACCAGAGACCCAAAACAAGGAAGTGACGCACGGGACCTGAAGTCAGACGTGACGTGCCGTAAGGGCAAACTTCCCCAGTTTATATAGCCAGGTGCCCCCTGCTGATAGGTGGGTGAAACTGTCAATCACTACACCCATCCTATCACAGTTTCATAAAGCATCGCTTTGCCCACCACTACCTCTGGACTTGGAAGAAGCAATGCCCTGTCAAATCCATCAAAACTGTGAAGCGAAATGAATTCATGTCTATCTGACCTCAGAAAAACAGCAGAACTGCAATAGGTGTCTGTCTAGGCTGACACTGGTTTAGGCCATCAGTATGTTCTTGATACCCTCAACTGGAGCTTCCAGAAAACCTGCAATAAAATGAAATACTAAGTTACACCTGGTATCTGCTATAATACAAAGTGAAATTCAAACATTCATTCATTCATTCATTCATTTTCTGCCGCTTTTCCGGGGCTGGGTCTTAGGAGAGAACCCCAGACTTCCCTCTCCCCAGACACTTCCTCCAGCTCCTTCGGGGGGATCCAGAGGCGTTCCCAGGCCAGCCAGGAGACACAGTCCCTCCAGCGTGTCCTGGGTCTTCCCCGAGGCCTCCTCTCGGTGGGACATGCCTGGAACACCTCCCTAGGTAGGCGTCCAGGAGGCATCCGAAACAGATGCCCGAGCCACCTCAGCTGACTTCTCTCGATGTGGAGGAGCAGCGGCTCTACTCCGAGCTCCTCCCGAGTGTCAGAGCTCCTCACCCTATCCATAAGAGTGCGCCCTGCCACCCTTCGAAGGAAACTCATTTCAGCTGATTGTGTCCGAGATCTCGTCCTTTTGGTCATGACCCAAAGCTCATGACCATAGGTGAGAGTAGGAACGTAGATTGACCGGTAAATCGAAAGCTTTGCCTTTCGGCTCAGCTCCTTCTTTACCACAACGGACCGGTACATCGACTGCATTACTGTTGCCGCTGCACCAATCCGCCTGTCAATCTCACGTTCCATCCTTCCCTCACTCGTGAACAAAACCCAGAGATACTTAAACTCCTCCACCTGGGGTAAGGACTTTCCTCCAACCTGGAGATGGCAAACCACCTTTTTCCGGTGGAGCACCATGGCATCGGACTTGGAGGTGCTGATTCTCATCCCAATCGCGTCACATTCGGCAGCAAACCGCCCCAGTGCATGCTGAAGGTCCATGTTCGATGAAGCCAACAGAACAACATCGTCTGCAAATAACAGAGATGAAATCCTGTGGTCCCCGAACCGGACCCCCTCCAGCCCGAGGCTGCGCCTTGAAATTCTGTCGAAATTCAAACATAAATTAACTAATTCATTACTTGTCCTATAATATTGTAACATTCAATAATTTTGACTCATCCCTCTGAATATATAAATATTAGGGTTTCATTTAATTTCTATAAGATTAATGATGCAAAATATCTATTTTTAATTGCACACACTTACAAACCACACCAAATTAGGTACTGCTACGAGTAAACTGCAGTAATCCAAGAGAGAGGAATGAAGTCACAGAGATAAACAAAGCACACTCTAGAACAGGGGTGGGCAAACTCGGTCCTGGAGTGCCGGTGTCCTGCACAGTTTTGCTCCAACACTAATCAAACACACCTGGGGCCTGTTTCAGAAAGGAGGTTAAGTGAAAACTCTGAGTATTTTAACCCTGAAATGAGAGAAACTCTGGGTTTTCCGTTTCAAAATGGCAGGTTTGTCAAACTCGAGAAAGCAGGGTAAGTCAAGCCTGTTTCTGAAAGAGAGGTAACTTTAACTCAGAGTCAGTTACCGTGGTAACTTACTCTGTGAACCTAACCTGGTCAGGAGCAGGTTTTATTCTCTAAACTCAGAGTTTCTGTCCGTCTGCTCTCCTTATTTAAAGATGAAGCGGTATTTCTCACATAGACTTACGTTTCCACACATCTATTTTAATGTGCATTTTGGATATGCGCATAAAAAATTGGTTGATGGAAACGCCAAGATGCGCATAACTTTTGAAAATAGGCATAATAAACATATGCGCATAACTGAGTAGGATAAACTTTTTATTCAATAAGAAAAGATGTGCATAAACTACGATGGAAACACTTACTGAACAAATTCCAGTATACGCATTAAAAAGGTTTGTTATAAGAGATCATATGATGATAAAAATGTGTGTGAATGGACAAACCAGCATGTTGAGCACACTGTAAAACATCTAAAATGTTGTTTGGGTCACGCCTTAACCGTTTCAGTATTATTATATTATTAATTACCTTTAGAGAGTCTGCAGCGTGTCAAGAGCGTCTGTTCTCCGCGTGCGCATCTCAAACACCACCACACGTTCATTGTGTGTCGGCATTGTCTTCTGAGGCACAAGTCATTTATTAAATAAAGAACATGTTCACGCAGCTTCTTCTACCGCAGTAAATTCAGTTTTTACTGTTGATATTTAGCGCCAGTTAATCAGCAAGTGACAATTTTGTTCTCTTTGACTGGTTGGATGGCTGCTTTACTCGCACACTTAATAATCCACTTAATAATCCAACTGGCGATAATCCAGTTTTGCACATAAATTTTATTTGCGTTCAGTCACACAAAGAACAAAGTCACGTACAAGAATAGCTTGTCCTTTTTAAATAATTAATTAGCTTAAATTCACTGTCCTACTAACTAGATTAATGGGATTATTACTCGTTCTAAAAACTATTTTTTTTTGTTCCACTTACATTGTAAATGTCATATCATCCTCTACCACTCGAACTATAAAAAAGGCAAACACACAAGTGCACTTTTAAATCTATTAAAACTGATCAATGTGTGCAAAAGTGGGAACCTTAAATTAAACATTTCCACTAAACATTAAGCTAAGGTTAACTGCATTCTTGTTTTGTCAAATTTGTTGTAGAAATGTGCTAGCCTATTTTATGTAATTTAATGCAATTACATCTGAAATAACTTTTAAAAAATGGCCAATAAACTTAACACATTACATTACTTTTTTATTATACTTAATTATTTAAATACTTTAAATGTAAACTTGTGCATTAACTTGAGCAGCTATGTTTTCCCACGCTAACTGTCTCTGTTTCACTGATGCAGTGGTGTTCCTTTTTTAAATATATGGTCATATTTGCTATAACTTTGCATGAGCACATCAAGTTCAGCTGGAGAACTCGTAATGTCTGCGCTCCATTGATAATGCCTTTTTATAGTTGCGGTGTGCTCACTTAACTCTGAGTTGGTCTACTCAAAGTTGATTGACCCAACTCAGATCAGCTATTCTGAAACCGAAAACTCTGAGTTTTTAATCTCTCGATAAATCAACTCAGAGTTCAAGTTTAAACTCCGAGTTGATTGAACCTCCTTACTGAAACAGGCCCCTGAACATGCTAATCAGTGTCTCAAGATCACTAGAAATCTATAAGGAGGTGTGTTTGATTAGAGTTGGAACTAAACTGAGCAGGACATTGGCCCTCCAGGACTGAGTTTGCCCACCCCTGCACTAGAACATAGTATAACGATCAATAAAGAAACAAGGACAAAAGATTGTTTGTAAACAAAGCCAATTAAAGTATATAAATAATATACTTTCATAAAGAAAATTACTCAAATCCAATGACCCACTTGTAAAATGCAGATAAACTCACCCTGTCTGCACACTATTATTACATGATACTCTGGAATATGGATGCTCAGGCAAAGCAAAACTTGATAAAAGTGTTCAGAGAGGTCAACTTCAAGTGCAAAAATATCCCCTAAAATGTACTGTACCTCTAGACTTGGAAGAAGCAATGCTTCATCAAATGCACCCTAACTGTGAATTGAAGTAAATCCATGTCCACCAGGCCTCAAAAAAACAACCTTTGCCCAATGTGACATCCTTTGGTCAGTAATCACAGTACCTCTGCCTAAACAACCACCCTTCACAGGACAAACAGTACCAATAACACTATGGTGGAAGAGAATGGGGCTGTGCCACAATAACATGTCAAAAGGCACATGGTCTTGTTTCAACTTGCAGCAAGCCAGGATTAAAATAGAGATGTGCAGGACTGCAACACAGTCTACAGATCTCCATTCCTTTTAAGAGATGGCAAGGTCAGAAGTAACTCTGACTCAACAGCTTAAAAGTGGCCCTGTCAAAGCTTCAAAAACTCGAGAAAAATGTAACTGGCAGACAGGTTCTAATTCTCTCACCTCTCGCATTAAATGAGAATCAAACTCAGACAGAGTTTACACAAAAGCATTTGTCTTGGTGATAGAAGAGTCTAGTGATAAGTATATGCATCATGTTGTCTGTCAAGCTGCAAAAATACACCTTTTGAAGCAGAGAGATGCTTCGTAGAATGATTTGTAGGATTTCAAAAGGTGTCTTTGAGCTCAGACAAAGAGGCTCATTCAGAGACCAAACTGAAATTCTCAATCTTCAGCCAGGAATGCTGAATACTCTAAGAGAAAGCAAACCATTTCAGATTGAAACCTGCCAAGGAGGTTTTGAGAAGTGAAGCAAGAGCCAAAAGCAAAGCTTGGGAAATGTCTTATAATACCATACTGTAACTTAAACATATATATCAATACAAATATTTTGATATTGAATAGCTATCTGACTTTTCTCAGTAGTGTAACAACATAATATTTAAAGCTGACAAAGTTAAGGGACAAATATTGCAGCTTAAAGGTGCAGTAGGTGATCTGCCTAAAGGCTAACCGGTTAGCTAAATATCTTTGAAACACAGTCCCTCCCCTGCTGTCCAAAGCCAAGTCTCCTGAAATCATGAACGTGCACATTAAAGATGACAAAGACCCACTAGATCAGGGGTGACCAACCCTGCTCCTGGAGATCTACTGTCCTGCAGATTTCATTTGCAGCCCATATCAAACACACCTGCCTGTAATTATCCAGTGCTGTTCAGGTTCTGATTAATAGGCCTTTTTCACACTTCCTGGTTCCGGTAAGCGAAACAGCGTACCACAACATCCGGTTCCAATGCAACGGAGTAAGAATGAATGGCAGAGTCATCTCATCGATGTTATTGCAGCGTTCCCGGCTCCTCCAATTAAAAAAAACGACACGCTTACCTCAATTTCCACGATTTCCCGAAAGACGAAGGACAGAGAACATCTTGGGTGAAATTAATTAGACGGGATGAACGTCGTTTTAAGTTATATGCGGGAGTACGTTGATGTGCCGTATGCACTTCAAAGTGGAGATCGTCATGTTTTATCAAATGCTGCTGGTCTCGGTTTTATTTTGATGGGTAATTATAATATAGACAAAATTCCAGTTAAATGATCTGCCTTCCACAAACACGTGCGCCTATCATGGTCATTAATCTATTATGGTCTTAATCAATTCCTTCAGAGACTCATATGTTATTTAGAGGTATTAGACCATCCTTCCGATAGATCGTCTTTTGATATTACTAAATCTAATGTTGGCAAATTTTGTTTTACAATAAATACCAAGAGTAATAATAAAGCTATTTGTACTTTTTTCCAAAGAGAAATCATTACTGTACCTTATATGCTATTTTATTGGATGTCTTTATTAAAGGGTGCTGAAAGAAAGAAAGTGTGTCTGTTACTACAAAAATATCATGTTAGAAATCAAATTAAAGAAATATTCTATAAACTTCTCCACAGATTTTATCCAGCAAAACATTATTTACAGAAATGTAAAAGCAGGATTGTTGTGAATTGTTTTTGTAATGAATATGAGAAGACTGTTTTACACTTATTTTGGCTTTATGTATAGTCAACTTATGTGGTGAAGTGCAACAATTTATTAATACAACTTTCAGTGTTCAAAACTTCATCATTATGGGAAAATGTACTTTTTTGCCTTTACTGTCTATCCTAATCAAGAGGAAAATTCATTCATTCATTCATTTTCTTGTCGGCTTTGTCCCTTGCGGGGTCGCCACAGCGGAATGAACCGCCAACTTATCCAGCACGATTTTACACAGCGGATGCCCTTCCAGCCGCAACCCATCTCTGGGAACTTCCACACACACATTCACTATGGACAATTTCATTCATTCATTCATTTTCTTGTCGGCTTTGTCCCTTGCCGGGTTGCCACAGCGGAATGAACCGCCAACTTATCCAGCACGATTTTACGCAGCGGATGCCCTTCCAGCCGCAACCCATCTCTGGGAACTTCCACACACACATTCACACTCATACACTATGGACAATTTAGCTTACCCAATTCACCTGTACTGCATGTCTTTGGACTGTGGGGGAAACCGGAGCACCCGGAGGAAACCCACGCGAACCCAGGGAGAACATGCAAACTCCACACAGAAACGCCAACTGACCCAGCCCAGCCGAGGTTCGAACCTGCGACCCAGCGACGTTCTTGCTGTGAGGCAACAGCACTACCTACTGCGCCACTGGGTTGCCCCAAGAGGAAAATAGTTTTATTTATTTAATTTGCTTATGTTGTTAACAAAACTGTACATTCATAAATGTAAATTTAATAAATAGAAACCAAATGTTAAGATATTGATGACTGAAATATGCTTGTACCAGTATCAGAGACCCCCTTAACAAGAAAGCTCGACCCACTTTATAATTTGTGAACTCTGTAATGAATTTATTTAATTATTACAGATGTACATTTTGTATATTTGTATTTTATTTATAATTACCCCTGGCATGTGTATTTTTTTTGTATTGTAAAATGTTTTTGCTGTTCTTTAAATAAATAATGTAAAACAATACAATGAATACCTTTATTTTCCGCGAGTAGGAGCTAAAGTATGTTTGCAGACTTGACAAAACCTTACAAGCATTAAACAACCTGTAATTTATGTGGCTCCTCGTTCTTTCATATTGACCGATCGTAACTCACCTGCATTAAAGGAAGGAGCACAGTTTACGGACGGGACTACTAACACAAAACTAATCCTGCTGGATGTTAAATAGCCTTGCTTACGAATGGCTTGACTGATCAGATCGTACTGTATGTTGTTAACTGCTCACCTTACTGTAACCTACAGTGGCAAACGCTTTGTATAAGACAGACTTTCTGCACAAATTCTGCAAATCGGTATCATCTTTTAAATGCTGTTTTATTTACGTCACTTTTACACAATCACCGAACAACGTCTTCTTGTCCAAATTATGGCAAAGATGACAGCGAGAATGTCATCCACTGTCCTGAGGGTGTCCTGTTTCAGCGACCGCTGGCGAAGCCGGAAATAGCGGCACACTGCTGCGAAGGGCTCTTCCGGTGTTCTATTCCGCTGTGAAAAAGGTCTATTGGTTCAGGTGTGTTTAATCAGGGTTGGAGCTGAACTCAGCAGGAAGGTAGATCTCCAGGAGCAGGGTTAAGCACCCCTGCACTAGATCATGTCATTAGCCAGTTAGAAAACTTTATTCATTCATTTATTTTATTTTCGGCTTAGTCCCTTTATTAATCTGGGGTCGCCGCAGTGGAATGAACCGCCAACTTATCCAGAATATGATTTAGGCCAAGGGTCACCAAACTTGTTCCTGGAGGGCCGGTGTCCTGAAGATTTTAGCTCCAACCCTAATCAAACACACCTGAACAAGCTAATCAAGGTCTTACTAGGTGTACTTGAAACACCCAGGCAGGTGTGTTGAGGCAAGTTGGAGCTAAACTCAGCAGGGACACCGGCCCTCCAGGACCGAGATTGGTGACCCCTGATTTAGGCAGTGTATGCTTTTCCAGCTGAAAACCATCACTGGGAAACACCCATACACACACATACACTACAAACAATTTAGCTTACCCAATTCACCTATAGCATATGTCTTTGGAATTGTGGGGGAAACCAGGGCACCTGGAGAAAACCCACGGCAACATGGGGAGAACATGCAAACTCCACACAGAAATGCCCACTGACCCAGCCGAGGCTCGAACCAGCAACCTTCTTGCTGTGAGGCTATAGCGCTACCCACTACCCACTGAACGAAAAACTGTATTATATCTAGCACATTTTCAGTTGTGTAGCAAGCAAAACTTATCATAATGTGGAATATTTCATGCATGCAAGGATCGCTGGTCTCACTCTAACCCGCTTTGTCCTAAATATTTCAGATCAAATATTCAAAGTAGCATGGTAAACAATATAGGGAGTGCGTCACAGGTGGTTATTTTTTTCAATTCAATTCACCTTTATTTGTATAGCGCTTTTACAATGTAGATTGTGCCAAAGCAGCTTCACATAGAAGATTATAGTAAATTGATACAGAGTCAGTCCAGTTTTCAGTGTTTAAGTTCAATTCCGTTTAGCTCAGTTCAGCATGGTTTAATAATCACTACTGAGAGTCCAAACACTGAAGAGCAAATCTATCGATCCACAGCTCTACTGGTCCCGAACCATGCAAGCCAGTGGCAATTGTTCAAAAATGAACCAATATGAATATAAAACCAACTTCAGCTCAGTAAAGCAGGCTAGGCGGAATAGCGCTATTTGTTTATGTTTTGTTGTTAAACTAAATAAAAATCTACAGTATCGATGCTGTAAAAGGTACTTTATGAAACTGAAAAAAGTCACATCAATCTTTCGTCGGAAGATTTTAGTGGCTGAACAACACTTCTGAGCATATAACCCATTCATAACACAACACAACCTACATAAGCTTTGCAAGATTAAAACAGTTTTGAAACATAACATTACCTGTCTAACAGAAATACTTCAGTGGTGTCATCCTTCCTCCAGTGTGCAGAAGTAACTTCAATATTGATTCAGCATTTTTACCGCTGTGTGACTGTCTCGTGTGCACATGAAGGCATGGCGTGCATGCACACACAAACGACGGATCTGCATATGGCTGCAGATGTGCAAATCTACATTTGTTGACAGACAGTTTAAGCTACTTGTCAGAATTATGGGAATTGTCAGCCCAACAAATTTTAATTGGATGAACATTTTTTTGTCTTATGTCCTACCCAGAATTTAAAAAATATATATAAATACATTTAGATCATTTACTTTAATTGTTTCTATTGGAATGTAAAGTTTTAACCAGCACAACAAAAATGTTTCTGAAGACACTGCACCCTAAATCTTCTTTGTTTACATCAGGGGTGCCTAAACTCGGTCCTGGAGGGCCGGTGTCCTGCATAGTTTAGCTCCAACTTCGTTTAAAGGTGCTGTGTGTAAGTTTTTGACTCTTCTAAAGCATAAAAATACAATAATATGTGTGCAGATATTTAAGAAACATCCCAAGTGAACATACTTGTTTAACTGACAAACAATGCTGAAGTCAGATATTCTGCTTTGAAAATGTTTTTTTCCGTGCCGGAACGCTGTCTTTGTTTAGGTAAATTTCACATGCACATGCCAGTTTAGCCAATTATAATTCAGCACCCCGGGTTGCCTTGTTGGAAAACAGCATATTTCATTCATTCATTCATTCAGAAAGACTCTGAAAGCATGCGTCCATGAGCGAAATGCTACAGTGTAGTGGAAAGTATCAGATGTCAAAATGAGACAGATTCAGTTCCACATGACGTTAATTAGCAAATGACATAAATATTAGGAATGTGAGCAGGTTACATCGCGTGTCCTAACAACACGCTGTGACGAGATTGTTATGAGTGATGAGCCATTTGGCTGTTTGCACCACAAAACACGGCAGAAATTTAAATACAGCCTTTCAGAAGCACAGAATATGCACTCACTCACAAAACGGTAAGGTTTAGAATCTATTTAATACATGTTAACCCACTTTAACATCATTAAAGGTGAAGTGAACTTTCTGCTTTCAGTATATGGTAATACACGTCATGTAAAATGCATTCAAACTCGCATTGTTAGCATTTAGCACTGAATAAAGCACACGAGGCTTACCTGAGGTGATCTGTCATAGGTTTCTGTTGTTCAGCTGTGAGAAATAGAAGCCGCTTCTAATAAATCAATTCGAGGTGTTGGTTAGAACCAAAACTCCTTTTAATATGGAGAATATTCCCTCAATCGCGTGTCGTTGCTTTTATTTAGAACACAGTTTAAAATCACTCAAACTGGCAACCCGGCGTACCTTTATTATGATTCAGGACTGCAATACCTAGTTCAACCACTGGGTGTCAAACTTACATACTGCACCTTTAACACACCTGCCTGGAAGTTTCTAGTATACCTAGAAACAGCTTGATTAGCTAGTTCAGGTGTGTCTAATTGGGGTTGGAACTAAACTTTGCAGGACACCGTCCTTCAAGGACCGAGTTTGAGTACCCCTGGTTTACATGGATTACAGGTTTGTATTACTTCAATCTAAATAATGTGTTTAAGCTCACAATCGCAGCAATTGTTAATTGTGTTAATACACAAAGGTTTCTTAATGTAAATTGACATGCATGTAAACACCTTAATCACATTATTGCATTCTGACCAAACTGTGCATGTGCTCATTAGGGTGTGCAATTTGTTTCTATGTAATGCCCTTTTTATAAGGTTTGCCACATATTTTTTACCATGCCTTTCTAGACTGACTGACTGAATGACCCTCTATATCTCCAGTGGTATAGGTGCATGAACAGAAAGCTCTTGTGGACTAATTTTGAGATGAACAAATTTGCATGGCTTCATAAATGATGTAACAGAAGGGGGACGAGATCAGAGCTGCAAGTTTGAATGACAATTTATTTGTAAATTGAACAGGAATAATGTAAACAGGTAAAGTCTATTGCAGGATATTGATGAGCAGTGGACCAGATGATGGAGAGAGACCGGAGGATGATGATGAAACAGGAACTTGGAGAAACACAACCAGAGGAGTCCAGAGTAATGCAGACACTGGAGATCACAAAAAAATGAACAGGTAAGTAATACTGAGTCTAAGGTTTCACTGACCACGAAATAGTTCTGTCATGCAATGAGGCTGGACACTGAGCGAGAGATGGTGAGGGGTTTTATGGAGCTGGAGTCATGAGCGGGGATGACGTGCAGGTGCGTGACTATAATAGGCAGGTGACTGTGATCAGGGTGCTTGAGGTGATTGTGAGTGGGGGGTACTTGGCCTGGCTGTGATATCCATGACATTCTGAAACTTTACATCCACTCCAAATTGCTGAACTCAACTGCACCATCTTTGCTACCAAAGTGACACAAGTACAGACAAATCGTCACCTTAGAATTATAAGGTTCTATCTGCGTTCTGAATGATTTTGAGATATTGAGCTTCAAAGTTTTTGCATTCCATAGCAAACAGTGTGTGTGTAACATTTGTTTTTTTAAATAAAAAGTCTTAAAATGTAAACAACTTATAAAAAACATCCCATAATGTAAATAAGTTGTCATTTAATAAGAAAATGTCAATAACTCAATTTTGACAAAAATGTCAGATTGACAAAGAATGCCAGAAACCTTATGTTTCTAAGGTGACAAAATCCAACTGAAAGTTGCAATTACTGCCCACACATTTTCTATGGTGCCAAAAAAGAAGCATGTAATGCAATCATACAAAGGTGTTTTGCATTAGATCTCAACAAAATGGGGAAAGTGTTCTGTATAATGGCTGTAGATAAAATAAATCAATAAATACAATAAAATAACTACAATTCTTGGTTAGCCAATATTCAATATATTTTGATAAGGATCAATACTGATATTATGGCATTTAAAAAGAAAATAATTGAGAATGTAAATAAATGAATACAGAAATGAATAATTGTTTATTATTTAAACTTTTGTGAGAATTTTCACATTGTATTTGAAGTGCTGTTCAGCTCCAAATACTTGGAGACCTAATTGGTTAGCTTAATAGATAAAACATAAACATTTTCACGTCAATCTGGCCTACTGCATGCTGAAATATTGATTCAAATTTCCATTATTATTTATAGGGCTAGTGTACGTTAACTGTGAAATAAGGCTCCAATGGATAACCTTCATTTGATCAAACTTTGTTTATCTTAGCTGATGTTAATTTCTTAGTTAATGTCTAATAACGAATTAAAATCATAGTAGTAATGTGACTACAAGTCACAATTGTTTTATTAAATGGACTTATATAATAAAATTAAGTTTAATCTATAAAGTAACATTTACTAATGAGACTTGGTTGTAATGTGTTTCCTACTAACCTTTGCAATTTCATTTGGTTAAAACATTTGTTTGCTCTGAATATATATATATATATATATATGTATATGTATATATATATATATATATATATATATATATATATATATATATATATATATATATGTATATATATATATATATATATATATATATATATATATATATATATATATATATATATATATATATATATATGTATATGTATATATATATATATATATATATATATATATATATATATATATATATATGTATATATATATATATATATATATATATTAAAGCAATATAAACTATTTGTTTTGTTATTATACCTTTTTTATAGCTTAGATCCATTTTGTGATAATAATTGTGAGTAAACTCTGATAAAACTTCAAGAATAATAACAGTGATAATAGCAACAAAAGAATGTGATACGGTCAGTGGTGTAAAATAACTAATTACAAATACTCAAATGACTGTAATTGAGTAGTGTTTCTCAGGAATTGTAATTTACTAAGTGGTTTTTAAAATGTGTACTTTTACTTTTCCTTGAGTACATTTTTAGTGCAGTATCTGTACTTTTACTCCACTACTTTCTTTCAACCTGCAGTAACTACTTTATTTTTCTTGTCCATGAGTATTAGAAAAATCAGTCCTGCGATTCCTATCAAATCACACATACCGTAGAAGATAAATCACATCATAATGAACTACCTCAAGACGTGTGCACTTTATAACTGAAGCAAACTGTTTGGAAGTGTTAAAAATGTCCTAGAAGATGTTCAAAATCTTTACGTGCATTGACCCAGAGACTGTTTAGATGCATGTCACTGATGAGAAGATAACAGATGTTTACTGTATGATGACCGAAATGGCCTTAAACACCCAGCAGGCACAGGACGTCAACATGATGTCTAATTGACATTGAACCCTAATGTCATGGGGACTTTACATTTTGTTTGGAAATGAAAATCGGTTTAACGTCAGAACTCAATGTCAGGCCAATGTCAATGTCCAACCTAAAACCAACCCAATATCAACGTCTAATGATGTTACAGCTTGGCGTTGTGTGAACGTTACTCCTATGACATCTATCAGACGTTGGATTTTGGTTGCCATACCGGACGAATAAATGTCAGTATTTGACGTCATATACAGTGTGACGTTGGTTTAAGATGTTGGCTCAACGTTGGATTTTGGTCACTTTCTAACAGCCAAAAACCAACCAAATATCAACGTCATTTGACGTCGTTATTGGACATCAAAATAACGTTGTCCTTAGCTGCTAGCTTGACAATTAATTTTGGTCACCTGACATTACAACTTAAATCTAACCTAATATTAATGTCTCATGATGTTGTGTGTCTGCTGGGCAATAACTAAATGCACTACAGAATGTTACGTTTACACACAGATGGACAAATTACATGTAAACAGATCAGCTTTTGACAGCATAATACTCACTGCTCATTACTCTTGAGTACTTTTAAAAGGTCTTTTTACTCATAGTTTGAGTAGTATTTACAACAGGTACTTTTACTCTACTTGCACTACATTTTTAGGCAAGTAATGGTACTTTTACTTGAGTATGATTTTTCAGTACACTTTCCACCACTGGATACGGTCATAAACCTATTTTTGCAAATAATGTAAGCTGCATGCAAATGGGATTGAGGAGTTTCACTCATGACAAGTAAACATAAACAATTAGGTCCTTAGTCTGATTATTGGACATAATCACATGATTCGTAAACATAAATGTAGTCACTGTTAAGAAACACACAGATTCAGGTAATTTACAGGTAATTTATTTATCTTCACAACCCCCCCCCCCCCCCCCCCCCCACTTTTTTTTATTTTTTCTTCCTTTCTTTCTTTTTTTTGTAATTAGCCACTTTGGATTTGGCAGTGGATGGAAGCTTGGAAAGTATTGCAGCTGGAGATGTCTTCTACTTTGGCAGTAACACACTTTGTACATTTATCCTCAAACTCAGCTTTCAAAATCCCCCAACTATACTAAAGTCTGTCAATCTTCAAAGCAAATGAGAACTCACAAACCCTAGAGGGCCATCTGAGCATTCTATAAATGTCCAAAAATCCAAGGCTAGACAGAGACTAAATATTGTTGAGCTTCTCAGAGTCTGAGGTGGCAGGCAATGCATTATCTTCATCATCAAAGTCAACTGAAGTGGCATTTTGAGCAAACCTTATTGATTGTTTGGATTTTCTTCCCATGGTCAACGGAGAACAAAAGAAGAAAAGATCATTATGAGCATCATCAAGTTAGCCAATCTAAAAGAAAGAGAGAGAGAGCATTTTTCACAACAACATTATTAAGTCATACAAAAACAATCACAATATAATTTTAAAATCCTATGACATTAATAATAATAATAATAATAATGTATTCTTATATAGCGCCTTTAAAACTTAATTCTCAAGACAATTTACACTAAAGAAAGACATAGCTATAAAACACTTTAGAATAACACTAAAAATGAATCATTCTGGCTAAAGACATTCACAATTGGTAAAACATTCAGAATAGGTAAAACATTAAAATATCTAAAACATAAACCTAAGAAACACATCTTATGAATAGGCAAGTGTAAAATAGTGAGTTTTCAGGGATGATTTAAACAATTTAAAAGATTCAGCGTGTCTAATGTCATGGGGGAGAGAGTTCCAGAGCCTCGGAGCCCAAGATGCGAAAGCCTGGTCACCCATGGAACGCAGACGCGGGAGGGAACTGTTAAAAGACCAGAGTCAGAGGAACAGAGGACACGTGAAAGGGAGTACCAAGTTAAGAGTTCAGAGAGAAAGTGTGGAGCCAAACCATGCAGGGCCTTGTATGTAAGCATGAGAATTTTAAAAACAAAATCTGACTGGTAGCCAATGGAGAGATTCTAAAACAGGAGAAATGTGTTCTCTGATTTTAGTCCCTGTCAGAATTCTGGCTGCTGAGTTTTGAACATATTGAAGTTTATTGATGTTACTTTTGGAAATGCCAGCTAGTAAGGCATTGCAATAGTCAAGGCGAAGGTGTTGATCAGTTTTTATGCCACAGAAAAGGACAGCATGGGGCGATTGCGTGAAATGTTTTTGAGATGAAAAAAATTAAGTCTTTATAGTGGACAGCACGTGGTGATCAAATGTTAGATTTTTATCAAATATTACCTCTAAGTTTTTTAGTTTGGCCTGGACCTCCACCACCGAGCCATCAAGGTTAATGTTAAGGGGTATACTGTAGCTTTACTTAGTTGGCTGGGGGAGCCAATCAACATAACCTCTGTCTTGTTCGTGTTCAGGCACAGAACATTTTGGGACATCCATTTTTTTACCTCTAAAAAACAATGTTCCAGATGTTCAATTCAATTCATTTTTATTTGTATAGCGCTTATACAATGTAGATTGTGTCAAAGCAGCTTCACATGGAAGATTATAGTGAATTGAAACAAAGTCAGTTCAGTTTTCAGAGATTAAGTTCAGTTTAGTTTAGCTCAGTTCAGTGTGGGTTAATAATCACTACTGAGAGTCCAAACACTGAAGAGCAAATCCATCGATGCGCAGCTCTACAGATCCCGAACCATGCAAGCCAGTGGCGACAGCGGCGAGGAAAAAACTTCACCAATTGGCGAAAGCGAAGATTTAAAAAAACCTCGAGAGAAACCTGGCTCAGTTGGGCACGACCATTTCCCCTATGGCCAAACGTCTTGCGCAGAGCTGCAGTCTAGGCGCAGGAAGCTGGACCTCAGTGAAGACTCGTCTGTCCTTGGAGCATCACAGGAGTCAGTCTCATGTTCTCACTCCACGATGACCACCACAGCAGCTGCTCAGGATACGGCCTGGTCCAGAAAACCTTGGGATCATCTCGTCGCTGGTCTCGGATCGCGTCAGTGGCACTGCGTAGTCTGAGGGCCTCAAGATGAGTACCCCCAGGTGGAAATACAGAATAAGGAGAATAATTAGCGTAGCTGCTGTTCATAGTGTATATAAACGAGAACCAAAATCATGTGTGGGGCACATCATGCGTCATACCGCTATGTAATGCATTGAGTGTATGCTTTGCTAAAAAGATAGGTCTTTAATCTAGTTTTGAAGAGCGAGAGTGTGTTTGAGCCTCAGACATTATCAGGAAGGCTATTCCAGAGTTTAGGGGCCATAAATGAGAAGGCTCGACCTCCTTTACTCGACTTTGATATTCTAGGTACTACCAGAAGCCCTGAGTTTTGAGATTGTAAAGAGTGGGTTGGGTTGTAGCGAGACAGGAGGTTGGTTAGATAAACAGGAGCTAGATTATTTAAAGCTTTATAGGTAAGGAGTAATATTTTAAATTCTATAAGAAACTTAACTGGCAGCCAGTGTAAGGAGGATAAAATTGGGGTGATATGATCATATTTTCTAGATCTGGTAAGAACTCTGGCAGCTGCATTTTGCACTAGCTGGAGTTTGTTAATAGAGGATGCTGGGCAACCAGCAAATAGAGCATTACAGTAGTCCAGCCTAGAAGTCATGAAAGCATGGACTAGCTTTTCTGCATCTGATATGGATAGCATACTTCGCAATTTAGCAATATTTCTCAGATGAAAGAAAGCAGTTTTTGTGACATGGGATATATGATTTTTGAAAGTTAAATTGCTGTCTAATATGACACCCAGATCTTTTATAGTAGAGCTAACGCTAACTTTGTATCCCTCTAGTTGCAGGTCCAGTTGTGAGAACTGCTGTGTACAGGATTTAGGCCCGATAAGTAATAATTCTGTTTTGTCTGAGTTTAAGAAAAGAAAATTGTTGGTCATCCAGTCTTTAACATCTTTGATACACTCGGTTAGCTTAGACAGTTCAGACATCTCATTAGATTTACTTGAAATGTATAATTGAGTATCGTCTGCATAGCAGTGAAAGCTGATCCCATGTTTTCTAATAATGTCCCCCAGGGGAAGCATTTATATTGTAAACAGCAAGGGGCCAAAAACTGATCCTTGAGGGACCCCGTACTTTACTGGCCTTACTTGTGAATGCTGTCCATTAATATTCACAAATTGGTAACGGTTAGCTAAGTATGACCTAAACCATTCAAGAGCCTGTTTTTGGACACCTGTAGAATTTAAGCGGTCTATGAGAATATTGTGGTCAATGGTGTCAAATGCGGCGCTAAGGTCGAGTAAGACTAATAGTGAGATGCAGCCTTGGTCAGCAGCTAAGAGTAAATCGTTGGTTATTTTTACTAATGCGGTTTCTGTACTGTGATGAGGCCTGAAGCCTGACTGAAACACTTCAAAAATATTGTTTGTCTGCAGAAAGGAGGATAGTTGGGTAGAAACAACTTTTTCTAGTATTTTAGACATAAACGGAAGATTTGAAATAGGCCTATAATTAGCCAAGTTGCTCGGGTCTAGTTGTGGTTTCTTAATAATAGGTTTAATAACAGCTAGCTTGTAAGGATTTGGAACATGGCCTAAAGATAACGAAGAGTTGATAACATTAAGGAGAGGTTCTCCTATAAGAGGTATCAATTCTTTTAGTAATTTTGTTGGAATTGGATCTAACATACATGTAGCTGATTTAGAGCTATTTATAACTTTATCTAGCTCTTCCTGTTCTATGGTTTTGAAGTATTGTAGGTTATTTTGATTCAGTTGAATGTTTACTGGATCTGGAGTATAAGGCTGTGCAGAAAGTTTAACATCATCTATTTTCTGTGTAAGGCCTTCTATTTTGTCACTGAAAAAATTCATGAAGTCATCACTACTAATTTGCGGTTGGACATTTTGTTCCAAAGATAATCGGTTATTAGTTAGTTTAGCAATGGTGTTAAATAAAAATCTCGGATTGTTATGATTATTTTCAATCAGTTTGCGGAGATGCTCGGCCCTGGCAGATTTAAGAGCCCTCCTATAGCTGGACATACTGTCTTTGTACGCAATTCTAAAAACCTCTAAATTAGTTTTTTTCCATTTACGTTCCAGAGCACGGGTTGCTGTTTTGAGAGCACGAGTATGATTATTGTACCATGGTGCAGATGTGTAACAGCTGACAGATCACCAGGTTTGGTGTGAATGTAAATCTGCATGTCATCAGCGTAAAGGTGGTACTTTAAACCTAGGGATCCCAGGAGATGACCAAGAGGTAAAATGTAAAAAGCAGGGGGCTTAAAATCAATCCTTGGGGTACACCGAATTTGACTGGACCGGGGTTAGATTTAAGCCCTCCCATATAGACAAACTAAGAGCGGAGAGGAATGACTCAAACCACTTAAGAGCGGTGTCTGTGATACCAAACACTGTTTTCATTCGTGAAAATAATATGGAGTGATCCACTGTGTCAAAGGCTGCGCTAAGATCAAGAAGTATCATAATTGATAGGCACCCAGTGTCTGCAGCAAGAAGCAGATCATTTGTGACCTTCACAAAGGTGAATTTTCTGTACTATGAAATCTTCGAAAGCCTGATTGGAGAGGCTCAAACTGATTATTAATTCTGAAGTGTGTGCAGTTGCGATGCCACAATTATTTTAAGAATTTTTGCTAAAAATGGAAGGTTTGAAATGGGACGATAGTTGTTTAGATTGTCGCGGTCAGAATCAGTCCTTTTTAAAATAGGAGTAATAGCAGCCATTTTAAGAGAAGCAGGCACGATACCAGACATTAGAGATTCATTAATAATATCTAAAACAGCATTTCCCATGCAAGTAAAACAAGCCTTAAAAAGCCCTGTCGGAATAGGACCAAGTGTGGAAGTGGCAGCCTTCATTTGTGAAACTTCTTTACTTAACACAGCTAGATTGGTTGTGGTAAAGTTAGAGAGTGGAGCACCAGTGAATGGAGAAGGGCAGGAGGCAGGGTGAGCTGCAGTAGCCACCGCACTGATGCTGCTTCGAGCTATCTCAATCCTTGAGCTGAAGAAATCTAGGAACTGATCACAGCACTTAACTGTAATGAGTGAGTCGAGGGAATTATTCCCTTTCAGCAATTTATTTATGACCTGAATATTTATGACCTGAATCAATTTTCTAGGGTTATCTTGATTACTTGTGAGAAATGTTGTGACCTCGCAGATACCAATTCTGCTCTGTATTCAACTATAGAGTCTTTCCATGCCATGTGATGCACATTCAAGCCAGAAAGGCGCCATCTACGCTCTAATTTACGGCAAGCTGCCTTCCTCGAGCGCACCTCATCATTATACCATGGTGCAGAGCGAACATAGGATACAGAACGTTATTTTAACGGTGGACACGTGTCCAGTGCCGAGTGGAGAGCAGAGTTTAAAGCTGAAACTTTCAATGAGAGTAAATTCCTGGTGATCAATTGATTTCCATTTACGATAGTTTACACACTGTGCCACAAGCGTGTTTATAAATGATAGATCCAGATTGAAAAAAATAGCCAAATGATCTGATAACCCCAGATCTACAGGGGTAGTAGGGAAGTCCCCCAGTTGTTTTAAGTCAAAAACACTCAAGTAAAGAAAGGAAGTGCTTTAAAATTGCAGAGTTTTTGTCTATCTGAATGTTAAAATCCCCCAGGACAAGAGTTCTTTCATATTTGAGGGACAACATGGACAGCAGGTCAGCGAATTCAGACATAAAGACTTCATTCGGCTTAGGAGGTCTGTAGATAACAAATAGCAGTGGAAATGGGTTTAGAGACCCTCAAAATCAGGCATTCAAAGGAATGAAACTTGGGAGTGACCACTGGGCTGACTTGTAACAGTTTATTAGACAGTACAATAATACCACCACCTCTGCCAGTGAGTCTAGGTGAATCGAATATATCATATCCTGTTGGGGTCAGTTCATTAAATAAGAGCCCATCTGCTTGCGAGTGCCAGGTTTCAGTCAAGCATAACAGATCTAGTTTTTTTTTCCACCACCATATCTGACAGGATAAGAGACTTATTGTTCACAGAGCGCGCATTAAACAGCGCAGCTTTCACCTTAGGCAAGCCAGAAGAAACCGAGGGTGATCGTAAAGGTAGCTTGGTGCATTTAAGAGCCGATAGATTCTGCAGGTTAGCGCCAGCACACGTAGAACTGTGCGTTTTTTAGTGAAACGACAGCACCAGTACTTTATCCGTTGTTGCAAGCGAGAAGCTGTGATGCGCGGTGAATGTATCGTGGCGGGCGGGCAATGCCAGTGGTGCGGCACACTGCATACGTGTCGGGAGCTAAACGATAGTTCCACTTAAGGTTCAACAGGTTGAAAGCAGAGTACCTTATGGCCATATCGTAGGAATCCTCCGTGACAGCAATCCCGCTGAAAATTACACATTTTCAAAATGTTTACACATGAATAAAATCAATAACTTGATTTTCTCCACACATAAAACATACTCCAATACCAAATTAAGAAAACAACAACTAAATTTCACACAGAACTATACAAATAGTTGTATTATACTCCCACCTATCCAAAAATAGGGATAGTCATTGGTCAACCTTTAGAAGTTTTATAACTTTTTACATCCACCTTTCATCAATTATTCATTCATTCATTTTCTTTTCGGCTTAGTCCTTTTCTTTCATCAATAAAAAATAAATAAAATTCTACTTTACTACCTCGTGTGCTTCTTTACCCTCTATTTTTCTTTGCCTCCTAATGTAAATAGTCCTCTTAGCTTGCCAAATAAAAAAGTTCAGCAATTGACTTTTACTTCTTAGAGCTACTTTATAAAATGAACCAAAATAAATAAATAATTGTCACCAGCACTAGAAAATGATAAGGAAAATATAACAATTGTTTCAATCTTAAAAAGTTTAAAAAACTGTGTAAACAAAGTGTTTCCTTTTTTTTTTTACAGAATGCACACTTGTCAAAGACAGGTTTAATAACATTCACAAAAGCATTAACAGCAAATGTGCAATGCAATATCTTGAAGATATTGAAGATCTCCATACAGGTTTCACATTATCTTCCAACCCCAGTTTGTTTGCCCTTACTGTATCCTTTGGTTCACATTATTCAATTTATTTTGAGCATCTTGAAAATTCAGGTCCTCGAGACCTTCCAAATAAGGAAGAAAAAAGAAAACATTTAAATCAGGAGTGATTAACATTTTTGTCAATTTATCTGAGATAACAGGAACCGCTTTGCCATTATAATATTAATTCAAAAGTGTCTTTTCTTCTACTGTTATAGTTTGTTATACATTATCTTCTAACCTAAAATATACATTGAATCCCCATAAAAGATGAAACAGCTTGAGCAGTACTTAGCTCAGGATCACCAATGTCCTTTAAATTGTGTTATTTTAGAGCCCTTGATGACCACAAGTCTTGGGATGATCTTGGTGTGACTTCACAAGCTATGTCCAACCTTGCTCCATGAACAATAGGCTCCTCAAGCAACCAGTACAAAGATGTTCTGTTTGTTGAAAATTTGCCAGATGTTAAGGAGTGCTTTGTAGAACCAAAACAATGCATCAATCTGCAGTTTGCTGGAGTCCATTAAAAATAGTACAGAATTCAAGTCTCTCTTTTTTTCTATGCCCAGTTTTATCAAATTTTATAATTAATGAATAAAGATCAGAG
Organism: Danio kyathit; assembly: GCA_903798195.1. Lineage (NCBI taxonomy): Eukaryota > Metazoa > Chordata > Actinopteri > Cypriniformes > Danionidae > Danio > Danio kyathit. Next base: position 18,831,836 of record LR812537.1, on the reverse strand, counting down.
AGGGGCAGACATTAACAAAATCACAAAAAGGCAGTCCTGTATAAAACAAACTGTCTGACTTATCAACTTCTGGACTTCTATACAATTCTGAATAGACAAACACAGCTCTTTTCTGAATTTCATTTGGTCCTGTTCTATCCATTCCAATTGTTGAATACAATGAATGAATATATCGAAGAACCTGGTTGGGCCATGCACCTTTTCAACACTCTACAAAAGATAGCAAACCAATGCCCCCTGTGCTCTAACACTCAATAGGTCATCTAAAGCTTTCCTTTTTGTTTTAAGGTTGCCCTTTTTGTTTCAAAATGCCCCTGATTTGCTGTAGCCCCTAAAATTAGCAATTCTATTTTTTCTGCCTCTAGGTATCTCACTGACTAGAAGCATTAAGAGTGTACTGGCGGCACAGTAGCTGTATTTAAACTTTACCACGATCCTACCACTGTCATAATAATTTTTATTCAATCATTAAGATCAAACTGTTTCAAAAAAAGTAAATGCTTCAATAAAAGGCTTATCCTGCAACAAAGAAACATTAAAATGCAAGTGAGCACATTTAGATTTACTATATAAACTTGAAAAACTTACTGGTAAAATTGTACATTTCTTTACAACATTGAAATGATGCTTAAAGGGCACCTATGATAAAAATCTACTTTTGTAAGCTGTTTGGACAGAACTGTGTGTATGTATAGTGTGTCCACTGTCATATATGGGTGATATAAACACAACAAGTCTCTTTTTTTTTCATTTACTGATGTTAAAATAGGACCCAAATCCCAGTGATTTTGAGGCCCACCACAACGTGACGTAGGAGTGCAGTTTTTCCTGCCCACCGAATTGATTGACAGGTGCCATGTCTCCATAATAACATGCATAGACATGTCCACAGAACATTTTTTGCAAAGAAACTGGTATTAAAACATATTACAAGTCTCTGTGATCAGCTGCACCTCACTAATCAATTTTATAAGTTTAAAACAGAGCACGTTTGTGATAAACACAGTAAAATTGCTATGTAATTCTTAATCGCTATAATCACCACTGCCTGTGTACTGCAAGTGGTATTTGTGTGTGACTCATCGTTTCAGAAAGGCTTGAATAGACTCCACTGCAAATACATTAAATAAACGTACCTGGTATTTTTGACTCGTGATGTTATTTCAGCTTCATCCATGTTTGTTTCTATCACTGACGGCTGTTTATTTGACGTAACGCATGAGAAGCAGACATGCACATAAGAACGGTGGGTGGGGAGAAGCAGCTCATTTGGATTTAAAGCCACAGGCTAAAAAAATCAGCTACCTAGTCCTCAGACACTAAAATGGGCAGCTTCTAGATTATATAATAAATAATCTGATGGGTATTTTGAGCGAAAACAATTGTGCTACCCACTGCGCCACCGTGCTGCCCTAGACATTCATCTTACATCTTGTAAAAGGGGTACATTATGTGCCCTATCCAATCTATCCAAAGTAATACAATTCTCTCTTGCTTGTGCCCATGCATGTTCTCTTTCATATTTGTGCAAGATCCTCCAAATATTATAAAGATCAAATTCAACAACGAGTTTCAATATTTCATTCTGCAATGCTAAATAGCACTTTATGATGTCTATCTACTTTATCATTTGATGTACAGTTAAAATCTCTTTAAAATACTAGAGACAGCATTATTTAATTTCTTTCTAAAACTAACTCTCTCAGGACCAAGATCAGGTGCGTAAATATTCACAAAAAAACAAAACAAATGTTTCAAACTTTGCTATAACTTTCAGTGGTTGGCCTTCAACAACATGTTCACCTCATAAAATAAAGGATTTAAATGTTTTTGAAAAAGAACAGCTACATCCACACTAGATGGACATTTATGACTTAAAATGACTTCCACATCCTATTTAATTTCGCAGCCACCTTAATTTGAGCATCACTGTATGTCAATTGAACAAACATCACATCATACTTCTTATGTCTTAGTAGTTTATAAAGCATTGATCTCATTCCACTTTCTAGTGCACCATTTATACTAAGGCCCAATCCCAATTCTATTTTTGTACCCCTATCCCTTCCCCTTGGCCCTTACAACCGAGGGTGAAGGGGAAGGGCTTCAAAATTTACCCCTAACAATTGGGACAGCACTACAGCACCTGCACACGTCATCCCGATCTCTTGCTTCATATGAGCATACATTTTAACTTTTAACAGATGCATACATTTAACTTCATGTCTGGATTCAACTTCTCGGCATTTTTAAAAAAACCATGTGAGTCTGTCTCCTACTGTAAATGGTACCACATGGTTCAGCTGAGGTGACCTGCATCATAACAACATTTATAATCTTACCACATCTCATTAGTTTTTTCTCAGTCATATCATCGCTAGTAAATGGTGGAACATTTGATATCATTATCCTTTTTAATAGTTGAACCAAAAGCATTACTGGAATAAACATTATTTAAGATAATCTTATTATATATTTGTATGTGTTCATCAGAATAAAGAAATTCACAGAGGTTTGAAACAACTTGAGATAAAAATAATAAGTGAATTTTCATTTTGGTTTGAACTATTACTTAAACGGGTCTTGGGGTTTGACTGGCTTGAAACTTGTGAAATATTCATTCATTCATTCATTTTCTTGTCGGCTTTGTCCCTTGCGGGGTCGCCACAGCGGAATGAACCGCCAACTTATCCAGCACGATTTTACGCAGCGGATGCCCTTCCAGCCGCAACCCATCTCTGGGAACATCCACACACTCATTCACACTCATACACAACGGACAATTTAGCTTACCCAATTCACCTGTACCGCATGTCTTTGGACTGTGGGGGAAACCGGAGCACCCGGAGGAAACTCACGCGAACGCAGGGAGAACATGCAAACTCCACACAGAAACGCCAACTGACCCAGCCTAGCCGAGGTTCGAACCTGCGACCCAGCGACGTTCTTGCTGTGAGGCAACAGCACTACCTACTGCGCCACTGCGTTGCCCCACTTGTGAAATATGTTGTACTGAAATATATTTAATTCTAACAATGACAAAACTGTGCTAGATTTGAGTGACCTGAGCACTCCTGGGGGTTAACCTACACCATTAGCTACTAAAACAGCATCAGGTGAACATAAAAGAGATTTTTGTCCCTCCCAATACCACCTACAGAGCTGTTGAATGTCTGATTGTAATCTGTTGACCAGTGTCTAAGTTGCACAACTGAAGTTCCAGGCAGGGCTTGACCGCAATTACAATTCCATATCACATTGCCGAATTATTTTATGTCTTTCAAAGTCCCTTGCAGCCACCACAGCAAAAGACCTACAAAGAGAAGCAAACATGACAAACACAACAAAAAGAAAAAAAAGAGAAATAAAATCAAACAGTATCTTTGCTTTCTCTCGCCCACATGCCGTACACTTGCAGACATTGTGCACGCATACACACACAGAAAGAGACAATCTTGTTGGTTCTGTCCAGTAACTTCATCATAATTATCAATAAAAAAAACATTTCAGCCATGAAGAGGAAGCTGACATTTCTCAGTAGCAAGGTGTTTTTTTTTTAATGATGTTACACATAATCACTAATTGGAGAGATGTCGTAAAACATTTGAAAGATGAACCGGTCACACTTTACAATAAGGTTCATTAGTTATTGTTAGTTAATGCATTTACTAACATGAACAAATAATGAACAATACATTTACTACAGCATTTGTTCATGTTAGTTAATGAAAATACAGTTGTTTATTGTTAGTTTATGTTAACTCACGGTGCATTAACTAATGTTAACAAGCATGGACTTGGATGTTAATAATGCATTAGTGAATGTTGAATTATGATTAATAAATGCTGTACAAGTGTTGTTCATGATTAGTTCATGTTAGTAAACGCATTAACTAATGAACCTTATTGTAAAGTGTTACCAATGAACCTGAAAGCTCATTGGAGAAACATGGAGACCAAACCAAATACATGGATTAACTCATTAAATAAATGCAAGCACAATAACTGTTTGTAACATGCTCTTACTTGAGCCCAGTCCCAATTCTACCCCTTAGCCCTACCCCTCGTTTAGGGCATTCACATGAAGGGGTAGGCATGTCCCAATTCTGGCTTGAAGGTGTAAGGCTAAGGGAAAGAGCTAGATAGCCCTTTAAACAGAGATTGTCAAGGACAACTCTAGAAAGCAAGGAGTACAAAAATTCCCCCGAATACACCAGCTACAAAGGCAACATCACTGCACACGCGAGTCAGGAGTTGAACAAAAACTCCTGAAAAGCAACTCCTTTTTGGCATTATTACAAATTTTTCTTATGAACAAGCATATGTTTTAATACATCCATAATGGCATTTGTGTTTAATGGTCATGCTTTGAAAAAAAAACATTTAAAAACTGCTATTTTTTGTTATCTATAATCAAATTCATCTATTTATAAACCACATTTAAAAACAGTGACAAGACTGACCAGAGAGCTGTACATAAGTCAAAGTAAAATAAAATGACAGAATATAAAAACATAAAAATAAGCCAAGAGAAATGTCTGAATATTTAAAAATGAAGCAGTAGAAGGGACTATTAAAATATTGTTAAAAATCCAAGCTAAATAGGTACGTTTTTAGGAGTGATTTAAACATAGAAGTTGAAGTAATTCACCGGATCAAAACCAGTTCGAACCAGGCTTTGGAATGTGAGTGCAAATGGCCCTACTCGCTCCAGGGCTTCTAACAGTAGGATGACAGGGGAGCAAGTCATCAACTCTCTTCACCCCCAACAGTCTGGCCCTAAGTTGGACAGATGCGGCCACAATTTTGGTTAATCGTTAACCAACTAGACAAAGACGCCCTTCAAATTCTCTTCATCACGAGACTTTTGGATGACCCCCATGTGATCCCTGGCCATGCGTTAGACCACGAGACATTCTAATTTCAACCAGATGGACAGAGAATCCAGAGACAAAGAAATGAATGAGACTTAAAGACGATTCCTATAGATGTCATAACCAAGGCAAAATTTGATATTTTGAATGACATTTATAGGTACTGATGTGCTGTGTTTATTCCAACCAACCAGGCTCATAATGTGTGGTTTTTACCCCTAAACAGGCTAAAATGATCTGTATGTGTTTGAAATGCTTTGTGTTTAGTGTTGAACAAAATGATTTCTTATTTGCAATACATTGCTGTAAATGAGAATTTTGTGATACGAACCATATTCGTCTTGTAACATTTGATGTCAGATAGTTACAATTTTACCAGAGATTTTTCCACGTGAAATTCTCTTGCAGTGGGTTAATTATTAAAACCTGCCTACACTGGTACGGGGCGTGGCCCCGCCCTTCATCTTGCCGTTCATTGGACGACAGCGTCATGAGGGATTCCACGTGTTTCCTCCCTCCAGCCCGGCGAGGGAAATCCGAATCAAGAAGACTTCAACTAATTCGCAAGTAACGCAACAACCGTTATCTCTATCTGATCGGGTGCATATGCTTTTAAGCAGTTAAAGATAAGTCAATTCTCTGCTTTTGTGGTTTCTCGTACTAGATTCTAAGATCTAGTACGAAATAGATCTGCTGGACTGTTTGTTCAATTCATTTAGCATCCTCTGAACTGTGTGTGTGTGTGTGTGTGTGTGTGTGTGTGTGTGTGTGTGTGTGTGTGTGTGTGTGTGTGTGCGTGTGTTGGTTTTGCTATACTTGTGAGGGCCGACTATTGAGAAACAACCAATGTTGTGAGGACATTTTTCTTTGTGAGGACATTTTAGGTGGTCCTCACAATATTAATGCTTTAATGGCCTCCAAATGGTCTATACATGATGCTGTGCAAATTTCAGAAAAAGTCCTCACAACAATAGTAACCTTGAAAATTGGTGTTTTGCCTTGTGTTCGCGAGCTCCTACTATCGGACACACACGTGTACTGCATCCTGCATCTCGGGAGGAGGAGCGAGAGCGACAGCGGATTTTTTCTATTGGACGGCGCAGCTTCCTCGCAGAGGATTTTTGTGATTGGCCATTTCAGTCACTGCTACAGTGTATGGAGGGGAAAGGGGAGACGGATGCCTGAAAACATGATTAAACTATACTATATGAGACCGGTTGGCAAACTGAAATGTCATGTTTGTAATACTACCTCACGAAATTTAATCAACTGAAGTCAATTTGCCAATAAACATGTTACTACACGTTTACTACATTAAAACCTTGGTTAATTCACAGTTAGATTTAATGTAATCACATTTGAAATTATGCATCATTAAAATTGTTCATTAAGACTCCATAATAACATCCTTAAAATGGTAAAGTGAATGTAATTCCTATCTGAAAAGCCTTTTGTTTCACATACGAGCATCAGCCGCATGTAGTGAAAGAACTCCTATGTGATCGCCATGAAATCGCTTGACAAAACTGCACCTCTCGACATTCAATGAGCAATAATGAAATGTTTAGTGTCTTACCTTGTCTGATGTTATAACTCCAAAGGCTGACTTTGCTGTTTCGTCACTGTAGTTTCCCGTAAAGTCAAAGATAATCTCTAATTTCTCTTTACAAAGCCGTGTCCATATGAACAAATGTTCGTTTAAAAGGACTCTGAAACAATGATTCTCGCGAGTGAATTAGTGAATCAATTAAGCGCTCGTAAAGACGTCAGTTCATTCCATATATTTCTATGAGTTCATTCTAGAAAGCATCAGTTGTTCGAACAATTCAATTCAACTCAACTTATGATTCTGTGATGAAATGACTCGATTTACTTCACTGGCCGTTTAGTTTCGATTTTTACTGTATAATTTCATGTTTCATATATATCAATTTATATTAATCATTAATTAAATACTATCTTAATTAACATTAATCTTAACATGAAGCTACGAATGTAATTGCACTCATTCTACCTGAGCCTCATTGAACGTCTGAAAATACATAATATCTACAACTTATCAAATGTTTTTTCACCCTAGCCCATCAGTCACCAGCAGCCTTAGTACATAACCATATTTTATAGTTGAATTTACATATTAACAGATGGTATTTACACTTGTGCAAATGCATAATGCTGTAAGTAGAGGGAGTGTTATAATTGTTGAAATAAAATACATAAAAGTACATATAATAAACATATAATAAAGTACAAGAGGCACTATAGGAGTAGTGAAAGTAGAATATTGCTTTCAAGGAGCCGTTATCTGTTTAAGAGGGAGATGGAGCTTGGGGGAAGAGCTGCTTCTGTGTCAGCTGCTCTGAAGCGCTGGGCATTCCTAGTGTTTACTCAAAAAAGACTGTCTATATTTTTACAGGTTAACATTACAAAAAGTAGATTGATTTATAGAGTACATGCACACCATCAGCGCTGAACAGCCATTCACTAGAGAAGTGGTGTGGAGGAAAGATGTATAAAACTGCAGGTTGAGAGTGAAGTGTGCCCAGTGAGATAAATGAAAAGAGTAATGCAAGCTAAATTGAAGCATTCAAACACTCTTCCAGTCAGGCTTGATGTCAGCTCTCAATGTCAACCTTATTTAAAAACAACCAAGGTTGATCAAAGTATTTCACAAAGTAAAAGTACAACACTAAAACAGAAATATAATACATAGTAAATCACAACTGTATATATATATATATATATATATATATATATATATATATATATATATATATATATATATATATATTAGAAAACACTGGTAGAGTTGTCGTGTCCTCAACTAAGGTTGCCAACCGCCCCATATTAGCCGGGACATCCCATATGTTGAGCTTGCCTGACGTACCCTGTACGTGATTTCCCATGTCTTGTTTATTGGTTGCTCCACAGATTGAAGCAGCAGTGGTGTTGAGAAGGCTTTATTGATTTAGCTTTTAGTTTAACATTTTTTAAATAATGTACAGTACAGAATGTACTCTTTAAACAGTAAATGTAAATATGATGCAATGACAGAATGCATATGCTAATTTGCATGGCTACACTAGTTAAATTTTGTCCCATATTTCATAGCAACAAGGTTGGCAACCCTGTCCTCAACTTGAAAGAAAAAGAGACTATTTAAAGTCCTTTAGAGTTCAGGCAATTCTAAAATGAATGATGAGCTGCTTTACAGGTGACGGTCAGCTACAGCAAAGGCCTAACCACCTCTGGTCATGAGCCTTAGTTTAGGCTGCTAGTTCTGTAGAAGCAGACTGGCTGTGATATACCGTGTACACACTGATCAAGCACAACATTATGACCACAGACAGGTGAAGTGAATAACACCGATCGTCTCTTCCTCAAGGCACCTTTTAGCAGGTGGCATGTATTAGGCAGCAAGGGAACATTTTGTCCTTAAAGTTGATGTGTTGGAATTAAAAATGGACTAGTGTAAGGATTTGAGTGAGTTTAATAAGGGCCATAGTGTGATGGCAAGATGACTGTCTCAGTGCATCTCCAAAGTTACAGCTCTTGTGAGGTGTTTCTGCAGTGGTCAGTGAACTCATCTTGAAATCTGTTCGAGGAGGGAACAGTAGTGATGCAGAGCTTGTCACAGGCAGCCAAGGCTCACTGATGCTCATGGGAGTGAAAGCTGGCCCGTGCCGTCTGACCCACACATGACTGCTGAAGAAGTTAATGTGGTTCTGATAGAAAGGTGACTGAATATACGGGACATTCCACCGAATGGATAACATTTATGTCCCCAGAATATTAAATGTATAAAAATTCATGAAAATGAACTCTAAAATGCATTTTAGCAATAATCAAAGTGTCTTCAAGTTTAACAAACTGCAAAATTTAGAATAAATAATTAAAATCATTTTTAAAAACTATGTAGAACACTAAAAAATAGCAGCTGTTGCATGTCCGCACTCCCTGCTTCTATAATTTGCTAGAATATATTGAGTTTAAAATCCTTCCAAAAATAATTTTTTTGCATTTACATGCAGTTTTATATAAAATCAATGATTTCCTATTTTTAAAATAAAAAAAAGTCATAAAATTTTTGTTAAAATACACATTTTAGTCGTGTCCCCAGGTTTTCACTCATTACTGTTACCCTAACACATTTACTCCTCTGATTAACTTGGAACATTCCATAAGGCATATTTTTAACAGGAAGTTGCATCATCCAGATCTTTTAAAAGCAATGGGGAGACCAAAGGGGGAAGTCTTCTCATTTATTTTCAATATATTTGATGATATTTCAACTGTGTGAGAGATGGTCAGTCTCGACATACTGTCCTGTTACTGAAATTATTTTTAGATGTTATTTATTAATTTTAAAAATACATATCTTTGATAAACCACTAAAATGTGCTCCATATCCTCATGCCATTAGCATGTTTGCCATGTGGCTATTTAGCATGAATGTGATAATTATATGCTGAAAACTCAGTCCTGTTACCCTCAGTCCTGTTACTCATATAAGCCATAACAGGACTGAGTAATAGTAACAGGAGTTGCATACTCTGCTGCATATATAATAATGTAGAAAATTGTTAATGTAAGATGATTTACTTTAATCTTTTAGGTTTCAGTTACCATTACTTATATTAGAAAATGTACACTCACCGGCCACTTTATTAGGTACACCTGTCCAACTGCTCGTTAACACAAATTTCTAATCAGTCAATCACAGGGCAGCAGCTCACTGCATTTAGGCATGTAGACATGATCAAGACGATCTGCTGCAGGTCAAAGCGAGCATCAGAATGGGGAAGAAAGAGGATTTAAGAGACTTTGAACGTGGCATGGTTGTTGGTGCCAGACGGGCTGGTCTGAGTATTTCAGAAACTGCTGATCTACTGGGATTTTCACGCACAACCATCTCTAGGGTTTACAGAGAATGGTCCGAATAAGAGGAAATATCCAGTGAGCGGCAGTTCTGTGGGCGCAAATGCCTTGTTGATGCCAGAGGTCAGAGGAGAATGGCCAGACTGGTTCCAGCTGATAGAAAGGTAACTCAAATAAGCACTCGTTACAACCGAGGTCTGCAGAAGAGCATCTCTGAACACACAACACGTCCAACCTTGAGGCGGATGGGCTACAGCAGCAGAAGACCACACCGGGTGCCACTCCTGTCAGCTAAGAACAGGAAACTGAGGCTACAATTCACACAGGCTCACCAAAACTGGACAAGAGAAGATTGGAGAAACGTTGCCTGGACTGATGAGTCTCCATTTCTGCTGCCACATTCAGATGGTCGGGTCAGAATTTGGCCTCAACAACATGAAAACATGGATCCATCCTGCATTGTGTCAGAGGTTTAGGCTGGTGGTGGTGGTGTAATGGTGTGGGGGAGATTTTCTTGGCACACTTTGGGTCCTTTAGTACCAATTGAGCATCATGTCAACGCCACAGCCTACCTGAGTATTGTTGCTGACCATGTCCATCCCTTTATGACCACAGTGTCAACTACTTTCAGCAGAATAACGAACCATGTCATAAAGCGTGAATCATCTCAGACTGGTTTCTTGAACATGACAATGAGTTCACTGTACTCAAATGGCCTCCACAGTCACCAGAGCTCAATCCAATAGAGCACCTTTGGGATGTGGTGGAACGGGAGATTGGCATCATGGAATCTGCAGCAACTGTGTGATGCTATCATGTCAATATGGAGCAAAATCTCTAAGGGATATTTCCAGTAGCTTGGTGAATCTCTGCCATGAAGGATTAAGGCAGTTCTGAGGGCAAAAGGGGGTTGAACCTGGTACTAGTAAGGTGTACCTAATAAAGTGGCCGGTCAATGTATCACATGTATTATATGCAGTGGGTAGCATGATCACCTCACAGCAAGAAGGTCACTGGTTCGAGCCTCGGCTGGGTCAGTTGGTGTTTGTGTGTGGAGTTTGCATGTTCTCCCCGTGTTGGCGTGGGTTTCCTCCGGGCGCTCCTGTTTCTCCCACAGTTCAAAGACACACGATACAGGTGAATTGAATAAGCTAAATTGGCCGTAGTGTATGAGTGTGAATGAATGTGTAGATGTTTCCCAGTGCTGGGTTGCGGCTGGAAGTGCATATGCTGGATAAGTTGGCGGTTAATTCCGCTGTGGCGACCCCTGATTAATAAAGGGACTTAGTCGAAAAGAAAATGAATGAATGAATGAATGAATCGGAAAGATACAGGAAGGACCTAGAGTCAGGCAGGAAGAAACTGATCAATGACCTCAGAGAGAAAAGTGCAGATGCCGCAAAAAGTGGAGAGAGATGCACCATAGCATCAAAGACAGAAAAGCCCTCAAACATCCCTCCACACAACCCACAGTTATCACCAGAGCAAGCTGAACATCCACAGAGTGTCTGGATATTCATTCCTGTTACTGGGTGTTCATTCCTGTTATTAAATATTTTTGTTTAGTCTGTGTTATGCTCATCATTTATCCAATAGTTGACTTAATTACATGACTTAAAAAAATGTAATCTTGCACTTTGTGAAAGATTTGTTCAATTTGTTTAATCTTGCACCTGTACAAATTAAAAATGGTTTTGCATTTTTTTTTAAATACACCTTGTATACATATTTAGTGAATTTTTAGTAACAAATATAAATTATTCAAACATTTTACAAACTATTTCTTAAAGATAAACAGTTTTGTGAGTGGAAGACAAAATAATTAGTTGACATTTTTTAAAACCCTTTTTAAAAGTAACTTGATTTTTGGTAACAGGACTGAGAAAAATGGATCCTTCCCCAACTTTTAAACCTTGTAGAAAATAAAACAAAGGTGCCTGATATTGCCCAATATTCATTTCAAACAGTTAAATATATGTGTTGCTAGATTCTGTGTTGAAAAAAGCTGCAAAAATAAATTTAATTTTAAGAAATTACAAAAAAATCAGCAAACACTAAAAGGGGGACCAACACAATATTAGGCCGTTGGTAATAATGTCATGCTTTATCATTATTACTTGTAGTTATAATGTCATGCTCATACAATGTCATGTATGTGCATACAGTACATACTGTACACTGTGGATGTGACACTTGTAATGTGTTTGATTAAAAAATAATATATCAAAACCACTTTATCGTTAAATATTTTCCGCTTTTAGTTAGTACAATCCTACATCATTCCATATCATCCAATATATTCTATCTACTGTATACACCTTAAATATATTCAGTAGTTTAACTGCACGATAAATGATTTATTTACAAATAATATAAAGCAGTGATATAAAACTGAATGTGGTTATAATGTTGTGCTTTAGCTGTGTATGTATGTATATACTTATGTGTGTGGATGTGTAACACTTATAATGTGCTTAAAAGTAAAATATCAAAACCACTTTATCAGTTAAATATTTTTCCCATTTAGGCAATACAACCCTACGTTTTAATCCAGATAATCTAATGTATTCTATCTACTGTATACACCTTTATTTGTTTTGTAGTTTAGCTGCATTTATTCAATGATAAATTATATATTTACAAATAATGTAAAACAGTGATATAAAACTGAATGTGGTCATAATGTTATGCTTTAGCTGTGTATGTAAATACATACATTACTGTATGTGTGTGGATGTGTATAACGTGCTTAATTAAAAAGTAAGATATCAAAACCACTTTATCAGTTAAATGTTTACCCCTTTTAGTAAATACATCCCTACAACTTATTCCATGTCATCCAATGTATTCTATCTACTGTATACACCTTTATTTATTTTGTAATTTAACTGCATTTATGCAATACTAAATTATTTATTTACAAATAATGTAAAACAGTGATATAATATTAAATCTAAAACAACATTAACCCAATTAATTAAAATATAGCCTAGTGAAATGAAGTGCAAAAGTCGTTGTGATATTGCTGAACCAGAGTAAAAGTCTGTTGCGATATTGTCTGCACATGACCCTGGCGTGAACTTGTTGCCGCGCTGGGGGAGGGGAGTCTGAGTTGCGAGTGGGGGAGGGGAGCGACTGAAGGAGGAGAAGTTGAACCTATCATCAATATAGTAACTGATCAGCATTATGTGAAGCGAACGCGTGTCACGGAGGCTGCAAAAGCTCAGAGCCCATCACGAGACATGTGCTCGAAGATAGGACAAAGCCAACGAGGAAAAACAGCGGAAAAGAGATTCATCAGTATCACAGGTGAGACTTTATTAATTTTAATTAATGTTAAACAATGCTGAGGTGTTTTATAGTCTGGCCTAGCCTTCCTGATCCTCATTTAGCTAACGTTAGCATTAGCTTAATTAACATTAGTTGGTCTTAACACGTGCTTTAAATAAAATACTGAAATTTGGTAACAATTTTGATGACAAATTAGTTATTCCAGTCGTTTTTGCAGCATAAAAGTGACCCTGGCTGTGAAAACCCGGCAAAAGTATTTATAATGATTTTCTATGAAAATGTAACATGGATATATTTTCTATGTATGGTATGATAATCGTAGTGAAATTAATAAGTGCAATGAAACTTTAAAGTTATCAAGTTGATGCCTTATTCTGTTTTTAAATATTTTTAGGCTAATTTGTAGGAGCAATTAACACTATTAAAAAAAAAAAAAGAATAAATTATACCACTGTAATTTAAAAATAATGTGTAGTGATCTTGCTGAAAGGTAATTTTTTTGTTTTACAGATAATGGGGGGAAAAACCTTCTGGAGATAAGCAGGTACAAATTGTTGTAGTTCAATGTACCACTGATTTTCTGATGATAATTAAACATATTAAACCTAATAAACCTGGTGCTTAATAAATCTTAATGTAATCACTTTTACACTTAATTATGAACCCAGTGGAAACCGATTCAACAATTCTGCAAAAAATATTTAAACATTCTTACAGATATAGATACAGATAGAGGTAACGGACTGAGTGTTAATGATAAGTAATGGACACAATATGATTGTTATTGAGTGTCTAACACTATATATTCACACAGATATCAGAGTAAGATCAAGACAGAGACTGAGAGAGCGTCACCTCCCTGGGCAGGCTGAGAGAGACATGATGATGACGAGCAGGTAACGGACTAACTGAGTATTAATGATAAACAGGGCTTGACATTAACTTTTTTGATCACCAGCCACTGTGGTTAGTAGTTTTCCAACATTATTTGCCATTTTCACTAGCCACAATTTTATTGTTGGGAAAATATATTTTATACACATAAATATGACTTTGACATGCTAAAATTACCTGATTTAGATGTTGCGTTATCTCCACATGCCTCATTCATTTCACTTTTTGTTTGTCGTGTATGAGCTTGCTAAATGTTCATGAGCAAATGGGTCATTGTTTGATAGTATTACAATTAGTTTTTATTTCACATCATTTTCAGAGCTCAAAATGAAGGATTTACCAGATTTATCTCTGACCACCAAACATAAACAATTATTTCTTAGCCACAAATTTTAAATGTGTCAAAACAAGCAAAATATAGCTGTTTACTATACTTTTTATTTAACATGACATATGCACAGTAATCTGTCCTGGCTAAAGGACACAGATCAGCAGTTAACTACACATAAATGGGGAGTAATCTCCCATTAAAGCAATGATATTGTAAAAAATGATAATTAAACCACATTACGCTAAAGAAAGCAGGTAATAATCATACCGTGTGATAATGAAAGGATTATAACGCACACGGTTAACGTTAGACCCATAAATAATCTGTTCAAATAATGGTGAAAGCGGTGCTGCTTACAAAAATACAAATCTGGAGCTCTTGAAAGCAGCAGGACAGTGGGTGCATGTTCATCACTTTTTGTCTAGTCTATTTGAAAGAGAACTGATCACATCAGCTGTGTTTCTAGACACAGTTGCTTTACGCAAGGCAACGAGAGCGCGCACGCGTTTTAAACAGTCACGCGCATCACCTCAGCTGTTAGCGCGAGTGATTATCCTCTCATTCGGTATTCATCTGCTTTTTTATTGCTCACGCGAGCGCAATTATTTTTGTAAGTCGTGTTGCTTCTCAATTCTAAGATCGCCTTTGCATGCATATTGGACCATCCTTATTGTCGAAACTTGCTTTTATGAATTATTATCCGGGAAAATTATTTTTAATCAGCCAAAGTGGCTAGTGGGAGTGTCTGTCTTACCCGCCACCACTGAAATCTACCCGCATTTGGCGGGTGTTAATGTAAAGCCCTGATGATAAGTAATGGACATAATATGATTGTTATTGAGTGTCTAACACTATATATTCACACAGATATAAAAGGAAGTTCAAGACAGAGACTGAGAGAGCGTCACCACCCTGGCCAAGCTGAGAGACATGATGATGACGAGCAGGTAACGGACTAACTGAGTGTTAATGATAAGTAGTGGACACAATATGATTGTTATTGAGTGTCTAACTATGGCAAGCCGTTTTGACTTTTTTCATTTTCAGGATATGTATTCTTAATGTCAACAATTTAGTTCTTGATATCAAAAAGGTAATTGTTGATATCAATATTGCATTTCAAATAGTAACAATGTTAATTCTTGATATCAGCAATGATGTCACCATTCGCAGAAATACAATTCTTGATATAAACAATTCTGATTCTTGATATCAAAAATTTAATTCTTGATATCAAGAATCCACATCCTGTTATGCAATAAGACAAAACGACTATTCTGGCAAGCCATTTTTACTTTTATTGCTTAACAGGATATGAATTATTGATATGAAGAGTTAAATTGTTGATATCAACAACTTAATTGTTAATATCCAGAATGCTAATTGTTGATATCAGGAATTTCATTTCCACTAGTAACAATGTTTATCCTTGATATCAACAATTCAGTTTTTACTAGTTAAAATGTTCATTCTTGATATCAGGAACTGAATTTCAACTAGTAAAAATTATAGTTCTTGATATCTGTCATTGTGTTTTCACTAGTTAAATGTCACCATAGACTGCCATTCAAATTTAACTGTTGATATCAAGAATTGATTTTTTTACTAGTTAAAATGTCAATTTTACATATCAGAAATGCAATTCTTACTAGTAAAAGCATTTATTTTTGATATCAGTTGTCATATGGATACTAGTGCAAACGTCTATTCTTGATATCAACAATTGAATTGTTACTAGTAAAAACTTATATTTGATATCAAGAATAGGTTTGTCACTAGTGACAATGTTAATTTCTGATATCGTGCATGTGATTGTTACTAGTAAGAAAAACATTTTAGATATCATAATTTATATCCATATCAGAAATCTATTTTCAGATATCAGAAATAACAAATGTAACATGTTGAATTTCCATTTCAACTAGTATCAAATTAATTCTTGCACAAAAACGACTTTTTTGTTTAGTCAAAGATCAGTTTTTAATTTAAATTTTTTAAATCTATAATCGTAACATAAATGTTTAACCTTAAGACCAACAACTATTAAATTATAAAAGAAGTCTTTTAAAAATAAAATAAGTAAATGCTTTATTTGTAGCCTGCCTATATCATAGTGTTATTTTGGTAAAATAATATATCAAACTGGAATAGACAGAGAATATCAGTTATAACTCAAAAGATTAAATGGTGTCCTTACTTAAAATAGGGTACAGAACTACATCACTAATTGTGTCTAAAAATTTGACAAATCTTCTCTTTAGGTAATGTACCTTATCGTGTCTCAAAATGGAAAAAAGTAATATAGAAAAATGTGACTCTGCACACAAACCAGTCTTCTGTTGCATAGATGTATTTTTACCTATTGAATGGGTCAAAAGTATTCATTTTTATTTTGGCAAAAATCATTAGTAAAGATTATGTGCTTGTGCAATTTCCTACTGTAAATTTATCAAAACTTTTCTGCTTGATTAGTAACATGCATTACTAAAAGCTTAATTTAGGCAAATTAAAATGCCATTTTATCAATTTTAAATTATTTTGAACCCTCAGATTCCAGATTTTCTAAGTTGCAACTATCTAATAGTTGTTAAATATTGTACTATCATAACAATCGTGTTACAACTTACATAAAAAGAAATATTACTTATTCCGCTTTCATATGTGATGTATAAATATCATGTTTAGAAAATTGACACGTATGTCTTGTGTGTTATTTTACCAGCACTCATGCTATCTGATAGCCTACACAAAAGATTACAAATAATTCTTGTGATGAAAAGGTAAGTTTATTGGAAAGAGCAAAGGGGTGTAGTTCGTTAAGTTAATCACTCCACATAATAATTACGTTCTTGGTGCCAACTGTGGAAACAAAATAATCAATAAAATGTTTAGCCTATGATAAACTGCTGGTACCTGCCAACATTTGTCTCCGAAATTCTGGGAGATCGGGGGGGGTTGTGGTTTAGTAACTAGTACCATGGACCGGATATCAGGCGCCGGGAAGACCGTATCAAAAAGATGAGGACCGGGGGGTGGAATTACGCAAGTTTTCCGGGAGAAACAGCAAAATGGGTGGGTGGCGTAAGATAAATGTGAAATACGGGAAACTCCTTGGAAAAACTTGAGTGTTGGCAGATAGACTGTGGTTAAACTACAAGTGCTGCGTTCAGGTGTGCGATGTGTGTGCGCGCGAAGGGGAGTAGTTTGTCCCGAGAGTCGGAACACCGGCCTATAAGGGATGACAGGATGACACTCGTCATTAAATTATGCACATATCCAAAAAGGTAGTTCATGATATCTAAAATATGACAAACCGATTTTTACTAGCAGCAATTAAATTCTTGATATCAACAATTAAATCTGAATGGCAGCCTATGGTGACTTAACTAATGGAAATGCAATTGTTGATATCAAAAATTCAGTTGTTGATATCAAAAATGTAATTTTGTCATTACTATGCACGTATCCAAAAAGCAATTCGTGAGATCTAAAAATAACAATTATTACTAGTGAAAAGGCATTTTTAACTTGTTAGAATTAAGTTACAGATATCAAGAATTATGTTTATTACTAGTTGAAATTTAATTTTTGATATCATAAATGTTTATCTCTGAGTAATGACGTCATTTTTGATATCAAGAATTCGGGCTGGTACTAGTGGAAATGCAATTCCTGATATCAGCAATCAGCATTTTTGGTATCAAAAGTGTAATTGTTGATATCAAAAAATAATGTCCAGCTGTTTTGACTTGTATTAATTTTCAGGATATGCAGTTTTGATATAAAAAATGAAATTCTTGATATCAACAAGTTAATTGTTGATATCAACAATCTGCATTCCTGATATCAGAAACTAAATTGTTGATTTCAAGAATTATATGGTTACTTGTAAAAATGTCAATTCCTGATATAAAGAAATTAATTTCACTAGTTGAAATGTAAATTCTTGATATCTGCAATTATATTTCAACATGTTACACTTGTTATTTCTGATATCTAAAAATGTATTTCTGATATCAGCAATTAGGGAAGTAATTTTTGATATCTAAAATAACTAAGTTCACTAGTAACAATTACATTTATGATATCAGAAATTAACATTGTCACTAGTGACAAACCAATTGTTTATCAATAATGAACATCTTTACTAGTTGAAAAGTATTTCTTGATATGAACAATTTGATATTAACAATTATTGATATCAACAATTAAATTATTGATATCAAGAATTTCATTTTAACTAATAAGAAATCAATTTTTGATGCCA
This sequence comes from Danio kyathit, assembly GCA_903798195.1. Taxonomy (NCBI): domain Eukaryota; kingdom Metazoa; phylum Chordata; class Actinopteri; order Cypriniformes; family Danionidae; genus Danio; species Danio kyathit. The sequence continues at coordinate 18,813,301 of LR812537.1, read as the reverse complement.
ACAATAGATTTGAATGGCAGCCTATGGTGACTTAACTGGTGAAAATTAAATTCTTGATATCATAAATTTAATTGTTGATATTAACAATTAAATTGTTGATATCAACAATTTCAATTTTTGATATCAACAATTAAATTTTTGATATCAACAATTACCTATTTGATATCAAGAACTGAATTGTTGATATCAAGAATACATATCCTGAGAATGAATAGAAGTCAAAACGGCTTGCCATATGTCTAACACTATATATTCACACAGATATCAGAGAAAGATCAAGACAGAGACTGAGAGAGCGTCACCACCCTGGCCAGGCTGAGAGAGACATGATGATGATGAGCAGGTAGCAGATTAACTCTAACTCTATGGGCTAGGGATGCACCGATACCACTTTTTTACAAAACGATACGAGTATGAGTATTTTAATTTGTGTACTCACTGATACCGAGTACCGATACTTCATAGATTTGGTTTCAATGAAGTTTATTTGTTAGTTTTTTTTTTTTTTTGCCTGTTGCATTCCAAGCCAAAAATATACACACATTGTTGATAACCCTGCGAATCCAGACCGTATCTATTAACGATTAAGCATAGACATTTAAAGGATGAGTTATCCTTGCGCTGACATTCGTCCACGACTTTACACATTACACAAAGTGAGTGCAGTGTACGTTACCTTAAAGAGTCACTCTCTTGACACTGCATACTGGGGACGCATAAAACCCTGTTATGCGTGATTCTTTTATATTCACGTTAATCTGCTGATCAGGTAATCAAAGTAGGATACTTGATGTTTAAGTGGGTCGCGGGTAGATAAGATCAATAGCCATAAATACGGAACGCATACTTATTTTAAAAATCACGCGACCATCATCTCACAATGTTTAATAATAAATAATCCTATTTTTTATTAAAACAAAATTGATTTAGCAATGCTGTGCCACGGACAAGCTGCAGAGAGCAACCATCGCGGCAACCGCAGTGATCACTTTTTCCGAAGTTCAGCTGTTCTTTTTTTGCACTTGATTATTATGCGTTTAATGTTAAAAAAATAAATAATGAATAGGCCTAAGAGTGTATCCTGTGTGTGTGCGTCTTTTATCACTGAAGCCGCTCTCTTCCAAAACTGAAAGTTGCTTTGTCTGTCTGGCAATATTTCGGCTTTTAATCGAATGAAAAGTTGATTTAGATGAGCCAATATAAAAAATTTGCAGTAAAGTAACCGTGACGTGCGGCCACACATCGAGTCTGATGTCTGATCTCATCTTTCTCTTGCTGTCGTCCAGACATTGATACGTAGACGCCACACAAGTCAAGTTGCAAAACTGAGGCTGGTACCAGCTGACAGTTAGAATAGCTGAAGCATTTGGGAAATCTGTCACAATACAGCACTGAAATTAACAGGTATAAATGTCTTCGAGCCAAAAAGTCTATCTGTAAAAACGCATTCAGAGCCAATGTTATGTAGAAGTTGTATAGCCTAATAATTATATTAATTCTAATAAAATGAAAACCAAAGTGATGTTTTATAAACAAATTTTGGGAGGAGCACGATCAGTCTTTGACGAGGCTAAAGCCGCGGTCACACTGGACTTTACTCCCCATAGACTTCCATTCATACGCGAATGCGTCAGACCGGAAACACAGGGTCATGCGTCAGATTTCGCAGGTTGCTGCATTGCAAAGTTCAAACTTGGTGAACTCTGACCTGCGAAATCGCATCACTTGACTGCGTGAGACGTGACATGACCTCTCTGAACAGAAATTTAAAACATGGAGCAATCGCTCGCTTTTTAAATGCCTAATCATCTTGTTTAATCCCGCCCCTTTTCGCAGCGCCGTACGACAGAATTTCGCAAGCTCAAACTCTAGTGTGACTTCGGCTTAATTCATCACACACAATCATTCTATTATCCAGTTAGCTCAAGACCAAACCCCTATAAATAGTCAAACACGTCATGCCTCCGTTTTCTCTTGACTTCAGCATTGGCTCTACTACGGCCCTGTCCACCTCCCCTCGCATAAAGCATTTCTACTAACTTACAGCGAGAATCTGCGTTAGTACTGCCCGCAACGCAACTGCTTTCGTGGTGTGTCGAATTTAGGAATAACAAGCCTATTCTTCCCTCGTGTTGTTTGCAGATTAACCAGGTAAAACTATTTGTATATACATTAATAATATGTGCACCGTTTTAAGGTCGCATCAATTCAATGAATTCAGTTAATCTTTATTTCTATAGCGTCCGTAGCGTACTACTTCGACATAAAAAGCAAACACTACAGTTCACACCTGTATAGCGCAGGACAAGGCAGTCAAGAGCAATCGATTGGCGATCACAATGCCTTGTATAGACTATATCCCACAGCAGATAGATTTATTGTCTAGGTGGATAAACATGGATAAACTTAAAGGGCCATGAAACCCTTCCCTGTCTCAGCAGGGTGTTTTCACACCTCTAGTTTGGAAAAAGTCAGGAAAGTCGGCGTGTCCAGCTCTGTTTAGGTGGGAGTGTCGGGGGAGGGAAAGAGGGAAGGATTTGCAAATATGGGAGTTTCTGTTTGGGCACGCAGACGCAGGGGAGAAAGACAGTGACTGTGTTTACATGGACATCAGTAATGTAATTACTTGCCAAATTATTACTTTGTCGACTGTAACTGCAGTTTGGCACTTAAACGTTTTATTCAGGAACATTTCAGAAAAAAGTCCTTCGCATTTCTCGTTAACTTGGATGCACTCGGTAGGTAGCGTCAGAAAGCCGTGCGTGTATAGACTATCCTGTCACAAAATACGGTGAAAATCCGTGACGCAGCTTCAAAAATTCGTCTCAAACCGGAAGAACGAATTTGCTCAAAATAACGCAAAAACAACCAATTTTTACTTTTTAGTGAAATATATGTGTCCTAATAGTGTTTAAAGCAGTGTGGGACACATATATGACTGTCAACAGCTCAAAAAATGTGTTTTGGTGTTTCGTGACACTTTAAAGATGCTATTAACGTATACAGAGACATAATCTTTGTTCTGCAAGCGGAACAATTAATAAATTAAGTAAACGAAAAAAAGAAAAATGATAAATAATAGACAAATATATAAAATAAATAAATTGACTAAATTTAACAAGTAAATATACTATAATAATAATAATAACACCAAGCTGTTCAGAAATCATTCAGAATCACATGTCTAGCTTACCCCATCTATTTTCACAGCGATTAGCTGTGGACTTGCAATTTCACTTGATATAAATCAAGGAACACCTTTCGAAGCCTTTGGCTACCCCTCAATGCTCCCTTTGCACTACTTTCAGTTTCTTTAAGTCTATCATTGAAGTTTTTCATGAAAAATGCACCATCAGTCACCTTTTACTATTCCAACTTCTAAGCGTTTTCTAATCCTTGGTGCTCAATCACTCCCTACCGCTCCCACTAGAGACGCACACCTTATAATGCACCACTGCTAGTGCAGTGACCGTTCCCACTGGAGACGCACACCTTATAATGCACCACTGCAAGCGCTGTGACCGCTCCCACTGGAGACACACACTTTATAATGCACCACTGCTAGTGCAGTGACCGCTCCCACTGGATACGCACACCATATAATGCACCACTGCTAGTGCAGTGACCGCTCCCACTGGATACGCACACCTTATAATGCACCACTGCTAGCACAGTGACCGCTCCCACTGGAGACACACACTTTATAATGCACCACTGCTAGTGCAGTGACCGCTCCCACTGGAGACGCACACCTTATAATGCACCACTGCAAGCGCTGTGACCGCTCCCACTGGAGACACACACCTTATAATGCACCACTGCTAGTGCAGTGACCGCTCCCACTGGATACGCACACCTTATAATGCACCACTGCTAGCACAGTGACCGCTCCCACTGCAGACGCACACCTTATAATGCACCACTGCTAGTGCAGTGACCGCTCCCACTGGAGATGCACACCTTATAATGCACCACTGTTAGTGCAGTGACCGCTTCCACTGGATACGCACGCCTTATTATTATGCACCACTGCTAGTGCAGTGACCACTCCCACTGGAGACGCACACCTTATAATGCACCACTGCTAGTGCAGTGACCGCTCCTACGGGAGACGCACGCCTTATTATTATGCACCACTTCTAGTGCAGTGACCGCTCCCACTGGAGACGCACACCTTATAATGCATCACTTCTAGTGCAGTGACCGCTCCCACTGGAGACGCAGACCTTATAATGCATCACTGCTAGTGCAGTGACCGCTCCCACTGGAGACGCACACCTTATAATGCACCACTGCTAGTGCAGTGACCGCTCCCACTGGAGACGCACACCTTATAATGCATCACTGCTAGTGCAGTGACCGCTCCCACTGGAGACGCACACCTTATAATGCACCACTGCTAGTGCAGTGACCGCTCCCACTGGAGACGCAGACCTTATAATGCATCACTGCTAGTGCAGTGACCGCTCCCACTGGAGACGCACACCTTATAATGCACCACTGCTAGTGCAGTGACCGCTCCCACTGGAGACGCACACCTTATAATGCACCACTGCTAGTGCAGTGACCGCTCCCACTGGAGACGCACACCTTATAATGCACCACTGCTAGTGCAGTGACCGCTCCCACTGCAGACACACACCTTATAATGCACCACTGCAAGTGCAGTGACCGCTCCCTCTGCAGTGTTTCACCTACCATTATATAAGGGCCCCCCTTGAGGTCACATTAAATGTATTATCTATATTGCGCCAGATCACAACTTTTTTTTAATAAACTTGTCATTTCTGTTCTGCGCTCGCGTCACAGCAGCTAAAATATATACAGATGTAGACATCCCAAGTCTCTCAAGTTCTGGGAGTTTTCCGCAAATGTATAGAGACTCCCGCATGCGCACAACTTATTATGACCACTGCTAGCGCAGTGACCACTCCTACTGAAGACGCACACCTTATTATGCACCACTGTGCTTGTTTTACACCACTGTTAGCGCAGTGACGGCTCCTACGGTAGATGCACACCTTATTATTATGCACCACTATGCTTATTTTACACTACTGTTAGCGCAGTGACAGCTCCTACTGGAGACGCACACCTTATTATTATGCACCACTGGATACGCACACCTTATTATTATTATTATGCACCACTGCTAGCGCAGTGACCGCTCCCACTGGATACACACATCTTATTATTATGCACCACTGCTAGCGCAGTGACCACTCCCACTGCAGACGCACACATTATTATGCACCACTGCTAGCGCAGTGACCGCTCCCACTGCAGACGCACACATTATTATGCACCACTGCTAGCGCAGTGACTGCTCCCACTGCAGACGCACACAGTATTATGCACCACTGCTAGCGCAGTGACCGCTCCCACTGCAGACACACACATTATTATGCACCACTGCTAGCGCAGTGACCGCTCCCACTGCAGACACACACATTATTATGCACCACTGCTAGCGCAGTGACCGCTCCCACTGCAGACACACACATTATTATGCACCACTGCTAGCGCAGTGACCGCTCCCACTGCAGACGCACACCTTATCATTATGCACCACTGCTAACGCAGTGACCGCTCCCACTGCAGACGCACACCTTATAATGCACCACTGCTAGTGCAGTGACCGCTCCCACTGCAGACGCACACATTATTATGCACCACTGCTAGCGCAGTGACCGCTCCTACTGCAGACGCACACCTTATTATTATGCACCACTGGTAGCGCAGTGACCACTCCCACTGGATACGCACACCTTATTATTATTATTATGCACCACTGCTAGCGCAGTGACCGCTCCCACTGGATACACGCATCTTATTATAATGCACCACTGCTAGTGCAGTGACCGCTCCCACTGCAGACGCACACATTATTATGCACCACTGCTAGCGCAGTGACCGCTCCCACTGCAGACGCACACATTATTATGCACCACTGCTAGCGCAGTGACCACTCCCACTGCAGACGCACACCTTAATATTATGCACCACTGCTAACGCAGTGACCGCTCCCACTGCAGACGCACACCTTATTATGCACCACTGCTAGCGCACTGACCACTCCCACTGGAGACGCAGACCTAATTATTATGCACCACTGCTAGCGCAGTGACCGCTCCCACTGGAGACGCACACCTTATTATTATTATTATTATTATCTTTTTGAAACGCATTTGGTTTGGTATAATTTGTTGGTTATTTTAATGTATTTTTGTTGGTCAGTTATCGACAAAATAAACAAGTATCTTTGAGGTGAAGTTTAAAACAAGGTCCGCTTATGCTTCAGCACACAAACTGACAAACTGGTCTGTTAAATAAAATATTATATATAAATAAAATGACAGTGAAACATTCACAGTTTCAGAGAAGCCTATATTAGGCTAAATAATTTTCTGTTAATGACAATCTATATTTCTTCCGTCAGTTACACTTGTATTAATTTTAACAACTACTTTGACCACAGTGAGCCAGGCTTTACAAACTATTTGCAGCACTTAAAGTATTCCCCTCGGAAGAATAAACTCAGTCAGAAGGATGAGAGAACAGAAACACGTTATGAGAATAATTTTACGGAGCGGCATACGCCGCTTCTGTGCAGCCGGTGCGCTTGATGAAGCTGAAAACTGAGCAGCGCAAAGGGGAGAAATCAGTGCGTTGAGGTTCTTTACAATGTATTATTGAGCCTTTTCTAACTTAAAGTTTCAGGTAGGCCTACTTTGTGTGTGAAGAGCAGGTAATAACCCTCTACTCCAGTTTTGCGAATGCGATCTGCTGATCTAACAGACAGCGCAACATGATTAGAAACGTCAATAAACTCCATGTTACAGGTCAAAATGAAGCCATTTAATACAAAACTAAATGCATTTCTCCACTGATTATTTATATTAACAGGAACAAATAGTCTTGGGGAAAGTTTTTTGTGTGGTCATGAACGCGACACGCCGTTTGAATTGTGAATGAATGGAGAATGATTGACAGGCGCAGCGGCGGGAAGCGCTGAACTGAACATGAATTTAAGCACGTGAATATTCATCTTTACTTCACATTAAACTATAGAATGGCTTCAGAACATTTGGGATATAGTAGCCTACATGGCAACTTTTCAGTGCCTTGTAATAGGCTACCTTCGTGGCTTTTGTGGGCTTATAGCCTTAATTACACAGAATATAGTGCACGTGCTAGATCGGATTTGTATCGGTACCAGCTGGCCGATACCCGATCCAGGAAAAATATGTGGTATCTAACTGATATCCGATCCAAGTATCGGGATCGGTGCATCCCTACTTCCGGTGCAATAAGGTGCAAGACATGTTTGCCACGATGTGTTGCTGTTTTCAGACCAGTGAAACCCTAATTTTTCTGTTTTGCGCCACATTGTTTAAATGGTAAATCCATTTGCACCACTTTGCGGACTCACGGGTGTTCCGGTCCAAAATAGAGGTATGTTAAGGTGGATTGTTGGCACATTGCTATAGGTTGTTTTCAATCATGTGATTCTGGTGATGCGCGAAATTCAGATGGAGGGCAGGAAGTAAAAACTGAATGGGAGTCATAGAGGAAAGTCTGTATTTTTGTGATATACCATATTTCAAAGGAGATATAAATAGAAAATAACCACATATGTTGGGCATGATCCTTATATCATGAAGAGGGCCGAGTTTTGTACTAAACTAAAATATATTTGCCTGTCATAGAGGCAGTAGACACTATAAGCTATTACATTACATGAAAAATTACTATAGTGTTTGGAAGCATACTACAGATAATTACTTGAATTAAACTGTCATAGTAATTGTTGCTATGGTACGACTACTGTAGTAATAAACAAATTATTTAAGAGGTTTCACTTCTCTACACTATAATTATACACAATCCAGTGTTTCCTCTAGGATTTTTTCCAGCAGTGGCGGCAGGACTTACACAGATCTGCCAACTATTTCAAAGACAAATATTACACGCAGTATTGCAAGTCGAGATAGCCTTCATGTAATACGAGCATGCGAATCTCTTTGCTTGCGCGCTGATTTCCTCAGAACTTCTTGCACGCACTCAAATTTACACGTTCAAGTGCAGATCTTCTCGTGCGCTCTCCAGTAAGCGCTGCTGAAGCGCGATTAAGTGCGTTTTTGTGCGTTTTCCGACATTAACGCGTCCTGAAGTAAAATGAAACGGCTATAAACTCCAGCAAGATAAAGTCATTGTATGCAGAGCCATTGACCTTTATCAATAAAGAAACTGTGTTCATCTTAACTGAAAGCTACACTGTGTTTGCTGGACTCACGCACCTGTCAGTCAGTCTGTCTGTCAGAGAGTCAGTCAGCATGTCACCTTAAAGGGTTGAACAAACAGCGCACAGCACTACTACGGTTACAGAAAGTTTGCGCTGTTTACCTCTAATATGTTTTGGTGCGATTATAATCCGCTATAAAAAAACACGACAAAATGAGAAGTTGTAATGTAGCCGTGGCGGGATGAATTTTGGCGTGGCGGCCCGCCACGGATGAATGAATATAGCGGAAACCTTGCAATCACAATGCACCACAGTTTACACTAACAGTATTACAGTTTATCAGTTTACTATGCTACAGTATTTGTTAGAATTCATTAACCTCGGTAGCATTCATTATTCAATACTCAAACACTTTACTCTGTGGTTCAAAAACCTATAGTTTTCCCCATGCGGATCTTCCAGACATCACAAAATAACAGATGAAAGCATACAAAGGCGTGGACGCATATTATTATTTATTTATTTTTGTAAGAGGGAAAAGTGCTTCACAATAATAATCGTCTAGTTTTGTCTAGTTTGCATTTCTTTTTTGTTCTGTCGGTGAACTTGCCATTAACAAACATTCACCGCTGCTGCGCATATAGACGTTAATGTTACGGGTGTTTATTCCGCCGAAACGCCAGTAAAGACTTGGATTAATGCAAAACAAGCCGGAGATTTCATTACAGCGATTTACATGGCAGGGTACATCATTTATATTCTCCTGGATTTTGTATAAGTGTGGTGGTGTTTGTATCTGATTTTTATATAACACATTACCATATTTATACACACAGCTAGGCCTGTATATAATCTTTATTGGTGCTCTTACAAATTATAGCGTTCAAAAAAAGTTTGTACACATGGATGTATTGAGAATGTTTATCACACGCCACCTTTTTTTCCATTTCTTGAACTTTCACCCCTTTATGAACAAAAGCTTTTGGAAGTCTATAAAAGTTGTTAGGCAATTCTTATATTAGCCAGTTTAAACAATTATAAACAACATAAAACAGAAATATTTTATTGCTCTGGTAGTGATTCCTATGAAGAACCACTTCCTGCCCTCCATCTGAGTCTCGCGTGTCAGCAATGACGTCATGTGAAAACAACCTATTTTGAGGAACTAAAATAGACTGCGCAATAGACCAGCTGAAAGCTGCTCTAAAGTCCAGCGCAGATCGCGTTAGTTGTGCGCCTTACTGAATTGTACACATTGCTGAATACACACAGGATGTACAGCAATACACAAATATCTCTACAGATGAAAACAATTAAAGGATTAAAATATTACAAAAGTTGCTATTTCCTACATCAATATAAACACCACTGCCTCCATGCCTTCACTTCGGGGGGCTTTTTCAGTTTATTCATGACAACTTGCTTTTGTATAATGTTGTTGTTGTTGTTGTTATTGTTATTATTATTATTATTATTATTATTATTATTATTATTATTAGTAGTAGTAGCATTATTTATTATATGCAGATTTATATTTGTTTTAATAAACACAAGTGTAGATTTGTCCAGCTGTGGGGTTTTGGGAGACGTCTGCATCACCATATGGGGCATAAGAACAGGACGTGTGTTTGGATATAACTCCGTGTTTTGATCTCACTTCATTATTATTGTTCATTTATTCCTTTGCTGGAGATTAGAACTGAATTCAGAAATAGTTTTGACATAAATCTTTGTGCTTAACAAAGGAAATTAAACATGTGGGCTAATGGATGTTCAGTGGAGTGAGCTTTCACCGTTTCCTTACTCCACCAAAGTAAAGGAGTAAAGTAAAGAGTAAAAGTAAAGAAGCCGGATGGAGGAGGCTCTTTCTTTATCCTTGCACTGCAATATACACTACATGTGAATTTGTAAAGAACATATCACTTTTTTTCCTTTTAAAACATTTGTCTTTTGTGTTGTCCTTACAGTTGCTTGTCTCCTAGACAAGAACATGGTGGTATGCAAGTTATCCCATATGATATATAATGTTTGTTTAAAAATATATTGGATAATACAATGTTGATCTATAGCAATATTAAAACTTTATATTGTCTAGTATATGTATATATGAATACACAAAGTACATTGTGTATGTTGTGATAATCTGATGTTAATTTTCCTGTGTTACAGAGTTGTCCAGACGCCTGAAATGCAGACGTGAGCATGACGAGGCGTATGATTCCAACTCGGATGGTTTGCAGTTTGATTATATACAGCTTAGACCAGGGGTGTCCAAACTCTGTCCTGGGGGGCCGGTGTCCTGGAGAGTTTAGTTCCAACCCTAATCAAACACACCTGAACCAGCTAATCAATCTCTTACTAGGTATACTAGAAGCTTCCTTGCAGGTCTGTTGAAGCAAGTTGGAGCTAAACTCAGCAGGACACCGGCCCTCCAGGACTGACTTTGGACACCCCTGGCTTAGACTTTCAAGCCCAGTTTCAAAGACAGGGCTTAGCTTAAGCCAGGACTAAGCCCTAGTCCAAGTTAAATTAAGGTATTTAAGGAGCTTTTATAAAAATTCCATTGAAGAATACATTACAGGTGTGCATCTTGTGACAGAACATTGTATTTTTAAGGCTTGGTTGTATTTATAAGATGCAAAGCAGTGTGTGCTCATGCTTCATTTGTATAAAATTATCGTACTTTGATTATATACAGCTACTCAGCTAACATGAAAACGACTGTCATATTTCCTAGTTCCGCCCTCGAGAGGCTCTGATTGGTCAGCTATGTAATGTGCTGTGATTCGCAGATCAGCTCCATGTTACCAGGAAGCATCACGCGCCTACGAGCACGCGCTTTTGCGCTGTGTAAACAGACCAGTCAGAGTAGCTGTTAGCCGCAGCAGTTTGTGCTCAAATCTGACACAAGATGAAGAGCACACAACTAAACACGCCTGCTCTGTAAAATAACACCTGACAACTGTCTTTCACATCTATTCGGGTTATAAGCATGTGTCAGTAATATGAAGCGTTCTCATATCTTTTGCGAGTTGGTTATTTGAGCTGTAGAGCGCAGGGAAAGAGTCCGAGAGAGACACGTTCATCAAGATTTATTAATCTTAACAAATAAAAACACTTGCAGGTTGTGGCTCACAGTCCACAGCTTAGTCTGTTGGAGGAGCTTTAACCGAATCCAGCACTGAACTGAGAGAGATACTGCAAGCTGTCCTTTGTCAAATGATAGATATATATTTTTTATTATTATCTGGAACATAATTAAATGATCTGTAAGCACTTCTCTCTTTGTGTCGTGTCCTTTAAAAGCCCAAATACAGAAACAGAAGAAGCTCTGTGAAAATGGCAGCGTTTAGACGCCATTTTAGCTTTCTCTGCAAGAACATTACAGCGCAGCATGTGTGTGCGCGTGGTGAATGCACGTAACCTGAAGATCCAGTTTCACAAACGGCTTAGCTTAAGCCAGGACTAGACCTTAGTTAAATTAGGCTATTTAAGCCACATTTATAAAATCAGCCTTAGAAAAATGCATTACTGGTGTGCACCTGAAGACAAAAAATGACACTGACATATTTTAAGACATCTCACTGCAAGTTATTTTCAGTTGAGACAGCTCAAACATGCAGTTTAATCCATGACTAGCCTTAAACCTTGTTTGTGAAACCGGAGGGAAGTGTTGGTGATATCACTAGTCCTGATGTATTTTTTGTAGTCCCCAAACTTCGTTGGCTGTAGGTTTTGCTAAGCTAACTCTGTAAAAAGTCAATGTCTCACGATGCATTGAACTTTCAGCGTCTTACGTTCAAAGATGTCGTTTATGTTCACACAGCTACATTACACATCAACTAAAGTTTAAGATATGATATCCTAGTGGACCACCCCTTTAAAACACATCAGTGCAAGATATTTTCTGTTGAGACAGTTCAAACATCCATTTTAGTCTGGGACTAGCCTTAAGCCTTGTCTGTGAAACTGGGTGTTAGAGTTCAGTAATTTATACATTTTAGTGTGTGTATATATATATATATATCTCATAAGCTGTCTCTTTTCTTTACCCAGAAAGCCCTGACTCACACACAAAGACCAAAGAAAACAGAACGTCTAAGACTGAAAGAAATGGTAAGATTGTTAGCTATGTAGTTATTCAGATAAATGATGTCCTGATCAGGTTTTTTTGCCCTTGAGTCCGAGTTATTTGTTTTGAGTATCTACCGAAACCTGATCCGATACTTCTATAATACATTAAAAAAGAGTAAAGAAGAGCGAAGAAACAGATCTACGATGTTCCTTATTTTTTTATTTAATTCACCCTATTTTAACATTCTACAACTCTGTTAACAAACAGAGCACTTCTGAGGTAGCTTGAACAATCAAGGAATAAATAACACCAATTCTTCCCTTTTGGACTCGGGAGACCACGAGAACAGAGAAAGCTTTCTGTGAGCAATGAGATGCTGCGTTCTTCCTGATGGTCACATGACCTTCACGCATTATTAACGGGAAAATATTTAAACATTACAGCAGGGCTATTCAATTAGTTTGTCATGGGGGGCCAGTCCATGAAAAGCATCTGGGGGCCGGAGAGATATGACTTGCAATATGAGTGATGACACAACAGCAATATAAGAGCTCATATGCTGTATTTTTGCTCCTTAAGACACCCACGTTGACTTTTTCTACATTAAAATGTTAATATGTTGCATTTTGAAACTACATAACATCACTGCATTGTACAATGTGGCTTTTTTTACAAGCATATCCAAATGTATTTAGAGGCACAAAATCAGTGTATTGCTCAAGTAGGCTTCATCTACATTCAAACACATTCATATGTTGTTTTAAACTGCATAACAATTAGGGATTCAATGATTATAGATTTTGGTTGTACGATTATAGTCTGAAGAATAATCATGCTTTCACAGTCATCACCATTATTATGCATTTATTAAATTTAAAACACGACTAGTTTAGAAAATCACATGAATTGATGATATATTAAAGTGTTGTTTATTGTTGCTCAGTAACCAAATACAGCACAAAATATTAATAAAACACAAACAATAGTCCATTTCTCTCTTTGGACTTAAAAATAAATGAAAAAGTTTTTGATTTAAACATGAGTGATAATTTTACAATGAAAATAAATGACAGAACAATGAATAAATACATAAAAATAAGAATAAATAAAAATAGTATTTGTCTAATATTAATTTAAGCTATATATAAGATAAGAGTTTAAATGAACTGTTGTTATTATCTGCGTTCATACATAATCATTTTAATAATTTTTAATAATTCATCTGACATATCTTTAGTTTACATTGCACTGAAAACCACGCACAACTCTCACCACTACAGCCTGAGATCATTTCTACTGTGTGCCGGTGTGTGTCGGTCCGCTTGTGAGCCGTGCGCGCACCACTTCCAATATGCGCACGTCTCCATTGGAAATAATGTACTTGCGCGCGGAAAAGATGCAATATGTCAACGGCTTGCTGCTATAGTTAATCCAATGTGCGTGCGTATTGGCATAACTAGTTGCAGCAGCTTTTTTTTCGTGCAACAGAAATGCGGCGTTGAGAAGCCTTTGATAAATAAAAGCGGGGTTAATAGTGAAATCGGCTAATCATTGCATTCCTATTAACGATATCAGTGCATTGTACAAAAGGCCTTTTCTACAAACATGTCAAAATGTTTTGGCTACTCGCGCCACTCACTTAATGTCAGGTGACTCACGCTCTGCGCAGCCTTTAACTGCAGCTTGTGCTGTATTGAACAGATGCACGCCACTTCATACCTATAGCGGCCGTTTTACGACTGAACTAAATTTATTTTTGATGTCTTGGTCACGCTATTTGGGGGGCCGGTACAAATTGCCTCGGTGGCCCTGCATTACAGCATTTATACAGCGATTTATTGTTGTCCCCCTTTTCAATATTTATAACATGCACAAAAGCCTCACAAATATACATATACATATAAATATATATACAGTTGAAGTCAGAATTATTTGCCCCCCTGAATTATTAGCCCCCCTGTTTATTTTTTTTATCCAATTTATGTTTAACGGAGAGCAGATTTTTTTTCAACACATTTCTAATCATAATAGTTTTAATAACTCATCTCTAATAACTGATTTATTTTCTCTTTGTCATGATGACAGTAAATAATATTAGACTAGATATTCTTCAAGACACTTCTATACAGCTTAAAGTGACATTTAAAGGCTTCACTAGGGTAATTAGGGTAACTAGGCAGGTTAGGGTAATTAGGCAAGTTATTGTATAATGATGGTTTGTTCTGTAGACTATCGAAAAAATATAGCTTAAAGGGGCTAATAATATTGACCTTAAAATGCTTTTTTTAAATTAAAAACTGCTTTTATTCTAGCCGAAATAAAACAAATAAGACTTTCTCCAGAAGAAAAAATATCAGACATCCTCATGCTGGTTGATCTCAACTCCTCTTACTAATGTTTTATTGGCAGCTCATATTCTTAAGTAGATCATTATCTGAACTCTTCAGCATTTTGAGTTATTTTGTCTTGCCACTCAAACTAATTGATAATGCCTTTAATTGACAACAAATGTCTTTATCAATAATTATCAATTTTATGGATTAGTTTAAGGATCCCTATTATTTTGACTGTTTGTGATGTGTACTACGTCAGTATTTGAAATATATGCTCATACAGCAAAAACATGAACCCTCATAGAAATCTCTGTCATTTTTACTACTCAGTCATATAATTTTCTAAAAGCTACTAAAGCCTCTGCTACTGATGCTAAAATACATACCACTGCCTCCACTGATATTACTGCTCCTACTACTACTATATTACTACATTCTTCAATTTAGGTGTTGTTCAGTGCGCATGTAAAATAATGCAATACACAAGGACTATAATAGATGTATACATGGTGATTTTATTGTTATTAACACTCAAGCAAAGTCATACCTACTTAATATACATGTTTACTTCAATCATGTCATGTGCTTTTCTGATTCTTTTTTTGTTGGTTCTTCCAGGCAGAACAGTCAGAAAAGGCCCTGGAGTGATGCTGGAAAAAAAGCGGTTTGGCGACAGCTTGGGACCTGCATAATGCTAATGAAAGTTCCTGTGAAAGACAAATGTTTAAAGTGCCTACACTCTCAGAAATAAAGGTATACGTGAGCTGTCCCTGGGGTGGTACCTTTTCAAAAGGTACAAATTTGTACCTAAAAGGTCCATATTAATACCTTAAGGGTACATATTAGTACCTAAAAAGTACAAAGTGTTCCTCTTAACATTTTTAGGTACTATCATATACTTTTGAGGTAGCAATATGGACCCTTTAAGTATAAATGTGTACCTTTCGAAAAGGTACCACCCCAGTGACAGCTCACGTATACCTTTATTTCTGAGAGTGTAGAGAAAGAACCAGTGCTTCAAACTAGGGGCTGGAGAGAAATCATGTTCACAATGCAATCCAATCAAAAAGAAGAAACTGCTTGATTAACTTTCTGTTCTTAAAAGAAGTGTCATTTTTGGGTAAACTAACCTTGAACTATCCTCTATCCCTCTTAAATTCATTCTGATTTTCTGACTCTTTATTCTGCACATCAAACAAAACTACATTTTTCTTTCTTCCTTCAGTTTTGCTATCCAGCTGTGTACTTTTAGAGCTGACTACACTGTTAGGTGTTGGGCTTGTGAGCCTGCTTTTGACAGGCATTCTGTGTCGATGTTTTAATTCAATAAAACATTTCTGTTATAAATAAATGACCATCTTCTCTGATTTCTATTTTTGGAGCTTGTATTGTGGTGGTTGTCAAATAACTGAGGTTTTGTTTCTCTATACTTTATATCAAAGTGGGTATTTCACTCAACTGCTAAAACTAAAATAACTTGTGACCAAGACCATGTCTGTGGTTAGAGTGGTGTTTGTCATCAGCGTAAACTTCAACTGCAGTGTTTTTATCTTGTTTTCTCTGATTTGTAAACTCTTCAGTTGTGCAACTGCTCAAACTCACAGTGCAGCTCATATCACAGAGTTTAATTCAGCTGCTATTCTATATCATAATATAAGCAGGTTGGAGAATTTTATAAAAATGTAGTTTTAAAAAATACCATGAAGATATCAACAGATTAACAATAAAAGTATTGGGTAACACTTTATTTTAAGGTGTCCTTGTTATAGATGTTACATGTAGGCCAACCATAATCCTAACCATAGAGTATGTGCATGTAGTTAATTAATATTACTCAGTATTTAAATGTATAATAATGCTGTAACAAGGACACCTTAAAATAAAGTGTAACCAAATAATGTTTTTAAACCGTTATCATCTAGACTCATGCAACATGCATTATAAAAATGTGTACTGTAAAACAAATAAATATGATTAAAACATGCTACAGTAAACAGCTGACAAATCTCTGGAAAAATATATAAATATAACAAGTATTATTATTATTATTAGCCTGCTTTATAAGGTGGTAGCATGGAGTAAGTGTCATCATGACTGACTAGTCAAAAGCATTAGTGAATCATGAGTTTGCAGTGAGTCGATATTCCGGAAGTGCTGTGGCGCGCGTGGACTCGTCATTTGCGCTTTTACTCAGCTTTACGCAGCAGTTCGGATGGATGCGAGATGGACAGACATCATTTCTCTATGATTGATGAATTTACAGTTAACCCGGAGGTCATGTGCATTCCGTAGAGAACGATCTGTGTGGATGGAATCAACCTCGATCCGTTTCACCACTAATTATAGTAAGTTCATTTCTTGAATCAACCAAATGTTGGCAGGGTTCGTGTTCACGGACACACAAAAATAGAAATTGGTGTCAATGACCATGACCGACCAAATGAAATGACCATTTTGTGATCTAGCATGATTTTCCTTAGTCGAGACCGTCGAGACTGTATTAACCAATCATATGAAATCAGTAGGCTTATTTACTAAATGTATCAGCATTTTGAACTGTTTGAGTAATTTAAATGATAGTCAAACTAATTAATTCGGTGTTTAAAAGTGTTATTTGGACTAAAATCAGCTTCTATTAGCGCTTTTAATAACCGCTTCCCATAACCGCTAAACTGAAATCTGCCTAGTAACAGCGCGGTCCTCACAAAACTCCAGCCGACTCCACCAGTTTTGAAAACATGGTGTTTTTGCGGATTTTAAGTGATTTCCTGATTCTAGGCTCCCCTCTAGTGGCACTACTATTTTTTTCATTCTCCTAGCATTACCAGAAAGGGGGGTCCTCACAACATGCTGCAGGGTCATGGCCCTCACAAGTATAGCAAAACACGTATGCGTGTGTGTGTGTGTGTGTGTGTGTGAACGTGTGTGTGTGTGAACGTGTGTGTGCATTTGTTTGTTTGTTTGTGGTTTTGATTACTACGTAGTTAGCCTCATGTATCGAATAGTGTAGCTCAATAAATCTTTGTTCTCCTTTAAAGAACTGTGTTCTCGTTTATGTGCTTTGTAAGTCTTTGCCTCAAGCTATAGATCGTGTTACCTTGCTAAAATTTAACCCTATTCTGTGTTATGTTATTACTGCTGGCCACGGAAATAATATAGACGAGAATTAATAAATGTGATTGTCTCTATTTGCGGGACACACAGAGATTGAATCTTTGATCTGATTCAATCCGACTCAATTGAGTCGAATCAATGATTCGAATCTTCAGGATCCGAGTCATTGATCTGAGCTGATAATTCCTAAATCAATCTTTTAACGTAGATTGATTTCTTACAAAGTGATGGAGCCATTCTAATCTCAAGGGACAAAGTGTTCCATAACCGAGGACCTGCCACAGACAAAGCTCTGTCCCCTCTACGCTTCAGTCTGGACTGAGGAACTAAAAGAAGATTTTGATCACTTGATCTAAGAGATCTTACGGGAGTGTAAACACGCAACAGCTCTGAGAGATAGGTTGTAGCTAGATTATGAAGAGATCAGAAAAAAACAGTAAAAGTAAAAGCAATTCTAAATTGGAAGGGCAGCCAATGGAGGCCCCTTAGAAGAAGAGTAATGTGGTCATGTGGAGTACTAGTACAAATAAATCTAGCAGCAGCATTTTGGACCAACTGAAGTTTTCCAAATTGCTGTGATTTTGAAATGTCACAGTAAAGTGAATTGCTGTAGTCTAACCGTGACTTGCTAAAAGCGTGGACAGTCATCTCTAGTGTCGTGTAATTTAAGAAATGTTAACTTTAGACCGCAAGCGGAGTTGATAAAAACTGGAGCCAATAACCCAACTGATATGCTTGTCTGGTTTCCGTGACTCATCAAAGATGACACCCAGATTTCACACACGGGGGCATCAGAAGGCAGATAAGCAGCCCAGATCTATGCATGTGGCCTGAACGTTATCACTAGGGCTGAAAACATAATCTATAAATATAGATAATTTATTACTATATAGAATCTGTAATCCATAATAGTAACTCTTGTACAGTAGTCCGACAACATACTTTCACATCAGTCTCTTGAATACCCTGTATACCCTGTGTGTACCCTTATTGCCACATTATATCATTATGATACCTTCAGAGATTTCCTGAAGATAAATACCAAAATATAATGCAACTGTAATAACTAAAGCAGTCGCAATTGTCTATCTCATAAGAAGCAAGAGATCGCGATGACATATGATGACGTGTGCAGGTGTTGTAGCGGTGTCCTATTTCTTAAGGGTCAAATTTGAAGCCCTTCCCCTCCACACTCTGTTTCAAAGACCAAAGGGATGTGGTACAGTAGGGGTTTAGTCAATGAAATTCTACATCTAACTTGTTCATTTTTGTTTCAAAAAAGACTGAGTCCTCACAGTGTACAGATTGGTAATGAAAGCAACAGAATATCAGAATATCACTTGGCTTCAGCTTACTCCCTGCATTATCAGAGGTCGCCAATGGAGAACAAACCCCAATTACTCTGGCAGTTGCTATATACCAGGGGTGCTCAACCCTGTTCCTGGCGATCGACCTTCCAGCTGATTTCAGCTCCAACCCTGATCAAACACACCTGAACCAATTATTTAGAACGTGAGAAGCACTTGATAATTACAGGCAGGTGTGTTTGATAAGGACTGCAACTGAAAACTGCAGGAAGGTCGATCGCCAGGAATAGGGTTGAGCACCCCTGCTATATACAGTGGGTGCCCTTCCAACCGCAACTCAGCACTGAGTGTACAACCCTCAGACCTCCTGGCCTCCTGGTCCAGCCTGGACTCTTGCTTTCAGGCAATCATGCTAACCACTTAGCCAATCTGCTGCCATTATCATGAAAATAATGTAGCAATATTTTTTATAGTTCACCATAAAACTAAGGTACTCTTAACAGGTAGCTGGTAGAAAATACTTTGTGAGGCAATGTAAGGAACACACAGCATGAATTCTTCTTAAGAGCGAGAGTGCGCTCATTATTTCTTTTCACACCAGCAATAGTTTTGTCATAAAACCAGGGTTTTCTCATTTCACACTGCTCTAACCAAGCTAATAATTCATCTTATACATTGATGTTTCACACTGTGCATTCCTAAAGGTTTAATGCCCTTTTCTGCATGTATTTGCAATGTTAATTTACCTGACAGGACCAATCCAATACACAACATAAATAACAATTATTTGCATAAAGAATTGCACATACTGGGTTATATATTCTAACACTGCCTCATTTCATAGTACAATTGTTTGCACACTAGGGTAAACACTGCAAATGCTATCTATATACTACCCCTGAATAGGAGGAGTTCTTACATCTCAAAAACTGCTTTCCACACTCAAAAATCATATTTCCAGTAAGCAACAAAATCTGACCTGAATCTGTCCCATATGTTCTCTCTCATGCTCAACAATCAATACTAATGATACTAAAAAAGCTTAAATTTTAGTTTGGATGAGCCAATGCACATTCTAAGCACTTAAAACTAGAAAGTGTTTTATGACAGCTGCAGTGAATTGATGGCTCTACAAATTAATGACTGGCTTTTATTATTAATCATTCATCGGTGCGCCATATTGGCGAGCAGAACATAAACAATGACACTGAACTGAACCAAACTTTTTGAATTGTGCTCATTACTGTTGCTCAAAATGATCCATTGTTGTCATGTTTTGCTCTGTACTAATTAATCAGAGTGTGTGTGTGTGTGTGGGGGGGGGAGAACAGTACTAAAGACTGCTAAAAGTTATAAGAAATCAAGCAGAAGAGGGCCTATTAAATTTGCCGGTAAAATATTCTATATTTTCTTGCTTACTAAGTCTTTCTATATAATTTTAAGCTTCCACATGTCTTCCCATGGTTCAGACAACATAAATAGGCAGAACAATATATTCAGTGGTAGTTTACTATGCAACCCATACTGTTGTTTACATTTGAGTATCTCCAAAATTGCTGCACATACAGCCAGGCCCAGATTGGCTAATCGGGAGGACCGGGAGTAATCCCGGTAGGCCGGTCCAGTTTTTGGTCACGAGTACCAGTGTCCCTAGCTGCCTGCATTCTCAGCAGTTGCACTTTTTTTCATTCATTTATTTTTGTATTTATTTGACCATAGCCTCACTCTTTTTATTCATTATTTTACCGCAGCTCCACTCTTTTTATTTATTTTCTCGCAGCCCAATTAGAAGAATGCAGCCTGCAGGTTAATGATGACGAATTATCATTCGACTCCTCAACAGCGGCCCCTTGCTCATCAGCAAAATCATTTGGTAAGAGATACGTGAGAGATGAAAAATGGACAATAAAAAGCGCAAAGGTAGCGCTGAAAAGGCCAGAATTAAAAAAAGCGGAGTACATTTTTTGCAGCAGCGAGAGTACAACAACACATGAAGTCGATGAACAGCCGGTAAGTTAACATTAAGGTAGTTAGGAGCAGTACAAATCAAAGCTGTCTGCAAACCACTGTTCATGTACCAAACGTTTTCTTGTACTGTAGCTGTCACGATCACCAGCGATCTAACCATCAGAGATTGCGGGAAAACACTCATGCTGCATCCCAATCCGCATACTATCCGTCCTAAATAGTATGTGAAAGTAGAATTAGTATGTCCCAAATCGTAGTATGTTGAAAAGAGTATGCCAAAAACTCCCGGATGGTTTACTATTTCCGGTCAAAATTTCAAGTGTAGAAGCGTCCATACTCTAACCGCTGATATTGCCCACAGTACATTGCGCGTTGGACGTGAATTCAATTAGAACTACAAAACGCGGGTGAAAAGTGTAAACAAACTACAAACATGATGGATGCGCGAGACCAACCGTCAAGCAGAGAGGCTTTGGTAAAGATGTTTGTATGACTGTTAATTAATATCTAGCCCACTGGAGAATATTTAATTAGTGTCGTCTGTGTTATATTTCATCTGCAACAACAATACTGAACTTATATAAAGATGTGTTTGGACATTACCGTCTGAATGCAGAATTATCCAAAGACCCGAGGAGATTTCTCTGCATGAAAGACTCGTGAATGGGAGATTATCCTGCTGCTGCTTCTCCAATAAGGTAGGAAATTAAATAGGACAGAAATGTGGATGATTGACAGGGCTCTTAACTAAGCAACACAACGATCTGTGTAACGAGGAAGTAGTATGTCCCAAAGCTTGCATACTTTTCTGTTACTCACTCAAAAGTATATATTTTTCCTCCACAAAAAAGTACATACTTTTAGGTCGTAGTATAAGTATGCGAATTGGGACGCAGCATCACACTCACACGAACTACAATCCTGCCTTAATATGTACTACAAAACCCAGTCATGTACCACATACACACAACCGGTTCCAGATCCTGACTGATTACACACTCACAGCTGATACTCATGATCATTGATTATTTGGACTATTTAAACCCCTCTGTTCCACACACACATGTTGCTGAGTATTGTTAAGCTGTTGCTGTCTGTACGTAAGCGGTTTTCCTTGTTTCCTGTGTTTTTGACTTTGGACTGTTTATTGTCTTTTGATTCTTTGCTGCCTGCCCTGAACCTTTCGCCTGTTTTTGGATTACGCTTCTGGATTGTCTGCTGTTAATGCTGGTTTTCCATATTGCCTGTCTGACCATTCTCATAATAAAGCTGCATTTGGAGCTACCACTGTCTGCATAGCATCTATACGCAACAATAGCTCTTCAGCAGCAGCAGCCTCTAGTCCAGTTTGCTGTATCCAGTGAAGAGCCAGGCCCCGTAACATTACCAAGCACCAGTCATGAGCCCAACACGAGCAGGTAGGATTGTCACTGAGTGAATATAAGAATTTGAATTCTTAATATTAATTAATATTACACTTGCTCAATGAAAAATGACAGTGAAATCATATGATTCACTACATTAAGAAATCTGACTTAACTTGATCAAAAAGCTTAAAAAAGGGGAAAAAAAGATGAAGCCATCATTAAAAAGTAATACATGTCTGGCAGATAACAGTGCAAAACTTGTTTTGTTCTTTGTTTGTGTTTAAGGATTGGATAACTGTAAACAATTTTGCACAGAATATATATTCAGATATTGCAGGACATAGTGATGTTTTAAAGAGTAGTGTTGGCGATTTAGCTACCCTTTAATGTTCTCATATTTATGAAAAATATAAGCTATAAAGCAGCAGTTTCTTTAAAAAAACATGATAGTGTCGTAAAAAAATTCAATACATTTAATTTGAATTTTTATTTTATACATAAAGCTTAATAAATATTTGTATTTATTTGATATTTTTTCATTTTAAGGTTTGGATATTTATGAGCACCAATTCTTACAGAAAATAGATTCTGATACTGTTATGTTACTGTTCAAATAAATCTTCACTGTGAAGTACTAAGTTGCAAATGACGTTATTTTAATATAGTCAGTCATGAACTAAAGTAGGCCGGTCTAAGGCTTGAAACTCCAGGGCTAAAAAGGAGTCCCACTCCGGCCCTGCATACAGCCAACTTTTTTCTTAAAGGGTCACGAAACACCAAAACACATTTTTGAGATGTTGACAGTCATATATGTGTTCCACGGTGCTAAAAACATATATTTTACAAAAAAAGTGAAAACTGGTTGTTTTTGCGTTATTTTCCTTCTTGTTTTTATTCACTATGAACAGCAGCTACGCTAATTATTCTCCTTATTCTGTATTTACACCTGGGGGTACTCATCCCGAGGCCCTCAGACTATGCAGTGCCACTGATGTGATCCAAGACCAATCCTGGACCAGGCCGTATCCTGAGCAGCTGCTGTGGTGGTGATGGAAGAGTGGAGAGCATGAGACTGATTCCTGTGATGCTCCAAGGACAGACAAGTCTTCGCTGAGGTCCAGCTTCCTGCACCTAGACTGCAGCTCTGCACAAGACGTTTGGCCATAGGAGAAATGGTCGTGCCCAACTGAGCCAGGTTTCTCTCGAGGTTTTTTAAATTCTTCACTTTCGCCAATTGGTGAAGTTTTTTCCTCGCTGCTGTCGCCTCTGGCTTGCATGGTTCGGGATCTGTAGAGCTGCGCATCGATGGATTTGCTCTGCAGTGTTTGGACTCTCAGTAGTGAATTTTACCCCACACTGAACTGAGCTAAACTGAACTGAACTTAATCTCTGAAAACTGAACTGACACTGTTTCAATTCACTATAATCTTCCATGTGAAGCTGCTTTGACACAAATTCAAAGATGAATTGAATTGAATTTCGAGCAAATTTGTTTTTCCAGTTTGAAAAGAAATTTTGAAGCTACGTCACGGCCATGAGATCCTTGTGTAAATTCCAGCGTGGAGACTGGATGTCTTTAGCTGCATGTACAATGTGACGTCTTTCAGCTTTCAGCATTAATTCATGAAAAAGACTTGGTTTCAACCAATCAGCGCGCTCTATTGTGAATGAGGTGCAACTTCATTAATATGCATTATAGCTTCGAAGACTGTTTGAAAATTGTTTGGTGACATGGGTCGTCAGTGTTACGTTTATAAATGTTGCGTTCATAAATGTGCCACAACGTTTTGTTTCCATTTCCCCGCTATGAGAGCGCAGCTGGACTCAAGTGTGGATTACAGTGGTCTGCTAACATGCGACAAAAATATGTTTGTAAGGTACATTTTTTACCCGAGAGCTTTTCGCATCTGGAAATGGTGAAATCCAGATTTGTCGCTTCTCTCCTTTCAAAAAAGACACGGTTCCAGTTCATGTCTCTACAGATTTGGTAAGTGTGCGATCAATGCGCTTTGTCTATGTTTCTTCGGATGGCAAAGTTAGTTCGTATCCTCAGCAGTACTCTTTGTTTTTAAAGACATACCATAGTCAAAATTATTTTGTTACTAAGTTTACAGTACGTTAATATCACTACAATATTATGGACTGGAAGATCCGCTGTAAATGCTGCTTTTCGAATGTAAACATGTAAACACCTTAATCAAACTATTAACACCGGCTGTGTTTCTACCAAGAAATGCGCAGGTTTTTTTCTCCCATACAGCATGCGGTATTAAAAACTCCATTAAAACAACACTTTTCCAGCAGATCCTCGCATCCAATATCTTGTTTGCCACAGAAATGCATGGAATTTTCCTGAATGAAAAGTGAAAGTGCCAAACAGCAGTTAAAGTTGACAAATTAAGAATGAAACACCAACAATTAAATGAAACTCCAGAGGAAATGTGGATACCGCGGTGTCCAATTATGTGCAATAACATGTAAAACAGGATCATGAAAGGTACATTCAAAACGCAACTAATGTAAACACCTTAATCATATTATTGTCTTACGTTAAGGCAAATAATTCCATTACTGATATCCATGTAAACATAGTCACTGTCTATCGCTGCGTCTGTGTTGCCGGTGTGAAAATCAGCTGTAGTTCACTTAATGAAACTCCCCTTTTTATGCAAACCTTTCCCTCTTTCGCCACTCCCACCCAAACAAAGCTGGACTCACCCATTTTCCTGACTTTTTTCAAACTAGAGGTGTGAAAACACACTGCTGAGACAGGGGGGTTCCATGGCCCTTTAAAGTGCCCTACTTTTTAAAAATAATTGCAGTCTTGTCATTTCCAAAGTCTATAGGACAATTAAGGACTAAGATGTGGACTACACTCACCAGGGCTTGTCAGCAATCAGCTTGTACTGAAAGCCAATTATAGCAGATTATACTGTACATTATATAATTCCCCCAAAATACCCAAAAGCCATCAGAGATCATACAGCATTCTGGCATTGTGGAGGTTTATAAGTCTTATTTCAGTTTCATGGTAATATGTTACACATACAGATTGCATAGTATACTGCATTTCCTGCAGTTTGAAGAAAGCATGTGATTGCTAGGAGGAAATGAAATTGGGTCTGCAGAGGCAGTGAAGCAGTCATTTCTGGGTCTCTGAAGGCTTCTTGATTCTCTCGGGAATCCACATTAGTCATTGATGTGTGACTCATTAGAATACGCTGAACTGGCAGGATTTCCCATTTCTTATGTTTTATTTTCCCAAACCTGCCTCAAGAGTTTAGTCGGGCAAGTAATCATTATAGAAAAGATGCACTTCTACACCAGGGAGTTTGATAATTGGATAAAGACAAATGCTAAACCAAATACTCTTTATCCACTGTTAAATGTTTATTTGAAAGCTTTAAAAGAGCAATTTATCTACTAAAAATATTAAGTTTATGAAAGCACGAAAACTGCATTATGAAGCATTTTCCCCCAAACTGTTTTTCCGTCAATAAATGTGAATAGAGACAAAACAGCAACTCAAATGCACAATAGTTCATATGACACATTATTGGCAGTTTTAAATAGATTTTTGGGTAACACTTTACAATAACAGTACATGAATAATGATGTATTAATATGCAAACTAAACATTACTTTATTATGAATTAATGATGAGTTAATGTATGCACTAATCATGAACTAACTTGAACTACAACATGTCACATGAGTTCATGTGTGAATTACGGCTACCTTAATTACTTGTTAGTACATGATTGTTTGTTACTTAATGTATTAATTACCACATTAGTTAATGCTTAATTTAACCATCATGAACTCATGATATGTTAATATATAATTATGTTGTGACTTTACTTGAAGGGGCACATCATCATTAACCCATTCTTAACTACTCATGAACTCCTTATGCACGTCCAACTAGTCAGTTTACACTGAATAACAATAGAAAAGTGTTCTGTCAACATCAGCATGAACAGGAGTTCATGAGTAGTTAAGGATGAGTTAATGATGATGTGACCCTCCAAGTAAAGTCATGACATAATCATACATTAACAGCTCATGAGTTCATGTTGGTTACATTTAGCTTAAACTTAAATGTTAATTAACACATTAATTAACAACATGTACTAACAAGTAATTAAGGTAGCCGTAATTCACACATGAACTCATGTGACTCATGTTGTAGTTCAAGTTAGTTCATGATTAGTGCATACCTTAACTCATCATTAATTCATAATAAAGTAATGTTTGGTTTGCACATTAATACATCATTATTCATGTACTGTTATTGTCAAGTGTTACCGATTTTTGTGACATACTTTAGGTGCAACACAGGCTCATTCTGAAAACGTAGCCATATATACATTTATGTAGCCAGAGCTACGTATGGCTGCATTTTGTCTTTAAAACGAATGCTACGGGGCAGTATGACGCCGTTCTTTTATCGATTACCAACTGACTGCTTACCTGCATGTGGATGGCTTTTCCGCTGTTACCAGTTTGTCCAGTAGCTCGGCGGACTTGAGATGCAGAGCAAAGTGGACCGCGACAACGGGGTTCGAGTCTGGTGAAAAACAATTCCAGGAAGCAGGTAAGACAAAAACAGAAGCCAAAATA
Organism: Danio kyathit; assembly: GCA_903798195.1. Taxonomy (NCBI): domain Eukaryota; kingdom Metazoa; phylum Chordata; class Actinopteri; order Cypriniformes; family Danionidae; genus Danio; species Danio kyathit. The sequence goes on along the minus strand of LR812537.1, from coordinate 18,786,269 downwards.
TAAATAATCCAGTTAATAACAGAGTGAGAATGTGGTAAAATCTGAAAACATGGTAAAAATCGGGGGGCTTTTCTTTTTCTGGATTGCTTTTAAAACACTGCTGTTGGGTTTGGGGAAGGGGGTGGGCTGGTCAATCTGTGCCTTTTAAAATACTATTGGTTGGGTTTAGGGGATGGGGAGGGGGGGTCGGTTGGTTGGTCAGTCAGTCAGTTAGTCAGTAGACAGCGGCCTCTGGTAGATTTACACGAGAACAGGCACGAATGGCACTAGCAAGAGAAATTTGAGATCTGAAAATTCGTACACAGTGGCCTCCGGTGAATTCCCGAAAACAAAAGCTACAGATAAAACGTAGCTCCTGGGAAGTATTTTTCTCTCTCCAGAAATGTACAGCTGAAGCCAGAATTATTAGCCCCCCTGTTTATTTTTTTCCCCAATTTCTGTTTAACAGAGAAATTTTTTTTCAAACGTTTCTAAACTTAATAGTTTTAATAACTCATTTTAAAGAACTGATTTATTTTATCTTGGCCATGTTGACAGTACATTACATTTTTCTAGATATTTTTCAAGTCACTTCTATACAGCTTAAAGTGACATTTAAAGGCTTAACTAGGTTAATTATGTTAACTAGGCAGATTAGGGTAATTAGGCAAGTTATTGTATAACGATGGTTTGTTCTGTAGACTATCGAAAAAATATATAGCTTAAAAGGGCTAATAATCTTGACCTTAAAATGTTTTTTTTTAAAAATTAAAAACTGCTTTTATTCTAGCTGAAATAAAACAAATAAGACTTTCTCCAGAAGAAAAAATATTATCAGATATACTGTGAAAATGTCCTTGCTCTGTTAAACATCATTTGGGAAATATTTAAAAGACAAAAAATTAAAGGGGGCTAATAATTCTGATTTCAACTAGGGGTACAAAATCAGAATGAGCATGTTTAGATGAGTTACCACTGTAAGCCTTTTAAAGTAAGTGTACATATGTTTGTGTTTGTGCATGTGAGCTTACAGTAGCCTACATAAAGTCACCAATAAAAGTAAGACATTACATAACTACATAAAGGTTAACACAGTGTGGCAAAATGAGCATCTGCTGTTCAGTCAGTCTCAGGAGTTTTGATCTCTTAAAAGCGTATGGTGATACACTGGGTTATAAGGCCACTGGGAATTAGTCATATGCCATATACTGTAGAACATGTCTCACTGTATTGTATAGCACAACCACAGATATGGTGATTCAGATTACCTAGCAATTTTTTTCAGACATCTGACGCCTACCCCAAAGATTTCTTTATAGATAGCCCTTAATAGAGTCATATGTAGACATGGCATTTATTTACATTAAAGATTGCTTACTATTTCTGAAAGAAAATGTGATGGATTGTTGCTCATGACCAGTCAAAAATAAAATGAAACATACAAAAAATGACTTTGGCTTGTAAGTAATCATTCATTCATTTTTCTTTGGCTTAGTCCCTTTATTCATCAGGGGTCACCACAGCGGAATGAACTGCCAACCCATCCAGCGTATGTTTCAGACAACGGATGCCCTTCCAGCTGCAACCCAGTACTGGGAAACACCCATACACACTCAGACACACTCATACCCTACAGCCAATTTAGTTTATTCAATTCACCTGTACCTCATGTCTTTGGAATGTGGGGGAAACTGGAACACGCTGAGGAAACACCAATACGGGGAGAACATGCAAACTCCACACAGAAATGCCAAGTGGCTGAGCCGGGACTCAAACCAGCGATGTTCCTGCTGTGAGGCGACAGTGCTAACCACTGAGCCATCGTGTCACCCTATAAGTAGTCAATAGGATTTTAAAATGTTTATGATGTTCAATAGGGAGCCAATGCAAAGCTGACAGAACCAGACTAATACGCTCATATTTCTTTTCTAGAAAGCACTCGACCATCTGCATTTTGAACCACTGAAGTTTAATTAGGCCTACAGGGCAACCACCTAGTAACACATAACAATAGTCTAACTAAGAGGTCATAAAAGCGTGAATCAGCTTTTCCAAATTAGACATTAGCCCCTTTCACACATACAGACCTTTCCGGAAAATTACCGGCAATTTTCTGGAAAGGTCTGTATGTGTGAACAGGCCCTTTCTGAAAATACCGGTAAATTAATTCCGGCAATTTTTCGGAAAGAGAAGATGTAACTTTACCGGTAATTTGCTGGAATGCTGCTCTGTGTGAATGCAGAAGGAACATTGCTGGAAAGGGCACGTTCACGCTTAGAACGTGCTGACGTGAGACGTGTACTCCAGCCAATCAAAACATTCAAACGCATTCACAATACGCACTGTTTATAAAAATAAAAACCTTTGTATACTTTTCCAGACACATTTAGCTGCTATTTGTTAGTCGGATAACTGTCACGATCACCAGCGATCTTAACTCCTTAGGTCGCTGGAAAACATGCACTATCGCTTACAGACTACAAATCCACCATTTTATGGACTACATCTCCATACATGCACTTCGCTCACACACACATGTCCTCATCCTGATTGATTGCACACACAGCACAGGAGGATTGTCAAGGACTGATTACACACACTATTTAAGCAGCACATACACTCACTCTAGTCACCGAGTCTTGTCTACTGTTTTAGTCACACTATACAACGCGGTTTCCTTTGTCTTGTTTTGCCATGTTTTTGATCCTTGCCTCGTTTATTTGTTTATTCCTGTTTGCTGCCTGCCTTCTGACCATCTGCCTGTGTATCTGACTACGACTCTGGATTGCCTTCATACATCTGTTTGCTCCTGTGTTGACTATTGCTTGCCTGGCCATTCTAATAAACCTGCATTTAGATCCGCACCTCTGTTGTCAGCGTCACATACCCCAGTTACAATAAAATTTCTATGTTCTTTCTGAATGCCAACTGTATATAAAATATCGATAAAATGCTTATGATAAACTGTTGTTTGTTTGCCTTTAAGCTCTGCTTCAGTTGCTTTAAGCGTGTGCACTTGAAGTGAAGGAGTGCTCCGGTGAGCGCCAGCACACACATATATTATGTACATCTCAACATGCAAAAGTGTTTCTCCATATGTTGTCATCTAAGTTGTTTACAATACTTATCTATATACAGAATTTGTAATGTAGTTAAATGTGTAAACTGTGTTAAATCGTGCTTCTGCCTTTTGGATGTCTCTGAAACCAACAACAAAAGCCTGACCGCTTCTATGTTTACAAATACACGGGCAGCCGTTTAGAGGTCATTTCTGGTTAAAGATGTCAGAATTTACCAGTATTTTGGAATGGATGTGTGAATTGGTCTTTTCCAGAAAAATTCCAGAATTTCCTTGCCGTGTAAACAGTGCTTTTTTGAATTTACCGGTAAAGTTGTTCCGGTAATTTTCTGGATATCACTGTGTGAAAGAGGCTATTGATAGCATAAGTCATAGTTTGGCAAAATTTTTAAGATGGAAAAAAGTGCACAAATACAGTTGTACAAATTATTGAAATGTGGTTTGCCATCAAATGAAGAGTTCAGATGCAAAAACCTCTAAGTGCCATCTAGAATTTTCTTCTACAATGAGCATTTTTCTCTGCCTCTTATGTTTATGTTCAGTTATTTGCTGAAAATAACCTATTCTTTGCCATAAAAGTGAGATTACTAAATAAAAGACATAGGAGTCTGAGAAAAATGCTAATTTTATAAGAATATTTGGTAACACTTTATAATAACTTCACACTATGAACCACTTATTAAGCATTAGCACATAGTAAATTCATTATTTGTTAAGCATTAACTCTACATTTATAAACGCTAGTAAACAGTTTGTAACTGCAGATACAAATGCTGTAATCTTGACTTATAAACACATTTATAATGTGCTTAATATTTGTACTTTCATACTTTGTTAATGATTCATTTTTCAATACTAAATTAAATTTTGCATTATTTATAAACCAGTTATTTAAGCATAGTTGGTTGTTTTTTAAGATCATTCAGAATGCTTAAGTAAATGATTAATAAACTATTCAAATTAACATTTATAATTCTTATTATTCAGGCATATACTAATAGTTAATTTGTATGTTAATAAATGCTTTATTAACTCAACCATCCACTTTTGTGATCTAATCTAAAGTGAGGACTATTCATGCTTTATAAATCCCTTAATGACATTTAAAGGCTTAAATTCTAAACAGGAAAAAAGAACATCAACGACTTTATTCATTTCTATTCATTTGAAGATACACAAATTAAACTGTATCAAATTAAAAACAATACTTTGCAACCTTTTCTAAAATAAATTACTGTACAATTTAAACATTGCATCTTATTATATTGTTAAATTATTATATTGTTGTTGTTTTACCCAATTTTATGTCATATTTTGACATTCCTGTTATTCAGCAATGTTTAAACTTTACAGTAATTTTACTTTTTAGATTGCATAAATTATTGTTCAGTTGATATTGAGCCTTTAATTGTCATTTATTAGGGATTTAAAAAGCATAAATAGTCCTCACTTTAGATTAGGTCACAAAACTGCATGAAGTTGTGTTAACAAAGCATGTATTAACATACTTAGTAACCATTACTATCTGCCTGAATAATAAGATATATACATGTTGATTTCAAAAGTTTATTAATCATTTACTAACTCATTCTGAATGATCTTAAAAACCTCCAACTCTTAAATACAAATGGTTTGTAAATAATGCAATACTTAATTTAGTCATAAAAAATCAAGCAGTCACAAATTATTAAAGAACAATTATTAAGCACATTATAAATGTGCTTATAAGTCAAGAATAGAGCATTTGTAGCTGCAGTTATAAACTGCTTACTAAGGTCTGTTAATGTAGAGTTAATGATTAACAAGTAATGAATTCACTAGATGCTAAAGCTTAATAAATGATTCATAGTGTGTAGTTATTATAAAGTGTTACCGAAAAGTTCAGTTGGCACTTAGAGGTTTTTGCATTGAACTCTTCAAATATTACCCCAACAATTTTGAGTTTTTAACTCAAATGGTTTGTAGCAATCAATTTCCTCAAACGGTTTGAGTTGCCTTAACTTATTGGGTTTTACAGTACTCAGTTGGTTTGAGTTCTCTTCATTTATTGGGTTTTACTGTGCTCAAATTGCTTCATTTACTCAAATGAATTAAGTTTACAGTGCTCATTAGGATTAGTTATTGAACTTAAATGATTTTTTTGCAATGTAATGTAATGTGTATTTATATAGCGCATTTATTGTGTATGGCCATACACCCAAAGCGCTTTACAATCATGAGGGGGGTCTCTCCACACCACCACCAGTGTGTAGCATCCACTTGGATGATGCGACGGCAGCCACAGGACAATGGCGCCAGTGTTCTCACCACACACCAGCTATTGGTGGAGTGAAGAGACAGTGATAGAGCCAATTTGGTGGATGGGGATGATTAGGAGGCCATGATGGGTAAGGGCCGATTGAGAGACTTTGGCCAGGCAATCGGTTTCCTCAAAAAGGTTTGAGTTAACCTAACTTTTTGGGTTTTACCAGCCTGATCTCACGAGGAAACGTAAGTATTTCACGTTTTGTACGTTTAGTGGCCAATTCATACGAATTCGTACAAGTTCAGTCGTATGAAAATGTACGATTTTAAAAAGGAGGCGTGGCACCTAACCCCACCCCTAACCCCAACCGGTGATGATCAAATCGTACTAAATTGTACAAATTCATATGAATTAGCCACTAAATCAAAAAGTTACGAAGTGCCGTGAGATTGCGTTGGTTTTACAGTGTAGATAAGACCTAAACCAAGCCAATGCAGTTCCAGTAATTACAACATAATTTTCAAGCCTATCAAAGAGGATGTTATGATCAATAATATCAAATGCAGCACTGAGGTCACCAACTTGTTATCATAAGGGTGCAGTTTCAAGCCCTGGCACCAGAAGGGATTGTAGGTGGTGGCAGTAAATTTCCAGCACTCTCATCACCCTCAATACCACTGCTGAAGTGAGTCCCTTGAGCAAGGCACCAATCCTTCAACTGCTCCCTGGTCTCCCTGGACTGCCTATTTCGGTTTGTGAACCACGATTAGATGATAAGAGCAGGTAATTTGTAACTCTGATAAGTGCTGTTTTATTACATAAAATACTCTAAATCCACATTGGAATTTATCACAGGTATAATGTTCATAATATTCCAGATACAACTTTTATAGTATATGTATAATATTATTACATATTTAAAAGACTCACTTCTGATAAACAAACATAAGGGAACATGTTGTGACTTGGTGGCAGTTGGTGGGTATAGTCTGATTTGTCTAGAGGCATGAAAAGTCTGAGGACCACTCTAGCTGATCTCTTTCTCTCTGGTGTCTGTTATTGTAGAGTAGCCTTTAAAGCCCCTGGGCATCGTGGGAGTGTCAGGCATCTTCTTGAGACTTGAGAGCAGTCGTGACTGGAGCTTTAGTGAGCTGGTGTATGTGGAGTTCGCTTCTGATACCTCCAGCTGAAACAAGATTAAAAGGCCATTTTTTCCCCACATGCTGTATGTTATTGCACCTCGGTTCTTGGTCTGTCTGAAACATAATAATAATAATAATAATAAGAAGAAGAAGAAGAAGAAGAAGAAGAAGAAGAAGAAGTAGAATAATTGGATTTTGGTTGTTAAATGTTGGGCTGTGTAATAATTTAATTTAATTGTCTATTAATTGTTTATACAACTTCAGATTACTTGAACACTTTACATTTCATGAAAGTTTACATTTTCATTATAGGTGTACCTGAAATATGAGAGACAAAATGAGAAAAAGGTGACGTGGTGGCGCAGTAGGTAGTGCTGTCGCCTCACAGCAAGAAGGTCACTGGTTCAAGCCTCAGCTTGGTCAGTTGGTGTTTCTGTGTGGAGTTTGCATGTTCTCCCCGCGGTTTCCTCCGGGTGCTCCGGTTTCCCCCACAGTCCAAAGACAAGTGGTATAGGTGAATTGGGTAGGCTAAATTGTCCGTAGTGAATGAGTGTGTATGGATGTTTCCTAGAGATGGGTTGCAGCTGGAGGGGCATCAGCTGCATAAAACATATGCTGGATAAGTTGGCGGTTCATTCTGCTGTGGCGACCCCGGATTAATAAAGGAACTAAGCCGAAAAGAAAATGAATGAATGAAAATGAGAACAATATAGCAGAAAATCACATTGTAGAATTTTTTAAGAATTTATTTGCAAATTTTGGTGGAAAATAAGTTTTTGAAAGCCATGTTTCATCTTCAATCAAGGGCGTTGGTTAGCTCTTGACATTGGTGGGGACAGGTCAATCCAACCCACAGCCCCCCCACCCCCCACCAAAAAAAAAAGAAATATATATATATATATATATACCTGTATATTAATATGCTGCTAATACTTTTATAACTGTAGCATAATTATATAATAGTAATGCTATTAATATCTTATTAATTAATCCTCTCTTCATACAATTTATTAAGTTAAATTTGATAGTGTAATATTAAAGGAATGTTTATTAACTGATAAAGAGAGTTTAATAAAGACTTTCATTTATTTTAGCCACGGTGCAAATAAAACATGTATCATATTAATATTTAATCAGTATTAATAAAAGTTGAAGCACGAGCTGTAGTTTTTCTGACAAATAGTTTGAAATGAAATTCCACATCCTACTTTGAGAGATTAGGAGAACTGGCAGGGATCATATTCACACTTATATTTATATATTTTTTTCATTTTATGCACAGACTATATTTGACTGCTATAATGGTAGACTGTGCGTTAAAGCATGGAAAAACACAAGCATTAGCGGCATTATCATGATGAACTTTTCATTGAAAAAAGTTCCTTTGTCCACCTTTTTTGCTGCCACCATCCTCACTTGTTTGTGCCACACCCCCCACACAACTTATTCTTGCACGGGAAATTTCCCTGCGTTTTTGATGCTGTTAAATTTGAACTTAGCGTCAGCGCGAGTGGTGTAGTGGTTAATGCGTTGACACATGCACTCCAGTGCTCACGGCGACCCGAGTTCGATTCCACCTTGTGGTCCTATGCCGAACCTTCCTCTCTCTCTGCTTTCCTGTTGATTCTCTCTACTGTCCTATCTAATAAAGGTGACAACCCTTAAAAAAAAATTATTAAAAAAAAATGATTTGAACGTAGCTACAGCCTCTCACATGACAGCAGGAAAAGGCACATCCAATCACAATGTTCATATGTGTTTGAGGGTGGTAAGACTCGAGGAAAGAACGTGATTTAACCATTTCTGCATGTCTAGGTTAATACTGACAGCGCAATTTTTTATTTAAGTTAATTAAACTATTGGTGGGGACATTTCAATAGTTGGTGGATATTGGTGGGGACGAGGTTGGATGGATGGATGGAGGTTTTCACTCAAAATCTCACGATATTTGGCCCCATTCATTCTTTCCTTTACACAGAACAGCCCCAAAGCATGGTATTTCCACCCCCATGCTTCACAGTAGGTATGGTCTTCTTTGGACACAAGTCAGCATTCTTTCTTCTCCAAACAGGACAAGTTAAGTTTTTATCAAAAAGGTCTATTTTGGATTAATCTGACCATATGACATTCTCCAAATCCTCTTCTGGATCATCCAAATTCTCTCTAGAAAACTTCAGATGGGCCTTGACATGTACTGACTTAAGCTGGGGCACACGTCTGAGCTGCAGTATTTGAGTCCCTGGCAGCTCAGTGTGTTATTGATGGTAGCCTTTGTTACTTAGGTCCCAGCTTTGTACGGGTAATTCACTTGGTCCCCTGTGTGGTTCTGAGATTTTTGCTCACAGTTCTTGGAATCATTTGGACCCCATGGGTGAGATCTTGCGTGGAGCCCCAGCTTGAAAGAGATTATCAGTGGTCTTGTATGTCCTCCATTTTCTAATTATTGCTCCCACAGTTGATTTCTTCACACCAAGCTGCTTACATGTTGCAGATTTCAACTTCCCAGCCTGGTGCAGGTCTACAATTTTGTTTCTGGTGTCCTTTGACAGCTCTTTGATCTTGGTCATAGTTGAGTTTTGAGTGTGACTGTCTGAGGTTGTGAACAGGCATCTTTTATACTGATAACGAGTTCAAACTGATGCCATTAATACAGGTAGCAAGTGGAGGACAGAGGAGCCTCCAAAAGAAGAAGTTACAGAGAGCCAGAAATCTTGCTTTTTTGTAGGTGACCAAATACTTATTTTACCAAGAAATTTACCAATTAATTCATAAAAAAATCCTACAATGTGATTTTCTGGATTTTTTCTTATTTCGTCTTTTATAGTTGAGGTATACCTATGATGAAAATGACATGCCTCTCTCATCTTTTTAACTTGGAGAACTTGCACAATTGGTGGCTGACTAAATACTTTTTTGCCCCACTGTATAGATTCCACTATGTTTGTATGTAGAGCGTGCTTTGTTATAAAGCTTTCAAGCTACTAAGTGGATAAAAGATGGAAATTCTATTCAGTTGGAATCTGAAAGTCTTTAAGAACAACTTACTAAAAAAAAAAATATATATATATATATATATATATATATATATATATATATATATATATATATATATATATATATATAATAAATAGCTGTCTCTTCTCTGTCTGAGAGTTTTTTAAAGATAACACTAACTGAACAAAATCTGTTCCTGTGAAAAACATCCGCCGGAAAACAATGATCGTGTTAATAATGAGCATGCTGTACACACTTGCAAATGTGCTGACCAGAGCCTGAGAGACTGTGTTTTATTACATAACTAAAGAACCATTTCTCATTACACCTGCTGATCTCACAACAAACTGCTGAGTTACTGGCTGCTGATCGACCGCCTCTCTGGGCTTCAGCTCCATCATAATCTCAAAAGAGATGATCATCAGTCATCAGAACATCAGAGAATTGAAAAGTCATGTTTAAAGTCAGAGTTAAACAGTTACTGCAGCATTGTTGACAATAAAGTTTTTGTTCTTTTCAGTTCTGAATTAAATCACTGAAACTTAAAATGAAATCAGGTGCCTTATATTTAAACGGCTCCTATTTTACCCCTTTACAAGATGTAAGATAAGTCTTTGGTGTCTCCAGAATATGTTTGTAAAATTTCAGCTCAAAATACCCATCAGATTATTTATTATAAAATGCAGAGTATGCCCATTTTGGGGTCAGGGGAAAGTGTAGCTGTTGCTTTAAATGCAAATGAGCTGGTTCTCTCTGCACTGTAAAAAATGCTGGGTTTCACACAATTGATTTGTGTTGGAACAACATGAAAGACTTAAGTAACTTATTAGTTTTTAAAAATTTAATTGGATTCAACATAAAGCAATTAAGTTGTCTTGATGAAATCTCAAGAATTGTGTTGTTTCAGCTCATTTTATATAAGTAGTTTGAACAAGCAACATTTATTCATTCATTTTCTTTTCGGCTTAGTCCCTTTATCAATTCGGGGTCGCCACAGCGGAATGAACCACCAACTTATCCAGCACATATTTTACGCAGCGAATGCCCTTCCAGCTGCAACCCATCTCTGGGAAATGAACAAGCAACAACAAATATTTTTTGAGTGTGCCCACCGTTTCCTCATGCGTGTCTGTGTTACATCAGATAAACAGCGGTCAGTGACGGAGACAAACACGGATAACGCAAAGATACAGTTTATTAATCAAATATACCAAATAAGCTTAGTTGATGTATTTGTGGTGATGTTTATTCAATCCTTTCTAAAACGATGAGTCACAAAAAATTCTGTGATGAATTTTGGAGTGCGCACACACATTTAACTTTGCACTGTTTTTGCAAGTCTACCTGTGGCAAATGTGACAGGATACAAGCATAGCTTGTAAAAGATATGGACGTAGTATCTGTGACGTAACCCACAGGTTTCCGAAGAGTGCAAATGAAGCTACAAGTAGGTGTGGCCAACCGTCACCATTTTTGTTCATGTGTCATTGCACCCACCGGGGGTGACCAAAACAGGGCAAAGAGGCGTAGTGTCAGTAGAGCTACAGATGCCTGCTAGCATTTTGCTTAGACTGGATTTTCTTTGGGAGAAATGCTTAATACTTCATTACCTGCGACTCGTTTGTGCTCTGACCACATGTGTTTGGTTGTATACTATATCAATAAAGTGTTTAGTCTTTTAAAAACACTGTTGTTATACATTGAGCCACTATCCATTCTACAGGAGGAAAATGCAAATTACTTCCAAATACTTTAAATATAGTCTGTGTTCGTAAATGCAAGGCTATTTATGAAATCTAGGCATAATACTGTATGACAATGTTTCAGATGACCAACAGCTAATCAATCTGTCAGATTCTGGAGTGCAATACAGTTCTAAAGAAAATTATAAATGATAAATTATCTTAAGTAAAACAATTACATTTATAGATAATTGAACTCACCTGGGAAATGGAGGCAACTTGAATGGTTTGTGAGCACAATTAAGTGCACACAGTATGCCATATTATCTGATAATTGTAGGAAATAATTCCAAAAGGAAGCTGACTGTGTAAAGCCACATAAAACAAAACAATGTACAATGTACAGTTGAAGTCAGAATTATTAGCCCCCCTGAATTATTATTCCCAATGTTTATTTTTTCCTCAAAATTTCTGTTTAAAGGAGAGCAGATTTTTTTCAGAACATTTCTAAACATAATAGTTTTAATAACTCATCTCTAATAACTGATTTATTTTATCTTTGCCATGATGACAGTAAATAATATTTAACTAGATATTTTTCAAGACACTTCTATACAGCTTAAAGTGACATTTAAAGGCTTAACTAGGTTAATTAGGTTAACTAGGCAGGTTAGGGTAATTAGGCAAGTTATTGTATAATGATGGTTTGTTCTGTAGAATATCGAAAAAAAGTATAGCTTAAAGGGGCTAATAATTTTGACCTTAACACGGTTATTAAACATTTTTAAACTGCTTTTATTCTAACCAAAATAAAACAAATAAAACTTTCTCAAGAAGAAAAAATATTATCAGACACACTGTGAAAATTTCCTTGCTCTGTTAAACATAATTGGAGAAATATTTAAAAATGAAAAAAAAAATCAAAGGGGGGCTAATAATTCTGACTTCAACTGTATATGGCAAGTTCAGTTGCTAATCAGCCGGAATCAGCTGAGATGAGGTGACGGCAACTAGCGAGACTTAGCTGTCACTCAAGTGGCCACGCCCTTAAGTATGCAGACTTAATATAACTTAATAAAAACTAAATGGATGAGTTACAAAAAAATTCACCCCCTCACAGTTGTTATGAAGGGTAATATTAGCTATATGCACCAAAACCATCTTTTGTACCAGGCTGTAAACATGTTTTTTTCAGCTGTAAAATTGGCCATTTTATCATTGCAGTCAGTGAACATCTGGAGCCAGCCCCCAATTGTGAGACGATGAATTGCAATTTCAGTTACTTCCGTATTAGCTTCACGAGGGAAAGCGGGAGGTTTCCGCTTGGATACAAGTTATTATATTCTGCTATTAATACTGCTATATCCAGTATGCTACTATACAAAATAAACCAGAATTAAAATCCACAAACTGGGACTCTAGTTGTGTAATTGAAGCATCCTCGTATATAATTGTAATGACACTATGGGGCTGTAGTGATTCCAGTGGTTATGAATTACATAGTTATTTTACTTTCTTTTCTTTAATACAAACATGCACTGTTTTAAAAAGTTTTAAACTTGTAAAACTCATTCTTGAGGTGCAGCTAATCACAGAGAGTTGGAACAGATCTTTTAATCCCAGTTTCTTTGTGAATCCTGTTTTCTGGACATGCTTATGTGCATTACTTCAAAGACATGTTAATATGCACCTGTCAGCCAATTTGCTGCTACGTTACATTGCAAGGGGCTCAAAATCGCTGAGATTTGGATCCTATTTTAACATCAGAACATAAAAAAAGAGACTTGTCATGTTTATATTACTCCAATATGCATCTAATAGACACAGTTCTGTCCAAACAGCTTCCAAAAGTTGATTTTGCATCATTGGTGCCCTTTAAATCATTTAAAAATGAAACATTCTTGATCTGAAATACTTTAATATGTACCCTTAGCCACCTTACAGATTTACTAAAACACTGACCCCTACACTGACACAGAAAGTCTAGCCCTTTATGCATGTATTATGAAAGCTTCAGCCACAATTTTTTTCAAATGTGTGTTTTTTTACAGGCCTTTTTTTCAAGTTACATAAATGTCCAATCCAGTAGACTATATGCCTCTACATTACATAAAATGGTAGGAAATCAATGTAAAATGTAATAATTATCATACAATTGTATTCAGTGGTAAATCCATGGACACCAATTTAATGCTTTGAAAAACATTTTAACATATTAACACAAATTGTAACATTGTATAGGACTAGCAACCTGAACATGTCTTTTGAATGGTCAGTTCAACTACATGACACTGAGCAAATTATAGGCTGTAGGACAATTTGCAAAGCATCCAGGGCATAGTTGCACAAATCACATGCAGATGTGTTTGATGAATATAATGTTTTTTTTTGTATTATAAAATAAGGTAGTGCTGTCGCCTCACAGCAAGAAGGTCGCTGGTTCGAGCCTCAGCTGGGTCACTTGGCGTTTCTGTGTGGAGTTTGCATGTTCTCCCTGCGTTCGCGTGGGTTTCCTCCGGGTGCTCCGGTTTCCCCCACAGTCCAAAGACATGCGGTACAGGTGAATTGGGTAAGCTACAATTGTTCGTAGTGTATAAGTGTGAATGAGTGTATGTGGATGTTTCCCAGAGATGGGTTGCGGCTGGAAGGGCATCCACTGCGTAAAAACGTGCTGGACAAGTTGGCGGTTCATTCCGCTGTGGCGACCCCGGATTGGTAAAGGGGCTAAGCTGAAAAGAAAATGAATGAATGAATGATGAGTTAAGGCGCACGCTAATCATGAACTAACTTTAGCTACAACACAGTCACAAGAGTTCATGTTGGAATAACAGCTACCTTAATTACTTGTTAATACATGTTGTTAATTAATGCGAACGCAGGGAGAACATGCAAACTCCACACAGAAACGAGGCTTGAACCAGCGACCTTCTTGCTGTGAGGCGACAGCACTACCTACTGCGCCACTGCGTTGCCCGCCTTAACTTATAATTAAATCATAATAAAGTAATGTTTAGTTCACATATTAAACCACATTATTCATGTACTGTTATTGTAAACTGTCACCCAGGTTTCTTACAATTGCAAGATAGTGTGAATTTTAAACTAAAGTTTTGGATTCGTAATCTAAATTATGCAATGGAATGCACCTCAAGCAATGTATTTTACGTTTCACAAAAATATATATACATATTCCCAATGAGCCTGTGTTGTGATTTTCGACTTTTATGGGCTGATTGTTTACACACCCTGTGGACACACATCAGTGTTCAAAGACAATGTAAAAGTGAGTTTTGCATAATAGGTGCCCTTTAAAATGTGCCAACAGTTTACTGAAGGAAATTACAAAAGAGAAATTTAATTAAAAACAGATTTGCTCCAAAAATAAGTGTTTCAAACACACTGCGTTTGCTTTTGGTAAATGTGCTCAAGCTCAAAGCTGCTCTGCATTAATAGTCTATAAGCAGTCTAAAAAATTAATTTCCCGAGACCCAAATCAAAATGACTCATTAATAATCACATTTAATTAAGGATTCATCTTAGCCTCAATTATTAGAAAAAAAAAAAAAAACAAACAAAAAAAAAAAAACACCCAAAAGAGCTGGAACAGCACAGTACCAGTAGACACTTGGCCTGTTTTATTGCAGACAGTTAGCATGTGGCACACACTGAATCCACAGGAAGTCTGCATTTCAGCAAGGTGTACGACCCCCTGTCAACATCCACCAGCTCTGTGCTGAAATACCTTTTAAAAGTCACCCTTTATGTGCATCAGTGCATTTCAGACTGAAGAATGGCTACTCAGTCTAATGCCTGAATCCTAGGAAAAAACAGAGGCACTAAACATGTGCATGTCAAGATTGGTGGGACAGGAAGGACAGAAGTGTGTGTGAGTGTGTGTTAATCTCAACAGACACAACAGACCAGAATGATTTGACCTGCTGTTATTTTGTTCGTGTGTTTCACAGGACACAATGGGGTGCGTCTCACATGCATTGGTGTCCTACTCCCTGCCTGTGTCCTGCACGTCCACCATCTGCCACTGTGTCTGCACATCACAGATAGCTGGAACCAAAATTGCTTCTTATGTCTTATCGTATAGCCCTGTTCGTTCAGCACATATTCCTATTTTTTATTCTGTTATTATTAGCTGCGTGCACGACTCTTCTGTTTGATTTGAATAACAGCTTTGCAATTTTATGTCAGAGTTGCACTTTGGATACAAACAAGCGCCTGACAAGATATGATCAACTGAGTATGAAACTTTTGCATTTGAGTTGCAAAATATGTAATCAAGATACCCGTGTATGCACAAAAAAACTGTTTAATGCTTGATTTCACATTTTTATTTATTTGTTTTTTTAGTCCATCAGAGCGAGAGAAGCCAATATTTGTCCTCAGATAAATTTATGAAAAGATTTTTTGTCTTCACAAGACAATTTCAGAACATAAATATTTAAATTTAAAACAATGAAAAAGTTTTCTTTTATCAAATGCAGGCTGATAGATCTATCACAGTTTACTGCACATCAAGCTGATTGCTCTTTGCTGATTGTACAACCAATGAAAATAAGCCCATGTTTGCTTGCATAAAGGTGCCATATGGCTTAGGTAAGTGAAAATGTTATCAGTTAATGAGAGCTGTTTTGACCATATTTAGAATGATTTTAAATATCAATGGGCTCAAAAGTTCAAGTCAGTGCCTGAATTGCGCACATACAACCTTTTTTAAAATCTTGGCATAAACTTGAACCTTTACAGTCAGGGTTTACTAGTGTACAGTGTTGGGAGTAATGCGTTACAAAAGTAATGTATTACAGTAACATATTACTTTTTCAAGTAACGCAGTAGTGTAAGGCATTACTTTTACATTTTCAGTAATATTTTACTCGGTACATGTTCAGTAACGCGTGCGTTACAACAAACCTTTCGCCCGCAAGACATTAACAAATAAAAAATACCGCAGATCTATTTTCTGTTCGTGGTGAGTGAACATACGTGTGTGTTGTCATTAATCTCCCTCTGGCTATTGGAACTTCTTTCTTTGAACGCGGAATGATTTCAGCCTGTGAGCTTGAGGTCTGGGGCTAGTGGCTTAGCCTGGTTCGCAGTAACATTAAGCCCAAACGCGCAGCGGAAAAGCGGCAAATAGATGGAAATGACAGAAGACATTCGCGAGATGGACGTACGTGCATTTGGTGTTATTTCACTGACAAATGTCGTAAGTATTACAAGTCGAGAGCGCATTCATGTAATACGAGCGAGCGAACGTGCCGGTGTGGTGAACAAAACTCCTCTCGTGCACTCAAAACACTGTCTGGGCTGCTCACGTGTGAATGATCTGCTCTCTCCGTCAGATGATGCAGACTCACTATTTGTGCCTTGTTTTTCCTCCTCTTTTTGTGCTTTTGCTCTCCAGAGATCCTCCTGTTAAATTGTTATCCCAAGAATGTTGATATGGTTTATACAGGTATATTGCTGCACTATTCACCTACAGGTTAAGGTAAATTCTATAATAAATACAAGTGTTTTTGAGAGTTAGGTATACTACTGTTTTAGGCTAGTAATATTTACAACTTGTTAATGAATGCTTCAGCATACTGTAGTATTAAGAATAGTGAATTCATAAAATGAAATACAAAGTTTACTACAGTAAAGTGTGGTGAATTTTAGTATATTATACCCTATGTTGTAAAAAAACACTACAGCATTGGGTCATTTATTATACATTACACTTGTGTTACCATAGCAACTATAGTATTACCACAACAGATTAATTGAAGTACTTTACTATAGTACATGCAGTACATGCCAGTATGTGTGTTCAGGGGCCCTGTGGAACAGCTTTTCCTCTAAATTAAGAGGATGACAGGGAAAATGTCCTGCACAATCTTATCAACAATGTGGAAAACAGCAGAGACTAGTTCACTTTATTTTAGTTGCCATGATAAAATGGGATTTATAGTGACATTTATTTGAAGAGTGAATAGTACAGTAGGCTATACAGTAATACCTTATCAAGTTTATCCATATTTTCTATCAGTTACATTTCTGCATGAGTTAGTTATATTTTAGTTTAAATGTTTTTGTTTTGATTAGTATGGTGCACCTTTTAGATGTTTAAATGTTTTTAAAATAAAACGTATTCTTTACATCCAACGTCTATTCTCTGTCTTTTAGTGTTTAAAACTGGAAATATCTCATCATATAACATACAGCCAAAAAGGTTATGGTTTATTAGATAAAAAAATTTATATGTAAGTTTATTTTAGTATTTTGGTTATTGTTAATAAACAGTGCACCAATATAAATCATATCAAAAAGCACAAAAGGAAGAGGGAACACAAGACAAAATGTGAGTCTGCATATAATCTCACTGAGCGAGTGTACTGAGAGCGCGCAAGAAAATTTGTGCGTGAGCAGTGCATATTTGAGAGAACGTTAGAATATTTGCACGCGAGCAGCGTATATTTGAGAGCTCGCAAGCAGTTTTGTCCACAGAGGCAATCGGTGCACGAGCATTATATTGAGAAAGCTATGCTCATCATGCTCACTTTGTGCATGACAGTTTTGTGTTGTGAGCCACTTGAATTTAAAGTGAACACAATAATGGCAACAATAAGAAGAGAAAAGAAATCTGCATTTTGTCATGGCATTGGAGTTTACATATAGGCCTGTTGTGTCTAATATGAATATAGTCAAGCTATTCACAGATATGGGTCAGTTGGCGTTTCCCTGTGTTCGCGTGGGTTTTCCTCCGGGTGCTCCGGTTTCCCCCACAGTCCAAAGACATGCGGTACAGGTGAATTGGGTAAGCTAAATTGTCCGTAGTCTATGAGTGTAAATGAGTGTGAGGATGTTTCCCAGAGATGGGTTGCGGCTGGAAGGGCATCCGCTGCGTAAAATTGTGCTGGATAAGTTGGCGGTTCATTCCGCTGTGGCGACCCTGGATTAATAAAGGGACTAAGCCGAAAAGAACATGAATGAATGAAAGAATATTCACAGATATTGCCAGATAACCACTTTAACTCTACCATACTTTTAACAGATCATTTGTGAATCTGACTGTCATCCTCTCCTGCATTGTCTTGAGCCTTCAGGTTGCCAGTTATATACTATATTGTTAGTAGCCTGGATAGGTCACAGTCATTATGCTACATCATATCGCTTTCTACTGGACGTAAAATGCTCTGCAGTACATTTGGTCACTTTAGAATGTTAAGTTCTAATTCTGGAGTTGTTTTGGTGAAAGTAACTAAAAAGTAATATAAGAGTAATGTAACATATTACAATTCTGAGACAGTAATATTGTAATGTAAGGGATTACTTTTAAATAACAGTAACAAGTAATCTGTAATGTATTACAGTTTAGAAGTAACTTGCACAACACTGCTAGTGTAACAGGGGCCAGCTAGCGAAGTGCTATGCAGGTAAACCTCACTCCTCTGACCTCTAAAGGTGCTCTAGCGACTGACGCTAGAGGCCATGGTCTTTAGCCTCCTTGTTAAGGCTGATTTATACTTCTGCGTCAAGCACATGCGTATGCTACTGCACAGCCTATGCATGGACGTATAGCCCTCGCTGTGGCCACCGGCGTCGCTGACGCACACTTCTCAAAAAATGTAACTACACGTCGAAACGACGCGCAGCGCAAGCTCTGTGATTGGTCAGCTTGGTAGCGCTGACGAGTGTGGAAAGTTTTGTTTTGTGATTACCTTATGATTAAAGGTGTTGCACGTCCCCCGGTTCGTGCTTCAAAATGAGCGAATTTGAGCCATTTGTACATTAAGAAAGTGTTCAGAAAAAACAAAACACCAGCGAAGAAACTCATTTAACTTTTTGTTAAATGACAATCTTTTCAACTGAAGTGGTAGAGAGGTTTATTTTAGCTAGAAGGAATGATTGAATGAAATGTAATTAAAGTTTGCTCCTGAGTTGTGTTGTAGATGAAATATAAGCTAAATTATAATTTATACTCAACAAAATGGGCATACAGAAATGTATTTAGAGTTGAGTTTTGTGGTTTTAATGTATATAAAGACAGAGGCAATACTTGATATCAGCCGCTGCAGTAAACAGATGCGTTTTATTAAGTGTAATGGTGTCCTTTTACTCCAGGAAAGAGCTGAGAGATATGACATGATGCATAAACATTACAGTTGTTTACAGGTGCTAGGAAACATTTCTCAATACTTAGGTCACTTTTGCAAAACTCTTCACACGGTGAGCACAACAGAAGTCTATGTGGGCTAAACTGAGGATCAATTATCATTGTTTTGGCACAAAATGCATTCAATGACTACATCTCTCAAATTTCATGAATTCTTTTCTCACTCAGACACAACAACTGCCAACAACCTTTGTACATACAGGACATTTTACACATGCTTACATACTGTTTTCAAAACTGTTAAACTTATGTTCAAAACAATAACATAATGCAAAACTGAATAAGACAGCAAAATTCAACAGCAATATTTTATTGAAACACATTTCAAATCTAAAAATGCAGTTTAATCAGCCAGATTAGCATTACTATTGTATCTGTATCAGTGGATGGTGTTTATACAAATTCTTGTATTTTGGAATTACTTAGGGCAAAAAATTAATAAATAAAAAAACAACATAAAATATTGACAAATTCTGCATCATGTCTGATTCATTTCAGTAACATATATTGCAGTTATAAACAATATATATATATATATATATATATATATATATATATATATATATATATATATATATATATATATATATATATATATATATATATATATATATATATATATATAGCAATTATAAACAGAGATGTGCCCTTGTTTTACACAAGAAAACACTGTAGTGGTACATGTTGTTAGCGTTTTTTAGGTCATGGTTTTGTGGGTGACAAAGTGTGTTTGTCTGCTGTCAACCTTTGTTAGTGTTCTGGAAGAATGAGTTTATTTGAGACCTGAATGAAGTGTTTTGGTAGTTGTAGTGCATTTTGAATGTAAAAATAAACTGCTTTGCCCAGCTGAAAGTCGGTTAGGAGAATTGTGTGAAGAGTTTTGCAAAAGTGACCTAAGTATTAAGAAATGTGTCCTAGCATCTGTAAAAAAAACAAAAACAAAAAAAAAACTATATACATATTCAGTAATCTATATGCATATGATGCCTCATTACAAACTTATGTGGCAGTTTTCACAATATGCATGTTAAAAAATACAATTAAACAGACTGTATGCCTTTTGGTTTGGAAATTTTACAATCCGTCTTTCCCTAAATTTTGCATTCCAACTATAATCTGTGATTAAATGACATATGGATTACCTGAGACCTCCCACATACATAGTAAGTGTAATACAAACTTCATTCATTCATTTTCTTTTCGGCTTAGTCCCTCTATCAATCTGGGGTCGCCACAGCGGAACGAACCGCCAACTTATCCAGCATGTTTTTTACAAAGCGGATGCCCATCCAGCCGCAACCCATTTTGTTTTCAAATGACACACAAACCATCACATGAATAGACATTTATAAGAACCAGTTGATGACTGATGTGCTTAAAGTAAAACACTATGACAACTTCTTCTCCATTTATCATAATGACTTACTGTAAGCCTTTTTTGTTCAGTGTTACACTTACTGACAGTACATAGGCCTACAAAAGAGCATTGTAAAATATTTCAGAATATTGTTTTTATACAAAACACAGATACATGGTACCAAATATATTTGACTGTATTTTTCCCTACAAAAACAGTGTACACAGTTCATCCCAATCAACACAAATATGCACATAACATGATCTATAAATACCAACAACAGAAGGATTTACAGAATACAGTTACAGTAATTGTGTGGATTTCGGTCATACACTTTCCATCCCCAGACAGAAAAAAAGTCCTCAATAGGATTGAGAAATGGAGAATATGGATGGAGATAAACAACTAAAAACTGTGGGTGGGCAGTGAGCCAGTTATAAACCAGATGAGCTCTGATTTCTTAATTGCGATTATGTGTGACAGGTGTTTACCTATGTGATGAGTAGTATGCAAAGTAGGGCAACTGACTTTACAATTTTGAATGACAGTGTGTTCCTTGTGAAAACAAGAGATTTTCTGCATGAAAATTGTGCCAAATGCAGAGAATTGTGTGTAGTGTTTTGAAAAAAAGTGTGTTTTAAATCTGCAATTTGAGTGTAAAGCAGGAATTGTGCTTGTAGTGTCACAAAAACGCAAGAGACCCAAATGCAAGTGAATGCAAGTTGATTTATTAAACAGGGATAACAGGAAATAATAGCTGGTCTGGAATCACCAGATATCGAGGGAAGGGGTAGAGCAATGATGCATCTCTCAAGGAAATCGACAACGCTTAACAGCGATAATAATGTTCTTTAGAGCAACGAACCGCCAACTTATCCAGCATGTTTTTTACACAGCGGATGCCCTTCCAGCCGCAACCCATATCTGGGAAACATCCACACACACACTCATTCACACTAATACACTACGGACAATTCAGCCTACCGAATTCACCTGTACCGCATGTCTTTGGACTGTGGGGGAAACCGGAGCACCCGGAGGAAACCCACGCGAACGGAGGGAGAACATGCAAACTCCACACAGAAACGCCAAGTGACCCAGCCGAGGCTCGAACCAGCGACCTTCTTGCTGTGAGGCGACAACACTACCTACTGCACCACTGCATCGCCTAATACAAACTTATATAAACTTAAAATTATTGTAATATCATTAGGAAATGTTGTGGCCAATAAAATGATTCATATTAATGATTCTGTGTGAATTGTCAGTGTCTGTGTTTTGTTCCGATTGACCTGTGTTTCTCTGGGATTTTACAGCTATGCCTAGGTAAATCCAGGTTTTCATTTAATGCTCCATTTACAAAGCTGAATTATGTTTGCCTTTGAGGCATTAAATAAATTAATAATAATAAAACATGACTAAACTAAGTGGTGTTCTATCCATTGTAATTGGATTCCAGACTCAGAGACAGGAATATTGTAATCAAGGGTAGACATTTTCAGTCCTGGAGAGCTGCAGTCCTGCAGAGATTTGCCCCGACACAATCAAACACACCTGAACAAGCTAATCATGGTCTGGGTGATACTAGAAAGACACAGGATAGTGTGTTTTTACTGTAAGGCCAGATCAAAATGTAAAGTAAGTGACACTGGAGACACATTGGAAACACAGGATATTACAGTTTTTTACGATTGCTTACACACTAAAATTAAACTTTTCCCACAATTAGCAAAACCTTACACTCAAGGAGCAAAACACAAGGCTAGATCTGCACAACTGTAAGCACATTGTCAGCTTCACACTTTTTGCAAAACATTACACAGTGATGCAATTTCAAAGCAAAGGCTTTCAAACGAACACACACATGAACCATGGGTTAAACACAGCCATCAGGTGTGCACACACACTGCTGCAAAATTGTAGACACCAATCAGCTGTAACCACAATAAAAAAAACAATAGGTATAAATAGGTATTAGTCTTCAATAAATGTGTTTACAGTAGTATAGCTTTAAATATTAGTCTTCAATAAATATGTTTTACAGGAGCTATAAATATTAAACTTTAATAAATATGGAAGGCAATGTCGCAGTATGGAAAGAGGAAGCACGAAAGGGAGGAAGATTGGTAAACAGAAGACAGGGGATGGGAATTTTTTTTTTTTTTTTTTTTACATTTTTTTCTTAGTTGTTTACACACAATTATTTGTATTTCACACACAATGACTACAACATGTAACTGATGCACCAACCCCCTGAACCGATTCTGCTAAACTACAAGCACAATTCCTGCTTTACACTCAAATTGCAGGTTTAAAACACACTTTTTTTCTAAACACTACACACAATTCTCTGCATTTGGCACTATTTTCTTGCAGAAAATCTCTTGTTTTCACAAGGAACACACTGTCATTCGAAATTGTAAAGTCAGTTGCCCTACTTTGCATACTAACTAATCACATAGGTAAACACCTGTCACACATAATTGCAATTTAGAAATCAGAGCTTATCTGGTTTATAACTGGTTCACTGCCCACCCACATTTTTTAGCTGTTTATCTCCCTCTGTATTCTCCATTCCTCAATCCTATTGAGAATTTTTTTTTCTGCCTGGGGATGGAAAGTGTATAACTGAAATCCACACTTTTTTTTTTTACTGTAACTGTATTCAGTAAATACTTCTGTTGATGGCATATGTATACCATGTTATGTGCAACTTTGTGTTGGTTGGGATGAACACGTGTACACCGTTTTTGTGGGAAAAATACAGTCAAATATATTTGGTACCGTGTATTTGTGTGTTTTGTATAAAAACAATATTCTGAAATATTTTACAATGCACTTATGTAGGCCTATGTACTGTCTGTAGTAAGTGTAACACTGAACAAAAAAAGGCTTACAGTAAGTCATTATGATGAATGGAGAAGAAGTGGTCATAGTGTTTTACATTACAGTTTGTCCCAATTGTTTACTCACATTTTCTGAAAGCATGTCTCATATTGTCAGAACTCTACACACAAATCACAAAACACACACACATTGGGCAAAACCCTTCAATTCTCCTGCAAAATGAAACTTTACATTCAAAACAATGTGATTTCTTCACAAAATGGTATTTTGTTTTCAAATGACACACACAAACCATCACATGATTAGACATTTATTAGAACCAGTTGATGACTGATGTGCTTAAAGTAAAACACTATGACCACTTCTTCTCCATTTATCATAATGACTTACTGTAAGCCTTTTTTGTTCAGTGTTACACTTACTACAGACAGTACATAGGCCTATATAAGTGCATTGTAAAATATTTCAGAATATTGTTTTTATACAAAACACACAAACACACAGTACCAAATATATTTGACTGTATTTTTCCCCACAAAAACAGTGTACACAGTTCATCCCAACCAACACAAATTTGCACATAACGTGATCTACAAATACCAACAGAAGGATTTACAGAATACAGTTACAGTAATTGTGTGGATTTCGGTCATACACTTTCCATCCCCAGGCAGAAAAAAAGTCCTCAATAGGATTGAGGAATGGAGAATATGGATGGAGATAAACAACTAAAAACGGTGGGTGGGCAGTGAACCAGTTATAAACCAGATGAGCTCTGATTTCTAAATTGCGATTATGTGTGACAGGTGTTTACCTATGTGATGAGTTAAGCCTAGTTCACACTACAGGATTTTAAGCATCGGCAGATCGCTATGCAGTTCACACTACATGACTCGATTTTGTGTCTTTTACAGTTTTTTTCTGAATGCTTAAGCACATTTTTTGTAACTATTGGCTATTTTTGCAAAACTCTACACACTAATAAGCAAACCCTTCACCAAATATGCAAAACAGTTTAGTTCTCTTGCAAAAGCTAATAAACCTTGCTTAACTCTTCAAACCTTCGTAAAAATGGTATTTTTGTATCAAACATTTAACACAAGCCATCACATTAATAAGCACACAATGCTCCAACTACACACTGATGGAATGAATAAAAACTACATCTGGCTTTTGCTTTAAAAACAGCTTCTCAACTGATCTTTAAAAAGGAGTTTGCCGCCAATGTAGAAGCTTTAAAAAATAATGAAGAGTGAAAAGACTAAACAATTATGTGATTTGTTTCAAGAATATGCCTTTATTTAACCCCTTACAGAGTTTCTATTTGATGTCTGCACATTATGTTGTTCTTTTTTTGTCAAGTTATTTTATATATATTTTTTTTGTTGTTTGTTGGTTTATTTGTATGTTTGTTTGTTTTGTTTGTGTGTAAATTTATGGCTTTATATTTGATTCGCTGTATGACATGTCTCAGTCAGTGTGTGCAAGATTATGTTTGAATTGAGTTTGGCCTAAATTGTTGTGTTTTTGAAAGGCAAATATAAAAAAAATTATAAAGAAAATAAAGAAAAACGTTTGGCTTTTGCTAGGCTAGGCTATGTCAGTTTGAGGTCATACCTTTCTCATAGTTCTGTAAACATACAGGGATGCAAACTTCAAGTACTGGTATTTTAACACAAGAGTTTTTCCAAATCAAAACACAAAATAGTAATTTCACTGAGAAAAAAAAAAAATCAGACTACATCGTGTCGTCTCTCTGGGTCAGGCCACAAAATTTCATCTACATCACATGCAATGTCCTCTAGTCCAAGGCACCGGGGAAAGTATCTGATTGCAAAGTGAACTAATTATCTAAATCAGTTTTCACATGTGACAGTGTGCCAGACAGTTGGCAAAATAGTGTAAATAATAGCCAGACATGTGTATAGTTTTGCTAAGAGTGTGTTGATCATTTGGAAATTTAGTGTAAAGCAGTGAGTTGAGTTTACAGTTCTACAAAAAGAGTGCTGTGCAGTGGATTGTACCTACAATTTTGAAAAGTGTGTTACAAAATTGCAAACTTAGTGCAAAGCAGTGTTTGTGCTTTCAATTTTGCAAACTCAGTGAGTGGTTTTGCTATAAGAATTAATCGTTTTATAAATTGTGCTATAAGAATCTCGGTTAGAGTTTAAGCATTCAGAACAAACTGTAATCACTGTGGTGTTCACACTACGCGACACGTAAATGATCCTCAAGAGGGGGGTCACACACTACATGATCTGACAACAACTTGTTCGCCAACAGTTTAGTCAAGCTACCAAACCACAGCCAATGAAATTTTGAGGGAGGAGTCGTCAGAAAAAGCTGAACACTATTGGCTGCTTGTGTGCTGATTACATCACTGACTTTTAAGGGAGCATTTAAAAACATCATCAGTCAGCTGATGCATCAGCGGATCAATCACTCATCTGCAAAGTTCAAGTGGAAAGATACACAGAGTGTTTTTAATTTTTGGAATTTTATAACTCTTTGAAATAAAACTAACATAACACTCTGACGTTTTCTAAATATCTGTGTGTCTTTCTAACATTATTATTTTTTTTTAAATTACAAAACAGTAAAGAACTAAGCATTTCTACCTTTAATTACCATATTGGTCAAAACGACTGCATGCATATCTGCTACTTTTCGCTGTGACTTTATATATGCATCTATTTCTTTACCTCGCAACTTCCTGCTAAAATAAACAAAACTTTCTGACAGCAAAAACATAAATCTACTTCAGATATATATTTCAAAACAGCATATACTGTGCCGCGAAATAGCTCCTGTTTGAAAGTGAAAATGAAAGCAAGCCTCAGACCTTTGCATGTTCTAGTATCTTAACTACATATTTATAGGCTGTATTACCAAAAAAGATAATATTTTTAGGATAATGCTGTCATAAAATATGATGACAGACATTCAAAGCTTAATTTTAATATCACAATAGAAGTTTTGAATATAAATATGATGTGAGAAAGGTCAGAATGACCAGTATGGTAATTCTAGTTCCACTGTTAATATAGCCCACTCTCGTGTCCGTGTTAACACAGAATGAAGCGAGTGCATGGATCCCCATTTTGGCCAATCACAGACGTTTCTGTTCAGCTCCTGAACACACAGCCATTTAGCTCATGCTGATATGCTCTCTCATTGGCTGCAGCTCGTCACTACATCTGACCACACGTGGGGTCGAGTCGGCCGACTGCTCTGGAATATTTAGCATGCTAAATATTGGATTTCCGTCTGCGAGGTGTCGGCGACGCTTCAGCGAGCTTCTTTGACGCGTTGTACAGTAGTTCACACATAAAGCCGTGCACCCGCAGACTTTCCCCCGATCACAGCCCGATCTGTCGGCGAGCTCGTTAACTTCCAAATCGGGCTCTAATCAGGCTTAAAATCCTGTAGTGTGAACTAGACATTAGTATGCAAAGTAAGGCAACTGACTTTACAGTTTTGAATGACAGTGTGTTCCTTGTGAAAACAAGAGATTTTCTGCATGAAATTTGTGCCAAATGCTGAGAATTGTGTGTAGTGTTTTGAAAAAAAAGTGTGTTTTAAATCTGCAATTTGAGTGTAAAGCAGGAATTGTGCTTGTAGTGTCACAAAAACGCAAGAGACCCAAATGCAAGTGAATGCAAGTTGATTTATTAAACAGGGATAACAGGAAATAATAGCTGGTCTGGAATCACCAGATATCGAGGGAAGGGGTAGAGCAATGGTGCATCTCTCAAGGAAATCAACAACGCTTAATAGCGGTAATAAAGTTCTTCAGAGCAACAGATCCAGAGGGGAATCTCTCACGGATATCAACTATGCCAAACAGCGGTAGCAGTTCTTCAGAGCAGCAATTCAAAGTGAATATCTTGTGAGTGTCATCAGTGCAAACAGCGGTAACAATACTTCAATGAAACCAAGCCGTGCTGACAAGTCCAAAAGCAACAGTCTCTATGATCACTCACCACCAGCGGATTCAGCGGGAAAAGCCTAACAGGAACAGACACAGACGTGAACAACAACGAACTGACAACATGAGATACAAAGGCTAAACAGATATAGGTGCAGTAATGCGCTGCACCTGTGGTGTGCTGATAGGCAGCTGAGCACATGACCGCCCAGCTGACGACATGTAAACACAGACAGCCACGCGGTGAAAAGATACCCAAACAAACACACCCACACACATACATACATACACACACACGCAAGAGGAACAGACAGATCCACAACCGTGACATGTAGTTTAGCAGAATTGGTTCATGGGGTTGGTGCATCAGTTACATGTTGCAGTCATTGTGTCTGAAGTACAAGTAATTGTGTGTAAACAACTAAGAAAAACTGTAAGCACATCCGTGATCAACTGTTTCTTATTAATGTTTATTTATGTGATGGTTTGTGTGTGTAATTTGAAAACAAAATACCATTTTGAGAAGAAATCACATTGTTTTGAATGTAAAGTTTCATTTTGCAGGAGATTTAAAGGGTTTTGCCCAATGTGTGTGTGTGTTTTGATTTGTGTGTAGAGTTCTGACAATATGAGACATGCTTTCAGAAAATGTGTATAAACAATTGGGAAAACCTGTATGTATATTGAAATGTATACATCACCAGAAAGCTGAATAAATACGTTTTACATTTGTAGTATGGTTTGTTAGGATAGGGCAATATTTAGCTATCAGTCTATCACTGTTTAGTGAATACAGTATATGTTCATGTACTTTATAGCAATACCTCTCAAACCCTAATTATATCAGTATTACAGTAATCAGTTAGAAATGATACGGGTGTTTAAGATTGAGATTAGCAGTGTGTAATTGAAGCACACCGGTTTATCTCAAATGAAGCATGTGTGTTTCGAACGGTGTTAAAATTGTGTTTTGTTATATTGTTGTAAGGTTTTGAATGAAGTGTTTCATTTAGCAAAATAACTGATGTGTTCTGCTGTTTGTGAATGTGTGAATTGTGTGTAGTGTTTTGACAAAATGAGCCTTAATTTCAAAATTGTGCTTAAGCAATCATAAAAAAACTGTAAAGGAGTGAGTTGTGGAGTAATCTTTGTAGAATTGAGGTACTGTAAGGCTTGTCTTTGTTTTTGTAAGTTGTCATTCACATTGGTGACCAAATAAATTGTAAGGTTTGGCACTGAATGTGGAGATAGGGAACATGGGTGACCTAATGTGGGCGTTTGTGTTTAAGGGTTGAAAGAACATAATCACCAGGGAATTATAATAATGTATGAGAAGTTATGGATTTTTTTTAAAGCAAAGAAAACTAGTCAGACAAAATCGATAATGCTTCTGTATTAAAGATAAAGATAAGTGCAGCATTTTCCCAGAGACGGGTTGCGGCTGGAAGGGCATCTGCTGCGTAAAAATGTGCTGGATAAGTTGGCGGTTCATTCCGCTGTGGCGACCCCAGATTAATAAAGGGACTAAGCCGACAAGAAAATGAATGAATGAATGATAAGTGCAGCATTCTTAAAACCACCATGACATAATGACTATACAATAATTAAAAACCATCACATAATGATTATACAATAAAAGCAAGCAAATATGTGTGGTTTAAAAGGGATTAATAAAAACTGCCAACATTCCAACAGCCTCAAACCCCACCCACTTCTATAACAATGCATGTGTATTACTGAAGTAAAGTGTGATAGGTTTATCCCTGTAAAAGCTCAGGTTCACCAGGAGGGGGCACCCACGTTTCCATCTATGCGTCCGTAGCTGAATCATAAAGAAGCAGTATTCAGTATGAGATTAGCTGCATTGTAAACACAACTGGGGCCTGTTTCAGTAAGGAGGTTCAACCAACTCGGAGTTTAAACTTGAACTCTGAGTTGATTTACCGAGAGATTAAAAACTCCGTTTTCGGTTTTTAGAATAGCTGATCTGGGTTGGGTCAATCAACTTTGAGTAGACTAACTCAGAGTTAAGCTATAAAACTATAAAAAGGCATTATCAAAGGAGTGCAGATATTACAAGTTCTCCAGCTGAACTTGATGTGCTCATGCAAAGTTATAGCAAATATGACCATATATTTTAAAAAGCAACACCACTGCACATCTATTGGCCATAATTTTAAAGTTATTTCAGATGTAATTGCATAAAATTACATAAAATAAGCTAGTGCATTTCTACAACAAATTTGACAAAACAAGAATGCATGTAACCTTAGCTTAATGTTTAGTGGAAATGTTTAATTTAAGGTTCCCACTTTTACACATGTTGATCAGTTTTAATAGATTTAAGTGCACTTGTGCGTCTGCCTTTTTTATTGTTAGAGTGGTAGAGGATGATAGTTTTTAAAATAGTTTTTAGAAGGAGTAATAATCCCATTAATTTAGTTAGTAGCCTAACGTTACATGTGCCTGTGGAAGGTCAGTGAATTTAAGCTAATTAATTATTAAAAAAGGACAAACTATTCTCGTACGTGACTTTGTTCTTTGTGTGACTGAAATGTATTAGCTATGTTTCCATCCATAAACGCAAATTAAATTTATGTGCAAAACTGGAATATCGCATAAAAGATGTGCGAGTAAAGCAGCGTTTCCATCCAACGAGTCAAAGAGAACAAAATCGTCACTTCCTGATTATCTGGCGCCAAATATCAATACTAAAAACAGAGTTTACTGCGGTAGAAGAAGCTGTGTCAATCTTTTCTTTATTTAATAAATTACTTGTGCCTCAGAAGACAATACCGACACACAATGAACACGTGGTGGCGTTTGAGACGCACATGAGACGCGGAGAACAGGCGCTCTTGACACGCTCTCTGAAGGTAATTCATAATATAATAATACTGAAACGGTTAAGGCGTTTTAGAATGAACAAAACAACATTTCAGATGTTTTACAACGTGCTCAACCTGCTGGTTTGTCCATTCACACACATTTTCATCATCGTATGATCTCTTATAACAAACCTTTGTAATGCGTATACTGGAATTTGTTCAGTAAAAGTGTTCCCATTGTATTTTATGCGTATCTTTTCTTTCTAATAAAAAGTTTCTCCTACTCAGTTATGAACATATGTTTATTATGGCTATTTTCAAAAGTTATGTGCATCTTGGCGTTTCCATCAACCAGTTTTTTTATGCGCATGTCCAAAATGCACATTAAAATAGGTGTGTGGAAACGTAAGTCTAAGATGAGAAATACCGCTTCGTCTTTAAAAAAGGGGAGGAGACCAACAGAAACTCAGAGTTTGGAGAATAAAACCTGCTCCTGACCAGGTTAGGTTTACAGAGTAAGTTACCATGGTAACTGACTCTGAGTTAAAGTTACCTCTCTTTTAAAAACAGGCTTGACTTACCCTGCTTTCTCGAGTTTGACAAACCTGCCATTTTGAAACAGAATACCCAGCGTTTCTCTCATTTCAGGGTTAAAATACTCTGAGTTTTCACTTAACCTCCTTTCTGAAACAGGCCCCTGCAGATACTGTTGTCCTAAAAAACTAAAAAAAATATATAAATAAAAAGTCTTACACATACCTTAGGAACGGTATAACAGATAATTTTGGCGGTTTTAGAACCTTGGCTTTTCCAAACCGCGGCATACCTTGAAAACGGTTATCGTCCCATGCCTAATATATATCATAAGCATAATTGCATAACTGAGTACACCCCAATTTGAAAATGAATATTTTTATCCATTTCAATGTGAATATAAGCAACTTTTGGTATTTTAGTGCATTTAAACTAAACAGATTTATTAAACATATATTTATTAAAATAATATTTTAGTCACCAAACATATTGAGAAATTGAAAGATAATACAATTAAATTCAAGCTAAATATTGCAAAAAAATTACAACCTACAAAATTGCAACAAATTTTTTATTTAAATTTTTTTGCTTCTTGATTTTCCCTCTTTTTTAAATTTGTATTTAATATTTTTCTATAACATAAATTTGGGGCGAGGCAGTGGCGCAGTAGGTAGTGTTGTCGCCTCACAGCAAGTTCTCCCTGCGTTTGCGTGGGTTTCCTCCGGGTGCTCCGGTTTCCCCCACAGTCCAAAGATATGCAGTACAGGTAAATTGGGTAGGCTAAATTGTTCGTAATGTAGCGTGGCGACCCCTGATTAATAAAGGAACTAAGCCAAAAAGAAAATGAATGAATGGATATAAATTTGGGTGTACTAGTTTTTGGATCGTTATCATAAGTTATTTTGTTAGATTTGGCTTCAGTACTGACCAATCTAATGTATATGCACAAATATAATATTGTATAGCTTCCTAATAAAAATATTATTTTAAAAGATAGATTTGTAAAGGAGGCGATGCAGTGGCGCAGTAGGTAGTGCTGTCGCCTCACAGCAAGAAGGTCGCTGGTTCGAGCCTCGGCTGGGTCAGTTGGCGTTTCTGTGTGGAGTTTGCATGTTCTCCCTGCGTTCGCGTGGGTTTCCTCCGGGTGCTCCGGTTTCCCCCACAGTCCAAAGACCTGCGGTACAGGTGAATTGGGTGGGCTAAATTGTCCGTAGTGTATGAGTGTGATTGAGTGTGTATGGATGTTTCCCAGAGATGGGTTGCAGCTGGAAGGGCATCCGCTGCGTAAAACATATGCTGGATAAGTTGGCGGTTCATTCCGCTGTGGCAACCCCAGATTAATAAAGGGACTAAGTGTACTTGTATATGCTGAGCACTGTATATGAGAAACAGGAAATTGTTCACATTAGTATCAGATTTGTACCAAAATTGGAATTTAAAATGAAGTCAATACACAAGCAAAGCAAACACTCATATAAAAGCACAAACATAAAACAGTGCAGAAATAAATATAAATCAGGGAATGAACAGCTAGACAGAATGTAGATTTTAAAAGTAGCTACTGACTTTACTTCTGACATCATCTGCAATCTGCTTCCAGCTGTGGGTTGCATAATAGCAGAACACCATCTCATCATGTTCTGAGTAAACGCTTGACTCCAGCAATCTGACAACTCTGTTTAGTTTATATGCAATGCTACCATCATCCAAAAGATTTTAGCAATGGCCATTATGGAATGTATAAAGTACTTTTTTTAAATGGCACTTGAAGTCAGCGTAATATGCTGGTATTTTAGAAAGGTCAGTAAGAAGACAGGTGTTGTTTATAGTAGTCCTTTAGTTATTGCATTTATGTTGAGGAAAACAAAAATCTTCTCTATTGAAAATTCAACATTAGCAACTCTTCTTGCCCAGAAAGCAAACACGTCTGGAAATGTTTCAAGCTAATTGCATTGACATCAGCGTTTATTATTTCTGGATTAAGTTTTGCATTGATGAATCCATCAGATGCTAAGTATGCTTTCTTGCATCCAGCTCGGTTCTGGCGAATGATTTGTGCAGTGCTGAAGAGCTCCATTACCTCCTCTGTTTGCATGGGGAGGAGCACGTCGCATAATCACACGAGCTCTCTCGCTAATGCTAATTTACTGCCGGTGAATGATGGCCTTTCAGGTGGAGTGCTTTGAAGTAGCCCACTATCTATTAAGTCTTCGCCTTGCCGCATAAATCGAGTTCATAATGAATGGAGAAGACGTGAAAACAAGTAAATGGAAAAGGAAAACAGAACCAGGAGGGGAACGGTTGCTTCAGGAATATGATCAGGTTGCTGCTGGTCACAAATGGATGCTGGGTGATTGACTGGATGTGGCGTACACTAAAAATATCCTGTGCTGTTCTTCAGGGAGGCTTCATATAGATAGATAATGGTGACTATTTTCTGACTGTTCTGTAAACCCTGTGAACCTTGTAAATTCAGTATACTCTGTGAACTGTGATGGAGGTTCAACATTTGCTCACAGTTTCAGTACATTTAAAGCCTCAAAAAAGAAGACAAAAAAAGACAATGAAATAAAATCAGCAGCCGTACCCAGGCATCATTTTACCTGTAGTAGGTGAACAAAGTCCGTTTTTAGCACACAAAATTGCTCTTTTTATTATTACAGTTGAACCACTAAACACCTGTTTGTTTGTTTGTTTTTTTCTTTTCTGCACTTCGAATATCAGTGTCTGTGGAGATTAAGGGAGCTCTATTATCCTCTATCTAAAAAAACATCTTAATTTGATTCCAAAGATGAAAGTAGGCCTCAGCGGATTGACATTTTAGATTTTGGGTGAACTCACTCTTTAACACAAAAATCTGTTTTAATGTATTCAGGTCTTTTGTACAGTCTCTTATTTGATTAAAAAAAGGTGAAAACACAAGGTTTTGTTGTAAATTTTAAATTTCTACTTGTCATAAATTTAAAAATTAATTTACAGAAAATTTCAGAAAATTCTAATTGATTTAACAGGGTCCTTAAATTGAAATTAGCTTATCCTGTTTAATTTAATTGTAAACAAACAAAAAAGTTGTTTGCAATAATTCTTATCGTCTAATAAACACGTGGAAAGCATTTCCTATTTTATGATATGCAAAAATAATAATAATAATAATAATAATAATAATAATAATTTAAAAGATGCCACCCATCCCTTTAATTTTCCACATTTCCACAGCTTTTGTATGTTTCAATTCCAAAGTAACATTGCCTACTCTTTTATGGCTCAGGAGACATAATATACTGAGTCTGACTGAATGAGTTCTCAGTTGGGTTATTACCTGTAAGGGTATGTTTAAATGAGAACAGAAAAGGATTTCTTTTTAGAAATGGATCTGTAAAAAAATCTTAAAATCACTATGCCACATCAATAGTTGGTGGTGTCACTGGCTGTTTTTCAATATGCACTCTTCAGCATTCTTGCATCGTCATGTTCTCGTGTAACGTCATCATCAACCGCCAAAACTCAAGACCTCAAAAACAGAGGATGCGCGAAAGTTCCCGGATGTGTTCTTGGTATCGAGGATCCGTCGATGCAGACTTGAGCACTGAACTTGCTCTAGAAGTCCCAGAAGTCATTGCGGCTGAATAAAGGAGGTGCACTGCAAAAAATGCTTTTCTTACTTAGATTTTTGGTCTTCTTTCTAGTCTAAATATCTAAAATTCTTATATCAAGAAGCATTTTCTAGGCAAGCAAAACATATTGTCTTGTTTTCAGAAGTAATATACCAATATCAAGTGAGTTTTTTCTTAAAATAAGCTAAATAATCTGACAATGGGGTAAGCAAAATAATCTTATGAGAAGAAAAACAAGATTATTTTGCTTACCCCATTGGCCAATTATTTTGCTTGTTTCAAGGAGGAAAATCTCACTTAATATTGGCTTAAAACAAGACTATATGTTTTGCTTGTCTAGAAAATTCTTCTTGATTTAAGAATTTTTAGATATTTGGACTAGAAACAAGAAAAAAATCTAAGCAAGAAAATATTTTTTTGCAGTGTGGGAAGCACAACATTTTCTATAGATTTATTATTAAAGTTCAGAGATTTATCTCAGGAGTTTACCTAAATGAGACAGTCAAAGTACACATTACCATGAAAATCTTATTAGAGATTATTTGCTGAAATTAGTATTAAAATCAGTTTTATTTGTATTGTGCAACATATATTTGTAAGGTTTTTTGTTTTTTCTTATATATTGAAAAGGGGAAAGACAAAAAATGTTGTATGAATGCTGTAATGTTTAAATAATTTTCCATTAAAAATATGTGAAAGTCATGTGACCATCAGGAAGAATGCAGCATCTCATTTCTCACAGGATGCGTTCTCGGTTCTCGCGGTCTTTCAAGTTTGTTCTTTCAAGGTAACCAGTCAAGACCCATCTCCACGAGAACGAGTTCTCTGCGTTCTTGGAATTAAGAAACACCCATTATGTAATGTACTTTGACATTGTTGTTTAGGTTGTAAAGTACTCAAACATGTATAGAAAACAATTTATTATGTAGCTTTCACAGACAAAATAATACTTTTGTTTCTAACTTTTTAAATGTTTATGTTTCAGACCTCTAAAACATGTATATGAACAACCAAACATGCACACAATCATTTTCCAGTTTTGGTTATAAAAATTGTTGTGTAATAATTTATCAGATTGTTCAGAGTTATCTGATTGTTATAAAGGTTTCAGTGTTCCTGATTAAATAGAAGAAGATTATTAGTTTTACAGTCACATTGAAATTCAATTCAATTCAATTCACCTTTAATTGTATAGCGCTTCTACAATGTAGATTGTGTCAAAGCAGCTTCACATAGAAGATTATAGTAAATTGAAACAGTGTCAGTCTAGTTTTCAGTGTTTAAGTACAGTTCAGTGTGGTTTAATATTCACTACTGAGAGT
Source organism: Danio kyathit (assembly GCA_903798195.1). NCBI lineage: Eukaryota > Metazoa > Chordata > Actinopteri > Cypriniformes > Danionidae > Danio > Danio kyathit. Next base: position 18,750,551 of record LR812537.1, on the reverse strand, counting down.
CCAAACACTAAAGAGCAAATCCATCGATGCGCAGCTCTACAGATCCCGAACCATGCAAGCCAGTGGCGACAGCGGCGAGGAAAAAACTTCACCAATTGGCGAACGTGAAGAATTAAAAAACCTCGAGAGAAACCAGGCTCAGTTGGGCACGACCATTTCTCCTATGGCCAAACGTCTTGTGCAGAGCTGCAGTCTAGGCGCCGGAGGCTGGAGAATGCTGAACCTCAGCGAAGACTTGTCTGTCCCTGGAGCGTCACAGGAATCAGTCTTATGCTCTCCACTCCTCAATGACCACCACAGCAGCTGCTCAGGATACGGCCTGGTCCAGGATTATGAAAACCTCTGGATTATCTTGTCGCTGGTCTTGGATCGCATCAGTGGCGCTGCATAGTCTGAGGACCTCGGGATGAGTACCCCCAGGTGGAAATAGAGAATGAAGAGAATAATTAGCGTAGCTGCTGTTCATAGTGTATATAAACAAGATGCAAAAACCTGCGTGGGGCACACTGATGCATCATACCACTAAGTGATGCACTGAGTGTATGCTTTGCTAAAAAGATAGGTCTTTAATCTAGTTTTGAATTGCGAAAGTGTGTCTGAGCCTTGGACATTATCAGGAAGGCTATTCCAGAGTTTAGGAGCCATAAATGAGAAGGCTCAACCTCCTTTACTCGACTTTGCTATTGTAGGTAGGCTACTACCAGAAGCCCTGAGTTTTGAGATCTTAAAGACTGGGTTGGATTGTAGCGAGACAGAAGGTTGGTTAGATAAACAGGAGCTAGATTATTTAAAGCTTTATAGGTAAGAAGCAATACTTTAAAATCAATACGAAACTTAACAGGCAGCCAGTGAAAGGACGATAAAATTGGGGTGATATGATCATATTTTCTAGACCTGGTAAGAACTCTGGCTAAAGTCAGCTAAATACATATACTTTATTGACTTTGCACATCTCAGGTGATTTGTAATTTTGATGAGAGATGCTTGATAAATATTACATTACAATCTCCAGCTCTGGTGATTTTGTGACAAATAAGAGTGCAGTTTGAGATTTTGCCAACATTTCCTTGAAAGTCTAGAAAGACTTGTTCTTTTTTTTTTATAGATTCAAACTCAGAGAAGCAAGAGATAAACATTAGTCTCATAACTGCTCTCTAGGAAAAACATCTAAGTTTTATTATTATTTTCTTTCTGTGGTTCTAGTTTTTAATATCTTCTGAAGCATTACCTGAATCTCCAGTAAAGTAGCCATTACAATACTACTGGGTTTTGGCTTTCATCTGTTTATACAGCGACTGCTTGCTGAGCAGTGGCAGTGAAACAAGCAGATTAATTAGAAACCCCCTCCAGCCTCAACATGCGCTCCTTCAAGTGCTCCATCAAGAGGGCAGACCTGCTCTGCTGTTCTCCACTAAACTTCATCTCGGGGGTCTATGCTCATGTCACCAACATCGCCCACAGGTCTCTCAGATGCAGACGTTTCCATTGGCAACCTTTTTAATTGCTTTGCCGAGACAGTTAGCAACAATCAAGATCTGCGCAGCTAATGTGATATTTACTGGAGCATGTTGACACAGCCTATCTGTTATCAAATGTACTGCCTGTTTGAGCTTTATGAACACATATGTTTCTCATTGCCAGTGTTTATTATCGGGGAAGCTGCGAATCCCTCGTCCTCCAAATTAAAGTAATTAAATTTCACTCGCTACAGCTATTTGTCATCCACTGTAGCTATGTGCTGGATTCAGTGGGAATTATTACAGCACGCAGCATAAAACAGAATTAGTTTCACATGGTTTGGTACAGAGCTGTTGAAATACCCTTTGAGAGAGATTACAGACTTATCCAGCTTGTCCAGTAGTGGTCTAATTGTTTAGACTGTTATAATGGAAAAACACTATATTGAATGACCATACAGTTTAAAAAAGGGAGGTTGCATTTGGATAATATATATAATCTCAACAAAAATATGAAAGTAACACTTTTGTTTTTTCTTTATCAGCTAAACTCAATGAGCTTGATTATCTCAGAAAAAGAGAAGTGCTCACCAACACAGATTTAGACAAATGTGTGAACAATATATAAGAGAAACGCATACTTTCAAATAGTTGTATCTCTTGGCCAGGACACTGGGGTTAGACCCCTGCTCTTTAAAAGATGTGCCATGGGATTTTTAATGACTAACTCCACTTTCAACAGCAACCTAGTTTTCCCTTGTGGTCCCTATCTAGATTCTAATCAGGCTCAGCCCTGCTTAACTTCAGTAAGGGACCAGTCTTGGGGTGCAGAGGTCACTATAATTTGTGTGTCATTTAAGGCAAGCAAAGATCTGTACATGTTGATGTAACCTCGCCGGTCATACACCACCCAACCCTCTTTGAGCTGAGATCAAACCGGCGACCTTCTGCATGGGAGTCAGTTGCGATAACAAGGAGGCTAAAGACCATGGCGTCTGTTGCTAAAGCACTTTTTAGAGGTCAAAGGAGTATGGTTGATCTGCACAGCACTACACTAGCTGATCTCTGCTAGATTCACCCCCCTAAACCTTACTCCCATCAGGGTCACAACACCAATGTAACCCCGCTGGTCCTACACCACTTAACCTGCTCTGAGCTGGGATCGAATCAGCAACTTTCCGCATGGGAGTCGGTTGCTCTAACAAGGAGGCTAAAGACCATGGCCTCTAGCATCTTCACTAGCTGGCCTCTGCTACATTGACAGACTGTAACCAATCTTTAGGATGTACATGTAGATCACACGTAAACACAGATGGCTCCAGTCTTAACTGATAAAGCACAGATGCCAGAATTCTACTGATATTGATCACATCAGAACTATTCAATTGTGAAGCAAAAGTTACAGCTGTTGGGCAAGGATGAACAGTAAACATACCTTGATATGGCACGTGGTCTGAAGAAATGTGTGGAGTCGAACTGGCTCCATCATTACATCAACATCATGAGGTCCAAGACATTTCAATACTTTCTGCTGCAACTCAAGAGAATCACTCAGATGGTTTTGTAAAACTGGCACTTCATTTGGTAGGACTTTAACTTTGTTTTGGCAACCACTGCTTCTGTCTAGAGCAGGTGTGCTCAACCTTGCTCCTAGAGATCTACATGTACCTTCCTGCAGAGTTCAGCTCCAATCCTAATCAAACACAACTAAACCAACTAAAGCCATGGTCTACCTAGAGTTTGAGCTTGCAAAATTCGGTCGTACGGTGATGCAAAAAAGATGCGGGATAAAACAATATTATTAGACGTTGAGAAAGCGAGCAATTGCTCCATTTTTTTTAATTTCTGCACAGGGTAGTCATGTTTTGATCTTCTATTAGTCTCACACAAGCACATGATGCAATTTTGCAGGTCAGAGATCACCAAGCTTAAACTTTTTAATGCAGCAACATGCAAAACTTGTCGCACGAGCACATTTCCGGTCTGCCAAATTTGCATGCATATGAATGGAAGTCTATGGGGTTGAAAAGTGCAGTGTGACTGCAGCATAAGTAGGATCTGAAGGAGCCCTTGGTAATTAAAGACAGGTTTGTTCAATTTAGGTTGCAGCTGAACTCTGCATATCTCCATAAACAGGATTGGGCAGCACTGGTCTAGAGGGAGGTCCAGATAAAGGGGGAACTCAGGGTAAAGTCGCGGTCACACTGGACTTTCCTCCCCATATACTTCCATTCATACGCACACGAATGCATCAGACCTGAAACGCAGGGTCATGCGTCGAGTTTCGCAGGTTGCTGCGGTGCAAAGTTCAAGCTTGTTGAACTCTGACTTTTTCGCAGCGCTGTGCGACAGAATTTCGCAAGCTCAAACTCTAGTGTGACTTCGGCTTAAAGCTGCGGTCACACTAGAGTTTGAGTGTGCGAAACTGTTGTACGGCGCTGCGAAAAGGGGCGGGATTAAAGAAGATGATTAGACATTAAAAAAGCGAGCGATTGTTCCCTGTTTTAAATTTCTGTACAGAGAGGTTATGTGTTGATCCTCGATCAGTCTCACGCAGTCAAGTGATGCGATTTCGCAGGTCAGAGTTCACCAATCTTGAACTTTGCACCGCAGCGAAATGCGAAACTTGATGCATGACCCTGCGTTTCCGGTCTGACGCATTCGCGTGCGTATGAATGGAAGTCTATGGGGAGAAAAGTCCAGTGTGACCGCAGCTTAATGTAGAGTTCAGACTGCATAACTTTCAAAGTAGTCGTGTCACAGATGTTTTCACACTGCATGACTATCTGGGATAGCGTTTTGTCGCTGCTTTGTTTACACTGTATGATGGATCAGCGACAGGGGATTTCACACTGCATGACTTTACAATAGAAAGAATCCCCGACAACTTTGTCCAAACTAAGTTTCACCTACCAAACACACATAGTTAACTACAATTAACTACATAACGAGAAAGAGGCCTTTAATTGGGTAAAAATGTACATATTTGCTCACCTGGGTTTGAAGGGAATTAACAATTTCTTCTCAACTTTTTTTTCTTTTTCGACCCATTTGTGATAGTGCTCAGATGACACGTCAAACAGACACAGGTGCTCCTGCCAAATTTCTGCTAGTTTTTCCTCCATTTCTTGGGTCCAAATAAACTGAAATTAAACGCTTTTAACTTCTCCCCCAGCCTCCCGCTGGCCTGCAGGTAACCACGCTAGTGGATGCTGCTCTCTCATTGGCTGTAGGTGATCGCGGATGTTATTTTCAGTCAAAACTCATTTCACACGGCATGATTTGAATCGGTGACAGCTCCAGATATTTAGCATGCCAAATATCTCACGGGCATCGGCGACTCATCGGCGATTCTTTCAAATCACGTCTTTGATAGTTCACACTTTGTGATTGTCACTCGAGTACACGAGCACCGATTTTCCTGTGATTTCAGGCATCTGTCGGCAATTTCTCGAAACCTGTCGGCGAGTCAAAATCGGGGCTAAAATCATTCATTCATTTTCTTTTTGGCTTAGTCCCTTTATTAATCTGGGGTCACCACAGCGGAATGGACCGCTGTGCAGCATATGTTTTATGCAGCGGATGCCCTTCCAGCCGCAACCCATCTCTGGGAAACATCCATACACACTCATTCACACTCATTCACTACGGACAATTTAGCCTACCAAATTTACCTGTACCACATGTCTTTGGACTGTGGGGGAAACCAAAGCACCCGGAGGAAACCCACACGAACGCAGGAAGAACATGCAAACTCCACAAAGAAATGCCAACTGACCCAGCCGAGGCTCGAAACAGCGACCTTCTTGCTGTGAGGCGACAGCACTACCTACTGCGCCACTGCGCCGCCGGGGCTAAAATCATGCAGTCTGAAATCCGTAATAGTAGCCATAGTAATAAATACACAGTCACCTCAATGGCACAATGTAAATACAAAACAGTGACTTCACAAAATAAGGCAGACATTTTTGTAGTGATGCCTCCTCATCAACTGATTATTATACCGCTAAACCCCAACTGTTTAAATAGCCACAGCTGTAATTTGCTTAATGATTTTAATACCTGCCAACGAATGAACTGATTGCCATTTCCGTTATTCGGTATGTCATTACTTAAAGAGTTTTCACATTATGTTTAAGACTTTAACCAGTAGCATTTTTGTCTATAATCAGTTGTTCTTATTTCTTTATTAAAAACAGAATAACACAGATGCAGGGATTGTTCTTATGGCTAAAAGGGAGAATTAACAGTGGTAAACTAAGCAGTGTTGGATCAAAGTGTTACCTCTACTGAAAGTTTTGTACCAGTTTTCTTTTAAAAAGTTTCCTTTCTTAGTTTGTGCCTTAGTCTGACATTTTGCATGCAGCTCTATTAAATACGGGCTAACCCTTCAAGAGACAGCTATCAACACTAGTTCATTAGCAGCTCTGCATTGATTCAGGCTGGAAAGCAGTAAAGTCTTTCGAAGATTCAGAGAGTTGTGTTATAATGAGGGTGGGTTAGAAGACAAAGTGTGAGTCGAGGAAAAGAACTTCATGTATGAATCCCAATTATCTGCTGCACACTTTAGAAATGCTGTAGCCAACACTTTGTTGCAGTTTAATAATTGGTGGAAATCACATATTTTTTGCCCATCTTGTGTAAATATACACACATGTTGTGTGTAGTCCATAAATACAGTAGTGGACAAATACAAGTCTTTGCTTTAGTTAAAGTTGAGATACCCTGATGAAACTTTCCTACTTAAGAATATTTTAATGGATTAGATATTTAATATGATTAAATATATTGATTTAGAATTTGATAGATTTATTACTGTATAATCATGTTGTCATACAGTTATAATTGATCTTACATTATAGAGCTGTTACATTTTTCAGTTACATTATTGACTTTAGCAAATGTCATTCTTTTTTGCCTTGCATTACAAAATATAACTGAACAAACTCTGCTAATTAACCCTTAGGGGTCTGAGGTGATTTTGGGGCCCCTGAGATGTTTTGACATGCCCTGACATTTGTGCTAATTTTAGCTACTTATTACATGGTATTGGCCAACATGTATTTTATTTGTATTCAGCACAAACTGTGCTACAATAATATGTGACAATTATTGATGTACATGCTTGTGTTTTAAAAAAAATATATATATATACAGTATCATGCGTGGTTAGTAGGATTTGGAGAAAAAAATGTAGCTGAAATAAGGTCTAAAAACACACTAAATGTACCTGAACAAGACTTTTGAGTAACCAGTCTGGTAGGCTAGAATATTTACTTCACAGTTATGTACAAATTATTTTATTCTCTCACTCAAAGGAAACATTACAAAGACTTACATTTTGTTAAGTTTGTTTGGCTTGTCTCAGGTCTATGCGTGAGTGACAATGGTCATGAACAATTCACACCTGGAGAGACAAAAGACACTCCCCCACTCACCCATCAAGGACATTGTAAAGCAATGTCCATTTGGAAAAGCTAGCCCAAACTAAATGCTTGTTACAGTACATTTAGTTAAAATTTTGTAGGTTGTAATTTTATTTCAATATTTTGCTTGAATTGTATTGTATTATCCTTCTATTTCTGAATATATTTGGTGACATCAAAATACATTGCCTATATTCACTGAGAAAATGGAGGGAAATATTTGAAATGGTATAAAACGTGTTTGCAAAATTAATGCATTAATCCAGCATTTAATAATAATTTCTGAATGACTCTGGCATAATGACAAAACACAAGAATAATCAAAATAATATTTTAAGACCTTTTATATATATTTTGCCCAAATAGTTGCAGCCTTAGTTAACTTTTCCCAAACTTTAACAGGTTCAACTACGGTAAAATAAATAAAAATTAAATTAATAACACGTATAACATGCGTCACATTCTAGCCAGCGCGCTGTGGGCTGCTTACGTCATTGTTTGAATTAATAGTGGAAGTGGGAAGAGCCGGCGTGATGCGCGCTCTGCCAGGAGTATTGTATGGATTACCTAGCAAGACAACATTTGCTTTCAAAATAAGTTGGAAAGTTCACCCCTCAAGCTTTATGCAGGTATGTCTGTCATGTGTATGTCTCATGTATTCGTGGAGATTCCGCTGTTTTTTCCGACCATAGTTTACAAGGAGCACGTCTCACATGGATGATTGTAATAACAAAGCCTCGTGGGCGTGGTCGCATAAAAAATAAAGAGCTCAGACAGAGAAACTAGACATAGCGTTGGTTTCATACTGATTACTTTATCAAGCAATGTTTGTTTTCAACATGCACTTGCTGCATTCAAAAGTAGACACTTCAAGCTTTCTATAGATATATGTCTCATGTCTGCGTGTTTAGTTTTCGCGGAGTTTCAGTGCATTTTACTGACGCGTTTGTAAAAACAGTTCACGGAGAGAGAAAAGAGAATGCCTTCACTGTTTATTTTCCTTATTTTGCAAGAGCACACACTTTTGTTGTTATTGTGAGTGTACACACATAAAACTAGACACCTAACAGATTCGATTGATGTATTGCTCATATCTGTACGATCAAAACTGAAAGCGTAATTTAATTTTTTTTCGCCGTTATCATTTGAAAACACTTCAAAACGCGTATATGCGGTCTTCGGTCCTCGGTTAATTTTCAGCTAACTGTCTTTTCATGAATCGGAATGTGATCAATGTGAAGGATATATTTGAAACCAGCCAAATAAAGGACACAAAACAAATATGGCCAACTGTTATGTATTTGTAAATAAGTAAGTAATGTGTATTTATATAGGGCGTTTATTGTGTATGGCCACACACCCAAAGCGCTTCACAATCATGAGGCAGGGTCTCTCCACACCACCACCAGTGTGCAGCATCCACTTGGATGATGCGACGGCAGCCACAGGACAACAGCGCCAGTGCACTCACCACACACCAGCTATAGGGGGAGTGGAGAGACAGTGATAGAGCCAATTCAGTGGATGGAGATGATTGGGAGGCCGGTAAGGGCCGATGGAAGGAATTTGGCCAGGACACCGGGGTTACACCCCTACATCCCTGGGATTTTTAATAACCACAGAGAGTCAGGATCTCGGTTTAATGTTTCATCCGAAAGACAGCACCCACTGACAGTGTAGTGTTCCCTTCACTTCAAGAAAAACCCTGTCTGACTGTGTATTTTTGTTGTTGCCCATTTCTGTGTGTGCACGTTATCCGTCCATCATTCATATATCGTTCCATTTCTCATTTACGTTGTTTACGAGGCTTGGACGAAGCGGACAGGTAAGCAGGTCATGTGACATGCATCTTGCAACACGTAGGACTACTCTTGTGTATAGTACATCAGGTTAGGGGCGAGTGCCACCCCTTGTACTTTTTGGATAGATAGAGTAGATAGTTAGGACTTGGAACACTCTTGGCGTGTTTGTTATTATGTTTCATATATTAGTTAGTTGCTTCAGGGGAGTTAGACATTGTTTAGGTTTTGTTCTTTTCATTTATTTAGTGCCTCCCATGTCCCTTCTGCTAGCTCTATTGTTCCCCCCCGTCTTTGTTTTTGTTCCAATGATTGTAAATATATGTTTTTGCCTTACTTTCTTTTTCTTTATTTTTGATTAATTCGTTGTTTTTGTTCACTTTGTGTATTGCATAGTACAGTCACAATAGTCACAATTTTTGGCATCTACTTTGGTTGTCTTTTGCACTTCATTCACTATTTTTATAAATGTATTTTAATTATACATATATGTCAAACCCCATTTTCCCCTAGACAAGATCAGGGGTTTGTAACACCTACAAAGAATACTTTAAATTGGGACTTCCTTTCTTTAGAGTTTAATAGCGTGGCATCCAACTGGTATTGTTTGTGTTCTCATACTGTCAAGTAATTAAATAACTTAAACTATTGTTTCCTCTTCCAATGACCAAATAGTTTAGTGCAAACCCAAGTTAATTTTTTAAAGCACTCTGTACCTGGTGTAAACATAATGACAGCATTGTATTGTCTGTGTTCAGGCCTGTAGCCAGCCTGGTAAAAGGGGTGGTTCTTTTTTCTAAAAAAGTGGACCTTTTTGTAGTTATACGCCTCAGTTTCTATTTAACTATGAGATTTAAATACTGCATTGTAGTGACATTTTAAGCAGTACTTTTTTTTTTTTTTTTTGCTGGATTAGCTAGTCAGATGTCATCATAACCACACTTTTTGATGTACTAAAAATATTTCCTAAAATTTTGAATAAAGAAAAATTAAAACAAGACTAATTTTTAAAATATAAATTTGTTACATCATATATCATTAGGAAAAAATAGGAATCTGTTAAAGTTTTACAGTAAAAAAACTGTAGCCTACTGTCATTTATTAGACAAAAAAACAATCTGGCCAGCACATTCAACTGTCCTCAGTCACAATTTGGCCATTTCAATAAAAATAATAATTAAAACATAATAATAATAATAATAATAATAATAATAAAACAATAATAATAATAAAACAATAATAATGAATTCTTCAGAATTTTTCTAGCCTCTTTGGTAAAAAAAAAAAGTACATTTGAAAATTTCTGGCTATCAACAATAGCCAAAATATATTCAAATTCTTTTAATGTGGTCCGCTTCTGGTGCTTCACACCTTTTTATGTCTCATTTTTTATTTTAGGAATAAGGTCCAAGATTTAGAATAAAAGTTACCTACAATGTTTTCTCTGTTTAAAAACAATACAGTAGTAAAAGAAAACCCCAAGTCCTGAAAAGTTAGAACACATGTTTTATGCTTATAGTAAACATGTTTTAAAAAAAATTTTGGCTGTAAAATCGCATCTACAGGTGTTTCAGGCGCAGGTCAGATTTTCTCCAGGTCATAATTTTATAAAATGTATTTTATTTATATTAATTTTGTCTAAAAATGATTAGACCTGTCCAGTTTCATCTGGAATGCATCCCAGATCACCTTCTGAAGTGGTTTGAGCGATTTTTATCCGATCAGAATAAAAGGAATGAAGCGACCAAACAGCCTCAAAAACACAGACGTGACGGGATTAGCGCCTTTTGCTGTGAAGTGACATCTGACGGCTGAAAACTCTGCTTGCCTTTAAAGCCTTCGTCGGAGAGTTATTTAAAAAGAAATAATGGCAAAAATAGGGAAAGGGAGGTCATGTACTGGACAAGTCAATAAATGCACAGAACATCCCGGCTAATGCGCCCAGTTAGCATAGAACCTCATGGATAGGGACAGATTTTCATCTGTTGGGAAGTAAGTAACTTTAGCCTTACCCTGTTTGGCAGTCTGTTTGAACATATGTTCAATAGTTTGCGATAATGACGCCGCTGCCTGCCTTTTCTGCAACTATTGCAATTTTCGACCCATCAGTATGGATGTCGCATCAAAAGATTCAAATGTTACCACTCAGTGGGTTATGTCACATGACTCGCGTCACATTGTGGCTTTGAGGCTCCATGGGATTCGGATTACTGGTCATAGTTATTTAAAATGAGACTTTACAATATATATTAAATATAAATATATTAAATTAATGATATAATAAATATGTTATATAATATTAAATTACATAAAATAATTAAAAGGACAAATTCTGGACCTTTTGGCTGTAGGGGGTGGTTCGTTCGAACCACCCGAACCCCCCATGGCTACGGGCATGGTGTTGTTGTGACATTTAATCAAATTCTCATAATCAATCAAAATGCTTATTTGTGTGTGTGTGTGTGTGTGTGTGTGTGTGTGTGTGTGTGTGTGTGTGTGTGTGTGTGTTTTAAGTACAATATATATATATATATATATATATATATATATATATATATATATATATATATATATATACTTTCTATGTATAAAATTTTTTGTTATTTTTAAATATATCATGGATACAAATATCGAATCATTGTGTAATAACCTGATGTGAATTATCTGAATATTCAGCTAAACATTAGCAATGTTGAACAAAATAATATAGCCTACACTGATTGGATCGCATTTCTTTCATTAGATTACAAAGCTTTGGGTGCTAATGGACATCTTTTTATGAATGTTCACCACAACAAATGATCTGAGGACCATGAAATATGTCCTGGGTAACATTAGGTTATTTCTGTAAAAGGATTTCAGCTTTGAAGGTTTGCTCTGCAAACCGACACACACTTTGTATCCCTCTCCATTAAGCCCTGTTTCTTCTAGAACTGCTGGCAGCTGTCATTCAAACACCTCCTACACAACGAGCCAGCGGATATTAATGAGACTCTGTCAGACATCAGTGTTTGTAAAAGAAGAGATAACATGTTGAACCATGAAAGCTCTTGGAGTGCAGTAATATATGTCTTCTTTAATCCCTTGACCCAGGTGGAGACTTTCTCATTCATGGCCGAATGTGGATGATGGCTGCAAAACCAATTTGTTTTTGGTTTTTCAAAAATGGGAAGCAGAAAATTTGCATGAATCTTATTAGCTGAGGAATTGATGAAGGTGAAGAAAATCGTCTTAGGAATGTATAAATTATGTTAAAATAGCTTCAACGTGAATGTGTAAAATAATGAACGTCTGGGTAAAACAAAAGATGCAAATCTATCTTTTGCATGCTTGTTTCATTGTTTTATTTTTTTTTATTTTTTACAGCCCTGCCATAATAGGAAATAGTCCCAACAGGATTTCACAGACGTTTTCCCAAAACTGATTTTTAGATCAGTGAAATAGTTTAAATCAATCAATCAATCAGTAAATCAATCACTCAAAAGATTTATTTTAATTAGTTAATTGTTATATACTGTATATATATATATTTATATATATATATATATATATATATATATATATATATATATATATATATATATATATATATATATATATATATATATATACAGTGGCGGCTGGTGTTAAAAAATGTGGGGAGGGCACAAACACCAGAAAAAAAAAAACTTTTGGTAAAGTAAGAGTGTAAAAGCCATTTTTCAGGTGATGCATCAAAAAACTAAAATATGACTAAAGCATACAATAAATGCATCACAAATCAGTTCATTTTAGTTCAATTTGGGTTTATTATCAGTAATGAAGTAATGAAGATAATCAGACACACACACACACACACACAAACAAACAAATGTTGCCTAATCACTGGCCAGTAGCACTACTTGAAAATAAATTATGCTCTCCTTTTTTTCTGGCTTGAAAATTTCTCAATAACTTTTTGGTTAAAGTCAGTCATCTCAGTCACCAGTCTCTTCTCTATTGACAGCATGGCCAATGCATTCAGCCTCTCTTGCGTCATGCTGTTTGAAACAGCAAACACGGAAATAGTAAAAGGGATGACTTACTGTACATCACAACTTGGCAAACTCCGTTTGTCATAACAAGTGCTGGAAAAGCCCCGAATATTTGCGCGCTCGCGATCACTTTACTGGTGAATTTGCAAGGAAGGTCCATCTGGTCCAAACTCCTTGATCTTTTTTTCTTCATCCAAACGCCTTGTGAATGGATATCTTTGCAAAGATCCAACGGAATTTTCCTTCATCTCGAGAAATTGCATTCTAAGCTCTTTGGTGAGAATGGTCCAATCACATAAGGCCAATCATATAAAAACAAATATGATTCGTTCTAACAACAAAAATGGGAGTGTTCGGGGCGCAGAGCGCTGCGCCCCAAAGACAATTTAAAACAGGCCAATTAGAGCTTATTATCATATCACGTGCATTGAAAATGTTCGTGTACCTACATAGACACCCATTAGTCCGGCGCCCCGCACACATATGAAAAAAATATTTTTTTTCAATAAATGTTAGTATGACTACAATAAATGTTAGAATGTTATAATTAAATCAATTTATTTTGTTAATATTTGTGATAATAAACATTAACATATTAAAGGGCTCTAACTTGAAGGGGGGGGGGCGGCGCCCCAGCGCCCTCTATTGACCAGCCGCCACTGTATATATATATATATATACTATTATTTATACTGGTCAAATCAGGTATTATAAAAATAATTATACCTTTAAATCCAGTTTAAATATTAGTAGATATCACTTTTGATTTATTTGTATTAGCTGATACTGTGCAGGGCTGGTCCATCCCTGGATAATTTGGGCCATGTTCACATGTAGACAGATGTTTTTAGAAATTGAGTTTTTTCCTGCCTTTGTTTCAAAACAATTTGCCCACCTTTTAATTTGCCCACCTGAAAATGCACTGTCACACTGTCACAACAGCCATTGATAAAAGCCTAAGAATCAAGCCATGTTGACCAATCAGAAAGGACAGTCAGAGTTTTCAGAAATGATTGTGTGTGCATGTGTGTGTGTAAACTGTCAAATCTTGAGGAAAAAAATGTGACTTTGAAAGGACCTGTATTTGTTTGGACAGTGTCTTTAGAAAGAAATGATCTTGTGGGATTTTAATAAACACTGTAAGACTCGGATACTGGCATTAAGTCTTGACATATACAGTTGAAGTCAAAACTATTAGACCCCCCCCCCCCCCCCCCCCCCCCTGATTTTTTTCTTTTTTAAATATTTCCCAAATGATGTTTAACAGAGCAAGGACATTTTCACAGTATGTCTGATTATATATATTTTTTTCTTCTGGAGAAAGTCTTATTTATTTTATTTTTGTTTTTAAATTTTTAAAGGCATTTTAAGGACAAGATTATTAGCCCCTTTAAGCTATATATTTTTCGATAGTCTACAGAACAAACCATTGTTATACAATAACTTGCCTAATTATCCTAACCTGCTTAGTTAACCTAATTAACCTAGTTAAGCCTGTAAATGTCACTTTAAGCTGTGTAGAAGAGTCTTGAAAAAATATTATTAACTGTCCTCATGACAAAGATAAAATAAATCAGTTATTAGAAATGAGTTATTAAAACTATTATGTTTAGAAATGTGTTGAAAAAATCTTCCCTCCGTTAAACAGAAATTGGGGAAAAAATAAACAGGGGGGCTAATAATTCTGACTTCAACTGTATGACAGCTGACATTTGAGCACACCGGACATCGCCACATCAAAAGCCAATCTAACCTGTTAATCACTGAACATGTCTTAACTGTATACCTTACACTTGTTCAAATTCTAAACATTGTTTAATTACTTCTGACATACTTGAGCTACTGCTAACAACAGAAAGTAAAGAATATAATGTATTTATAAAGCACATATATCTTCAGCTTTGCACTAATCAAAGTACTGAGTAAAAACTAAATAAAACACATACTAAAAATACTGAATAAACATAACAATAAAAGTTCAATAAAATAAATTGTATTATTATTATCGTATTATTGTAAAATAATCGTATTAAAGGGCACTTATAATGCAAAACCTACTTTTGGAAGCTGTTCGAACAGAAATGTTTGTAGTCTTATGTTTTAGTGATATAAACACATCAAGTCTTCTTCCTAATGTTATAGTAGGATTTAAATCCCAGAGATTTTGAGATTCACTGCACCGTGCCATAGTAGTGTGGTTATCCCCGTTCACTTATATTGATTGACAAGTGCTTATTATCATGTGTCAATATTAAAGCATGTTATCATGTCTACAAGACAGGATTTGTAAAGAAACTGATACTTAAAATATATATTTAAATTCTCTGTGATTAAATTGCTAGAAGCAGTAAATGGAACACTTTGTAATTTTTCTAGCATTTGAACTGTACTTTTTGAGCTATGTAATATATAACTGCTGAAATCACCACAGCTACATGCATACATTTGGTTCGTAAATTCCTGGAGACTAAGGAGGGTGGGTGGGTGGGGGGGGGGGGGGGGGGGGGGGAATTAGGGAGATTTGGGGAGATGGGGCGGTTGCGCGCACAAGCACCAGGTTTCAGCCCGGACTGTACCAAAAAACTGAGGAGCGGGGGGGGGAAATTCCGGGAGTTTTGCGGGAGACAGAACAATACGGGAGATGAGTCTGGAATACGGGAGACTCCCGGGAAAAACGGGAGTGTTGGCAGGTATGGCTACATGTCAGTACACAATTATAAATAAGGACACTTCAATCACACAACAGGAGACAGGTTTATTTTGTACAGTAACTTAGCTATAATAATATCAGCATATATTTATCTGTTTAATGGGCATCCTGACAGATTTGCATCGAGTAGATAAGGAAAAAAATGCAATGTGTAGATAAGCATTGTGTTGCACATAGCAAACGTTAAAATGATGTTTGTGTTTTGCTCAATCATTATTGCAGGAAGGCTGAATAAACTCCAAAACAACTACTTTAAATAACCACTGGGAAACTTTCTAAAGCAACATGTCCGAAGAGTGGGAGGGCAGAACCAGCTTAGCTGCATTTAAAGGCACAGGCCCAAAACAGCAAAAATTCACTCTGATTCCAAAAAATGTACATTTTCAACAAGGCATAAAGAAAGATATCATGTTATTTTCACCTGAAACCACACGGATACATTATGGAGACACAAAAGATTTATTTTACATCTTAAACAGTACAAATTGAAGATTAAGATAAACTTGACAAACAGCAATTGAAAATTATTTGAGATATGCTTCAAACCAATGAAGTGCTCAAACTTTTATGCCCACCCAATGTTCAAGACATGGAAAAGGGATCTCATGATCCATTCTACCAAAAGCAGAGCTTAGTATCAACTAACAATAGCAAGCTTTTAACAACGGTATTTCTGTACTGTAGTGAGTGGTATAACCTGATTGTAAACGTTCAAGTATATGAGTAAGTTAAATAAAAGTATGTGGTAAGATGACTTTTTCCAGAACTTGGAAAGAAATGAAAGTTTTGAGATGACAAAACTTGTTCAAGCAATTAATATCAGCATTGATTTTTTAAGCAATGTCTGGATAAATGCATGATTCAAAAGCACAGGGACAGTGCCAAAATCTAAGCAAATCATTTGTGTGTCCTTAAAGTCAGAGTGAATGGGATCATATGGTGAAGTTGAAAACTGAGTCACATCATGATCCACCTCTATCACTGATATCTATACCAGACTACCTATGCCAATCGCTGTGTTCCCTACCTGTGGAAAAGCGCAGGAGACAACACGGAAGACGGGGAGGCTTAGATGTGAAGCTAAAACTCTCTCTCATGACATTTTGCTGAGAGTTTTGAAAATCACTTCATCTAATTGTGTTCATTGTTCATTGTGTTTTGTCGCCTACGATTCTTGATGTCTGGTTGTCTCCATGTTTCTTCCATGGTGGAGTGTGTCTGGAACATCTTTGAATGCTATCTTGGGCAAAGCAGTTAAAGAAATTTGCCAAGATGTTGCTGCGGCTAAAAATGAGCTTGATCGATGCCAGGTCTGTGATAAATACGACTTTTTTCATTAATTCTTTCTTTTCCTCTTTTGATCTGGATCTTTTAATCATAACTGAAACCTTGCTTACTGTTGGAGATTTAAGCCCTTTCTCTGAATTGTTGTTTTTAAATACTCCTTGTCTGATTGGCCGAGGTGGAGGCTTGGTCTCCATTAACAAAGACTTTTACAGCAGTTTTGAATTGCAATTGTTTACTTTGGGGCTACAGGAGCCTCTTCTCATTGCAGTGATATATCGTTCCCAAAATACACATTTTTAAATCTATGTTTTAATTGATTTTGCAGATTTTTTGGAACATTTCATTCCACAATATCACAGGCTGTTGATATTGGGCTATTTTTAAAAACACTTGTGTTGTGCTGCTGATCCATTAATCAAAATTTTTTTTTTCAATACACTATATGCTTTTGACTAGGCCCTCAAGTAAATGTTCCCATGCATCAGAAAAGGCATACACTTGATTTGGTGCTCTCTCATAGATTTTCTCTTAGTGATCTTAAGGTGTGTGAGACTGGCTTTTCTGATCATAAGTCTGTTTTGTTTTCTGTTCCCTCTGCATTTAACATCACTAAGGCACAGGCCGTCAGATAAGACTTCCAGTGCTAAACATGCATTTGCATTACCATTCCAAAGTGCTACTGTTGTGAATGATGACTTTCCACAAAACACCGGTCAGACTGTCAGTCATAGAGTTTTAGCCAACCTAGCCCGGTCGGATAACACTGCTGTACTCTCTTACAACATCAATATCAACTTTGGTCTTTTAAACATTCGCTCACTTACGAGCAAGGGACATCTTGTCCAGGATGTCCTCAGCGATCGCAACCTTGACATTTTGTGTCTAACTGAGACCTGGCAACAACCCAACGACTTCACACAACTCAACGAATCCACTCCTGGAGGGTTTGTTTACAGCTGTCAACCCCGCGGAGGAGGTCGGGGAGGAGGTCTCGCAATGATTTACTGCGAGAGTTTGAAAATCTCGCCGGTTCCTGTTCCTTCATCTCCTTCATTGGAATCTATGCTGTGTAAACTCTCTGGATCCATACCTACATATGTCGCCATAATTTATCACCCCCCCCAAACTAAATAATGACTTTTTTAGTGAATTTGCTGCTTTTTTAACATATTACTACCCTCTCACCAAATATTATAGTTTTAGGAGATTTTAATATTAATGTGGCTAATATTAATAACTCTCTCACACAAGAGACTTTATATCCTGTCTTGAGAGCTTTGGACTTCAACAACATGTCAATGTCCCCACACACTCTAAAGGACACACCCTCGACCTCATCTGTTGCTCTGGTATCTCACCCATTGACTTTTCAGCTGATGAACTCCCAATAACGGATCATTTTCTCCTCTCATTTAGTTTTCCACTCCCTCTTTCCTCCACCAAACCTCCCCGTACTATCTCCTTCCGTAACATAAAACATATTGACTTAAAATCCTTCTCTGCTAGTATTAACTCTCTTTCTGACATTACTAACTTTTCCACACCAGATGATTTAGTATCTCATTATAATACTGGACTTCATGACATTCTTAACTCTTTTGCTCCCTTAAAAAACCAGATCTGTCTCTTTTTCTCAGTCTGCCCCATGGTTTACACCAGAACTTCAGCTCATGAAAGCCAAAGGCAGACAAATTGAAAGATTATATAGAAAAACTGACCTTAATGTTCATAAAGACATGTATAAAAATCACATCCTACAATACAAGAACCACATTATTCAAACCAAATCCAACTATTTCTCCAATCTCATATGTTCCAATGAAGGTAACAACGCATCTCTGTTTGCACTACACAAGTCTATTACTAACCCCCCAGACTTACTACCATCTCATCTTTAATCAACTGCTTTCTTTAATTCTATCATGACCTTTTTTAGTGAAAAAATCTTTAATATTCACCAACATCTTGGTTCACAATCCTTTCTGAGCATTACATCCGAACTTCCACAACCTGAAAATCTATTCTCCTCTTTTCAACTACCTACAACTTTAGAAATATCAAATTTTATTTCTAAATCTAAGTCATCTTCCTCTCACCTAGATCCTCTCCCCACTGTTCTGGACAAAGCCTGTGTCCC
Source organism: Danio kyathit (assembly GCA_903798195.1). NCBI lineage: Eukaryota > Metazoa > Chordata > Actinopteri > Cypriniformes > Danionidae > Danio > Danio kyathit. Next base: position 18,731,722 of record LR812537.1, on the reverse strand, counting down.
TTCTCTCATCCCTCTCATTTCAGCCATTATTCACTCTTCTCTTTCCACTGGAACTGTTCCTGCTTCCTTCAAAACCGCAGCAATCACTCCTATACTCAAAAAACCTGGTTCAGACCCATCGAATTTTAATAACTTACGACCTATTTCTAACTTACCATATATTTCTAAAATCCTTGAAAAAATTGTAGCAACACAACTCCAAACCCACTTATCTCAGAATAACCTGTGTGAACAGTTCCAGTCCAGTTTTCGCTTACTCCACAGCACGGAAACTGCCCTTATTAAAACTACTAATGACCTTCTTGTGGCAGCTGATTCTGGACTAATATCTGTTCTTATCCTCCTCGACCTGAGTGCGGCCTTTGACACCATTTGTCACACCACCCTCATTAATAGACTATCTTCTCTTGGCATCACCAATATCCCACTTGACTGGTTCAAATCTTATCTCTCTGGCCGCACTCAGTTCATTCAACTCAAATCATTCACTTCTCAACATTCTACAGTGTCTTCAGGTGTACCCCAGGGCTCAGTCCTGGGGCCCCTGCTTTTTATCATCTATCTCCTTCCACTTGGTAATATTCTCCGTAAATATAACATACAGTTCCACTGCTATGCGGATGACACCCAGCTCTACCTCTCTGGCAAACCCTCTTCTTGTTTTCCACCTTCATCCCTTACAGTCTGCTTAGCAGAAATCAAATCTTGGCTCTCTCTTAACTTTCTCAAATTAAATAGTTCAAAAACTGAGGTTTTGCTTGTTGGTACCAAATCAACACTCCAAAACTGACAGCTTTTCTCTTTCTATTGATGACTGTTCCATTTATCCCTCTAAACAGGTCAAGAGTCTGGGTTTCATCCTCGATAGCACCCTATCTTTTGATTCTCACATCAATAACATCACCCGGTCTGCTTACTTCCCTCCTACGTAACATTAACCATCTCCGCCCTTCTCTCACCCCTGACGCCACTGCTGTTCTTGTCCATAGCCTTGTCACATCTCGTATAGATTACTGCAACTCTCTTCTCTTTAGTCTCACTGATAAATCCCTCTGTAAGCTTCAGTTGGTCCAGAATTCATCTGCCCGTATCATAACCAGAACCCCTTCTTCTCATCACATCACCCCTGTCCTGCAGCAGCTTCACTGGTTACCTGTTCAATTTCTAATTGATTTTAAAATCATGATTTTAACATTCAAAGCCATCCACAATCTCGCCCCTCCATATTTGTCTGCCCTCATCCACATTGCTGCTCCCTCTCGCACCCTGAGATCTTCTTCCTCCCTCCACCTGTCTGTTCCCTCTGCTCGTCTATCATCCATGGGCAATAGAGCCTTCAGCCGCTCTGCTCCCCAGCTGTGGAACTCACTACCACCTGCCATCAGAAACATTGACTCCCTCACATTTTTCAAATTCAAACTCAAAACCCACCTATTTAAGATGGCTTTTAATACTTAATTGTACCTGCACTATTGTTGTGTTTACTTTTTATGTTATTTTCTTGTTGTTTTATTGCTCTTGTTTTACTGTTCGGTGTCCTTGAGTTGCCAGAAAGGCGCCTTTAAATAAAATGTATTATTATTATTATTATTAACTCTGCAAATGTAGGGGGTGAGGTTGCATTGATCATGTAACGCTGGAGGCAGTAGTCTGCTCCATGAACATCTCCTCTTCCTGCTCCTGAGATTCATTCATGAAGACATATCTCCTTGACACTCAGTCATAGCTTTTTATCAGATGGAAGAGGGGTCCAGTGCCATTACTTTGGATCCTGTTATGGCTAAATGTACTTTTTTGATTCAGATGCTCTATGTACACTTTCAGCTGTGACAGAAGAGATTCATATCAAAAAAAAAAAAAAAAAAAAAAAAGAAGAGATTTATATCCACCCCCAACCTGCCTGTCACCCATCATGTCAGCAAACGTCTTTGGATAGTTCCTTACTATTTGGCAAGTAACATTAAGACACTGTAATCTGGTAGGGTTTGGATCATGTTGTCTCTTTCCATCAGCAAGGATTCTAAACATTTGTCACATGCCAACAAAGAAAAGGGGTCTGACCATTCTCATTAGCACTCTGTATAACTGCTGGCATCAAGTTCCAGGGAACACTGAAATGTTCAGGCCATGAATGTAACTCACTGGTTGATGCTAAGCTGCTTGCTGATGAGATTGATGGTGGTGAAACAGGAGGAGTGTCAGTTTCAGTGGGAACAAAAGAAAGTGGGGTTTAAGTGGATGATTTAGAGAAGCCATATTTTGCGTGTCAGAATCAGAATCGGTTTTATTGCCAAGTGTGCTTCACACACACAAGGAATTTGTGTGTGTGTACACTTCCAGTGTACATAAAGTGACAAGTGACAACACAATATTAAATATGAGAAAAGAAAAAGGCGACAAACATTAGACATTAAACAGAGATGCAGTAAGTAAAAAATATCTGAATGTTGAATTGTATGTACAGATATGTTGTAAATATACAGGTTATAAGGTGCTGTGTACCAATGCGAATGGAGAAAGTATTGCATTGTATATTGTTATAAGGTGTTGTGCACAAGTGCGTATGAGAAAGTATTGCACATTTATTGCCCAGTAGGGGAATATTTAACTGTTCATGAGGTAGATGGCCTGAGGAAAGAAACTTTTCCTGTGTCTGGCTGTTTTTGTGCTTGGTGCTCTGTAGTGCCGACCAGATGGTAACAGTTTGAACAGGTATTGTGCTGGGTGTGAGGCATCCAGAGTGATTTTGCGAGCCCTTTTACTCACTCTGGAAGAGTACAGTTCTTGAAGTGTAGGAAGGGTAGTGCCAGTGATTCATTCAGCAGTCCGGACTATTCGCTGTAGTTTACGGAGGTCAGTTTTGGCAGCTGAGCTGAACCAGACAGTGATTGAAGTGCAGAGGATGGATTGGATGACAGCTGAGTAGAACTGTATGAGCAGCTCCTGTGGCAGGTTTCTCAGCTGACGAAGGAAGTACATTCTCTGCTGGGCTTTCTTCACAATAGAGTCTATGTGAATGTCCCACTTCAGATCCTGAGAGATGGTGGTGCCCAGGAACCTGAATGACTCTACTGCAGCCACAGTGTTGTTCATGATGGTGAGTGGGGGGAGTGCAGGGGGGTTTTCTTCTAAAGTCCACTATCATCTCCAGGTTGTTGTATCTGCACCATAAAGCCTGCCGCTCCACCTCCTGTCTGTATGCAGACTCGTCACTGTTCCGGATGAGGCCAATAACAGTAGTGTCATCAGCAAATTTCAAGAGCTTAATGGAGGGGTCTTTTGCGGTGCAGTCGTTGGTGTACAGGGAGAAGAGCAGCAGGGAGGGAACGCATCCCTGTGGGGCACCAGTGCTGATGGTGCGGCTGTCGGATGTGAATTTGCCCATTCTGACTAGCTGTTGTCTATCTGTCAGAAAACCTGTGATCCATTGACAGACAGAACTGGGGACAGACAGCTGGGTCAGTTTGTTCTCGAGCAGTGACGATGGTGTTAAAGGCAGAACTGAAGTCCACAAACAGTATCCTTGCGTAGTTCCCTGGTTTGTCCAGATGTTGTAGGGTATAATGCAGTCCCATGTTGACTGCATCATCCATAGACCGGTTTGCTCTATAGGCAAACTGCAGGGGGTCCAGCAAAGGTCCAGTGATGTTCTTCAAATATGCTAGCACCAGTCTTTCGAATGACTTCATGGCCACAGATGTTAGGGCAACAGGTCTGTAATCATTGAGTCCTGTGATCTTTGGTTTCTTTGGTATTGGGATGATGGTGGAGCATTTGAAGCAGGATGGAACTTTGCGCTGTTCCAGTGATCTGTTGAAGAACTTTGTGAAAATGGGAGCCAGCTGGTCGGCGCAGGTTTTCAGACAGGCTGGTGAAACACTGTCTGGACCTGGTGCGTCTCTTCTGTTTACTGAAGTTCTGACGCATATTATCCTCACTGATCTGAAGTGCAGGGGGGGGGAGGGTGATGGCTGGAGGTGTTGATGGCTGTGTAGGGAGATGGTCCGGGTGTGAGGTGTCTGGTCAGAGGTGTCAAATCTACAGTAGAACATATTCAGCTCGTTTGCAAGATGTTTGTTGCTGTCGATGCTGGGGGGTGGTGTTTTGAAGTTGTTAAGGTCTTTCAGGCCTTTCCACACTGATGCAGGGTCGTTGGCAGAAAACTGGTTTTGCAGCTTTTTCGGCATAGCTCTTCTTAGCCACACCAATCTCCTTTGTCAGTGTGTTCCTGGCTTGATTGTACAAAAATCTGTCCCCACTCTTGTAGGCATTCTCTTTTGCATGACGAAACTGTCTAAGTTTTGGTGTGAACCATGGTTAATCATTGTTAAATGATAAGTAGGTCCTGGTAGGGATGCATAACTCCTCACAGAAACTGATGTATGATGTTACAGTGTCAGTGAGCTCGTCCAGGTCGGTGGCTGCAGCCTTAAAAACACTCCAGTCCGTGCATTCAAAACAGGTTTGTAAGACCTGCTTTGTGTCGTTGGTCCATCTCTTAACAGTCCTTAATACTGGCTTAATAGTTTTAAGATTTTGCCTGTAAGCTGGTATAAGATGAACCAGGCAGTGGTTGGAGAGTCCTAGAGCTGCTCTGGCAACAGAGCGATATGCATCCTTTATTGTGGTGTAGCAATGGTCCAAAATGTTATTGTCTCTGGTGAGGCATGTGATGTGCTGTTTGAGTTTAGGCAGCTCATGTGTGAATTTTGCCTGATTAAAGTCACGGAGAATGATAAAAACAGAGTCCGGGTGTTGTTGTTCAGTCTCTGTGATCAGATCAGACAGCTGTTGTAACGCAGTACTCATGTGTGCTTGCGGTGGAATGTAAACATCGATGAGAATGAACGAGGAAAACTCCCGCGGTGCGTAAAATGGCTTGCAGTTAATGAAAAGTACTTCCACATCAGGACAGCACATCTTCTTTAACACAGTTACATCCGTACACCACCTCCTGTTGATGTAAAAGCATGTCCCACCACCGCACATTTTGCCCATTAACTCCTTCAAGAGTTCGCACTTAGATATTGTTTGACAAATGTTAGCTGGTTTGGCATGCTGTCCCGGGAGAGAACCCTGAGCTCGGAGATAGTTGAGCCCAGGGCTCCCGCCTGGTCGATAGAGCATATAAGGGGAGAACGAGATCAGGTGGTTCTCGAGAGCTCCCCGTTATAAAGGGAGAAAAAAGGGGGAAGAAGGGGTGGATGGGGGGTTTCTTCGAAAATGAAGATAAGGGAGTGATTTTCCCTAGGCTACTTATAGTGAGTTTGAATAGATCTGATTGGCTAGCTAATGATTGTAGATGAGAGATCAGCTGCGGTCAATCATATCACGTGTTCCTCTCGAAATTTGTTTATGAAACTTCACTTCAAGAGTTCGCACTTAGATATTGTTTGACAAATGTTAGCTGGTTTGGCATTCTGTCCCGGGAGAGAACCCTGAGCTCGGAGATAGTTGAGCCCAGGGCTCCCGCCTGGTCGATAGAACATATAAGGGGAGAACGAGATCAGGTGGTTCTCGAGAGCTCCCCACAATGCATGAGACTCGGGACAGCAGTTGTGTATTCAAAGAAACCCCCCCAAAAGCTAAAAATGCTATATCCGGCTGCTGGATATAGTGGTTTTTTGAAAGGGAAGGTAAGATAGAGATATAAGAGCTGGAGGAGATAGAGCTAGGAGGTGGCAGCACTATATATAAATATATATGTATATAAGTATATAAATATATATATATATATATATATATATATATATATATATATATATATATATATATAATATGTGTGTGTATATATATATATATGTATATATATATATGTATATATATATATATATATATATATATATATATATATATATATATATATATGTATATATATATATATATATATATATATATATATATATATATATATATATATATATATAATGGGGTAATCTAGGGCCTAGGGGGGGGAGGGACAATTAGTGGACTCCTGCAGGAGTCGAAGCTCGTGGGCACTCCTGCGGGAGATAAAGCTGTATGTGCCTTCTCTGGCTGGAGTCGGGGAAGAGGAGGGGCAGGTGGAGACTCCAGCTGGAGGGTGAGTGGCAGTTGGGCGGTGACCCCTGCGGGGGTCAGGTGCTCGGGATCGCTCCTGCGGGAGCTAGAGCTTGGGAGTGACAGCACTATATATAAATATGTATTTATATGCGTGGGTGCATATATATATATGGTGGGGGGCATGGGTGGGCGGAACTCCAGTGGGAGTTTGATGAGTGAAGAGGGGAGAAAGCTGAGTAACACTCAGAGCTAGAAGGAAGAAGAGGGTTAGATGGCTGGGTCGTGCCCTCGCCCTTGGGAAGCTGATGAGGCTAGGTCGTGCCCTTGCCCTTGAGAGTTGGCTGGACTGAGCTTCAGTCCTTGGCTGCTGGAATTAGGGTGTCTGCTTGTGAGGGTCTTCTGGGCTTCTTTAAGAAGGCTGTGGCTGAGGCGAATGTACAAACACTTTTTATAGGTGTTTGTATGTGCTGTTGAGATAGCCCTTTGTGTGCTGCTGTGGTGGTGGCTCTGATTCTTAAAAAGTGACTAGAGTATGATTCTGGTGGGAAGCCTTAGTGATGAAGGACAGCTTTAAGGTGTTTTGGCACCAAAAAGTGTTACTGGGTGGTTAGTGTCATCTATGAAAGGGGGGAGAAGGGGCTGGAGCTTAGTGTATGTATGCTAGAAGTGTTTGGAATGGGCTTGTAGGGGAGGGAATGTTGAAAATGTAAATGAATTGTCCTTTTCTGGATTAATCTGTTTTACTTTGCTTGATGAGGAAAGAGATTGTCTCCTCATTGATCAAAGTTAGATTTGAAATAGTGGGGTGGATATTGGCATCGAATGTAGATGTTACATGCTTTTTGGATGCCTTTGATAAGAAGCCTGGTTTGTGGATAGCAATTGATTCGGAAATGGAACCGAACCTTAACTCTGCTTAGATAGCTTGACAGAGCTGGCTTGGATGTGTTTGTGAATGGAGAGACATGTAATAAATAAACTGATTGTAAGCGGGGAAAATTAGGGAATGAAGTGTTGTACGGGGAATGAAAATGTTTTGGATGTTTTCTGTGCAGTGAGGAATTATTGTGATGTTCTGGGTGTCACTTCTTAAAGTATAAATATCTATATATGGATGTTGATGCGAATTGTGCGTGCGGAGATTTAAGGGGCCTTCATCTCAGAAGGAGGGATGGGGGTCGGTTGCCGCTCTGCTTCTGGTACCAGTTTCTGGAAAAAAAAAGCGAGAGAGTCAGCAATTTAGTTATAAAACCAAGAATATGTACAACAGTTATATTTTGCTGCAGTCCAAATAAAGAGATGGACAAGCAGCATTAGAGCGGGAGAATGATAACGCCCCTTATTAAATGCGGTAAACAACGGCTTGATGTAACAGTGAACGAAGATCTTGGAGGCGGACCTTTAATTTCTCCGCTATGTGAACCGTCGGTAGCGAGCCAGTGGCCCTGGTATCCCTCGAGCCTACGGTGGGTGTGGCGTTTGTGTAAAGATGGATATCTACTGGGGATGAAATTAAATTGCTATGAAAAAAGGAGCAGCCGTTCCAGCGCATTAATAAAGGAGAGCCTAAAGCAGGTCGCGTTCCGGAAGCGTCACGCTATGCATTTAGAATTCTAAACAAATGTTTTTATCAGGACACGCACCTGCGCCGCAAATTGGCGGCTCTCTGCGGCGCCCGGCCACGACACTGTTCGTATTCTGCCGCGCCACAGAGCACCATTTGAAAATTCATTTAAGTAACATGTGAAAGAGCGTGTGCGATACTACCAAATGTCATATGCGCGGCGCATCCGGTGCGCAACGCCCCTCATGCCGAGTTTGTTACTGCCAAGATCGGATAAGATACATTCTCGTCTAATCCAGAGGGTGATGCTGCGAGTTAAAGGAGGTGAGTGATGAAAGGACGTCTCTGCGGGATGAGCGCATGCGAGGATTATTTTGGATGTTGGTCAGCAATTTGTGCTTAGAACATTCTAGTTTCTTTAAGAATGAAAGACAACTAAATTTCAGACGATTTTCATTAGGTATGGATGTTTGGAATTATGTGAATCTAAAACTGATGTCTAAGAATTCTATATAAGTGCTTGTGCCGGAGGTTTCTCCTTCCGCGAGGAGAGTGTCGATATTAGCAAGAACTGTCGAGTGTTTGGCTGGTGGAGCAGGGGAAAGATAAGGAGATCTAGGTTTACATGCGAACGCCTTATTGCGAGAATCCGGCAAATAGCTTCTGAAGCTTAAATGTGTGGGCTAGCTACTTCTGCGTCCGAATGTTAAACGGACTGTGAAGTGGAATTAAGATCTCCGATTAATGCCAGAAATCAGGGGAGATGCCAGAAGTCGAGGTTTATTGAAATGACTTTAAAGGCGGAGGTAATGTAGTCTAGGCTGTGGCGAGCCAAACGTTGCGGCCGACTAGTTTAATAAGGGAGATTTACTTGGTCTATGGCGTGGTAATTTAAGCATCTTTGTCGGGCGGAATGATGCTGTTAATGCTGGAAAAGGCGGAATTATGAGGAGATGGAGGAACCATTATTAGTCGTTTTTACCAGAAACTTTCTAAAGCCCACTACAGTAGAGCTGATGTGAATAGCCTATGCTAAACGAGGGAGCGAGAAAAGGGGGACCGATCATTAATTTATTGTCGATCTCCTTCTCGATTAATTGCTCTATGATTTCTGGTTCAGCGTTGTCGGATTTAGCGCAGGTGAGGTTGTAGGAAGGGAGGGTCGATACCGGGGTGGGAACCGTTAGACAGACCTGAAATGAGAAATTCAGAAGAGTTAGAATCAGGGTGCAAACTTAATTCAGTAAAAATTACAGATATTGACAGAAGTTGACAGGTTAATTTCTTTGGTTTCATTAAACTTAACACTTGGCTGATGACGTGCGCGTTCGCGTCGTCACGGTAGTTACAAGTGTGGAGAAGTGAGAGTAGGAGGAAGAGCGGGGATAGCGAAGGTAGAGGGGCGGGTAGCCTGCGTAGCTGGTGGATCTTGGGGTGGATAATTATGAGCTTAGTTATTAAAAGAGAGAGAATAAAGAGGGTTTAGAGTGGTAAGGATAACTGGAAGAGAAGGGCTGAAGTTTGCATTGGATAGGGGAGCCGAAGGCTAGAAGAGGGGATGTGGAAGTCCAAGAGTTGCGTTATTGTCCGGGAGATTAGTCCTATCCAGTTTTAAAATGAATGATAGCTGCAATGCGTCTTGTTCCGAGATTGCTTTCTTTGATGGCCCGGGGTGTCGGAGTGTTGCGAGGCTTGTAGTGTAGTGCGTTGAGGATAGAGGGGCGTGGCAGGAGCGTGTGGTTGTTCTGTCCTGGAGGGCGGAGTTGGTGAAACGGTGGATTCGTAAGTCTTCAATGGTTCGGATTTACTTCGGCGGCTTGGAATTATGATTCCGTCTTCTAGGAGAGACTGGCGGAGTTCGGTGACTGACAATTGTTGGATATGAGAGACGTATGATGACGCTGGACGAGGTAGGTGGCATTTTGAAGTAATATTGTTCAGAATTATTGAGTACTCAAACTTTTACCTCATTTGAAATGTAAAAAGATGTCTAATTCAACTGAAAATGAGGTATGGCAGTTGGTGGTAATAGAGCCTCAGTCTCGAGTTGGCTTCCAGGCTGAGCTGGGTGTTGTTGCGATGGGGCTGGTGTTTCAGGGAGAGCGGAGCTTTCTTTCCTGTCCGTCAGCTTTGCTGTTGTTGTTGTTAAAGGTGGTGGTATTGTAGCTGGAGTAAGTAGACCTAAGAGGTTGGTTTGTCAGTGAGTAGCTTTCGGAGAAGCTGGAGCGGACCTGTCGTTAGCTTCTTCGAAAATGAAGATCTTCGAAAATGAAGATAAGGGAGTGATTTTCCCTAGGCTACTTTTAGTGAGTTTGAATTGATCTGATTGGCTAGCTAATGATTGTAGATGAGAGATCAGCTGCGGTCAATCATATCACGTGTTCCTCTCGAAAATTTGTTTATGAAACTTCACTTATCGCGATCTGCTCTGTACAGCTGAAAGTCCAGTAGGTGTAATGCGCTGTCCGGAATGGCTTCGTTCAGCCAGGTTTCTGTGAAACACACCGCAGCAGAGTTGTTAAAGTTCTTGTTTTTGCGTGTGAGCAGAATTAGTTCGTCCATTTTGTTAGGAAGAGAGCGGAGATTCGCCAGATGGATGCTAGGCAGCGCCGTTCTGAAGCCACGCTGTCTCTGCCTGACGAGCGCGCCGGCTCGCTTCCCACACTTCCGCGTCTTGTAGAGTTTCCACAAAGCAGCTGCTCCGCCGATGACAATGTTCTGCAAAATGCCAGAGAAGTCAAAATCCAGTTGGTGATTAGTTGGTGTGCACTGCCGAATGTTTAGCAGCTCGTCCCTGGTATAACTGATTGTGTTAGATAAACATAAAACAGGACAGACTAACAAAAACAGAACGAAAACTAAAGAGCTCCACACCGAGGCGGCCATCCGCGGCGCCATCTTGAGAAGGTCAATACTTCTCTATTAGAACTGATAAATATGCCGTGTGAAAAACATTAATTGAAAGAGCACAGGTTAGTTCTGCTATCTGTCTTAGTTGAAGTACCAACTGCCATACCTCATTTTCAGTTGAATTAGACATCTTTTTACATATCAAATGAGGTAAAAGTTTGAGTACTCAATAATTCTGAACTCAACTTAATTTGCCACCACCAGGAGTTGCCGTCAACCAGTGTATCACATGTATCATTCCCAAGATACTTGAACTGGTTAATGCAATGATTTTAGCTGCCCAAGGCAGGAGGTAATTGTGGCTGTAAAATGTGAAAATATTTTAGGTTTTATAAAGGGGGTATTAAGGGCGACACGGTGGCACAGTAGGTAGTGCTGTCGCCTCACAGCAAGAAGGTCACTGGTTTGAGCCTTGCCTGGGTCAGTTGGCGTTTCTGTGTGGAGTTTGCATGTTCTTCACGCGTTCACGTGGGTTTCCTCCCGGTGCTCCGGTTTCCCCCACAGACCAAAGACATGTGGTATAGATTAATTTGATAGGTTAAATTGTCCATAGTGTATGGATGTTTCCAAGAGATGGGTTGCATCTGGAAGGGCCTCGTATGAATAAATGAATGAAGGGGGTATTACATTTAACACAAACTGCACTTTCAGCTACACCAGTACCCTTAAGATTATTTTCATATGACTTCACAGTTGTTGTAAATACCTTTGTTAGTTGTACTGAGTGAAATATTTGGGAATCAATTTCACAATATCTGCAAAACTTATTACTTTTACTGACATTTTCAGCAAAGCCACCAATGTAATGAGATCCAAGGTTATCTCCAACTATGGCACAAAAAGTAACTTTTGTGCAGTTTTCCATCAGCTAACAAAACACCATTTTCCTCAAGGTCTTTGAGGTCTTACAAGTGTTGCAAAGACCAAATCATTTCTAAAGAAAATTAAAATCTTGTTCCCTACACAAAAGAACTAGTGGCATGTGGTTAATGCCTGGCTGGCAGCGAGGTGACAAGTTTGCAAGCGTCAAGTAAACTGCAAGAATTTTGTGTTTTTTGTTACCAGATCCAACAGGACTGGTCACTTCAAAAGCATCTTGATACAAGATTAAAGAGAATGAATCTGTACCCGCTTTAAACAGCACATTTTCCTCAATATGTCTGCCATCCCAAACTCACTAATTCACTATCCTTCAGTTTAGTCTCTGATTTATCAGTAGTCGCCATGGCAGAATAGTCCACTAAATACTCTGGCATATGTTTTATGATGGTAAATCATACTAAACGTTTACTATTTTAGGTCCGTTAGGAATACCTAAATCATTTACATTTGCTAAATGCCAGAATAATGAGAGAATTTTTTTTGAGAAAATTTTATTAATTTCTAGACAGTCAAAAGTGTACATACATTTTTTTGGTATTTTTTTAGTTTTGCTTTTAAACTGTATAACTTTGGTCAAATGTTTTGGGTATCCTTCCACAAGCTTCTCACAATAGTTGAGTCAGATTTGTTGGCTGTCTTGCTCGCACAAGTTTTTTCAACTATGCCCACAAATTGTCTATAGGATTGAGTTCAGGGCTTTGTGATGACCACTCCAAAACATTCACTCTGTTGTCCTTAAAGCACATTTTAACTAATTTGGCGGTATGCTTAGGGTCATGGTCTGTTTGGAAGACCTATTTGTGGCCAAGTTTTAATTTCCTGGCTGATGTCTTGAGATGTTGCTTAAGTATTTTTACATAATGTTCATTCCTCATGATGCCATCTATGCTGTGAAGTGGACCTGTCCATCATGCAGCAAAACAGCCCCACAACATGATGCTGTCGCCCCCATACTTCAAAGTTGGGATGGTGTTCCTAAGCTTGTAAGCTTTCCCCTTTGTCCTCCAAATGTAACACTGGTCATTATGGCCAAACAGTTCAATCTTAGTTTTATCAGACCACAGAACATGTCTCCAAAAAATAGTCTTTTTCCTAGTGTAATTTTGCAAATTGCAATCTGGCTTTTTTGTTGATTCTGGCTTGTTGATTTTCCCATGTTGTCACACAAGGAAGCAGTGTGTTTGAGGTTTTCCTTAAATACTATTGTACAGCTGTGCCTCCAATTAACTCAAATGTTGTCAATTAGCCAATCAGAAACTTCCAAAACCTTGACACCATCATCTGAGCTTTTTCAGAGACATAATAATCTTATTGTATGTAAACTTGACTTTCAAGAAAAGTTATAACAATTTCTCAAAAAATATCTCTTTCATTATTCTGCTATTAAGCATAACATAAACAAATTTGATAATCTTAATTTACCTAAAAGTGAAAAAGTTTAGTCACATTAACATCTGACTTTTTTTAAATGGATATGTGCCTTTTTATACAGTGTATGTAAACTTCTGGTTTCAACTATTTCCATTTTATTTATTATTTGAGTCTGAATGATCTTTCAGCAACTTTTGCACAAGTTCGTTGTTTCCAATGAAGGTGCACAGCTTGCGTGTGACACGAGCGCACAGCGAACAATTCTTCAACAAGAATTGACTGATCAGCTTATATGGAATATACACATTTCGGTAGACAAACACAGCACCAGTGGACAAACACACTCAGACAAACACAGAACACCCAAACACTGCAGTGCTTTGTAATTTTTTTCATAAATAAAACGTATCAGAATGACAACAATGTTTTGTCAGCTTGTCATCCTCTGATGGTCGCCTAGCACCTACAACCTATGAAACCCCGCTCACCCTAAATCACCCTCCCCACCAACCCCCAGTGGAAACCCACATGAACATGGGGAGAACATGCAAACTTCACACAGAAATGCCAACTGGCCCCAGCCGGGACTCTAACCAGTGACATCAAACCTTACTGTAAAGTGACAGTGCTAACAACCGTGCCACCTGTCATCCCATACATCGCAAATAATATATTTTTCTCTGACTTCAGATGTTGTGTTCTCATGTTGCTTTACCGCTGATTTACAGCAGAACAGTGCTTCTAAGCTCTCCTTAATGGCAATATATTAAGTGAAGCTTTCCTTGCCAGATTGATTTTTACTAAGACAGATTGGGTCAAGATCTACACACTTGAAATGTTTGCTATAAATTTTTTTTTTCTCCTGTTTTCAGTTTTTAGTGGATGGATTTGTATACATCTGAAAAGGAATATCAGTTTTCAAAACATCAAGAACACTCTTTATTTCATTTTCAAAATTCATAGCACAGTCAAGATTTTTCAATTCAAGAGTTCACACTTAGCTGATGATTAATTATAAAGCTTGTTTGGCATGCTGTCCCGGGAGAGAGCCCTGAGCTCATGAGATCCTCGAGCCCGGGGCTCCCTCCCGTTGCAAGGCGAGAGGGGAGATCGAGCTCAGGTAGATCTCGAGAACTCCCCCTTCGTAGTGTTGAAGAGCAGATAGTAGTTCTCTTTTACGAGATAGGTACTACATAGGGAGCAAGTCTATAAAGTTGATCAATCAATCATTTAGGTTGCGTGTTTTTAATCGGTGGGAGGAAACCGGAGGACCCGGGGAAAACCTACGTGAGCACGGGGAGAACATGCAAACTCCGCACAGAAAATGCCCGCTGGTTGGTAAAGCCTAGAACCATTGACATTCTTGCTGTGAGGCAACAGCGCTAAGCGCTGGGCCACCGTGTCACCCATCTAGAAAGGGAAGGAGTAGGGGTGGAAGGGGGGATTCTTCAAAATGAAGATAGCGGTGATATGGAACCCGGGATATTTATAGTAGTTTAGGGATCATCTGATTGGTGCATGTTGATTTGGATAATGTGGGTCCAGCTGCTAGCAATCATAAGCACGTGATCCTCTCGAAATTAGTTTATAAATAAACTTCACTTCAAGAGTTCACACTTAGCTGATGATTAATTATAAAGCTTGTTTGGCATGCTGTCCCGGGAGAGAGCCCTGAGCTCATGAGATCCTCGAGCCCGGGGCAGCAGTCGCGTATTGAAGAACCCCCCCAAATGCAGATGGAACAATGCCATATCCGGCTGCTGGATATAACATTGATCGCTTAGGAAACAGAGGCTCCTGCGGGAGCAGCAAAAAGTAGACTCTTGCTGGAGTCTAAGCGGGGGCGAGGGAGGGGCGGGATTGACTCCTGCGGGAGTCGAAGCTCGGATACCTCCTGCAGGAGCGAGCTGCGGTGGGTGGATTCCTGCAGGGGTCGGGAAAGGTTTTGGTCTGTGAAGACTCCTGCAAGAAGGGGTGTGAGGTGGGCTGGGGGGGCATGAACTCCTGCGGGAGTTGAAGCTCGTTTTAGTCACTCCTGCGGGAGTTAGAGCTGGAGATTGAGGGCCTAAGCTGAAGAGGAAAGGGTGGCGGGTTAACTCGCCGAAATAAGATAGAGAAAAAAGGGGGGCGGAGGATCTCGACGCCGGAAGGAAGAAAGGGAGAAGGGGAATCATGCAAGCGCACGCATGCGGGCCTACGTGCATGCAGAGACACACACGCTCGGGCACGCAATACGAGCTTACACACTTGTATGAATACACGTAATGCATATGCACGTTCCTGAACACACATACTCATACATGCATGCGCATACGCCTGTATATGATTATATACAAGTGTATATGCATTCGTAATGGCCATGGGGGGGGGCGGTGATGACTCCTGCGGGAGTCGAAGCTTGGGGTGACCCCTGCGGGGGTCAGAGCCATGCGGGGGCATTACTCCTGCCGAAGTCTGGGAAAGGGAGGGGGCGGTAAAGACTATGGCAGAAGGTGGCCGGGCGAGACTCCTGCGGGAGTCGAAGCTCGTTTTAGTCACTCCTGCGGGAGTTAGAGCTGAGGATTGAGGGCCTGTGGGAAGAGAATAGTGAAGCGAGTTAACTCGCCGAAATTGAGCTAGAGACAAAATGGGGCGGAGAATCTCGACGCCGGAAGGAAGAAACGAAGAAGGGGTATCATTCAGCGCACGCAAGCTAGCCTACGCACGTGGAAAGACACGCACGCTAGGGCCTGCAATGCGTGCGCGCACACGCTCTCGCATACACACGTACTCATTCACGCATGCGTATACGCGAGCATATGAATATATATGCACACGTGTCTACGCATTCTTAAAGGCTTGGGGGGGGGGGGGGGGGGGGGGCAGTGATGACTCCTGCGGGAGTCGAAGCTCGGAGTGACCCCTGCGGGGGTCAGAGCCATGGAACCAGTAGGAGTTGGGAGACAGGAGGGGGCGGTGATGACTCCATCTGGGGATGTGATAGTGAAGGGGTTGGCCTGGGTTGGGCCTAAAGGACGCCTGCGGGAGTCGAAGCTCAGGATGGACCCCTGCGGGGGAGGCAAGCTTTAGCAGAGCTTGGAAGCAGAAAGTACATGCAAGCATATACATAACATTCATACGTACAAACTTAAGCATACATACATGCGCAGACACACGCACGTGCCCGCATACGCGTCGCTCGTACCTCTACCCGCACATGCGCGTTCATTCATACACATATACGCTCACGCGCACGCTAGTGCACAGGCATTCACTCATACTCATATACTCACACGGGTGTGCATACGCACGCGCTCACGCTCCCACTTACTTCTGTACAGCAGGTGCGCACTTAGCTGGATAGTGCCATCTGTGCTTCATTAAGGTGGAGTTGGCTGAGGCGAATGTAGGCTTTGAAGGCATCGGATGACCAGCGGCCTAAGGTCTGAATTTGGTGTGAGGAAAGACCTCTGTGTGCTGCTGTGGTGGCTGCGCCAATTCTAAATGAATGTCTAGAGTATAGTTCGGGGGAGAAGCCTGAAAGGCGGAGCACCTCTTTTAAGTGTTTTTGAAACCAACAACGAGTTACTGGACGGTTAACGTCATCAGTAAAGAGGGGGGCCAGGGGGTCAGGATCTTGAGCTCTCCTTAAGTGGAGGAATGCAAGAAGGGTTTGGAAGGGACGTGTGGGGGACGAAATGTTGAAAATATAAATAAAGTGCCCTTTCCCTGACTGATCTGTTTTGCTGTGCTTGATAAAAAAGGCAATGGTTTCATCGTTCTACAGAGTTAGATCAGAAATGTAGGGTGGGTGGCGGGGTTGGATGTAATGGCCATTTCTGAACACCTAAGGAAGCCGAATTTGTAGATACATACATACACATAAATATACATATGCATACGTAATGTACACACACGCACACACACACACGCACACACACACACACACACACACACACACACACACACACACACACACACGCACACGCACGCACATGTATACGCATATACACATGAAGACAGGGTCGTGCTCGAGCCCTTAGTCTAGAGTATGGCATTAACTGGTTAGATAGAGGAGGGAGGTTAGATGAGAGTCAAAGGGAAGGAGTAAAGTGCTAGGAGGAAACAGCGGAAGCACTCAACGCTAGCAGGGGAAACAGAAAGATGAGGTGATAGGTGAGGCTCTTGCGAGAGCCGAAGCTCTTGTTGACTCCTGCTGCAGTCGAAGCTCAGGTTAGACCCCTGCGGGGGTCCTAGCTGTTGGGTGGGATGGTAAGCATAGCAGAGCTTGGAGACAGAAAGGTAGACACATACATACATACGCATGCATACATACTGTACATACACACGCACACACACACGCATGCATGCATGCATATAAACACACGCACGCATACATACACACACATACATGCATACACATACATACGCACGCACGCACACACACACACTCGTAAATACATACTCACATCCATACATACTTGCAAGAGCCAAAGTTCTTGTTGACTCCTGAGGGAGTCTAGCTTAGGGTGATGTTAAGATGGAGGAAGGAGGTTAGGTGAGATTCAAAGCAAGGAGTAAAAAGCAAGTAAGAAACAGCGAAAGCACTCAATGCTGTCAGGGGAAACAGAAATGTGAGGGGATAGGTGAGGCTCTTGCGAGAGCCGAAGCTCGTATTGACTCCTGCGGGAGCCATGAGTTTATGATGTTAAGGTGGAGGTGTCATTTCTGGAAACGGAGGGACCGGCGTTGGGTTGGGGTCTGCTTCTGGAGCCAATGACCAGATTTTCTGGAAAGAAAAACACATCAGTTATTTGGTTTGCACATGGCACATATTCAGCAGACATGATAAATTGTTTTATAGTTGATGTCCATATGAGGCGTCTTAAAGTGGCGTTAAAGGTGGTGAATAGGAATGCCTTTATAATGCATTGTACTGTGGCTTCCTTAATCTGTAATTATTAGATAGAATCCTTTGTTAAAGAGAGTTGAGAGTTGTACTACTTATGGGACTAATACATGACATCTTGTAGGATGGGGCAGAGAACGGTCCAATCATAAAGGGGTTGTCGATCTCTTTATAAGATGATTGTCAGCTCCGGGTTTTGCAGTAGCTTTAGAATGTGTGTAGAGTGTAATAGGTTGGATGAGGTACAGCTTCTGGTGCTGGCTGTCAAGACTCTGAATTGAGAAACAAGAGAGAATCAGAAATTAAATACAACAAGATACGTGTATGGCAGACACAATGAATTGTTTTAGCTGATATCTATGCGAGGCGTCTTAATGAGGGCATGGGCAACTGTGAATGGAAGCGCCTTTTGTTAATGCATGGTACGATAGCTGCAATGCGAAGATGGTTGAGGTGGGCATTCAACCCCCCGCAGGAGGACAGATGGATGGAGAGCTGAAGATATGGGGGGTGGCTTTTCTAGTGGTCCTGGGAGTGTTTCTAGAAGACCGAGTAGGTGAAGTGGTAGTGGAGTGGAGTTTGAATGTTTAAAATACAAATGTATCTAAACAGAGTCGATGGATGAAACGTTGCTCCATTCGTCAGGAATGTCCTCCCATTTATAGCAGTGAAGCGGGAAGTTTGTTCTTTGCTATTTACATCCAACCGACTTGCTATTATGAATTCACGTATGACACTAGTGTATGAACATTTGAGTCACTGGCATATTATAATTTGACTTCTGTGTTGAAAGTTTTCAATATCCGAGTTATAATCTTTGGAATTTATATGGCTATCAGATGTGGCAGAGTTTTTTTTTTTTTTAATTAATTAATTTATAAATAAATAATAATAAATAATTTATTTATTATGATTTTATTTATTTAAACAAACTGCCAAAATCAAATCCTGTGCTTAAAGACTGTCACCACTTAGTGTGAATGTTAGTTATGGACTTTACTTTAATCCATGAATTCATTCATGATGTCAGAGTCCATTCTTAACCTGACGAGAGAGAGGGCGGGACCGTCTCAAGTTTAAGCTCATTGGATAGTGGTGCTTCTCTTTCAGCTATTGGCTTGAAGGCATGTCAATCAAGAGTGAAAATGCCTGACAACCATTTTGTAGAGCAGGATCACAATTGTTATGACTGGAGATCAACGTGGAATATGCTGTGGACTAATATTTGCGGATTGGATTGCTTGGACCTATGCAGATGAATTACTTCATGCTATCAGAATGATATGGATCTGTAGACAGGCGGGAGGCTTCAGAGGTGAGTTTCTTTTGGAAGTCATTCTATTCGCGCTAGTCTTTCAAGAATGTTTAGTCTTTGTTGGAGAGTGGTTATTTTCTGTGAGGCTTCCCTTGAAGTATGCAATATACACATTACCGCAGGTGCACCCCTATGAGAGCGGTGAGTTTGGCTTCATTGTAATGGCTGAAATTGCCAGTTTCTTGAGTTTAGGCGGAGTTTGTGGACTGTTATCTTGCTAGAGAATTGGGTTGAAGACACAGCGGATGCGTTGTGTGAGGCATTTAAGTGGAAGGTTTTGATGTTGCTGTTGAAGTTGTAGAATTTGTTGTTGGAGTTGTAGTCGAAGAGTAGTTGTTTTTGAAGTAGAAGTATTTGTTGTGTTGTTGTTGTTGTAGTAGCAGTAGCAGTTGATGCGAGCCAAGCTGTCTTCAAAGCAAAGATCTTTTTGTAGTGGCAGTAGCAGCATTAGCAGTAGCAGTAGTATTACCAGAAGTAGTATTGGCAGCAGTAGTATTACCAGCAGTAGTATTGACAGAAGTAGTATTACCAGCAGTAGTATTGGCAGCAGTAGTATTACCAGCAGTAGTATTGGCAGCAGTAGTATTACCAGCAGTAGTATTGGCAGCAGTAGTATTACCAGCAGTAGTATTGGCAGCAGTAGTATTACCAGCAGTAGTATTGGCAGCAGTAGTATTACCAGCAGTAGTATTGGCAGCAGTAGTATTGGCAGCAGTAGTATTGGCAGCAGTAGTATTGGCAGCAGCTGCAGCGAGCCAAGCTTCTTCAAAGCGAAGATAGCGGTGATATGGAACCCGGGATATTTATAGTAGTTTAGGGATCATCTGATTGGTGCATGTTGATTTGTATAATGTGGGTCCAGCTGCTAGCAATCATAAGCACGTGATCCTCTTGAAATTAGTTTATAAATAAACTTCACTTACCTTATGTAGCAAATGTGACTGGTTAATATCATGGATTTCCTGCAGCCCAATCATCGTGTGACCAGTAAAACAGGTAAAACAGTGCCATGTTCTTAAAAAAAAAATAGATTAATCTGCATTACCTGGCAATAGCACAATATCCAACTGCTCTTCATTATCAAATCTATTCATTCAGAATCTCCATAAGAGTGTTCGGCCACAAGTGTATCATAGGTGCAGCCTGTCTACTGACGAGTTTTGATGATTCATGAATACATGTAAGGTCATGCATACATGTTGATGCTACAGAAAAGCTTTAATTACATTTAAATGGCAAGGCACTCTATTTCCTTTTTTGATATGTGACTTTAAGTGTAAAAAAAAAAGTTTTTCAAATCACTACACTTTTCTTGACATACATCAATTTCACAGAGTAATGTTGGAGCAATTTCTAGCTGCTAAACAGACGTCTTGTTGGCCCTCTTTTTGAAATCCCTGAATATATGAGCTTTGAAAGCAGCATACTTTTTACTGTTTGTGGAGCAATCAGGAAGCCTTCTTTTGAAATCAGCATTAGGAACATGACTGTGGATTTTCATGTGCAGGCACAATGACAACACTGATTCAAAAGAATAATCACAGAATTGACAGCATATCATTTTTGGATTCCAAATGTTTAAATGTTAAGCACTTTTGAAGAACTGAAGCAGATCTACTGGTCACACTTTATTTTGACGGTCCGTTTGTTGAATTTAACTTTACATTGCAACTAATTATTAGATTATAAGTAGACTGTTAGGTTGGGGTTAGGGTTGGGGTTGGGGTTAGGGTTAGTGTAAGTTGACATGTAATTGCAAAGTTTCTTATAGTCAGTTAAATGTCTGTTGAAGGACTGTTAAATGTCAGTGTCAACAGATATTAAGTAGACAGTCTACTAATACTCAAATGGACCATCAAAATAAAGTGTTACTGATCTACTATATACTAATAATCTTTATTAGATTATTCATTCTGAAACAAAGCTAAAAATGCATAGTATTTAGTGTACAGTTTCTGTGAAACCTTAAACACTAAGCATGAATTCCAAATGTACCAATGTGAAGGACATAAATTAACAGTGGATCTTCATATTCATCCTGGAACAAAGCAAAAACACAAAAAAACAACAAATTAAATCAAAAGCATGTTGTTTGTTTGTGTAAAAGCATTAGGCATGGGCCGGTATAATAGTCTGATGGTAAGATAACCTTGGCAGTATGTGATTACTGCTCTAAAATATGTTCTTTTTAAATGTCTGGGTAAAAAACTAAAACTTTTTTCTCTTTTAACACAAAATGTTTTATTTTGAAAAACATTTAAAATATTTTGGAACAGTAAACATGTTAAAATGAATCATTGACCTCTGCTGTTTCATTTGTTTAAAAACACAGATTTCTTTACAATTTAAAACTGCGTCTTTGGATATCTTTTTCTGCTGAAGATACTATTGTCCTAAAAAAACTCTCTCTCTCTCTCTCTCTCTCTCTCTCTCTCTCAATTCAATTCAATTCAATTCAATAATTGCTTTATTGGCATGACAAATGTTACAAATGTATTGCCAAAGCAGTTCTAAAGTTTACATAAAAAGTAATATGCATAATAATAACAAAACAGTAAACACAGTAAATAGTAGTAGTAGTAAAAGAAAAAGAAAAAAGATGATATATATAATAATTAAATAAAATATCAACAATACATCATATTATTCAATATATCACATTATTATTCAATATATCACAGTATTATTATTCAACATATCATATTATTATTTGACCTCATATTATTCATACAAATCAATACAAAAATAATAATAGATCAGAATAAACTGTACATTTAACAACCAACATTTTAGGATAAAACAGTAATAAAAACAATAATAATCAGTATATTTACAATGATTCATTTATAATAATCTAGGTGTGTGTGTGTGTGTGTGTGTGTGTGTGTGTGTGTTTGCAAGCGCATCACTGATGTTTTTATTGGTCTGCTCTCTATTTTTGTGACAGGCGTTAATGTATTGTGCCGCTAGAAGGACACAGTCTGTTTTTTCCCCTAGTAAATATTGAAGCTGTGTTTTATTGTCTAACTCAGTGAATTGTGGGTAAATTCTCTGTAGTTTGGGGTAGAATGTTGCTCCGATGTGCTGATAGTTTGTGCAGCGGGTGAGGAAGTGTTCCTCCGTCTCCACCTCTGCCTGGGCACAGTGTGAGCAGATGCGGCTCTCTCTGGGTTGCCAGTTCTGTCTGTATCGGCCCGTCTCTACAGTCAGACTGTGAGCACTCAGCCTGTATTTGGTCATTGTTGTTCTTAATTCACTGTCCTTTACTGCGCTCAGATATGTTGCTGTGGTATAATCTCTATTTAGGTCTAATTAACATTGAAGTTTACTTTGTTTTCCGGCTGCTTCATTCCAGTAAATCAGATACTCTTCTTTTCGTGCATTTATTATTTGATTGGGCTTAATTCTGTGGATGAGCATGTCCGTGTCCTGATGCTGCCTGCTGTTAGTCATATTCATTGTGTTGGTTTGTGTTTGCAGCTTCAAGACCATCTGAATCAGGGGGCTTCTCTCTCTCTCTCTCTCTCTCTCTCTCTCTCTCTCTCTATATATATATATATATATATATAAATCTTACACATACCTTAGGAAAAGTATAACAGATTTTTTTTTTTCAAACTGTGGTATACCTTGAAAACGGTTATCGTTCCATGCCTATAAAGCACATGCTCACAAATGTCTGTATATTAACTTACATTCTGAAAAATGCATTGCAAAATGTTATGCCACTATTTTG
The DNA here is from genome assembly GCA_903798195.1 of Danio kyathit. Taxonomy (NCBI): domain Eukaryota; kingdom Metazoa; phylum Chordata; class Actinopteri; order Cypriniformes; family Danionidae; genus Danio; species Danio kyathit. The sequence goes on along the minus strand of LR812537.1, from coordinate 18,709,014 downwards.
TTTTTTCAAAATACATTATATGGTTAAAAATGATTACTGTAAATATACCTTCCAGAACACCTGCTCTATTATCTAATGACGTTTGCTAAAGAGCAGATCCAAAAATAGTAAACCAAAAGCATCTCATGCTTCAATCAAATACAGTGAAATGTAAACAACTCAAATCTCATGAGTGACATGGTGAGGCAGATATAACTTTGAAAAATGTGGGACATTCTGTTCCACCAAGTTGTACTGATTCCAGCTGCGTTTGAATGCAAGAATGAGTTGTTGCTCATTACTTATTTATTCTCCTCTGCTGCTCTCAATAAATGTGGTTTGGCGAGGCATGGTGCTGCACTGACTCACAGACAGTTATGAAGATGGTATTTCAAAATTAAATTGCTCATATGGTAATATCTTGTTATGGAATAAGTTATGGTTTGGAGCCATGAATGAAAATTTATCTTTATAAATATGTGACCTTGGTCTTACGTTGTAGTCATATTTTTGGGAATAGTTAAAAATATATTGTATGGGTCAAAATTATAGATTTTTCTTATATGCAAAACAATTATTCAAAAATTAAGATCATGAAAATATTTTGTAAATTGCCTACACTGTAAAAAAATCCTGGTTGCCTTAAATTTTTATGCTGAATCAAATCTATTTTATGAACTTTTATTATGTTAAACTGACTTGAATCAGCTTGCATAACTTCTAAAATTAAGTTAGAAAATGATTAACTTAGTAAAATAAGTTACTATGAACTAAAAACATATACTGTCATGACTAATGGATCATATATTTTTTTACAGTGTACTCTAAATATATCTAAATCTATTTTTGATTAGTAAAATTCATTGCCGAGATTTTATATGAATACATTTTTTTGAACCCTCAGATTCCAGATTATCAAATATTTGTATCTCATTTAAATGTTGTCCTATTGTAAAAACAAACTTTACCTTAATGCAAAACTTTACTCAGTTGCCAGGTGATGTATACAGTAATTCTCAATTTAACAAGGAATAACTCTGACACTTAAGAATGGTTTTGTGGTTCAGGGTGACATATATCTCAATCTAGAAACTCATGTAAATGTGAAATTCTGGAGCATTTGACAGCACTTGCACATAAGCATGTCTTTCCATCAAATATAGCAGGTGCTCATTTAAGAGAAGAATCATTTTTCATGAATATGGGCCTGTTGTCTTCCTGAGAGATAAGTTCTATTTGAGCCAAACTACCCACTGGCTCTCTTTAAGGTTCCCCACTCAAATATTGTCTGATATATGCAAGTGTATGTGCCAGTATGGGAGAACGGCATGCTTTGTTTTGGGTCTGACTCACATGATCGTCTTATCCCTGTTAGACAGCGGCTCAACATTTCTTCTCTTTCATTCTCCCCCTTTCCCCAGTGTCCCATGCATCAGTGTAACCCTCATGAATGATGCATACTGCTGCCTTCTGATAAGGAACCTGAGGTGGATTCAGGAGTGTGAACATGGCGAAGAGAAAAAAACACCTCAGGAGAAACCGCTTTCTTGATTCTTCTTTCCATTTGGATCCTGGAGGATGAAAGGTTAATACAGTAATTAATAAAATTGTATTTAAGAAGGTAAAGATAAACATCTTGGAATGTTTGTGGTTTATGCAAAACATCTTGAAATTCATCCATTCTAACAGATAAATGGCCTGTGGGGGTAGTGGAGGAAATCAAAAGAGAAAGGAGAATAATCAACACAACAGTTGCTAAAGGGATGGTCAATCCCAAAACTGAAAACTCATAATGCTTTACTAATTCTTGTTCCAAACCTATTGAAATTTATTTCTTCTGTTAAAACACAAAATAATATATATATATATAAAGGGCTTGTGGGTAGCGCTGTCGCCTCACAGCAAGAAGGTCGCTGGGTTGAGCCTTGGCTGGGTCAGTTGGCATTTCTGTGTGGAGTTTGCTTAAAAAAAACTATATTTATAAAGATATTGCCTATTTTAAATATTTATAATTTCAGAAAGACAGCGAGTCGGCGGCCATCAGCCTGTCATTGAGCAGGGCAAAGACGGTTGACGTTCCGCCACAAGATAAAACGGCGTAATTTCTAACTACAGCTGATCAAATCATTGTTAAACTGGTAAGTGAAATTCTAAGTTGATCTCTCTCTTCTGTATGTTGTAGTGCTGTATTTATACCATGCAATTGTAATTGAGTGTGAGATGGAACTCACATATAAGGAATGTATGTATTTTGTGTTGGCCACTCTTTGTATAATCCTGAGTTACTTTTTGGTTGGCCATTTGTTTGTTTCCAATGAACAGAAAATACTGAGAAATGTCTCTAGACTGATGGCAGTTCATGCCGTTCAGCCTTACAATCTTAAAATGTGAGCAAAATCACCTGTTTTGTCATCACTTTAGATATTACGCTAGAGAATCATTCGAATACTAGCTCTAAAGTGACCTTGGTGAAGTAGCTACGGTTTCTGCTGTTCTGACATCAGCTGCAGATGTGAAGGAATGGTGGAAGAAAGTAGCTCTTCATACAAAAGGGTTTTTAGATTCATGTGTTTGATTTTATTTTTATATACACGGATATGTCGTTGAACGGTTGTATAAACACAATATCACATGAGTAGCAGTGCAATATGACCTGCAGCCTTGTGCCAATGCACACCTCTCACCAGTGCCGATATACAGCCATATCGCACTGCTACTCATGTGATATTGCTTGTATATACATACAGTGGATCCGGAAAGTATTCATAGCACTTCACTTTTTCCACATTTTTTATGTTGGTCTATTCCAGTCTATTCCAAAATAGATTAAATTCATTTATTTCCTCAAAATTCTACACACAATACCCCATAATGACAATGTGAAAAAAGATTTTTTGAAGTTGTTGCAATTTTATTAAAAATAAAAAACCTGAAAAAACACACAAGTATTCTCAGCCTTTGCTCAATACTTTGTTGATGCACCTTTTGCAGCATTTACAGCCTCAAGTCTTTTTGAATATGATGCCACAAGTTTGGTACACCTGTCTTTGGGAATTTTTGCCCATTCCTCTTTGCAGTACCTCTCAAGCTCTATCAGATTGGATGAGAAGCAACAGTGTACGGCCATTTTCAGATCTCTCCAGAGATGTTCAATAGGATTTAGGTCTGGGCTCTGGATGGGCCACGCAAGGACATTTACTGAGTTGTTGTGAAGCCACTTGATATTTGGCGGTGTGCTTTGGGTCATTGTCCTGCTGGAAGATGAACCATCGCCCCAGTCTGAGGTCAAGAGCACTCTGAAGCAGGTTTTCATTTACAATGTCTCATCAGACCAGAGAATTTTGTTTTTATGGTCTGAGAGTCCTTCAGATGCCTTTTGGCAAATTCCAGGCGGGGAGTGGCTTCCGTCTGGCCACTCTACCATACAGGCCTGATTGGTGGATTGATCATCACCCTCACTAAGGCTCTTCTCCTCCGATCACTCAGCTTAGATCCAAACATCTTCCACTTATGGATGATGGAGGCCACTGTGCTCGAAACAATCCTGTCTCGGAGGTCTACAGACAATTCCTTTGTCTTCATGCTTGGTTTGTGCTTTGGCATGCACTGTCAACCCTGGGACCTAATATAGACAGGTGTATGCCTTTTCAAATCATGTCCAATCAACTGAATTGACCAAAGGTGAACTCTAATTAGGCTGCTGAAACAACTCAAGAATGATCAGTGGAAACAGAATGTACCTGAGCTCAATTTAGAGCTTCACGGCAAAGGCTGTGAATACTTATGTACATGTGATTTTTCAGGTTTTTTATTTTTAATAAATTTGCAACAATTTCAAAAAATCTTTTTCCACATTGTCATTATGGGGTATTGTGTGTAGAAGTTTGGGAAAATAAATGAATGTAATACATTTTGGAATAAGGTTGTAACTTAAAAACAATATGGAAAAAGTGAAGCACTATGAATACTTTCCGCATGCACTGTATATATATATATATATATATATATATATATATATATATATATATATATATATATATATATATATATATATATATATATATATAAATATATAAATATATATATATATATATATATATATATATATATATATATATATATATATATATATAATTGATTGAGTTTAATAATGGGGCGCCATGGCAGCTCAGTGGTTAGCACTGTTGATTTTGCATGTTCTCCTCGTGTTCTTGTGGGTTTCCTCCAGGTCCTCCAGTTTCCCCCACAGTCCAAAGACTGCTATAGGTGAATTGGATGAATTAATTGGCCGTAGTGTATAAGTGTGTGTGAATGAGAGAGTATATGGATGTTTTCCAGCACAGTGCTGGGTTGTGGCTTGAAGGGCATCCATTGCATAAAACATATGCCAGAGAAGTTTTGACCCCTTATAAATCAGGGACTAAGACGAAGGAAAATGAATTAATAATTCATTCAATTCAATAAATGAGTTTAATAATTCAATCAGATGACACAGATAAAAAACATAATTTCAAAATGTTTTACATTTTTGTTCATAATTTTTCAATGTTTACTTTTTTAAATATTTGTATGCTTGTTTTGCTTTTTGTTAATCTCAACAAAAACATCAGTCAATCAATAACAGTGAGCATGGATTATTTAGGGTGCTGTAAAATGTAAATGATGATGAATGTAAAACTGTTTGTATGAACCCATGGGTTTTGGCCTGACATGAGGGCTTTATCCCTGTGCAGCTTGACTGCTGTAAGTCACTTTTTTCTTTTCAACTGCAAAATTATTATAATTTATTTTCAGTCTCTTCAGATGATTACCAGATCAATACATAAATCCTTTCTGTGGATATTTTACTATTTTTTTTTTCAGTCTGAGAGGTAATGGGTCACTTTAACCCAGTATCTTGAATGGATAAAAATGAAGTCAAAACCAAGATCATAGCAATCGCAAAACAATGTTCAAAGAAAGCATTTAAATACGATTCAGATACAAAAGTCTTTAAATGCCATTATGATTTTCCTTTTTCTCAGAATCCTGTCTGTAGGTGTAATAATTTTTACATTTGTGGCAATGGATGAGGTTTTTTCGTTGCTTTTAAAGTGAAAGAACTGAACATAAACACACAAGGCTGAGAAAAATGCACATTTTGAAGAAAAAGCAATAGAGGCATAAATACATACATACACACAAGCAAGGAAGCAAGAAAGTATTCAATCTAATTCATGGAGATTGCTGAATATCTCCATAATGTGGTACTGTAGGAGCCAGTGTCTAGGTTTGCCTGAAACCTACTGTACAAAATGAGCACATTTAGTCCTCATAATGAAGGTCCACATGCAGCACACAGACATTAAAGCTCTGTTTTTTTGCGTTAAGCAACATTTTAATATGCTTGTATGATGTCACAGTGCACACACAGGACCCTTTGGTTACCATGGTGAAGTCTGTTCTTTATCACTGCATGCCAGTAGGTTTTCCTCAAAAGAGTGTGTTTGTGAAAAAGCCAGAGAATAAACAGTCTAATAATTAAACATATGGTTCAAGGTTTGATTTGTTAACTTTAGTAGAGACATTATTTAATTACCATATGTAATTACGATACAAGCAATACAGTAACATTCTTAACACAATAAATAAAATCTCAGTAAAATTTGCCTGCTAAAAGATGTTCATGAAAAACATTCTCATGAATGTGACACACATAATGTCACGTGGATGCATGTGTTCTGTTCTGAATATTCTAGAGTGTAAATGTAGCACATTATTATAGTAATCAAAGTAATGTCAGTAGATGCACAGCTTTTAAAGCTACACAGTACACAACTATTGAATGTCTGAAGCACTGCAAATTGACGAAAGAGAAAGGAAAAAGAAAAATAAATTAAGGAAAAACAAGAATAGCATGCTGCTTCCGTGTATGTTCAATCTTCACACAACACAATTGTACATTTCATCATCAGCTTAAAAAGAAAATGTTCTTCCAGTAATAATAATAATAATAATAATAATAATAATAAAAACCTGTAGATTATTTATTTTCATATTTAAGTAATTGGTCCAAATATATATTGTGTTGCTTTAACTATGTACTTGCATCAGCTGGGATATGGGTAGGATTAGGGACAGGTTTGGTAGTATGGGTAGGTTTAATGGTGGGTTAACGTGTCAGGCATGGTCAACAGTGTTGTTACAAATATGATTAAATAAATTAATTACAGATTTAATTAGATGCATGCATGTAATCAATCATAAGTACAATGTAAAAACATGTATTTACACAATAGGTACAGTGTAACAAATGATTATTTTCAGTACATGTTAGTTAAGTCCACCTAATATAAAGTAGGACCACATATTTCTTCCCAGATAACATTTATTGTGTAAGTAAAGGTTTATTTATATAGCACCTTTCACAGACATTAAGGGCCCTATCATACACATGTTGTTTACACATACGCCATGTTGTTTAAATAGCAAATCCATTTGCGCCACTTTGTGGACTCATGGGTGTTCTAGTCTAGAAAAGAGGTGTGCTAAGGCGAATTGTTTGTGCGCTACTGTTTTGAGGAACTAAAATAGACTGTGCAATAGACAAAAAAAGCAGGTCTTAAGTCCATTGCAGAGCATGTTAGTTGTGCACCTCGCTTACACATTGCTTAATACAAACAGGATGTAAAGCAATACACAAATATCTTTACAAATGAAAAAGAATTAAAGGAATAAATTATCACAAAAATGATTACTTTCTACATAAATATTAAAACCACTGCCTCCATGCCGCCTTCATCTCGGTTAGTTTATTCTTGACAATTTGTTATAATGTTATAATTATTAGTAGTATTATTTATTATATGCATATTTATATTTGTTTTATTAAAAACAAACTTAGATTTATCCACCTGTCAGGTTTTGGACCATATGGGGCATAGGATGTGTGTTTGGACATAACTTTTTTGACCACCCTTTGTTAGTATTGTTCATTTATTCGTCTCCTGGAAATTAGAACTGAATTTCGAAATAGTTTTGAAACAAATCTTCGCGCTTAACAAACAAAATTCAATACGTAGACTAATGGATGTCTTTAGCGGAGTGCATCCAACACTGTTTCCTTATCCACGAAAGAGAGAAAGAGAAAGTGAAAGTAAAGGCAGATTGGAGGAGGCTCATTCTTTATCCTTGCGCTGCAGATGGTCTGTTTTCTACAGTACAGAAGTACAGAAACACTAAGAGTTAATTAAAAGCTTGACCAAAAAGATATGTCTTTAAATGCTTTTTCAAAAGTTCAACTGATCCCAGGGTTCTCAGTGCTATAGGGAGAGAGTTCCAGATCCTTGGGGCCACAACACAGAAGGCACTTCAAACTTTAAATGACAGACCTATTGTATCCAATGATGTTGATATCCAATGATACAGTTCATGTTATTTCAACAATAAATAATTTCAATAATAATAATAATAATAATGTTTGAATGTATTGCAAGAAAACAAGTTGTAAACATATGTATAGGTGGAGAGACTTGTGCTTTTTATGTCTGTTTTTTAAAACCTGTTTTGTTGTGTAATGTTGTGGTTCGTCATGTTACTGCATGGCTGGCTTGGAAAAATGAACAGAAAAAATACTTACGGAATCAACACGCTCAAAAAGTGGGCAGCCCAATGCACTCTATAACCTGCTGTGCACAGCAAGAAATCTAATCGTTTCTTTCCTGTACGCTGAGCTCATGCATGGGCATTGAATTATTTTCCAGTCCCCGAAACATATTTTGAAACATGTTGTATACATATTAGTAACAGCTTCTTTTTTTATGATCTTCTTACAAACATGCAACATCTCTGCATGCAGTGTGATTAAACCTGCTAATTTGGGATCTTGTAACATGTGACATAGGCGTAATAATCTATTCCTGCTGAGAAAACAAGCATTGTCACTAGCTAAATTTATATTGCACATGCTGGAATCAGCATATAGTTCATGCTGGTTTATGTCGGATTTTTTGTAGGGATGTCATTTATAAACATTGAACATACACCTGATGCATGAGAACAGTGGGATGCCCTGATGTACCACTGATCTGATTCCTTTTTGTTGGAAGCTCAGATGTATCTTTCACTGCCTGTGATTCCAATTCATTCGATTCCATGACAGATGAGTTGAAGGAAGAAAAAATTGCTTGATATTTGAAGCAGAAATTCAGTTTAATGTAGATCATTTTAAGAGAGACATTAATATTGTAACACTTAGAAATCCACTTGAATGTCATTATGCCGTCTCAGACATAACTTTCTGAACCTATACTTTTTACTAGTTAGTCAAAAATATCTATATTTTTATTGATCTGTTGTTTCCACGATTTCTGTGGTTGCTTTGTTTCTGTGCGGTTGGCTTGTCAGTGGGGCGCTATTGTGAAATAAGAAATTATTTTCAGAAATGTGATCTGAAAATAAGAAGATTGTTGAAAGTTAATGTTTTTCAGTTGAAGATAGTTATTTAGGCCTCATTTCCACTGACTGTCACGGTTGTGGATCTATCTGGAAGTGGGTGTGTTTGTTTGGGTATATCTTCACTGCGTGGTGTGTGTGTGTTTACATTCATCAGCTGGGTTATCACGTGTCTTGTTACCACTCATCTCACTCAGCTGTTTTCTATCAACCACAGCTGTTGCGCATTACCGCGCGCCTTTATATGTTCAGTGTTTGTAGATAACGTTTGTCAGTCCGTTGTTTGTTCACCTCTGTGTCTGCTTCCTGTTAGGCACTCTCGCTAAATACGCTGTTGGTGAATCGTCATAAGTCTGTTATATTTGGACCTTATGCACGTCTCCATTTCATTGATGTTGTTGCAACTGCCTGCACTGAGGACAATCATATCAGTGAGAAACTTCACCCCGGATCTGCTGCTCTGATGAACTATTACCGCTGGTAAGCGTGTCGATTTCCTTGAGAGTTGCTCCATAGCACTAACCTCCCCTTCCCTCGATATCTGGTAAGATATCAGTGAGAGACTTTACTTTGGATCTGTTTCTCGGATGATCTATTACCGCTGTTTAGCGTGTTGGACTCCTTGTGAGGAGCACCCTTGCTCTACACAATTCCTCTATATCTGGTGAGATCAATACCAGTTGTGACTCTTGTTATCTCTATTTATAAATCATCTTGCATTCACTTGCATTTGGGTCTCCTGTGTATATTTGTGACAGAACGGACTGACCATGATGGACCCAGCAAGTGTCTCAGAGATCCAGAGTGTGTTGTCACACAGTTCTGCTCGTATGGAACAACAGGACAAGCAAATGATGATCACCAGTCAGGCCATCCAGGCGTTGGTCACCCAAGTTTCTGAGCTCACCACTCAGGTACAAAGACTTAGCTCTGGATTGAGTTCCACTGCGATTTCACAAGCTCCTCCCACCATGCCACCCCCAAGTCCTGCACAAGAGGAGAATCATCGCACCACTGAACCGCGGCTTCCACCCCCAGCATGTTATTCGGGTGAGCCTCATTTATGGCGTCCATTTTTAGCCAAATGTTCACTATATATCACATTACAACCCTCGTCATTTCCCACCGAGGAGAGTAAGGTGGCATTTGTTATCAACCTACTGACTGGTAAGGCGGCTCTTTGGGATACCACAGTCTGGGAGTGAAAGCTTCCTTGTTGCGCTTCTTTTAAGACAGTGGTTCTCAACTCCAGTCCTCGGGCCCCCCTGCCCTCCACATTTTGTATGTCTTCCTTACTTAACACACCTGATTCAGATCATCAGCTCATTAACAGCGAGATCCATAAACTGATCCTTATGTGTCAAATAAGAGAGACACAAAATGTGCAGGGCGGGGGGGCCCGAGGACTGGAGTTAAGATTTTCTGATGAACTGAAGACTGTTTTTGACCGAGCAGCAGGGCTGTGTATGTACTGTGGGGCCGCTGGACATTTTGTGGCCCTGTGTCCAGTCAAATGCAAGAGTCTGGTCAGGGGTAAGAGTTTGAGGGTTGGTGAGGCCATTATTAACAAACCTTCTTCAGACAGCACTACGTTGCCCATAAGACTGTGTTTTGATTCTGAGGTTCATGACTGTCTTGCTATTGTCTCCTTGTTCTGCTGTGTCTCATTCTGTGTTGCAGGAGGACCAGATAGATCTATCAAACGTGCCTTGTGAGTACCTTAACCTGAAGGGAGTGTTCAGTAAGTCCCGGGCTGCATCTCTTCCTCCGTCTCCGCCTAAAGGCAAATTATACTCGCTTTCTGCTCAAGAGAGGGAGGCCATGGAGAAATATATTTCTGATTCTCTAGCAGCCAAGATCATCCGTCCCTCTTCTTCACCGGCGGGGGTGGGATTTTTTTTTTGTGAAAAAGAAGGATGGTTCCCTTCGAACAACATCATGGTAAAGAATACTTATCCTTTGTCGTTGATGTCTTCAGCCTTTGAACATCTGCAGGGGGCGAAATTTTTCACAAAACTAGATCTCCGCAATGCATATCATTTGGTCCGCATAAGGGCGGGGGATGAGTGGAAAACGGCGTTTAACACCCCTAGAGGGCATTTTGAGTTCTGCGTTCTGCCCTTTGGTCTTTCCAACGCTCCGGCTGTTTTCCAGGCACTCGTCAATGATGTGCTGAGAGATATGATAGATCAGTTTATCTATGTTTACCTGGATGACATACTGATGTTTTCTCATTCTCTCCAGGAACATGTTCAGCACGTCAGACGAGTGCTTCAGAGGCTGTTAGAGAATGGTCTTTATGTCAAGGCGGAGAAATGCGTTTTTCATGCACAGTCTGTTCCTTTTCTAGGGCATATCGTGTCAGTCAAGGGGATGCGCATGGATCCAGAGAATATTCAGGCTGTGGTAGATTGGCCAACTCCAGATTCCCGTAAGGCCCTACAGAGGTTTCTGGGCTTTGCCAATTTTTACCGCCGATTTATTCGCAATTTCGGCCAGCTTGCCGCACCTCTGACCGCCTTGACCTCTTCCAAAATGCTGTTCAGGTGGTCCAGCGCGGCCGAAACCGCATTTGCTAAACTGAAAGGTTGCTTTGTTTCAGCCCCCATCCTTATAGCCCCTGATACCTCCCGGCAGTTTGTGGTGGAGGTCGACGCGTCAGAGGTGGTGGTCGGAGCCATCCTGTCCCAGCACTCCTCTTCGGATGACAAGGTCAACCCGTGTGCGTTTTACTCCCATCGATTATCACCAGCAGAGAGAAATTATGATATTGGTAATCGTGAGTTGTTGGCAGTCAAGCTCGCTTTGGAGGAGTGGCGTCACTAGTTAGAAGGGTCGGGGGTCCCTTTTATTGTTTGGACCGATCACAAGAATTAGGAGTACATTAGAACCGCTAAAAGAATAAACTCTAGGCAGGCTCGGTGGGCATTATTTTTTGGTCATTTCAATTTTACCATCTCTTATTGACCAGGTTCTAAGAACATCAAACCTGACGCGTTATCCCGTCTTTTTGATTTTCGGAGCGCGCATCGTCACCCGACCCCATTGTCCCACAGAAGATTTTTGTTTCCAGCATGACATGGGAGATCGAGTCGAAGATTCGCGCAGCCTCGGAAGGGGTAACGCCTCCGATCGGATGCCCACCGGATCGGTTATTCGTGCCAGAGGAACTTCGGTCTGACGTTATCCGGTGGGGACATTCCTCCAAGGTAGCATGTCATCCAGGGGTGAGTCGCACACTTTTTGCTGTTAAACAACGATTCTGGTGGCCAGTTATGGCTTGTGATGTGCGTGATTTTGTCTTGGCTTGTTCTGTTTGTGCAGTTTCTAAGACTTCCAATCGCCCTCCCGATGGACTTCTTCATCTGCTGTCAGTGCCTTCGAGACCCTGGTCCCACATCTCGTTAGATTTCATTACGGGCCTTCCATCCTCGAACGGCAACACGGTGGTTTTAACTGTTGTGGACCGGTTCTCGAAGGCGGCTCATTTTATCCCTCTGCCCAAATTACCTTCAGCCAGAGAGACAGCGGTTGCGGTCGTTAATCACGTCTTTCGCATTCATGGCCTCCCAACGGATGTGGTTTCTGACAGGGGTCCTCAGTTTGTTTCCAAATTTTGGAGAGAGTTTTGTCGATAATTGGGGGCCACTGTTAGTCTTTCTTCTGGGTTTCATCCCCAGAGTAACGGTCAGACCGAAAGAGCCTACCAGGATCTTGAACGCACATTGCGATGTTTGGTTTTTCAGAATCCCGCTTCCTGGAGCCAGCAGCTCACATGGGTTGAGTACGCACATAACTCATTACCAGTGTCAGCCACGGGCCTCACTCCATTTCAGTGTAGTGTAGGTTACCAGCCACCAATTTTTCCCTGTCTGGAATCTGAAGCCGCGGTCCCCTCCACTCACGCCTTTGTTCAGAGGTGCCGTCGCACCTGGAGCAGGGCCAGACAGACTCTCCTCCAGGTGGGCGAGCGCACCAAGGCTAAAGCCGATCGCCACCGGTCTAAGCCTCCCGTTTACGCTGTCGGTCAAAAAGTGTGGCTTTCTTCAAGTAACATTCCTCTTCGCACCGTTTGTAATAAACTTGCTCCTAAATTCATCGGCCCATTCATTGTCACAAAAATCATTAGTCTTGTGGCAATCCGCCTTAAACTACCTCCAGCGTACAGGAGGGTTCATCCCGTGTTCCATGTATCCAAAGTTAAGCCCGTTTTTCATACGTCCGTGTTCCATGTATCCAAAGTTAAGCCCGTTTTTCATACGTTTTTAAGCCCCCCCGCCAGGAGGCGCTCCTAGGAGAGGGGATACTGTCACGGTTGTGGATCTATCTGTTCTTATTGAATGTGTGTGTGTGTGTGTGGGAAGTGGGTGTGTTTGTTTGGGTATATCTTCATCGCGTGGTGTGTGTGTGTTTACATTCATCAGCTGGGTTATCACGTGTCTTGTTACCACTCATCTCACTCAGCTGTTTTCTATCAACCACAGCTGTTGCGCATTACAGCGCGCCTTTATATGTTCAGTGTTTGTAGATAGCGTATGTCAGTCCGTTCTTTGTTCACCTCTGTGTCTGCTTCCTGTTAGGCACTCTCGCTAAATCTGCTGGTTGTGATTTCCTTGAAAGTTGCTCCATAGCACTAACCTCCCCTTCCCTCGATATCTGGTAAGATATCAGTGAGAGACTTCACTTTGCTGATTGAACAGATCTGTTTCTCGGATGATCTATTACCGCTGTTTAGCGTGTTGGATTCCTTGTGAGGAGCACCCTTGCTCTACACAATTCCTCTATATCTGGTGAGATCAATACCAGTTGTGACTCTTGTTATCTCTATTAATAAATCATCTTGCATTCACTTGCATTTGGGTCTCCTGTATATATTTGCGACACTGAGTGGTACAGTACAGTACGGTATGGGTTGGTACGGGTCACCTTTATCAGGCTTGTGTTTCCACTACAAAAGGGTACCCTTTTGGTGGGCATGGTGTACGACAGAGTGTTTCAGTCGACGTCATTCTCGCTCAAATAAATGTCTACAGTAAAGCTGTACGGGTCGTTCACAAATCATATGAGAAGCACTTCTCACAAAACAGATGCTTTAAACATATAAATACTTTTGTATAAATGTTTATTACTAACTTTTTTATAAACATAATTTGATTATAACTGCAGATCAATGACAGTGTGAAATAGCCTACTGTAACGTCTGCAATTATATAAAATAAATTATATATATATATATATATATATATATATATAAATTATAATTTGTTCATGATTCAGGTCGCTGAAACAATTTGCTCCTGTGTTTTGTCGGGCTTCTCCTTTTTTTCCGCGCTTCACTCTCGTGTTTGTCCTTTTCTTTTCTGAAGGGATCAGATGTCGAAGAAACTTCAATAATCACACACACATTATTATCATCAGCTCAAGAAGTTCGTTATATCAAATATAGATGCGATCGCGAGCTCCCTGGAGAAAGTGGAAACCGCTCACACTTTTAGACAGCCTCGTAAAACAACAGGACATGGCAGATTTTGTCCTCCTTGGCTTAGTGGCTGTACAAGAAGACAACCACAAGGTTTGTTAGAGCTCAGGTCATCCATGGCTCGTTATTATATGCAAATAGTTGTCTCGGCTGTGTATTTAAAAAACATGAAGGCTCATTTGTTTTCATTCTGGCTAGCGCCACGAGATCGTGACGCATCTCTGTAACCAATCAGCATTCAGCTACGCATGTAGCTCTACTTTTTGGTACCCTTTCTCGTGCTTGGTACCCTTTCGAAAGGGTGCCGAAAAAGTGGTACGGTACGGTTTGGTTCGGTACGCTTTTTGACAGTGGAAACGGCCATAAAAGCATACCGAACTGTACCGTACCGTACCGTACCACTCAGTGGAAACAGGCCATTAGTGCCTTTTAGATTTAAATATTTAAATTAAATGTTTAATTTTACAATACAAAAACTTATGTAGTTTAGTTTTTAAATATTTTAAGGCACTTTATTGCATTTTGAATGCTACAATCACAATTTTTTTTTAAAGTGCACTACCACAAGATGTTTTTGCTGATGTAAAAATATAGCTCTTTCTTTATGTGGTTTCCTCGCACTATTAAAAAATGGTATCAAATATCAATATATTTAAGGTATCATATCAAAGTTAGAAATTCCAGTTTGTCCATGACAACACTATTTTATACTACAGTATTTTGAATTACAGTCCTGGCTTAACGAGTTAGTTCACCCAAAATGGAAAATTCCTTTATTAATTACTCACCTTCATATTATTCCAGTCTCCTGAGACCTTTATCCTTCTTTCTATTTTAGATTAAATCCAATGCACATAGAGTGATGGTCCCGAGACATTCAACATCCAGAAAAGGAACCAAAAGCATTGTCAAAACATTCCAGGTGACTGCAGTGGGTCAAATGTAATCATATCAAGCTCCAAGAACACTTTTGTGTGTGAAAGAAACTGTGAAAATGACTTTGTTCACCTTTGTCATTGGCCGTATGACATTCTCTCATTAGAGCCAGCAGCATGACGTGCAAGTGCTGTATTGCCCGTAGTAAACATGCACATTGATCTGAAATGGGAGAGGAGACAGTCAATCAATTAATTAGTCAATCTAACAAATCACATTTTGTACACTATAAAAATAGTCAGAAAAATATAATTTTATTCTTACATTATCAATATGTTAATTGATGCTTGTCCAAGTAGTAGTTTTGCTGGCAGGTGTTCAGACCATACCTTTCACCCTTCTGTTTTCCCCCTGATTCTCCAGTTTTTTATGCATAATTAAATTAATATTTGCCATTCTGTCTCACTAGCATCCCGTTGAAGTATTTTTCCATGTTTCTCTCAAATTTTTAATCTTCCTGTGGAAAGTGGCAATAACATCAACAAAGAACTGATTTCAAAGTGATATGATTGCAAGATCAGTGATATAATTGCAAGTATGATTCAAGATCGTACTTGCGTTTTATTTTGGCTTGAAAGCAGTTTGAAATGGCACCATTCCCTCTCTTTCCATTAAAGCACATTGCCACTCGTTATCACTCTCACCATGATAAAGAAACTGTTTTACTATTATAGCTCTTAATATAATACATATTGTGCCAAATCTGCTTTGCAAAGAAAACAGGCAATCCACACACACACACACACACACACACACACACACACACACACACACACACACACATACTGTATACAGTTGAAGTCAGAATTATTAGCCCCCTTAAGATTTTTTTTTTTTCTTTTTTAAATATCTCCCAAATTATGCTTAACAGAGCAAGGAAATGTTCACAGTATGTCTGATAATATTTTTTGTTCTGGAAAATGTCTTATTTGTTTTATTTCGGCTAGAGTAAAAGCAGTTCTTAATTTGTTATGAACATTTTTAAGGTCAATATTATTAGCCCCTTTAAGCTAATTTTTTTTTCCGACTGTCTACAGAACACACCATCATTATACAATAACTTGCCTAATTACCCAAACCTGCCTAGTTAACCTAATTAACCTAGTTAAGCCTTTAAAGGTCACTTTAATCTATATAGAAGTGTCTTGAAAAATATCTAGTCAAATATTATTTACTGTCGTCATGGCAAAGATAAAATAAATCAGGCATTAGAAAGGAGTTATCAAAACTATTATGTTTAGAAATGTGCTGAAAAAAATCTTCTCTCCGTTAAACAGAAATTGGGGAAAAAAATAAACAGGAGGCTAATAATTCAGGGGGCTAATAATTCTGACTTCAACTGTATATATATATATATATATATATATATATATATATATATATATATATATATATATATATATATATATATAGTGCATTGACAACCTAGTAAATCATACATACAAAAAATTATTTTAGAAGTTAAGCTATGTGTAATAAACTGAAATGACACAAGTATTGGATATATGAAGAAAAGGAGGAGTAAAAAGGCAAGGAAAGCCCAAACAGCAGCTGAAATCTCTCGGTAGTTAAAAAGCAGCCCTGCCCCTCTTCAGTGTATATTAATATTAGCTACTTCAGTCCCATCATCTACATTACTAGGATGATAAAAGGGAAATTTTTGGGTGGGTATTTAGCTTGACAGTGATAAAGATAATAATAACACATTTTATTTGTAATGCGCTTTTCTCAAACTCAAAATGCTACAGGGCAAAAACAATAAAACAGTAAAAAAAAATAAATAAGAAAATATAAGATGACAATAGGAAAGTAAGATGACAATAGATCACACTTTTGTACTGATTCTTAAAGCAGTCCAGAGAAACGGCATTCCTAATGGTAATGAGTATGCATTCCATAATTTTAGCGCACGGCATGAAAAAGCCCTAATACCCATGGTGTTTATGTCTACAGCGAGACTGGAATAGAATAAGACCTGAAGCAGAGCGAAGACTGTGATCAGGAGTAGAAAGTGTCACAAGATCACAGATGCTATATAGCAGGATATATTGCCGCATATCTGTCTGAGTCTGTCCTCTTTTCGAAGTGTAGTCTAAATATAGTCATAATGGTGGTTATTCTGACAAGAGACTCAGTTGTTGTTATTTTTAGTTGCTTTAATAGTGTGGAATAGGGCTGTGCGATTTGGGGAAAATATCTAATTGCGATTTTGTTTTATTTATTTATTTTTTGACAGATATTGCGATTTCGATTTGCGATTTAATTTTGTAGTCAAGTCAATAATTCAGTAATCTGTATTTTAGCTTCTTACTGCTAAAATGCAGTGAGTGTTAGTGAAAAAAGGAGCTTAAAAGATATTAACCTATATTAGCAAACATCTCTGAAATTGTACTTATATATTTGTATGTGTGTGTGTGTGTGTAATGAAAGATAATAAATTTGTATATTTAAAGTATATTTTCATATTTGTTTATTATAAATTTTCATTATTTTTATAAAACCGTAATATTAAACTTACAGTTAAAATGCACATTTGTAATTAAACACTTAAAATAGTAAAATAGTGTTAAAGCAATTTGACAAAATGGTTTAAAATATATTTTGGTACATCAAAAAGTGTGTTTATGATAACCATCGGACAAGACAATGCAGCAAAAATTTGTTCTTAAAATGTCACTAAAATGTAATATTTATACCTCATAATTATATCAGCCTGATCTCACGAGGAAACGTAAGTGGCTAATTCGTACGAATTCGTTCAGTCAGTTCAGTCGTTCAGTTGAGAGGTCGCACGAAAGTACGATCGTACGATTTTAAAAAGGAGGCGTGGCACCTAACCCTAACCGTCATTGGGTGATGAGCAAATCGTACTAATTTGTACAAATTAGATCACACAAATTCATACGAATTAGCCACTAACTTAAAAAGTTACGAATTGCCATGAGATTGCTTTGAATTAAATAGAAAATCAGGCGAATAACTGCAAAATAACCCATTCAATAAGCTGGCTACAGGTCTGACAGTGTAATGTTAAAAGAATGTTTATTAACTGATAAAGAGAAAGTTTAATAAAGACTTCCGTTTATTTTAGCCGTAGTGCAAATGAAACATGTCTCATGAGTATTAATAAAAGATGGAGCAACCAAATTTCAACCAAAATCGCACATGCTACTCTGAGAGATCAGGAGAACTGGCAGGCATAAATTATATACTTTTGTATTTAGCTGTTTATTCTGCTCACTTAAAATAGTTGGGTTAATAATAACCCAACATGTAACCCAATGATGGGTCAATTTGGCACCGACCTTCTGTTGGGTTATTTTAACCCAATCCATTGGGTTGTTAAGGTTTACCCAATAACTAATTTGTTGGGTTATTTTGCCAAAAAGTGGCTTAACCACTATATAATAATAATAATTTATTATTATTATTATTATTATTATTATTATTATTATAGTAGTAGTATAGTCATCTTTATATGTAAATAAAAAACACAGCTTTTAATATATTGGCAATGCTTTATTAAGATCCATGAATTTAGTGCCACTCCTCCCACAATAACAAATGCCTGAGAGCAGTTTTAGTTCATCCCAGCAGGACAAAAGGGTTCTGTCTCTGTTGCTCCTCCTCCTCTAAGTACTGGACAAAATACAAGGATTCACACATGAATTAAATAATGTCCCAAATTTATTGCCAAAAATAATGCACCTAGAGGTCATAAATCAACAAATTCTTGTTTTGCCTCCTGGTATGAGGGCCGAACCATCTTGCTGCACAATATGTATGGCAGTGGAAAAAGGATAGCTGGCAGAGT
The DNA here is from genome assembly GCA_903798195.1 of Danio kyathit. NCBI lineage: Eukaryota > Metazoa > Chordata > Actinopteri > Cypriniformes > Danionidae > Danio > Danio kyathit. The sequence goes on along the minus strand of LR812537.1, from coordinate 18,690,373 downwards.
TATTAAAGCACCATCTCCAAAGCAGGATCTCCAAGGCTGTCTTTATATCAAACAGAAAAAAACACAATAATTAAACTCAAAACAGGCCTCTTATATCAAAGGTGAAATGCTACAAGTTGGGATTAAAACAGAGCTGTTATGCAGGATTTTCTCACCAGATGAAATGTTTGCTTGAACTGGTAGATCCAAGGCTCTCTTCTCTTTTTAGCAATACGAGATGAATCCCCAAACCTCAAAAAGTTTATCTTTGGTGTGTGGGTATAAAATATCCGTCCTGAACAATCTAAAAATAAATAAACAAAAACAGCACTTAAATCCATGCCATACAAACAGTACACTGGATTTATTAAAGGGATATTTTACACAAAAATAAATAAATAAATAAATAAATAAATAAATACATACATACATACATACATACATACATGCATGCATACATACATACATACATACATACATACATACATACATACATCATAATAATAATAATAAAAAATACAGAAATCGGTGAAGCACCCATACACTCATACACCCATACACTACGGCCAATTTAGTTTATTAAATTTACCTATACTGCATGTGTTTGGACTGTGGGGTACTTGCAAACTCCACACAGCAATGCCAACTGGCCCAGCTCCAGGCCATGATGGATTCGCCTCTGCTGCTCCTACCTCTCCATATCCCAAATGATGTTTGCTCCAACCTTAAAACAGACATTTTAAATTGTAAATTTGCACATGTATGCAGGACTAAATAACAACAAATATCATGTACACTACTTACCCAGTTTAGCAATGGAGAAAAGATAACTGGAAGGCTGCAAGTGGTCATCTCCAGGGGTACCTTAAACAGATAGAGAGAGAGAGAACAACAAAACTATGATAATATGCACTTTTAACTGCAGCATTAGTCTTTTATGTGAATTCTTAAAGTGCATCATATTTGCAAATTTGTTGGGTAAATAAGGTCCATTTTAGATGGTCAATTGTGCACTGATGTTCATCAGTGTGCTTAATTCTTGTGCCCAGAAACTTGCAAAATAGTCAAACTCTTGATCACCGATTTCTACTGAAATAACTGGAACCTGTAAGTAAATTGTCATAACGCAATAATTAATATAAACAGTTTAATGTCTGTAATATCTCAATTTATTTGGTGTTCCAGGAGTGGAGTTCTGAAATTTCTGAACTGTGCTATATTAGTCATCTGTATTTACCTGTGGCCTTATGCCTGATACAGTCTAATACCAAATTCACACTCAAATAAGGAACAGAAACACTTTGAAAGAGGCATTTGTGTCTTTACACACTACCAGTGCTGTTCAGAGATGTATAAATGCATTTACAGAAAAACTAGAAATGTATCATTTAATTTTAAGAAAAGTGGTGTCACTTTTACAATATATGATATTGCTTAAGTGTTTGTATCGGTGCATTTTTACATCATGTAAATGTTACAAAATACAGAGCTGTTGTTTTCTCACCTTTCTCAACAAGATTATCAAGGAGGTCCAAAGCTCGCTCTGTCCAGCACAACCTACAATGAACAAACAAACAAAAAATAATAAACCACAAATTAACATGAGCTGACAGACAACATTTATGAGTTCAGTGGTCACAGCATCACTAAAATCTCACCTGAACTGAAAACTGGGCAAGGACAATGTATGTTTATGGGCTTTGTATTATTGTTTATTAGCATATATTACTACTATTGTTATACAAAGCTAACAGATGTTACAATTTTTTATCTATCTATCTATCTATCTATCTATCTATCTATCTATCTATCTATCTATCTATCTATCTATCTATCTATCTATCTATCTATCTGTCTGTCTATCTGTCTCTCTGCATATATATATATATATATATATATATATATATATATATATATATATATATATATATATATATATATATATATATATATATATATGCTTATATTTAATTGTTGTATGACATATATAACTGATTAAACATTTCTATTAGCATTTAACATTATCAGGGTGTAGGTTACTATAAGATGTAGGGAAAATGCCATTTTCAGGGCCTTTAATATAGTACACACAAACAGTAATAATAACATTTAACTTTCAATATTAATAATCAAGTACCTTGAAATGGATAATGAATCCTCTTCTGATAAAAGATGATAAAGCAAGCTTCTGCTCTGCTCTTGTCCAGGATAACTTCTTCATGAAATGCTGCAATCTATGGTTGCGTTCCATTCAGCGCCCTCTAGCGGCAAATAATAACAAATAATAATATAATGCTCCGCTTCCGTACTTCTTGGGAAAACCAGCAACTTCCTAAATAAAATGTAGCATATATATGAGTCTATATTAGCATTTAGATGTTACAATATAGTTTCATAGCGAAAAGACAGTGTTTTATAAGACAACATACCTTAACCAAGACTGGATGCGACTCCGGGTTGATGTCTCCGCATGGGTCCTAAAGGCGAGAATGATGGCGGAATATCTCAAATAAGTGTATCATTTCCTTCAAAACAACTGTAGAGATGAACACGGAGGTAGAGAAAGCGTTTTCATCCGCATATACATCGGCTATGAAGCTCGCGCTTGTATCATCAATAATTAAGAGTCCAGGTGACACGGATATAAAAAAACACGACACGGAGAGGCAATTTGATAAAGAAGATACATTAACTTACTGCATTAGATTACTTTATATAAACTTTATAACGCAAAAACACCATCACGTACGCATATTAATACAGCTGTTCTGTGTCAGTTCAATCAGTTGACAGTTGAAATTAAAAAATTGTAACCCAACTGGTTGAGTTGTAAGAATGGTATTTGGACCACAGCGGTTCGAACTGTAGTTCTGCCGAGCGACTAAAAAGTAATCAGCATGATGGTAAAACACTGTACATTTCTAGTCAAACCATTCTTCTGCAATCTTATACCAAAAACGGAAATAAGGGCAGTATTAATAGCTATAAATGTGGGAGAGCGTTGATATTATGTGATTGTATTGTATTGCAATATGGAGCAATTAAGTGTTGATGTTAAATCAAAAGTAATTCACAAATACTGGAAAATGAAATGATTTAATGACAATAATTCTCTATGGTAACAACTGAATTAGTTATAAAATAACTGTATAAAATGATAAAATATGAAATGATAAAAACATATGATATAAATTGTACCCAGCTTACTGTAAATTTAAAGTTACCTAAGAAAGAGAGAGAAAGGGGGAGGGAGAGAGAGACAAAGAGAGCAAGTAGGCCTCAAAGAGCCTGGGAGCAGTAGAGCCAGAGAAGAAGAGGAGCAGAACAGTAGAGAAGCAGACCAGGGAAAGACAGCCCAGGAAAAGAGGCAGAGCCAAGTTTACCAGCCATTTTGTACCTTTCTTGACCATGTGACCAAAGCCCAAACGCTGAGACATTCAAACTGACCAATCAACATGTGACCACATCGTAAAACCCCCCAAAGTCCACATACCAGGCCCTGATCTTATCAGTATCTGCCTTTGGAGTCAGCATGGACCTTTTTTGGTGAAAGACATGTTTTGCCATATAAACAAATGCATAGGATAATTTAGACTCTTACAGAGTTATTAAATAAATAACCCAATAAAGGTTTAAAATAACCCAACAAAGCACCAAATATTTTACTCAACCATTGGTTTAAATAAATAACTCAACATGTTTTAGAGAGTGCGTTAAAGCGGGGAAAACACGAGCATTAACACCATGATTATCATGACGGACTCATTCAGTAGCGAACTCGAGTTTATGTGACTTACACTTTTCGTTGAAAAAAGCTCTCCTCACCTGTGTGTGTCACAGCCGGATTCGGCCTGCAATAGTCAATAAAATCAATACCTGACCTAACTAGTAGCCAATGAAGTTGACAGGTGTGATGTGATGGCGAGTGAGTGTATGAGTTTATTTTGAATATAGCCTACTGTAATCTTTTTAGAGATTTTGCAGGTTAACCTCCAAAGATTGAATTGGTAAATGGTAGATTACAGTTTTTCTCAAATGCTAAAACACATTTCACAAATGTTTCCTCCATGTTTCCCAATGTCTAAACACAACACTCTTTTCTAAAGCTATAAACGCAACCACACCTTCTCACTTTAAAACTTAAAGGGCAGCTAGGTTACCACTTTTTCCAGATTTAATATAAGTCTTTTGTGTCTCCAGAATGTGTCTGTGAAGTTTCAGCTCAAAATACCCATCAGATTTTTTTATTAAACCTTTTAGAAGTTTGTAATTTGTAGCATTTTGCATCAGCTAGCGGTTTTTGTGTACTGCGCCTTTAAGGCTAGTCCTTCACACCCACCGTTTGCAAGTGCCTGTCAGCAGCTCGGCTGCGTCAGACAACAGACAAACAAGAAGGAATAAGATCTCACGTAACGTTTGTGAGTAAAACTACAGTAAGAATCTTACCAATAAGTATTTGATTCATGTTGTGGAGTTGCAAGGATGAGTCAGTCACACACAATGTCGTTACAAAGTTCACGCACACACACACACAGCGCTATTAGCTTTGCACTGTTTTTGCATGCAAATGTGACAGGATACACGTTAATATCCACTGCTGTATGGATATCTGTTATGTTAATGTACAAAATAAACCTGATTGAACGTCCACAAACCGGGGTTGAAGCGTCTTTTATAATTGTACTGACATGCCGCTGTGTTGATGAAGTAAAGCTGAAGTAAATTGCTGTAATTTATTACAAACATGCACTGTTTTAAAACATTTTAAACTTGTAAAACTTACTCTTGATCACATTTGATGATGATTGATGATCCTAGCAAACTGAACAGACTTTTATTTACGGTTGCTTAGTTTGCGCACGTCCGGTGGTTGGTATGATTGTACACGTTACTACGGAGACATGTTAATACGCAGCTGTCAATTAATTCGGTGGGCGGGGTGACCACACTCCTACGTCAAGTTGCGGTCGGTCTCAAAACCGCTCCAATTGGTCCACCGTTTTTATGTTGTTAAATTGAAAAAAATGGACTGGGTGTGTTTATCACCCCAATATGACGGTCTAGACACTATACCTACACATATGCCTGTCCAAACAGCTTGAAAAGTAGATTTTTCACCATAGGTGCCCTTTAAACTTTCACACCAAAAGAGCAGCTCGAAGCTTTCAAAAATGTTAACACTATAGACATCATTACACACTACAGCAAAACAATTAAAAACACAATGCTCAATTTGTGAGAAGGTTCGTTGTTTCATAACTGCCAATACTTATTTTTAGAAACTACAGTAACATATCTTCTTAGATCTCTGCAGAGGATTAGGCATTTAGATTTGGGAATCGTTTATGAAGATTATAAATCTATAGAAAATACTGCATGTACACTACTGTAACAACTCAATGCAAAAACAGAATCTATTGCACACAACAGTACTCTTGAAACCATGATCAGGGTGTGAAGTTTATTTATTATTTACTTTATTCACACCACAATCACTGTGCAACATCATGTCGCTGAGCTGCATCGCAGGCTATATTGTCTCTTGCCAGGTACCGTGGGAAAAATGCCCTGGAATGGCCAATCCATCCTTGGAAGGCCTCCACTGGGATGTCAACACTGGCCAGCTCCATTGCCCTTAGGAGGTTCTCTGTAGTGCATGTTTGTCTGTCATAAACCTTCCATCTCCTTGATGAAAATAACTTCTCTATAGGGTTCAGGAAAGGGGAGTAGGGTGGCAGACAGACGTTTAAAAAGTGGTTACTGTTGGTGGTGAACCACTCTCTGATTTGGTTTGTTCTGTGGAAGCGGACATTGTCCAAAATGATCACATAAATGTGATGTGTGGGCCCAGGATGGTGTTGTTGGCGGTCCAGGAGGATGTCTTTTAGCTCCTCTAGGAAGGAGAGATGACATTGAGTGTTGTAAGACCCAAGGACAGCATGCCGGTGGACAAGCCTCTCCAAACCCATGGCCGCACAAAGAGTAATATTACCCCTGTTGGCCAGAAACCTCAGTGATGGCTCTTTGGCCAATGAGGTTACCGTCTCTTTGTGTTCATTTCTGCAGGTTGAAGCCAGCCTCATCCAGGAAAAGGTACTCATGAGGTCTGGCCATTGTGTCCAACTGTAATATCCTCTGTGAAAGTGCAAAGGTGTTCAGAACAACAGTCAATCAGGTAGCACAGTATTTTCCAGAAGTAATGTAGGCCACTGAGCAACACAGCATGTCCACTAACTATACTGTGAACATGGATGTATACTTACTTGCACATACTCGTAACATAGGTCTTTGTGTCGAGCAGAGTTACGCTCAAAGGGAACCCTATAGACCTGTTTCATCCGCAACTTTTGGCATCTCTGCATCTCCATTGTGTTTGTTTGGAATCTTCAGCAAACTGTGCACTCTGAACTTGCTTTTATACATGTGGTCACAGCATTAGCAACAAGTGTCTTCAATTTTGAGTCGTTGTGTGTAATGAATGATGCCAGGTGTGTTCATTGTGTTCAAATATTGCTGACTGTGGCAAGCATTTTGCATCACATGAGCTTTCATTTGTGAATATGAGCAGAGTTATTTTGCAACTTGTGTTTTAGCAAGAAAATGCTAAAACGTGAAATGTGTTTATGATATTGGAAAATGATGGCTAGATTTAGTAAATGTGTTTAGACAACTGGTCATTTGGTTTAGATGATTGGCTTTTGTGTTTTAGCATTTGAGAAAAACTGTAATGCTCTCAAAGTTGACATTATCGGCAATGACTTTGTCTCTGATCTCCCGGAGTCTGATGAGGTTGTTCTCATGAATCATATCCACAATGAGAGTTTCTTATGCCGCTGTAAATATGGCAACCCTTCCCCTCTATGTGGCATTTTTTCAACTCTAAAGAAAAAAAACATGTGTTGTCAATTGACATGTTTTACAATGACAACTGATTTGAAACTAATAGATTACTTTCACAGGCTTGTAAAACTGTATTGTGACAAAGAAAAAAATAGAGTACAATACCTGTTGTGTTGTCTGAATGCCCTGATAATCGTGGCAACGATGAACCTACTAGGTTTGGACGGATTCTTAGTCCTGCTTTAGCTATTGTCATGCAATGGACAATGACATGGTCACTGAATGTTGCACGCATCTCATCCGTAATGATGGTGCGAGGTTGTCTTGCTCTCCCTCCTGGACCTTCTCCTCTCCCTCCTGGACCTTCTCCTCTCCCTTGTTGCTTCTCTTCCTCCTCTGATTTGAACTCCTCTTCTTCGTTGGCCTGCTCCTCTTCTTTCATGGCCAGCTCTTCTCCCTCCTCTGACTCGAATTCCTCTTCCCCTGACTCTGCCTTCATTCATTGTGTTTGTTTGGAAACTTCAGCAAACTGTGCACTCTGAACTTGCTTTTATACATGTAGTCACAGCATTAGCAACAAGAGTCTTCAATTTTGAGTCTTTGTGTAATGAATGACGCCAGGTGTGTTCATTGTGTTCAAATATTGCTGACTGTGGCAAGCATTTTGCATCACATGAGCTTTCATTTGACAATATGAGCAGAGTTCTTTTGCAACTTGTGTTTTAGCAAGGAAAAATGTGTTTAGATTTATTAGAACGGAGGATTGTGTTTTGTGTCTTCATGTGAAAATGATGGCTATATTTGGTAAATGTGTTTAGACAACTGGTCACTTGGTTTAGAGGATTGGCTTTTGTGTTTTAGCATTTAAGAAAAACTGTACAATGTAGATTAGAAATGGGCTGATAGTTGGACAAAACGGCAGTGCCACTACCAGGCTTTTTTAGGACAGGAGTAACCGCAGTCCTTTTCAAAGCTGGAGAAATAGTCCCTGAACAAAGTGACACATTAATAATGGCAGTGATATGGGAAACAAAAACAGACAGACAGTTCTTCAAGACAGTTGGAAAGGAATCAAGAATAAAGGTGGACAAATTCATCGACCATATTTTTTTGTAATAAAATCAGAGTCAACGGTATGAAAAGTGGAAAAACTAGAAACAAGAATGTCGGAAGGAGAAAGTTCAACAGGTAAAAGAGCATGATCACAGGCAATGGAGTTCAATATTTCATCAATTTTCTCAGTAAAGAAGTTGAGAAACTCATTACAGTGCTCAATGGTCAGAGAGTTAGAGTTACTAGGGGGTCCGATCAGGATATTGACTTTCCTGGAGAGAACTCTAGATTTAGAACTATTACTTCTAATAGTTCTTGACTAATATTTCATTTTTGCAGCCGTCAAAGCATTATAGTACTCAATCTGATGTTGATCATACATTAATCTGTGAACTACAAGACCAGATTTGACATGCTTCTGCTCCAATTGCCTGCCAACAGTTTTCATTTTCAGTAGGTCATGTGTAAACCAAGGAGATGACCTTTTGAACGTAACAACATGCCTTTTCAGTGGGGAAATGTCACCCAGAAGATGTATAAAAACAACATTGTAATGGTCAACAGAAGTCATAACAGGTACGCCACCAATGACTTGACCTAGTAGGTCGTGGTTAATATTACCACGTTTTCTAAAAACAATAGAACGTTCATTGAAAGCCTGTGCAGAGGGTGGAATTAGATTAAATGAGAGAAGCTTATGGTCACTAAAAGGTACATTAGTTCCTTCTAGTGAGTCAATGAACATTCTAGAGGAGCAAACCAAGTTCAGTCTGTGGCCATGTTTGTGCCTTGTGAACGTGCTGGGTAACGTCAAAACACTTAAAAATGTCCAGTAAACTCGTAGCATGAACACAGTCTGTGCTATCTACGTGAAAGTTAAAATCACCTGTTACTAGAAGAGCTGGATTATGTGCACTGGCAAGCGTCAAAAGCTCTGTAAGTTCTGAGAAAAAACACAGGGTTAGGTTTAGAAGGATGATAAATGTTTAAAATCAGGACTGAAGATAGACCGACCAGTCAATTTAAACACCAAATATTCAAAGGACAGAAAAGAAGGCATTGAAACTTCTGATACCGCCACATCAGATCTGAAAATAACAGCCAAGCCACCACATCTCCCTGAGGAGCGTGACCGCTCTAAATATGTGTAGCCACGCATGCCACTTTTCACAGAGGCAGAGAAAGTCAAGTTTATTGTCCACAATAAGATCACAGATAGAAGCAGCTTTGTTGTTAATAGAACAAGTATTCAAATGAGCAACCCTGACTGATGCAAGACAAACCCCATTTGAAGCAGAGAACTTCTGAAGGTGAATAAGATTTGCAGGACGGCCCCAAAATGGAGATTGATGGCAATCCACACGCCTATGAGAACAAATTGTGTTGATAGAACCAGCAGGGCATACCTGAAGATTCCAGCGAGAGCCCCAGTGGAAATATTTTGGGCAGCGCAAGAGTTGTAGTAGCGAGCGCAGCATGCTCAACACATCAGTAGCAGGAAGCAAGGTATGTTCATGCAGGTCAAGTTCTATTGCAGAGTAGGGGATCATGATAAAATCCAGGTGACTCAAGCAGGTCTTGCCCTGCACTCCAATAAAACCAAAATAAAATAAGTAAAAAAAATAGCATAGCCACATCCCAGATAGCAAGAACATTTGGGCCAAATGTGGGTGATAGCTGGCACATGTGGCGTAGGTATGGCATGGCTGAACAGATATGGGCCAGATTATTACCATACATGTTTTGCCATACATTCAGAATAGGCGGGAATGTTCTTCTGGTTCACAGCTCCTTTTGCAATATGTGGGCCAGATAACAAAAAACACATCAGATCCTAGTCAGGTTCGGCTATGGCTGACATTGTTAAATATCAACTTCTGGCTGACTTTGGGATTGCATTTGGAAAACACGCAAAACTGAACACAGGTGTATCGTTAGCAGACATCTGCCACGCCACACTTTGTAGCCAAGACTTCTGTGCAAGTTTGACATCTTTCTCCCTGTCATTTGCTTCAGGTAAGTGATAATTTGGCATTTAAAGTGAGTTTACTTAAATAAACAATACTAAATATAAAAGTTAGAACTCATTGAGTGGTTAGTTAATCATTTAATTAAGAAATCCGTCGAGTTAAATAGCATTTCCCTCTCTGAACGTGGTGTTTACATAATGTTAGTGCTCCAACAGTTTGCTGTTTAAATTAACGTTAGCATTAAAGTTATAGCCAATTTCCAATTATGACAGAATACAGTTTATTTATTATAGATAAATATCAATTTGTGTAAATGTTCAGTCACACTTCACTGTGGTTTAGTAAGGTTTAAAATAAAAGCGATGCCATTAGGCCTAACATGATAGTGGAAGCCAATAGAATAAATGTCTTATAATTGTAAAATAAACTAACAATATGGGTATAATGTTTCTGTACAATATAGAGCCGAAACTCAACAACAAACATTTATGAATCAACAAATTTTTGTTGTCTAATGGTCATTTGATATCACAAAATAATATATTTTGAAGAAACCTGAAAACCTGTGACAATTGACTTCAGTAGTATTTGTTTTTCCTACTATGTAAGTCAATGGTTACAGGTTTTCAGCTTTCTTCAAAATATCATCTTTTGTGTTTAGCTAAGGAAAGAGACTCATAAAGGTTTGGAACTCTGTGAACTTTATTACATATTCAGCTATAACAGTGCTAATGCGAAACACAAAGGCAACATAAGTGTTTGGCAAATTGTGATTTTTTTTTTATTTATTTATGTATTTTATTTATCATTTAATTTAGCTAATACACTATAAAAATGCCTTTCTTATTTTGTCCTTGTTTCTAGTCCAAATATAAAAATCCTGCCACTTTATTTTAAAAATCTGTAGGCAATGTGGGCTAAAAATTTAAGTCAAGTGCAGGCCAGAAGATAATGACCTAGTAACTAGTGCTTGGGTTAATGTTCACAAAGCTGGAACACTTTAGATTTGCAGAAGTTTTTAAACAGATTTTAAACTTAACTGGGATATTTATCATTAACAATTTATAGCAATTGTTTAAATAATGTGTAATCGGTAAAAAACAGGAGTTTAAAAATGATCAGTATTTGAAAATATATAATATTTGAATGAATATTTAAAAATGTAACAGATTACATGTATCTGGTTTCACCACACAGTTTAGCATTTTAATTTGTATTGTAATTTTGCAGCTGTATATGCAGACTGTATTTCTGATCATATTATTTAAATTCTTCACTGCAGTTGCTGTCAGACAGAATGCCTTCACTTCCCACATTGAGCGTAAAACAAAAATATTTCTGTGAAATGCAGCCTATGAAGAATTTTTGACTGCTTTTAACTCGACCAGCAACTTGTTCAAGCACTTGAACAGAAAGCATTCTATGACAAAACTCGTCACCAAGGAGGACACCAGCACCCAGAAACACGGCAGCCCAACTTAGCCTAAACAGGCTAAATTGGACTTTTATGCAGGATCGGGAGTGAAGGTATCTTCTGAATGTGAAGAGAAGTGTAGCTGCTTATGGGGCCGTTTACATATTGCATCTTGGAATATACGTATGGAATATACATTTCTGTAGACTAATTACCTCAAACAAACACAGAACACTCAAACACTGCAGTGCTTTTGCATACTATGGATGTCAATGGTTACAGGTATCCAGTTTTCTTCTAAATGACTTCTTTTGTGTTTTAAAAAAAAATGACAAACAGGTTTGGAGCAAGCGAATGATCAGAGAATTTTAAGTTTTGGGTGAACTCTTTATGTCTTTTGAATATGTCAAGCTGCTGTGATCAACCCATTGTAATGCTTTTCAGTGAATATTAAATTACAGAAAGAACTGCAGATTATTCTGTATTTTTATAGGTATATTTTAAATGTTTTAAAAGTAACTTCAAAGTAAAGTAATTAGTAATCTAATTTTTACACAAAGTAATCTATTACTAATCTATTTACTTTTTACCTCTGTAATCTATTACTTTTTAAAGTAACTTACCCAACACTGTATATTTATATACACTACCAGTCAAAAGTTGGGGGTCAGTTTTTTTTTTTGAGTTTTTTTTAAATAAAATTATTCTGTTCATCAAGGCAGCATTTATAAAACATAAAAAAGAAAATCTTAAACTGTTAAATATTTATTCAAATTGTAAATAACTGCTTTCTTATTGTATGTAGTTTCAAATGAAATGATTACTCCAGTCATTACTGCTTTTAGTACTATTACTACCATTAATAATAATAATAATAATAACAATAATAATAATTAATATTAGAGTGATTTCTGAAGGATCATGTAACTCTGAGGATTAGAGAAATAAAGCTAAAAATTCATCATTAAAATCACTGGAATAAAGGATTCATTTAAATTATAAACTACTTTAGAACAGTTATTTTATAGTGCAATAACATTTCACAATATGTATTTAATAAAATAAATGCAGCCTTGGTGAGCAGGAAAAGCTTATTTTAAAACATTTAAAAATCATACTGACCCCAAACTTTTGACCAACATATATATATATATATATATATATATATATATATATATATATATATATATATATATATATATATATAATATATATATTTTAAACCTATGTACATTTATATGTACTGTATGTATACCTCATTTTTGCGTCAAATATATAACATTTATTTTAAACAATTATTTCAATTTTTATTTTTAATTTGTATTGTTCTGTTTGTTGTATGTTGTTAAAATGTTTTCTAACTCTTTATTTGTCCACATTTTGTTCAGTAATTGCTTTATCTGAATGTAATTTGCATTGATTAAAGATTAAACTATTTGATTTTAATATTTGTTTTGTGATTTTCTCAGTTAATATACAGTATGTGGTCAGCCACATGCGGGCCACATGCGGGCCACAGAGCTCAGCCTTACTAATCTTGAATACAAGGCCCATATCTGGGCCACATAAAAATGTATTACTTGGCTCAAGGTTGGTGGAGTTGTGGCACTACTTTGGTTCAGTTCTGGCTAAAAGGATGTGGGCCAGTTCTGGGCCGGGGAACACTAACTGATCTGGGCCACATCTTAGCTGTTGACCTGGGCCAGATCAGGGCCAAAGGAAATTTGTTGACTGGGATGCTAGCAACAGGGCTTGAGGGCGAAGGGATACAAAAGCCTGACACATCAGTAGGATGCCAGCTCAAACAACATCGAACGATGCAGTGCAAAGTGCCCCAAACACTTAAAACCATAAACGCAGAAAAAAGTTTGCATAATCCATATAATCTGTAGAATCTAGTGGAAAAGCGGCAGCCAGACTGCGCCAGCGTCCTTTCTCACTTTATCAGAAAATAATGCTGCTAGAATGGCCCAGCCAATTCATACACAAGACCCATGGAACCATCAATATTTTTAGACACTGCTGAAGTATGGGAAACATGTATGTAACTCCATTTCTCATATAAGATGCGCCTTGAAGCTGTCACTTCACCAAAAATGTGTTTATACAAATTATTACAGTAGATACATTTCAGTAATTGAGGACCTTCCTGTTGTGTCTGTTATAACACAACAAATTTTTCATTTTTTTTTTTTTTGTATATTTAAATTGTTTTGGGTTTTTATATTTATATTATCAAAATAGGGGTGGATTTCATATTAACAGCTCCTTATATATAATTTTTTTATGTAAATATATAGCAATATATTTACTATGGAAATCACAATGTGTTTAATCCTTATTTTACCCTCTGTACATGTCCCAGGGTTTATGATTTTGGTCACATCGTCTGTCCTTAAGCCGTTTAACCGAAAAGTTAATTGAAAGTCATGCTAAAATGTTAATCTTTAATACCCCCAGTGTGCAAGCCAAAGGCAATTATGGCAAGGGATGAAAAACTCAATTTTGAGAAAAATCCTAGATACACAAGCTGGAATCAGTGCTTCTCAGATGTTTTCTTCTTCTTCTTCTTCTTCTTCTTCTTATTATTATTATTATTATTATTATCATTAATATTTTTATGATTATTATTATTATTATTATTATTCATAGCATAGGGAGTGTTTTCATGAATTAATTATACATTACTGGGGAATATGGTAGGACATGGTTTTCTGTTTTCAGCAATCTGCTGGAGTTCACCTTTAACACACACATCTAAACTGGAGCCGTTGGTGAATAATACATTGATGCTGAGGAACACTGTAGTCATTCAAATTTTGACTTTCAAAAAAGGGAATCAGAGTTTAGAGTTGTGCTACAAGTGACTTAAAATACCAGGGCCCCATTTCAGAAAGGAGGTTAAGTGAAAACTCAGAGTATGTTAACCCAGAAATGAGAATGGGTTTTCCGTTTCAAAATGGCAGGTTTGTAAAATTCAAGAAAGCAGGGTAAGTCAAGCCTGCTTCTGAAAGAGAGTAAATTTAACTCAGAGTCAGTTACTGTGGAATTACTCTGTGAACCTAACCTGGTCAGGAGCAGGTTTTATTCTCTAAACTCTGAGTTTCTGTTGCTCTCCTCCCCTTTTATCTGAAGGCAAAGCGGTATTTCTCGCCTTAGCCTTACGTTTTCATCCACCTATATTTATGTGCATAAAAAAAAAAATCGGTTGATGGAAATGCCAAGATGCGCATAAATTTTGAAAATAGTCATAAAAAACATATGCACATAACTGAGTAGGATAAACTTTTATTCGTTAAGAAAAGATGCGCATAAACTACGATGGAAACACTTTTACTGAACAAATTCCAGTATGTGTATTAAAAAAGTTTTGTTATAAGAGATCATACGATGATGAAAATGTGTGTGAATGGACAAACCAGCAGGCTGAGCACATTGTAAAACATCTGAAATGTTGTTTTGGTCATTCTAAACACCTTAACCGTTTTAGTACTAGTGTTATTATTTTATTAATGACCTCCAGAGCGTCTGGAGCATGTCAAGAGTGTCTGTTCTCCACGTCTCATGGCTTCAAACACCACCACGCGCGCATTGTGTGTCGGCATTGTCCTCTGAGGTGAAAGTAATTTATTAGAGTAAGAAAAGATTCACGCAGCTTCTTCTACCGCAGTAAATTCTGCTTTTACTGTTGATATTTGGCACCAGTTAATCAGGTAGTGGCAGTTTTGTTCTCTTTGACTCGTTGGATGGAAACGCTGCTTTATTTGCATATCTTTTATGTGTTATTGCAGGTTTGCACATAAATCTAATTAGCATTTTTGAATGGAAACATAGCTATTGCCTACATTTCAGTCCCACAAAGAACAAAGTAACGTATGAGAATGACTTGTCCTTTTTTAATGAATAATTAGCTTAAATTCACTGACCTTCGACAGGAACATGTGCTGTAACTAGATTAATGGGATTATTACTAGTTCTGAAAACAATTTTTTAGTACTGCTTTCATTCTAAATGTCATATCAACCTCTACCACTTGATTAATAATAGAGGCAGTTTTAGAAATCTTATCTTAAACTGATCAACGTGTGTGAAAGTGGGAAATTTAACATTTCCACAGAACATTAAGTTAAGGTTATATGCATTCTTTTTTTGTCAAATTTGTAGAAACTATGCAGTAGCCTATTTTATGTCATTTAATGCAATTACAATAACTTCAAAATTATGGCCAATTACGCAATTTTTCAAGTGAAAAGTCAATAAACGTCACACATTACATTACTTATTTTATTATATTTAAATACTTTAAATGTAAACTTTCGCATTAACTTGAGCAGGTGTTTTTCCACGCTAACTTTTTCAGTTTCTGTTTTTCTGATGCAGTGGTGTTACTTTGTTTTAATATGTATGGTCATATTTGGCGCATGAGCACATCAAGTTCAGCTGGAGAAAAATCATTTTTTTTCAGATATTGCCATGGTGACTTGCAATATCTGTGCTCCACTGATAATGCCTTTTTATAGTCGCGGTGTGCACGCTTAACTCTGAGTTGGTCTACTCAAAGTTGATTGACCTAACTCAGATCAGCTATTCTGAAACCGAAAACTCTTGAGTTTTTAATGTCTTGGTAAGGTTGAACCTCCTTACTGAAACAGGCCCCAAATCTCTTTATTACAAAAACAGATTAACTATTAAATATACATAAAGAATAAAATAAATACTATATATACTAATATATTTTTTTTAAATAGCTTTTAATTAAAAATAATATTTATAGCATTTTCAAAGTCAGCATGACAAAAACACTGATTTATGCCCCATTTGTAATTAAACATTGTAAAATCAAGTACCGTTTTATAATAACCATACTCTACATTAATGCGAGACTTTACTAGTACTTTTAATATAAAAAAAAAACATCAGTTGAGACTTTATCATTTATTGACTTATTCTTGACAGCCAAATTGCCATCTTCACTTGCCCCAATAAGACATTTAATAGAACATGATTCTCTCTTCTGTTTTTATTTTTATTTTATTTTATTTTTTAATTTAGGTTAAAAAAATGCTTGTAGTAAACTGTTTTGTAGCCTTTCACAATTAAGGTATAAATAGAAAACAGTCCCCTCCCCCTCCCCACCTGAGGATCAAGGCGCGCTCTATAACAATTTGTAGCAACAATACCATGTACTATCCTCCACTGCATGTCTCCAGTTCTTTTTTTCAATTAGAGGCTTATACAAGGATCTCCAACAGCCTCTTGGGGAGGTATTTGGTCCAATTGTCTCTTTCCATTTGGTCTCTTTCACACTCTGGAGTTGGGACAGGTTTGAAGTCTTCACACACAGCACATAGATTGCATTCTTTCCAGCAGTGCTAAAAGGTCTTGGTTCTGGTGTTTTAAAAAATAGTAAACTGTTTTCTGTTTCTGACCAAGTTCTTGTGTTGGCTGATAAAACCAGCTCTGGGAATGCTGGAATTTTTACCCAAACAGCTTTCATTCCTAGCTTGGATGCCAGATCCTCAGCAGTAATCCAGCCATCCTCAGAAACAAAGTGTCTTTCTGAGAGCAAGTGATTTAAGAACAACCAGATTCAGAGCAGGATTGAAAAGTAAAGGTTGAAAAGTAAAACTTTGACTCTAGACGTAATATCCACCAAAACTTGCCCTCTTTCCAGTAGGGGTAAATACAGAGCAGCTTTCTTCAGCCAGTGTTGTCCCATTCAAAAGAAATCCACCAGAAGCTGTTGAATTTTCTTCACCATGTTCTCTTGAGGCTCTAGTATCATCATTATGTGCCACAATAAAAGTTATTGCAGACCAATACTCTCCTTCTGTAGGACAACTGGGGTATTAGCCCTTTCCAGTGATGCAAACGAGCACACACTTTTTTTTTACTGGGCCCTCCCAATACTTTTCTTATATTCATCAGTACCTACAGTAAAAATACTCCTGAATATTTGAAACCCTCTCTTCCCCACTTTAAACTATCAGGTAGCAAAGGACTATTCAAATCTCGTCCACACCATAAGGCAACACTTTTTTCCAATTAACATTGGCTGACGATGCTTTACCATAAAACCTCTTTTAAAACCCAAACATCATCATCAGTTCTGATTAAAACTGTGACATCATCTGTGTATGGAGAAAGCTTAACAGTAGACTTAAAATCTAATGTTTTAATCGCTAGTCCTCTCAGCTTACAGAGCAACGACTCAATGGCTAGGCTATAGAGCTGATCAGAGAGAGGACACCCCTGTCTTATTCCCCTTTGCACTTTTACAGGAATACTTAAACCACTAGTAACCTTAATCATACATGTTGCTCCTGTATACAACAGTTGTATCTTTGAAATATAATTATCCTCAAACCCAAAAGCATTTAACTTGTCAAAAAGAAAGATGGAGTCAACTCTGTCAAAGACGTTTCTTGATCTAATGACAGAAAACCTAGATCTAAATTATGAAACAAAATCAAAGACATCCTGGATGAAATGCAAATTGTCTGTAATATATATTTTTATTATACAATAAGACTGATCCTTATGCATAATTGTGTGCATTGCAAGGTTTAATCTATCTGACAAACATTTAGAAAATAAATGTAATCAAAACTTAAAATAGCAACAGGTCTCCAATTTTAAAAGTCACCTTTTTTGGAAGCAATGTTAAGACTGCCCTCTGACAACTCAAAGGTAGAACAACTTTGTAAATATATTCTTGTAGTACTTCAAACGCATCTTTTCCTATTTCTGTCCAGAATGCCTTATAAAATTCAGCAGGCAGTCCATCCAAACCTGGAAAGCCCCATGACTGCAGGAGTGATTTCCTTAAAAGTGAGATCAGCCTCAAGAGAATGTTTATGTTCTGGAGTTAAAACCGATCCTCTAATAGAAGTCTCCTACACTGTTCATCAGAAGATTTGGAGACATATAAATCAGAATACCCACAACAATTCTGCGCATTATTACTGGGTCTGAAGTATTATGTCTATTACTATTCTTTAAAAAGTGAATCAGTTTCTCTGGTCCTGCTTTTTGTTCAAAACAAAAAAGAAAGAAGAGGGTCCATCCATGTCTCTCTCTTTAAAAAAAAAAAAAAAAAAAAAAAACACTCCTTATTAGGGCTCCTTTAACCTTTTTATTTAAAAAGAGCTCAGCTTATTCTTCTTCTCAGTCCACCTATCTTGAAAAGTCGGGGTATCATTTTCATTCATGCTCTTTTCTATGTCAGTAATTTAATTTTCCAACCACTCCAAAGTTTTCTTTAAAACCAATGAGGAATGTGATGTATATTGCTGACAAAAAATTTGGATATGCACTTTTCCTACTTCCCACCATTTCCAAAGCAAGATTTTTCAATTTTCCAGGTCTCCCAAACAAATGTTAAAATTCGAACAATAAGTGTTCTCTTCAAGACATTTAACATTAAAATGCCAATAATAACTCTTATGTTTTCTTTCTACCAGAATACACTCAATTGTTTTAAGTTTATGATCTTAAAAACGTATGGGGATGATTGATGCATTAGCAACCTTATTTCTTCCAGTATGTGATATATAGAGTCTGCCTTATCGAGCCCTAGACACCTTTCCATTACAATTGTTTACCCAAATATACTGTTTCTCTAATGAGTTATATTCTCTCCAAACATCTGAGACGCAAACATTTTTTTATAATATTTGCTAAAAACGTTGCTGATTGTAAATTAGGTTCTTCACCATTTCTGTTCTGAATACAATCTCTTTTGCAATTCCAATTTCCCTCTAATATAGCAATGTCAATCTCCTTTTGTTGTTTTAGTATGTGCTCTAATTTAGTGAAGAACTGTATTCTGTCTGCTCCTTCATTAGGGGCATAAACATTTACAAAAATGAAGAAAATACCCATTATTTCAGTGCTTATAACCAATAACCTCCCATGAACTTCTTCCTTTTTTGGCAGGATTTTTAATTTTAGAGTCGGGGGGTTGGGGGGAGTATAGCCAGTCCAGCAATTAAATTAGTTCCATGACTAAGGATTTTCTCCCCTTCCACCATAATCCCCAATCAACATCATTATCTAGACTACACTTAACTCTTTCAACTTTATCATTTCCGAGAGATGATTTTTTCCCAATTTTCCCTATCCCTCATTCCATTCGCATTAACTGATCCCACTTTCAAGACTTCCATGCATAAGGGTAAAAAAGAGAGGAAAGACTATCAAGGCTATTCACTTTTGTGGCCCGCATAACAAAAGATATACATTTTTTTCAGTATCAGGAAAATAATCATTAATCTCAATACCCACTTTTACTTTAATTTGTTCAACAGTATACAAGCCTTTGTTGTTCACCGTTGCAGCATCTGACCACTGGTCATCATCTCTTATACTATCATCCATACACTGTGACAATCCATCCAACTCATCAATCATAGCTTGTGAGAATTCACATTCTTCTGCCATACAATTAGTTGTCTTTCTTCTCAATAGCCTCACTAAATTAACAGACATCTCTGAAGCATTGCAACAAGTGAAGTTTAATTTTAAACTAATTTCGAGAGGAGCATGTGCTCATGATTGACCCAGCTGGCCCACATTAGCTAATCATGATCTTCCAATCAAAGCACCCCAAGTCACTATATATATATCCTTATTTCCTCTCTACATCTATCTTCATTTAGAAGAACACTTGCTGCTACTAAAAAGCTCTAGCTCTAAAAAACTTTTACAGCATTACACTTTCAACCTAGCCATATGGACATAACCAACAAACATCTACAACTTCAACCAGAGCCCTGCTCTCCCTGAGACTTCAGCCACAGCCACTGCAATGAAGCCCAACTCTCACTGCTCTCTTAGCAGTCCACCTGTGGTAATGTACATAGCATGCCTTAAGGGGAAGCCTCGCAAAATAACTACTCTCCAGAAAGACTAAACATTTTGTATATCTTTACAAAGGTGTTACTAGAATAATTTAAACCTTTTTAAAATAACAAACACTATGGACTTAGTGTCCTCCGTTGAACTGTGTCCAACCAGAAATTAAAACAAACCAAATAAACCCACCTCTCAAGCCTCCGGCCTGTCCAAAGGTCCATAACATTTTAACAGCTTGGAGTAATTCGACTGCAAGGATCAAAGCCATCCAATCTGTAAAACATTAGTCCATAACTTATTTATACGTTGATAAACATCCATGGATACACTGCTGTCATCCAAAATAGTCGCTGGAGTGCGTTCAGTAAAGTAGCATCTTGTAGACAAACACTTGTTATTTGGTCTACAAAATGGCTGCTGACCTTTGCACTTTTGATTGACACTCCATTGAGCCAATAGCTGAAAGGAGAAGTGTCACCATCCAAGAGCTCTCAGAACATGAGATAGTCCCGCCCTCTCTCCTGATAGTTCATGAACAGACTCAGTTGCAAAGACTTTGTGCATAAATTGGGTCAGTTATGCTTCTAATTTTAATCATGTTAGGATTCCATTGTTATGTTATTTAATCATGTTTTAAAGTAAAGCCCATAGCCAACATTCCATTGACACAGTTTCTAATAAGTACAGTTCAAGTACAAATCAAATGTCAACATCGTCAAATCAATAAATAAAAATAAAAAAATAAATAAACAAACCGATAAATAAACCCCGCCGCTTCGAATAGCTATTTAACTTCTGAAAATCTACCCGGCCCATGAAAATATTCTACACATCGAACATTGAAGTCCGATTGTAATACGCCACAAGGATTTAAACTTATCACTTCCCCTACTCTGCCTTCAAGAGGTATTTCCAGGACCACCAGCCAAGCCATGCTCCATATCCTCAGCTCTCCATCCCTCCACCATCTCGTGGGGGGACAAATGTCTACCAAAAAATTTAAAACATTATCTGTCGATTCCTGTAAATATTCCTTACCTTGCTAGAGAACTGCGTTCTCACCCTGACACTAATCTTTCTGACTTTCTCATTTCAGGTCTAACCCACGGTTTCCACCCGGGCGTCTCAGCTCTCCCTTCCATTAGTCTTTTTGTCCTAATCTTTAATCAGCTATCACAGAACCCAAAACTGTCGATCATCTTATTTAAAAAGAGATTGACAACTACTCTACGATTGGACCATTATCTGCCCCACCATTCAAGATTTTATGCATTAGTGCCATAAGCAGTGCAAGTCGCAAATTCTCCGACAAATGGGTTCTATCTAATAATTCAGAATCCCCCGTCTCATCCAACTTTTAGATGATATTCTAATCATCTCTCCCCCCACAATCGCTTCCAGCCAAACACCTAGAGATCACCCAAAAGGTTTTCGCCAATCTAGGTATTCCTCTCACAGAGGCTGGACCCAATACATCTATAGAATTTCTAGGCATCAACTTGGATTCGCAAAAAAATCCAAGTTTCCCTTCCTAAAGAGAAAATTGACTAAACCATTTCTCTTTCCCTTATAATTCAAGAAAACAGACTTTGAACAAAACACGTACCGTTATCCATCCTCGGCCACCTAAATTTCACTATGCGAATTATACCACAAGGTCACCTATTTACAACTTACCTGCTCCAGCTCCCTATCACAGTCCACAATTTAGAAGACACAATTTCTCTCACCAAACCCACCCGCAATGAACTCAGCTTATGGATTGCCTTCCTTAAGCAATGGAACGGCTGTTCCTTCTACAGCAATTTTGTTCTCACCCCATTAGATATTAGCCTACATACTGATGCTGCCACATCAGTTTGGTTCAAAGATTACTCATAGGCCACTAGTTCACCACCACATGGCCCCCTCAATTGATTTCCACTCCAGAAAACCATTGTTCATCAGCTTTCTTCAAACTGTACCCAATGGTCGCTGACGCCATACTACAGGGAGACGAATAGTCCACCTCTAGTATTCTCATTCATTGTGACAAAGAAACACCGTACAATACATAGAAAAAGGCTTTCCTACTCGCCAACCTTTAATGCTGCTTTTAAGACATCTTATTTTGAAATCATCCAAAAAACAATTTATCATGTCTGTTGAACACGTGCCAGGTTGCAAAACCAAATCACTGACTCTTTCTCATTTTTTTTTCCAGAACTCTGGTCATTGGCTCCAGAAGTGGACCCCAACCCAACGCCTGTCCCTCCCTTTCCAGAAACGACATTACCTTAAGCTACCCCCTTTATAACTTCCACCAAACCCCATATCGCTTATCTTCCAAGTAGAAGCCCTCAGAGCCCTTCAGTCACACATCACAGCATGGAACATATTCAAACTCAACCCCTCACTCCACCCCACCATAGCAGATCTAATTTTGTTCGATGAGGAAATATAGGGTTTCCTCATCCTGCAAAGTAAGACAGATCAATTCAACAAAGCACATGTCATTTACATCTCCAACATCCCTGCCCTCACTCACCCCCTCCTAGCATACCTACACTTGAGGTGATCACAAGAAACAAACCCCCTAGCCCCCCCTTTTTTACTGACGACGCTAATCGTCCAGTATCACGTCTCTGGTTCCAGAAACACCTCAAAGTCCTCCGCTTCTCACGATTCCCTCCTGAACCATTTCCCAGCCATTCATTCAGAATTGGCACTGCCACCACAGCAGCCATTAACAGGCTTTCCCAGCATCAGATCCAGACCCTCGGTCAATGGTCTTCTGAAGCTTTTCAAATCCTAAATTCGCCTCAGTCTTTTATTTCAAACCCCAGTCGGTCCTATTAAACCTCTCAGCCCAATCTTGGCCACCCCTTTATCCTCTAGCCAAAGCCATCTATCTGTCCATCCCTAGCAAACCCCCTCTATGGCTCAGACTCCTGCAGGAGTCAATCTGAGCTTAGGCTCTTGTAGAGCCTCACCTATCACCCTCACCTTTCTGTTCCCCCTGCCAGCATTGAGTGCTTCCGCTGTTCCCTCCCAGCTCTTTACCCCTTGCCTTTGACTCTCGTCTAACCTCCTTGCTCCATCAGCACATCTAGTACATCTATCTTCATTTAGAAGAAACCCCCTCCTCCCCTTCTTCCACCTTTATCCAGAATGGGCGGCACGGTGGCCCAGTGACTAGCACTGTTGCCTCACAGCAAGAATACCAATGGCGTCAGGTCCTTGCCGGGTTCCCCGGTTTCCTCCCACCGGCCAAATATGCTCTATAATAAGCCTAAATCTTTTTCTAATGTCTTACTCTCAAGAAGTTCACCTTGGCCTCAGCAGCGGGGGAGTTTGAGATCGACCTGAGCTCAATTTCCCCTCGCCATGTGAAAGGGGGGAGCCCTGGGCCCGAGGATCCCTTGAGCTCAGGGCTCTCTCCCGGGACAGCATGCCAAACAAGCTATGTGATAAATCATGAGCTAAGTGTGAACTCTTGAACCAGGTTGTTCCACACTTGAAACTATAACTGGTTTCACTCACCTCTTGCTGTTCTTCCTCCCTTTGCTCACCACCTCTGCGTCTGTTTATCTCCTGTTTGTATATCCGTGTCATTTGTCCCATTGTTTGAATCAGTTGCTTGTTTCCATCCTTGTGAGGGCATGTGAAGAATTTGTGCCCTAAATTTCCACACTCAAGACATTTCATGCTTACAGTACTAGCGAAAACCATGTAGGAATGTTCTCCAAGGCTTATCCGAAACGACGCCTCTAATGTATGTTCTGGTGAATTAAAAAAACATGTAAACTTGACGTCTGAACGAGAGAACATGTTTTAAAGTGGGATTATTACACCGAGGAATCGTTCTAATGGGGCCTGTGCTTTTTCCAAACCTTTGCAACTTTTTTTGGAATCATTTCATTTAATATAAACGGCGGAACATTTGAGATCATGATTTTGGTTGCTGGAGTGGACAGCGGGCTTACTGTAACAAACGATTCTTTCACCCAAAGTCCACTCACATTCAGCTGATGAATGATGAATGATGCCTTTGTTCATGTGGGAGGCCGAAAGAATATTGTCAGAAATGTATATAGAGGCACGTATCACAATGAGCCTGGGTTGGTATATTTGGTCTATACTTTCATTTTAAGTCTTTTGATCAAAACATCTACTATTTTCATCCTGTTTCATTCATTTTCTTTTCGGCTTAGTTCCTTTATTAATATGGGGTCATCACAGCGGAATGAACCGCCAACTTATCCAGCAAATGTTTTACGCAGCGTATGCCCTTTCAGCTGCAACCCGTCACTGGGAAACACCCATACACACTCAATCACACACATACACTACGGCCAGTTTAGCTTACCCAATTCACCTGTACCACATGTCTTTGAGCTTGTGGGGGAAACCGGAGCACCCGGAGGAAACCCACTCGAACACAGTAAGGACATGCAAACTCCACTCAGAAATGCCAATTGACCCAGCCAAGGCTCAAACCAGCGACCTTCTTGCTGTGAGGCAATTATGCTACCCATCGCGCTGCCCTCAACCTGTTTCCAGTTTGAAAAAAAAAAAAAAAATGCAAACAAATCATTTCAGACAAACTGTCTATTTTTGCAGTGATAGCTGATGTTTTCCTTTAGGTTTATTTTTTACCCCTCTTGACACAGCATTAAGCTTGGCTTTTTTAAGAAGACATCTTCTAGGACAACAATTTACAAATACTTTGCTCACTTTTTGTGAGTTTTCACTGTCTGCTGAAAGTGATTTATTAATTCTAATATGTTTTCTTTTAATATTTCATGGTTAGATGGAGAGGAGACTAATACAAGTGGCTGTGTCCAATTTTAAAGCCATATTTTGCACGTGAACTTTGTGATGTACTGCCATTATCTCTTTGCCTTATCGGTCTTTGTCAGTCACGTGCGTTTGTTGCGTGTGACGTCACACCGGTGCCATTTTTGTGGTATCGCTTCCCGAGACAACCTGAGAGAAACACATAACGCAAAAGAGATATATACCATAAAAAGGTCAAGCTGGAGAAGTACAAGAAAATCGAGAGTACGCAGTACCGCTATAAACTACACAAAGATGCCAGGGATCGTCATTTTGATAAACGGTCTTACATTCAGGATATAGATCAGTTTGAATTAATTGCAAACCAACGGAGTGCGCTGCCGCCGACCACTCATTGCTGATAATAATAATGACATGTCATACTGTATATCATCAGTGTCTTAATATAAGTTTAGTTTTTACATTTACAAACTGTTGGACAGATGTTTGTATCCAAAGCATTTTACAAATATGAACAATAAATGTACTTAAAGCATCAGAACAAAAAATAGTAAGTCACTTCAAACTATCTCTTCAGTTCAAACTACCGATTGACCTAATGTTTAACTTAGAGCAAAAGCACTTGTCTCAGTTCTTTAAAGGATTATTTAGTTCAGTAATAGCTGCTGTGTGTTTGATTCTGATGTACCAGTTTTGTTATTGTGAAGAACAAACAATAAATGAGTAAACAACAAATTTTATGTCATCCTCCATTTATTTACATTTATACAAATGATATTTTTATTCAGGCACTGAGGGAAAAGTCATTTCTGGAGGAATGCATTATAATCGCTTACATAAGACAGGATGAAACTTCAGCAATACACATACACACTGTGGAAGAAACAAAGTTACAAAAATGTAAAGGAATTAGCAAAGAACGTATCAGTTAAGCACCGAATGAATTTATACACCTGGGCTTTAACTCGGTCACACTTTATTTTGATGGTCCGTTTGTTGAATTTAGGTTACATTGCAACTAATTATCATTAGATTATAAGTAGATTGTTAGGTTGGGGTTAGGGTTGGGGTTGGGGTTATGGTTAGTGTAAGTTGACATGTACTTGCAAAGTTTCTTATAGTCAGTTAAATGTCTGTTGAAGGACTGTTAAATGTCAGTGTCAACAGATATTAAGTAGACAGTCTACTAATACTCAAATGGACCATCAAAATAAAGTGTTACCTTTAACTCTTATTGACAACTCCAGCTCTTCTACACTACAGTTGGACATTGGTTTGTTTGTGCACAACAGACAGTTACAATCCTATGCTGTAATGTGACATCTTCACCTTCACAAGGGAGTATTATGTTGATGGGTCAGTGCTTATTAAGATTGTGTTTTTTTACAGATTACTTTTAGCATCATTCTTGTTGCAAAATCCATCAGACATCCTGTATTCTTCAAGTTCACACAGCAGCTGTCAGTTTTCCTCCAACAGGCGGTTTACTTCTACACATCTGTCCATACACAATTTACACTGTTGGTCTCGGCTACTCATCGATATCCTTTCTTCCGAGTGGCAGATTTAAAATATCTGTCGTCGTGATATTTTTTATTACTTTTTCGATCGTGTGATTTACTATTACAGCTCTTAACACAACAATAACGTAACACTGTATTTACTATGCGAAAGACGGCTCACGTTAACTCGGATACAACACAAATGGCGGCTACCTGACGTCACCTGACAAAGACCGATTGACTGCTATTTTTTCCTTGCCATTTTGTTGAGTCTTCTTTTTTCCAGGTATGTTATTTTTGTCAATCTGAATCTGGATTTAGATTAGTCAGTTAAGGCATCGAATGTTCCAATATTAACACAAGCACATTGGGAAAATGTGTGGTGGCATTGCTGCAAAATGATATTACATTCAAATCACTCAGCTCTACTGTTCTGTTCTGGAGTGAAATGATGACAATAAATGACAAACAAATGAAACTGTTTATGCAGAGGTTGGTATTAATTCATGCCTGTTTTATTCATATGCTTTAGAAAATCTTTATGACATGCTCCCTGAAGCCCTGCCTACTGTTTCTTGAACCTCTCTGATGCACGCATTGAAGGCCTACCACATTGTTCACAGCTGGACCTCATCACACTAATCATCAGCCCCTTTAAATAGTGTAGCTTCAGAGTAGCAGTATGCAGTGGTCTTTCACTGCTCTGGACTCCTCATATGGTGTTGTGGCTGCGTGCAACTGTGAGTTATGTTTTCTTATAATGTTTATTTATGAAGTATTGTTTGTATATGCCATTTTTCTTGTGTTTATTTATGGAGTATTGTTTATGCAGTTAACTTTACACTTTTCTTAAGCTCCATACCTTTTATGTAGATATCAGAGATCAATTTAACATATTGAATGTGTACAACCCTAAATCAGAAAAAGTTCGAATGGTATAAAAAAACACAAATATGAAAAAAAAAACAAAGTAGTCATTTCTAAATTTATTTTGACATTTCATTGCAGACAATGCAACAAACAGTATTTAATGTGTTCCTCATGATTTGTGTTGTATTGAACTTATTCCAATTTTGGTTCTTGACACATTTCTAAAAAAAAAGTTGTTCCAGTAAGACGTTTATCACTTTATAATAATGGCAACATTATGCCATTCATTGTCAAAACACTTAAAATGTGTTTAGGAACTCAAGACTCCAACTAATGAAGTGTTTCAGGAATAATTTTGTTCCCTTTTTCTATTTTACAAACAAGTCTTATGGTGAGCAACAGGACTGGGTCTTTGTGGTCACATTTTGCACTTTAAAATGTGCCACTCATTCTCTATTGGAGACAGGTCGGGACTGCAGACAGGCCAGTCAAGTACCTGTAACCTCTTCCTCAAAAGCCAGGACTTTGTAATGTGTGCAGAATGGGGTTTTATATTGACTTTACATTACAGAAGTTAAAGTTACCTTTTACTAAGGGCACTGACAAGCCCGATACCATGTCCCTGGCTTTTGAACTTGTTGCCACTAACAGTCTGGATGATTTATTATTATTTTATTTTTTTATTTATTTATTTATTTATTCTTCCCTTTCTCTCTTTGGGCTGAAATACATGGTGTCCATTTTTCTCCCCAAATACCTGAAATGCTAATTCATCTGATCACAGTACATGTTTCCACTGTGTGATGGTCCATCCCAGATCCCTTCAATCCAAGAAAAGTTGGTGGCACTTCTGGTCACTGTTAACATAGGGCTTCCTTTTGGCACAGTACAGTTTTCACTGGCATTTGCAGATGCAACTACGTATTGTGGTACTTGACAAAGGTTTGCCACAGTAGTCCTGGGCCCATGTGGTGATCTCGCTTATAGATGAATGATGATTCTTGATGAAGTGTCGCCTGAAGGATTGGGGATCACGATTGTTCAGCTTAGGCTTGCCCCCTTGTCCTTTACACACTGAAATCCCTCCAGATTTCTTCAATCTTTTAAAGATGTTATGCACTGTTGAATGTGAAATATCCAAATGTCTTCCTATCTTTTGAGGAACATTGTTTTTGAACATTTCAATTTTCTTACATATTTGTTGGCAAACTGGCGATCCTCAGCCCATCTTTGCTCTTAAAGGACTAGACCTGCCTTGGATGCTTTTTTTTTTTTTTTTTTTTTTTTTTTTTCCCCACCAAATCATAATTCACCTGTTTCAAATCACATCATTTATTTAACCAGTTTACCTGATTACTTGCCCTAAACCGTGTGTTTTTTTTTTTTTTTTCCCACCAAATCATAATTCACCTGTTTCAAATCACATTATTATTTAACCAGTTTACCTAAAATTAGGAATGTGTTGCAGGTGTAAATGACCGGAAAGAATGTATATTAAATACAGTTGACCAGACATAACCTGAAATATTTTGTGTTTATATGGTTTGCAATGAAATTCATTCATTTTCTTTTTGGCTTGGTCCCTTTATTAATCTGGGGTTGCCACAGCGGAATGGACTGCCAACTTATCCAGCATATGTTTTACACAGGGGATGCCTTTCCAGCTGCAACCCATCACTGGGAAACCTCCATACACACTCATTCACACAAATGCACTACAGACAATTTTTGCTTACCCAATTCACCTATACCACATGTTTTTGGACTTGTGGGGGAAACCGGCGCTCCCGGAGGAAACCCACTTGAACATGGGGAGAACATGCAAATGCCACACTGACCTAGCCAGGGTTCGAACCAGCGACCTTCTAGCTGTGAGGCGATTGTGCTCTCCACTGTGCCACCGTGTTGCCCTCGCAATGAAATACAAGTCAAAGTAAAAATTTGATTATCACTACTTTTTTTTTTTTTTTTTCCCCTCCCGTTTCCCATACTGTCCCAACTTTTTCTGATTTGGGGTTGTAATATAAGGCACATTTAAAGGCCAATATAAACTGTAAAATATATTCAGCTCAAAACAGTAATTTATTCAGGTTATTTCTTTGATAAACGGGTAGACTACATACAGAGCGGGGGCATTAATATTATCCATTGAACTTTTTGCTAAAGGATGCAGGCCTGGCCTATTAGGTTTTGTTAGAAACTCCCAGCAAATATTGCAGAACATTGTTCATTCAGTAGCACCCTTGGGGCCTTTTTATACATGGATATGAGGAAATGTGTTATTCATTAATTTTCTTTTTGGCTCAGTCCCTTTACTAATCCAGGGTCACCATGGCGGAATGAACTGCTAACTTATTCAGCATATGGTTTACGCAGCGGATGCCCTTCCAGCTGCAACCCATCTCTGGGGAAACATCCATACACTCATACATGAACTATGGACAATTTAGCCTACACAATTCACCTGTACTACATGTCTTTTGGACTGTGGGGGAAACTGGAGCACCCGGAGGAAACCCACGCAAATGCAGGGAGAACATTCAAAACATTCTAAACTGACCCAGCCGAGGCTCAAACCAGCGACCTTCTTGCTGTGAGGTGACAGCACTACCTACTGTGCCACTGCGTCGCTGGAAATGTATTATCATAATAGTAAGTAATTAACTACTAGTTATCTAATTACAATTGTATTTGTATCAATTTTTAAATTAATTGGAAAGGTGTCTTAAGGGCAGCACAGTGGCTCAGTGGTTAGCACTGTTGCCTCCCTGCAAAAAGGTTGCTGATTTGAGTTCTGGCTGGGCCAGTTGGCATTTCTGTGTGGAGTTTGCGTGTTCTCCCTATGTTTGTGTTTGTTTCCTCCAGGTGCTCTAGTTTCCCCCACTGTCCCAAGACATGCGGTATAGGTGAATTGGGTAAACAAAACTGACTGTAGTGTATGAGTGTGTGAATGCGAGAGTATTTTGGTGTTTCCCAATACTGGTTCATGGTCTGTGTTTTATTTTTTTTTTTTTGTTTCAGCTGTTGCCTCTTACAATCAGCGCTGCTGCGCATGCATTACACACCTGTTGCTTTTTTTTTTTTTTTTTTTTTTTTTTTTTTCTTCTTCTTTCTTCTTCCCCCGGTCTGACGCATTTGCGTGCATATAAATGGAAGTCTCTCCACACCACCACCAGTATGCAGCATCCACTTGGATGTGATGGCAGCCAAAGGACGTTGGCGCCAATGCGCTCACCACACACCAGCTATAGGTGAAGTGAAGAGACAGTGATAGAGCCAATTTGGTGAATGGGGATGATTGGGAGGCCATGATAGTTAAGGACTGATGGAGGGAATTTGGCCAGGACACTGGGTTACACTCTTTTTACGAGAAGTGCCATGAGATTTTTAATGACCACAGAGAGTCAGGACCTTGGTTTAACGTCTCATCTGAAAGACGGCACCCACTGAGAGTTTGGTGTCCCCTTCACTTTACTGCGGCATTAGGACTCAGACCACGGGTTGAGCACCCCCTGCTGGCCTCTCACCCCCTGCTGTCTCACTAACACCACTTCCAACAGCAACCTAGTTTTCCCATGTGGTCTCCCATCCAGGTACTGACTAGCCTCAGCCCCTTTTAGCTTAACTGATTAACCGGTCTTGGGCTGCAGGGTGACAAGGCTGTGGCAACCACAGACTTTCCTCTCCTCAGACACTTTCTACAGCTCCTCCTGGGGATCCTGAGGCATTTCCAGGCCAGCTGAGAGACATAGTTCCTCCAGCGTGTCATGGTTCTTCCCCGAGGCCTCCACCTGGTGGGACATGCCTGGAACACCTCCCTAGGTAGGCATCCCGGAGGCAACCGAAACGGATGCCCAAACCACCTCAGCTGACTTCACTCGATGTGGAGGAGCAACGGCTCTACTCCGAGCTCCTCCCGGGTGACAGAGCTCCTCACCTTATCTATAAGGGTGTGCCCTGCCACCCTGCAAAAGAAACTCATCTTGGCCGCTTGTCTCCAAGATCTTGTCCTTTCGGTCATGACCCAAAGCTCATGACCATACAGTAGGTGAGAGTAGGAACATAGATTGACTAGTAAATCAAGAGCTTTGCCTTTCAGCTCAGCTCCTTTTTTACTACAACAAACCAGAACATCGACCGCATAAGTGCTGCCGCTGCACTGATCCGCCTGTCAATTTCACGTTCCATCGTTTCATCACTCATTAATAAAACCTGATGATACTTAAACTCTGCCACCTGGGGTAAGGACTCTCCTCCAACCTGGAGATGGCAAACCACCTTTATCCAGTGGAGCACCATGGCCTCGGACTTGGAGGTGCTTATATATATATATATATATATATAGATAGATAGATAGATAGATATTTGTATAACAAAATAAAAGAAAATGCATACTGTTTATTTATTCATTTACAGGAGTTAAGATATTATGAGAAACTGTATTTAAATAATCCTGTAATTTACTATCCAGTGGACTAATTACAAGAAAAAAGAATATGCTGGCAGAATACATCTTTTCATTTCTGAGTACATTGAGGATACATTTTCAAAGCAGCTTCCCCAATTTCGATAACTCTGTAACAGATATTCTTCAGAACATTTGCAAGTAAAGAACAGGTTTAATGCAGCATCAACTAATTTAAGCAAACTAATTTATTTGCATCCGCAATTGACACTGTAGCAGTTTACTAATTTCTGTGCAGGTCAGTTGCATAGCACTTTACAATTAGCTTATTGAACAGATTTAACCAGTAGCTTAGTGAGTGTCTCAGGCACATGGGGATGCACATAAATATACATGACAATTCTGTGTTAATGATATATTCTTTTTTGCCTTTGTTATCCGTCCTGTTCTTTCCTTCCTAGTGAGCCTCAAGACACTCTTTCTTTGTTCATAAACTTAAAAGAATGAGGGAATTTTATGATTTATATTTCATCGTGAATATGTATCGTTTACATTTTGTTAATGATCTGCCCTCTTTTGGATCAATAAGGCATGTTTTGTGAAGTGTCACTGGATTATGAACAAGGGTGCATGTTGCTAATAATTCTGTTCATTATGTGCCACGTTGAGCTCATTTATCTTCACTGATGTTTCTTTATGAATGACTGGTTGTGTCATTTTATTAGAATGCGGTAATAAATAATGATTCAGAGTGAATCACTTCTTACCCTTTCTGTGGAGGGCACATATATTTCCAACACGCAGTTGAATGATGCTGACGTTACTACAGCTGTGGTCGTTTCATCCAGAGAATTCTTGTTTAAAGAGAAAGTTCTAGTGTTATTCAATTTTATGCAGCTAACTCCTCTGTGTAGAAGATCCTAATTTCCATTTGTGTGTCCTTCACCAAATGGAGGGACGCCTAATTAAAAAGCTTGCAGCAACTTTAAAGTGAACCAAGACAGTAGCCCTCTTAATTAATAAAATGAGCACTTCAATTAGTGTCAGGAAGCAATCCTATTTGTCTTCTATTTTTGCTGTTTTGTTATAAAGAAATGCTCTCATATCATGTGCATTTAAAGGAATTTTTTTTTTTTTTTTTTTTTTTAAAAACAGGCCCTCTAGAGTTAAACAGTTGACTTTCAACATTTTGAATCCATTCAGTGATCCCAGAGTCTGGCAAGAGTGTTTTAGCTTAGCGTAGCATAGATCATTGAATCGAGTTAGACCATTGGCATTTAACTCTCAAAAATTATCAAAGAGTTTTAATAGTTCTTCTAGTTAAAGCTTGATGCTTCTATAGCTACATTGAGTATGTTTACATGGACACCAATAATCAATTTTTATACAATTAAGATGATACTTTTTTTTTTATTAAGAGTTTACCATGTAAACCGCTTTTTTATTTATTTATTTTTTTTTTTTGATTAATTTAATCCAATTAAGGTCATAATCAAACTAAACAGAAGTCGAATTCATGCAGTGTGGCAATTTTAGTCTCATTATTAAACTGCAGTATAGACATGTAAACACCGCAATCAAACCATTACTATCATGTAGGATTTTCGCCGCATTTTGCGTCAGAATAGTCACCTTAATCATATGACTGTCTTATTCAAATTAAGGCAAATAATTTGATTACTGATGTCCATGTAAACGTAGTCACTGTGTACTAAGACTGACGGAAAATGAAAAGTTGCTATTTTGTAGGTAATATGGCTCTCAATCCGGCATAATATTCAGCAAACTTAAAACATATAATATCACTTCCTCTCTGCCAATTATTATCATCACAGGACATGTGGAAATGGAAAGGACAGGGACATGCAAACACATTTTGAAAGGCAGAAGCGCAAGTGGAATAATGGCACTATTCTTGTTTATTTACATTTTTTTTATATATATATATATATACTGTGTATATACAGTAAATAAAATATATTGAAATATACTTCACTTAAAAAATACCATACTCACCCTTAAGTGGTTCCTTTTAAAATATTATTTATTTTCTGTTAAACAAAATTAATGTATTTTTTAAAGAATGCTGCACATGATTGTGCAGGAATGTTGTGAGGAATGGTGTTGGAGTGGTGTTAGAGAGGCCAGCAGGGGGCGCTCAACCTGCGGTCTGTGTGAGTCCTAATGCCCCAGTAGAAGTGAAGGGGACACTATACTTTCAGTGGGTGCCGTCTTTCGGATGAGACATTAAACTAAGGTTCTGACTCTCTGTGGTCATTAAAAATCCCATGGCACTTCTCGTAAAGAGTAGGGGTTGTAGCGCCTGGACCATCTAATATGTCTGGTACTTTAAGAATTAGCTCATAAGTTCGAATTAATTTATATTAGTTCTCAGGGATTTGAATCAGAAGATTCAAACGACTGGCTCACAGTTAGAAATAGGTTATCACGTACACCTACGTCCTCTATTGGTCCACCCTAATGGATTTAAGAAACGTAACTTTATCTTTAGTAAATCTATGTTCTATTACTATTTGTACAATAACAGTATACACAGGATTTCACAAGCAAGGTAGCTAGACCATGTAGCTGAGGCAGTAACTTAGAAACACATAAAAACTCCAAGGATCTTAAAATGAAACCAGTTTATTAAGCTACACACACACCGTAAACTACTCTACGTAAAACAGACAAACACAAGGATATACACACACACAGTTCTGGAATGAGTCGAATGACTGGGAATGAACAACTAAGAGTCCCAAACGTCTCGCACTTGCTAAGTTCTTAGCATTGCAACCTGAGAAAACCACCAAGCAGAGAATCTGACTAGGATTTACTGTTAAACTCAATTAACACCAGCTTCAGCAAGGAGTGAAAAGTTGGTTTGTGTTTACTTGCGTTTTGATGACCAGTCTCACTCATCAGCTGGTTGAGGGGAAGCTCGGCGATTGGTTGCAGTGCGTTGACATGTTGGGATGTCCTTTGTTGGAGAGGGGTTTTCCTTCATCTTCTGGAGCGTGAGACTCGTTGTCCCGGTGACGGAGAGTTTGATGTCAGCAAGCGGGAAGTTGCTGAATGGGGATTCCTCCAGTGGCTTGCTCCTTGGCAGAATTACGAGGCTTAGGAAATCAGAATTCGGAGAAGTTGAATGACTGACCCTACTGCTGGATGAGACTGCGTCCGAGTGTTCACGGGAAAGCAGTTATATGAGCAGGACAGAGTCAGGCTAAGTTCATGCGAGCCGCGAATGTACACCGAAGCAGCGTGGGCTCCTGTGAACGAGGTCTCGTTGCCGTGGTGATGTTGCGGCGGACCGACGCAGGCCTTACGGGATGATCCTTCCGAGAGCGGTGTCCGGCAGGCGGGTTGTAAAGGCGGGAAGCGTGCAAAGTTTGTGCGTAGAACCCCTCGTGAAACCAAGCGAAATCCATTTTAAAGTTTGCAAGATTTGGGGTTTTATAGTGGGCAGAACTTGGGCCAGCCTACTCTGTGATTGTCCAATAGCCGTGGCTCCTGAGTGAGACCACGCCTCTCTTCTCCCTGGTTGTCTATGCCCAGGGAGGGGGAAATCAGTGGTCATGCGTTGGAAATAAACTTCACTTAGTGTTATCACAAATTTAATGAAGCTCTGTTATTAACTACTATTTGCAGATACAGTTTTATCATTCAAACCAATGTTTTCTGAAGCCTCTGGCTCCATTTTGACATCAAACATCATGGCCTTTATCAAATACAGTTAATTACGTGCATGACACACGCTTCAGCATTTCATTTACATGCAACATCATGGTAAAAACACTTGCTTACATGCATAGTAAAACGTACAAAACTATTAGCAATAAAACGTTAAAGCAAAACACACTTTTAAAAGTGAAATGTCCGAAAATCGTGCGGGCCTTTTGTTCAGTGAATAATAACTGGGTTATTTCCCCAGGAGGCCGCACACCCGGAGACAAACAAATGGGTCTTTCTTCCCTTGGGTGTAGAATTCGATTACCATAGTCATGTGGATGGCAAATGGCCCAAATGCACACGGATAGGCCATTAATTTGTAACTGTGGTTACAACACGTCTTTGTTTTAAAAAGGGGAAGAAGAGTGTGTATTGGAATTAAGCTTTGAGCGATACTTAAGGAGACGAGGGGGCGCAACATGAGGCTTTTCTGCTGATTGTCACTTCGCTTAGAAACATGGCTGAGTTCCTACAGGGTGTAACCCCGGTGTCCTGGCCAAAGTCCCTCAATCGGCCCTTACGATCATGGCCTCCTGATCCCCATCAACCGAATTGGCTCTATCTCTATCTCTTCACTCCACCAATAGCTGGTGTGTGGTGAGCGCACTGGCGCCGTTGTCCTGTGGCTGCCGTCGGATAATCCAAGTGGATGCTGCACACTGATGGTGGTGTGAATATAGACCCCCTCATGATTGTGAAGTGCTTTGGGTGTAAGGCCATAGACAATAAATGCGCTATATAAATACACATTACTTTACATTACATTACTCTGATAACCACTGACTTTCATAGTACATCCATAGTTACTGACTTCAGGTGGCTACCATATATATTCTTTGGATGTTGTTGAGAGGTCTTTTGTGACCTCTTGGATGACCTCTCCGGCCGCCTTGGAGGGTTCTCCAATGTTCTATGTTTTTACCATTTGGAGATAATGGCTTACACTGTGGTTCGCTGCAGTCTCAAAGCAAACCCTCCAGCGTAAGTCCTCTACAGCTTAAAACAAAGCAAGCTTGTTCAAATATATCTACACTAGCATTGACGACTTTATAAACAGTTTACAATGACAAATTGGTCATTGGAAGTTATACATCATTGCATCTCACAATGCAAATTATGTGTTAATACAATTACAGGATTTCCCTTGTTCCCAGACAGAAAGACACATCTCAAATCCTTGTTGACTTTTTGACAGAACTGTACTGTACACAAAAAGGTCCAAAAGATGCTCTAAGAGAAGGTAAGAGCTAAGTATAAACACTCCATTCATCCTGGTTCATTCTCACTGCCTGCCTGCATGCATGCTGACCTACCCCTTGCCTTCTGATCATTTATGCTATCATAAAGACATACAGTAAGCTTAGTCTTAGCCTCATCACACTTTTCTATACTTTCTTAGTATTGTATTCACAATAAAGCTGTCTCTCCAACTTTTCTATTTAAAACCACAAGACTCCGCATCTCTCATCCAGCCAATATATCACTATCCATCTGCAAACCTGGAAGAATCTCTTTTAAGAAACGAACCACAGGAAAAAAAAATCAAATTGCAAGTTCAATGTGATACATCCAAATTCAAAGCATAACTCTTAATCAAAACCTAATTGAAAACTCAATGCAAAGGCTAAATTAATTAATGATGGTTATTCATATAAGAACATGTAAACTTTTCCTGACTCTCTCCTCCAGAACACCCCAAACTGGATCAATAAATCTAGGTCTGGTGACCGTGCAGGCCATGGGAGATGTTCAACTTCAATTTCATGTTCATCAAACCACTCTGTCACCAGTCTTGCTGTGTGTATTGGTGCATTGTTATCCTAATACATGGCGCTGCATTCAGGATACAATGTTTAAATCACTGGGTGTCCAGAATGGCTCTGTAGTCCTTGGCAGAGACGTACCCATCTAGCACAAGTATTGAGACTAGGGAATGCCATGACATTGCAGCCCAAACCGTCACTGATTCACCCCCATGCTTTATTTTGAGCATGTAATAGCCTGGGTGCTACGCTTCCTTGGGGCTTCTCTACATCATAACTCTCTTAGATGTGGTAAAGACAGTAAAGGTGGACTCATCAGAAAACAATACATGCTTCGCACCTTGTCTACAGTCCAAGCTTTTCAATGCTGACACCACTGAAATTGACATTTGACTTTGGCAAGAGTGACCAAAGTTTTGGCTATAGCAGCCTTGAGGTGCACATTTAATTCTGCAGTGAGTTGGGCAGCTGTGATTTTATTTATTTATTTATTTTTGCATACAATCGGGGTTATCAGCCGGACCTCCCTTTCAGACAGCTTCCTCTTGTTGGATGTGGTTGGTCTTTCTTGGTGGTATGCTGGGATTACCCTGGACACTGTGGCTCTTGATACTTCACAAAGACTTGATGTCTTGGTCACAGATGCACTAGCGAGACACACACCAACAATTTGTCCTCTTTCAAAGAGGCATCATACAGATCAGAAGTACACTGTGGGGTACCACAAGGCTCAGTTCTTGGTCCCTTACTTTTCACACTATATATGCTACCGCTAGGCGGTATCATTAATAAACATGGAGTTAGCTTCCACTGTTATGCTGATGATACACAACTTTATATCTCCTCTCAACCTGATAACTTGTATGAATTTACGAAATTAACAGATTGTATAGCTGATATAAAAAATTGGATAACTAATAACTTATTACTAAATTCAGATAAAACTGAGGTCTTGCTTATTGGACCCAAAAACCTCACACGCAAAAACCTAAAACACTGTCTAACCCTTGATGGATTCTTAGTTCAGTCCTCAACTTCAGTCAAATATTTGGGGGCGAATAATTTTTATTTATTTTTTTTGATAGCAACCTGTTGTTTAAAGGCCAGATTTCAAGCATTTGTAAAACTGCATTTTTTATCTTAATAATGTTTACAAACTTTGACATATGCTGTCAATGTCTGATGCGGAAAAGCTTATTAATGCTTTCATGACCTCTTCGTTAGACTATTATAATGCGTTACTAGGCGTTTGCCCTGCTGGCCTAATTAACAAACTTCAACTAGTTCAAAATGCAGCTGCTAGAGTGCTGTCTAGAACAAAAAAATATGATCATATTACTCAAGTTCGTTCATCATTGCATCCCTATTAAATATCGTATAAATATTACAATTTTATTGACTACCTAAAAAGCCCTGAACGGCTTAGCTCCCCAATATTTGACGGAGCTCCTTGTGTATTATAGCCCCTCACATCCACTACGCTCAATTAATTCTGAACAATTGATTATTTACAGAATATCAAAATCAACTGTAGGCGGTAGATCTTTCTCATATCTGGCACCTAAACTCTAGAACACCCTTCCTAGCACAGTTCCAGACACACTCTGTCAGTTTAAACTAGATTAAAGACACATCACTTTCCATTAGCATACACATAAAACACAAATGCTTTTGAAATCCAAATTCTCTAAAGGATTGTTAGTCTGCATTATTTAGGGCAACCAGAGCCGGGAACACTTCCCTAAAGACATTATAATTTGAACGGCACCTACACTTATGTTGGTCTGTTTTTATTATTCCTGAGGTTTCCATAATCCTGGACCAGGTTGTATCCTGAGCAGCTGCTGTGGTAATGGAGGAGTGTAGAGCATGAGACTGATTTCTGTAAGACCCCAGTGACAGGAAAATCTTCGCATTTATCCTGAAGGGCCAGCCTGTACACCAGCCGGTGACCTGTCACATGCAGCTTCTCCACAATGGATGTCCAGCATTCTCCAGCCTCCAGCCTCAGCCTAGACTGCAGCACTGCACAAGAAGTTTGGCCAGAGGAGAAATGGTCGTGCCCAACTGAGCCTGGTTTCTCCCGATGTTTTTTCCCCTTCACTTTTGTCAATTGGTAAAGTTTGTTCCTCGCCGCTGTTGCCACTGGCTTGCATGGTTCGGGACTTGAGAAGCTGCGCATGGATGGATTTGCTCTGCAGTGTTTGGACTTTCAGCAGTGAAAATTGAACCACACTGAGGTGAACTAAACTGAACTTAAACTCTGAAAACTGGATTGACACCGTTTCAATTTACTATAATATTTTATGTTAAGCTGCTTTGACACAATCTACACTGTAAAAGCGCTATAGAAATAAAGATGAATTGAGAATTTAATTGATATTTCACCCATAATCACCCTATTACTCTGCACATTCCATCAGTAAGAACAGTGTAAAGGTTTAATTAGCAATCAATGAAGATTGGTGACCAGGCTGGTCAAATTTAGTCATGAAACCTACAACTCTAAATTAGCCAGTGTTTCAGTTTCATTGTCAACAAACTGTCTTGTGTTAAATAGTTTGGCAAAGTGAATTACTCCTAACTCTTAACACTTTAGCCTTCAACCCAACGCGGACGCCCTGAAGCATCCTGGGGCGCTGTTTTTCCGAGAAGGGTCTGGCTGCAGACACGATGCAATCTCAGACCGGTGCAATCTCAGCCGCACATGCGCATTCAGAGTGATGCAGTCTCAGCCGGACATGCGCAATCAGACAGCACTCAGCCGCACATGCGCTCGCGGGCACTTTCGCTCTTTGAGACAGATTCTTCACGGACGGTCACTCGTACTGTAAGTATATTTATTCCATTCGCGAATTTCGCAATGTTATTACTAGTGGTGTTTTTAATTATTAGGTGAATGTTATTAAAAACGATCGTGATATGTGCCCCATATAACCTGTACACAGCTCCCTCGATGTCATCCATGTGTTTAGATAAAGTAAACAGTTTAGCGCGACCGCTAGCTTGTTGACAGTAAATACATTTATTCATAAGATTAAATAGCGTAACATTTACAGGAAGATTGCATTAGATAACGTCAGTTCATACATTAGTTTACAATTTACCGTGAGCGTTAATTAATCTTGGTTAAAAGTTAATAAACATCTGCATTAGTTAAAAAGTATATCATTGTTGTAATGTATCACTTTACATTAACAGCTTAACATAATTAACTAATGTTCACTATCACATAGACTAATGTATTGGTTCATTGGTGAAATAACATGACTAAACAATGAACAGCACATTTAATTAGTAATACTAAATCGTTGTTAACATAAACTTACACATGTGTTACTTAATGCAGTTAACATGAACAAATAATGAACAATGACTCAGGTTCAGCCCTGGCATGTTATTCATGTTTGTAGACTCATTAATATGATTGATCATGCAAAGCATTAGTTAAGGGAATTAGGAACTTTATTGTAAAATGTACACTACTTCAACATGTGTTACAATTGTAAAGTCTTTGCCCACTTACCACTAACCCAACATTATAACTGGTGTTACTAACATCTATGAGTTTATTACAAAGCAGTGATTAATGATTTTACTGGATCTCGAATCAGTGAAAACCATGTACACATCTCTTTCAGATCCTTTACTGCATTACATAACAGGGAGAACATCGCCAGATTTTAAAACATTTTTTTAAGCAAAAATGTAAAACAAAATTAAGAACAAGAACTTTGTGAAATTAATATCAGTAAAGAGTTTACAAATGTTAGTAACACATAATGTTGGAGTGATGTACACATTACAATAAAGTTTCTGATTCCATTAACAGATGGTTTGTTACTGATAAACAATGCAAGTAAAGAGTTTACAATTACAAATGCTAGTAACACAGTATACTAATGTTAAAGTAGTGTACAATTTACTAAAAGAATCCTAATTCCCTTAACTAATCTTTGTTAGTGATAAATTGTGTTAGTAAAGAGCCCACAAACATGAATAACATGCAAGTTGAACATTGTGTAGCACTGAATCTGGGTCATTGTTCATTATTTGTTCATGTTAACTAATGCAGTAACTGACATATTACAGTATTAATAAGTTTAGATTAACCAAGATTCAGTATTATTGAATAAACGTGTTGTTTATTGTTTGGTCATGTTATCTAACCCACAAACAAGTACATAAGTGTATGCGTAAGTAAACATTAATTAAGCTGTTAATATAAAGGGATACATTCAAATATTCTATTAAGAGTATGTTAACATTAAAAAAAGCTTATGTAAAAATCATTGTTCACCATCAGGTCATGTTAAATTCATGTAAATATATATATAAACATTTATCTGATATAACAAGTTTTTGTTAATTTGGTATTTTAATTCATTTATAGACAGTAATGAATACCATGAATATTTTACTAGCTCTGTTTTGGGGTGTTGTTTTGAAAAGTAACAGGGCAGTTTTTTAATTTTTAATTTTAATTGTCATTTATAAGGGATTTATAAAGCATAAATAGTCCTCACTTTAAATTAGGTCACAAAACTGCATGAAGTTGAGTTAATAAAGCATTTATTAACATACAAATTACCATTAATATATGACTGAATAATAAGAGATATAAACGTTGATTTCAATAGTTTATTAATAATTTACTAACTCATTCTGAATGATATTAAAAACCATCGACAACTCTTAAATACAACTGGTTTGTTAATAATGCAATACTTAATTTAGTAATGAAATGTAAATCATTAACAAAGTATGAAAGTACAATCATTAAGCACATTATAAATGTGGTTGTAAGTCAGGAATAGATCATTTGTAGCTGCAGTTATAAACTGCTTACTAACGCTTATTAATGTAGAGTTAATAATTAACAGATCAGGATTTCACTAGATGCTAATGTTTAGTAAATGATTCATAGTGTGTAGTTATAAAGTTTTACTGACCATTTTCACTCAAAAAGTGACTTAGAAAATGTAATTCAAAATATTGTTTTCTGTGAGCAAGTAAACAAGATGGTTTTCACATCATTTTGATGCAAAAACACTAGGCTACAAGATCTCAAAAGTCTTGTGAACAAATGTTCTCTATGTGTTTCACGGCCTTGTTTCAGTGACTTCAAAATTTTAGTTTTTCACTAACCACGCATAAACGTTTCTTTCTAAAAAACACACATACATACATACATACATGCTGCTTAGGTATTATTGTAGCCCTGCTTGTGCTATTTACAGTGTTATCACACTTTAGCCATTAATATGTTCTTAAGATACTGAAAACAACACAAATTTCATTGCATGTCAAAACTTCTCCATGGCCCCAAAACACCCTTAGACCCCTGGGGGTTAAAGAAGTTTGTATTCACAGTGCTTCTTGTTGAAGGCTGCTTCAGCCTTCCCGACATCAGGACCATCACCTCCAACAATCTACAATCTGGGCAATTCAAATCTTTACACAAATCTTAAGAGACCCATGTTTGCTTTTACATGCAGATGGACCTTCACTTTCCAAATCTCTTATCAGAGACCTTGGCATGGTGTGCTTCAGTGAATTATATTCTAATTTTAAAGAGATGTTTGTAACTGATATCTATTAATAACAAAATCGTCCTCAGTAATTTGTTATTTTAAAATAAGGTTTACAGGTAACACTTTACAACTACACTATGAATAATTCATTGAGCATTAGCAAATAGTTCTTTTTTTGTAA
Organism: Danio kyathit; assembly: GCA_903798195.1. Lineage (NCBI taxonomy): Eukaryota > Metazoa > Chordata > Actinopteri > Cypriniformes > Danionidae > Danio > Danio kyathit. The sequence goes on along the minus strand of LR812537.1, from coordinate 18,647,492 downwards.
AGCATTAACTCTGCATTAATAGACGTTAGTAAGCAGTTTATAAATACAGCTAAAAATGCTGTATTCTTGACTACTAAGCACATGTATAATGTCCTTAATGATTGTATTTTCTGTTAATTTAGTAATAGTTACTCTGTATGTTAATACAGTAAATGCTAACTTAACTTCATCCAGTAATGTGACCTAATCCAAAGTGAGGACAATTTATGCTTTGAAAAAATACTACCAATTGTCATTTATAAGGGATTTACAATGTATGCTCTTCAGTGTACTTATGACTTCAAATAAACATGATCACTTACAAGATGGCCAGGACATCACAAATAGTTCGCCTATCATGGTCCCTGTCACCTGAATAAATGTCCAAATCTCAAGCAATAAATTTAACTCTCATAAGAGTCAATTTTTCTTAAAACAAACAGACTCAGACTGAGGACTCTGTTGTTCTACTGGGGGACTTCAATGCCCACGTGGGTAATGACAGTGATACCTGGAGAGGAGTGATTGGGAGGATCGGCCTCCCTGATCTGAATCCGAGTGGTGTTCTGTTATTGGACTTCTGTGCTAATCACAGTTTGTCCATAACAAACACCATGTTCAAGCATAAGGGTGTCCATCAGTGCACATGACACCAGGACAGCCTAGGGCGGAGGTCAATGATCGATTTTGTGGTTTTGTCATCTGATCTCCGACTGTATGTCTTGGACACTCGAGTAAAGAGAGGGGCAGAGCTGTCAACTGATCACCACCTGGTGGTGAGTTGGATCTGCTGGCAGGGGGGAAAGGTGGACAGACCTTGTAGGCCCAAACATATTCTGAGGGTCCTCTGGGAACGTCTGGCTGAACCTCAAATCAGATATATACTGTATTTAACTCTCACCTCTCTAAGAGCTTTAACCAGATTCTGAGCGAGGCTGGAGACATTGAGACCGAGTGGTCCATGTTCTCCGACTCCATTGTTGACCCGGTCGTGAGGAGCTGGGGTCATAAGGTCTGTGGTGCCTGTCAAAGCTGCAATCCACGAACCCGGTGGTGGACACCGGAAGTAAGGGATGCCATCAAGCTAAAGAAGGAGTCCTACAGGGCTTGGTTGGCTTGCAGGACTCCCGAGGCAGCTGATGGGTACCGACAGGCCAATCGTGCTGCAGCCTGGGAGGTTGCGGAAAAAACTCGGGCCTGGGATGAATTTGGGGAGACCAAGGAGAAAGACTATCGGTCTGCCCCAAAGAGATTCTGGCAAACCGTTTGGCACCTCAGGAGGGGAAAGCAGCTCCACATCAACACTGTTTACAGTGGAAGTGGGAAGCTGTTGACCAGACAGTGAGGTCACTGAGGTAGTTTGCAAGCTCCGCAGTGGTAAAGTTGCAGTGACTATCTTAGGTCACTGGACATTGTGAGGCTGTCTTGGCTGACACGTCTCTACAATATCGCATGGAGGTTGGGGACAGTACCTCTGGACTGGGGTGGTGGTTCCCGTTGTTAAGAAGGGGGACCGGAGGGTGTGCTCCAACTATAGGGGGATCACACTCCTCAGCCTCCCTGGGAAAGTCTATGCCAAGGTACTGGAGAGAAGGATCCAGCCAAGGCTTTAACCTAAGACCCAGGAGGAACAATGTGGTTTTCATCCAGGCCGTGGTTCACTGTACCAGCTCTATATTCTCACCAGGGTGTTCATAATTTTTATGGATAGAATTTCAAAGTGCAGCCTTGAGCAGGAGGGGGTCCGGTTTGGGGACCACAGGATTTAATCTGTTATTTGCAGATGATGTTGTTCTGTTGGCTTCATCGAACATGGACCTTCAGCATGCACTGGGGCGGTTTGCTGCTGAGTGTGACGCGGCTGGGATGAGAATCAGCACCTCCAGGTTGTAGGAAAGTCCTTACCCCATTTCAAGTATCTTGGGGTTTTATTCACAAGTGAGGGAAGGATGGAATGTGAGATTAACAGGCGCATAAGTGCAGCGACAGCAGTAATGCGGTCGATGTACCGGTCCGTTGTGGTAAAGAAGGAGCTGAGCCGAAAGGCAATGCTCTCATTTTACTGGTTAACCTACGTTCCTACTCTCACCTATGGTCATGTGCTTTAGGTCATGACCGAAAAGACAAGATCTCTGATACAAGCGGCTGAAATGTGTTTCCTTTGTAGGGTGGCAGGGCACACCCTTATAGATAGGGTGAGGAGCTCTGTCACCCGGGAGGAGCTCGGAGTAGAGCTGCTGCTCTTCCACATAGAGAGAAGACAGCTGAGGTGGCTTGGGCATCTGTTTCGGATGCCTCCTGGATGCCTACCTAGGGAGGTGTTTCAGGCATGTCCCACCGGGAGGAGGCCTTGAGGAAGACCCAGCACACGCTGGAAGGACTATGTCTCTCAGCTCAGAATCCCCCCGGAGGACCTGGAGGAAGTGTCTGGAGAGAGGGAAGTCTGTGGTTCTCTCCTAAGACTGCTGCTCCCGTGACCCGGCCCCGGAAAAAGCGGATGAAAATAAATGAATGAATAAGGGAGATGTACCACCACAAAAAATATGTAAGAGTGCAAGTCGGTGGGAAACACAGTTATTCTTAATAAAGACTGTCACTTATCATTTACTAGACAGACAATAATCATAACAACAAATGCTTTTATTCAATTTAATAATATTATGTTCAAGGATTTATACAGTATAAGCAGTTCTTGTGCAAGCTAATGAAAAATTCTACAATTATGTCCTGCAAGAATGATGCAATTACAGTATACACTGAGCACTGCAGCACGACCAGTCCAGAGATACAACCAACAAAATATATACTTTCTGTTCTGCCACATATAAACAACCAGCAAAGATAACAGGAATCAGACTCTTTGCTTTCTTATGATAAATAATAAATAAATAGGGGACAACAAATCTCAAAACAACTGTGCAGATCATGCTACAAATGCTTAAAAGCCAGAAATAAGATTGAATATTCTGTTATCTGGCGTTGTGTTTAAGCAAATGAAGATGTTATGGTGTCAAAAACTAATAATCACTTTTTAAATAGCCAACAGTTTATGTTGTGTCTGTGGTTTTACAGTGAGCAGTTTAGCACAGATTTAGCACTGAACTGAACATTTTAATTAAATGTTTTAATTTTACACCCACCTCAGACAATCCAAGGTGATAGTGACTTTTTCTTCAGTAGAATATTAATGAAGATATATTTTATTATTATTATTTGTTTATTATTATTATTATTATTATTATTATTAATAAAACTGTGGTCCTTGGTAATTCATGAAAGTTATCTGCTACCAAACGTTGAAAGTCAAACCAACCTAAGATCTGTGGCTCCCGATGATACATTGATGACGAGGTATTATAAAGCCAAATGAGTTATCTGTTTAAGAAATTAAACATTATTACATTTTTACCAACAGCAATCTGCTCCAATTATCCTCATAAAAAAGTTTAAAAGTATGATTGTGGTAGTCTGGAGATTGAGTTTTCTATTGAATAAGATGTATACCATACAGTATATTGAAAATCTATGAAGTCTTCCTGTTTAAGATCACACATGTAATTAAGTATACTATACAATTTTGATAAATGGTATAACAATACAACATTCTCTCTCTCTCTCTCTCTCTCTCTCTCTCTCTCTCTCTCTCTCTCATAGTAAACATACAATCAACGAATACATCAAGGCTGTTTGCTACAGCTGTGGATTAAAAGAAAATATAAATACTTTTTCAAGACCTCAGTTTGCCAAATGCCTTCAATGAAAAGTAGCTATAGTTGTCTTTAAAAAGTTGCAAAATTGTGATGAATGATATCATACACTAATTAGCATATTAGCGTATAGCTATATCATATCAGCCCTTTAAAATCCTTCGCTATTTATACAGCCTATTCTGTCTTAACAGACAAAAGCCACTTTTCCACTACCATGTCGAACAGTTCACAAATACAGTTTTATTGTTCCTGGTGGTACTGATAACTAAACTTTCTGGATTGTAATACGAATGTTTCAGTTGTTGTCTTTGTAACAACAGTGTAATGTAAACCATGATATTGATGATAATCAGATATTTATGTTTTTGGGACTTTTTTGTATTTACTTTATTAAATAGCAGAAACAAAAAAAATGTGTACTCATCCAGCTAAGGAGAAACTGGCAAAACCACCTGCTTCGAATGTTGTCACTCGATTGAATGGGCGTTATCAGTGGTTATCAGCTGATAGATATGGACCAGTAGGGGCGTTCTGCGCCTACTGGTACGCTCAGAAGGCTGTTATCATCCATCCACATGGTTAATCAGCTATACCAATAGAGAAGACTCCAGATCTGTTTTTATATTACTGTGACAGTTGAGTTTAGGACGTTAATAAAATACAATTAATGGGAAATTTAATAAATAATTTAAATAATTCTCGTTAACTTTCAAAGCCACAGCTGTATGTGATCTATAGCTGATTAACCATGTGGATGGATGATAACAGCCTTCTGTGCCCCTACTGGCCCATTTCTATCAGCTGATAACCACTGATAATGCCCATTCAATCGAGCGATAACATTCGAATCGGCTGGGCAAAACATGCAAAAAGGGGCGATATCATGCAAACACTCAACAGGTTGCACACCATTAAAAGTCTTACAACTTATTGGTCACACTTTACAATAAGGTTTCATTAGTTAATGTATTGACTAACATGAGCTAATAATGAACAATACTTGTACAGCATTTATTAATCATAGTTTAACCTTTACTAATGCATTATTAACATCCAAATTCATGCTTGTTAACATTAGTTAATGCTCTGTGAGTTAACATTTTAACAATTAGCTGTATTTTCATTAACTAATGTTAAACATGAATAAATACTCTAATGAATGTATAGTTCATTGTTTAATCCTGTTATAAAAAGTGCTAACTAATAAAATCTTATTGTAAAGTGTTACCAACTTATTTTCACTGAATGTATGAATTAGCGACTGTGCCATTCAGCATCTGAACAGTGCCCAGCTACGACTCAGCTCTATTATTAAATAACATACCAGTAACATATATAGAATGTGTATGTCTGGTGTGCAATACCTTGCGTTGTCATAGATGTGGCACTACATGGTTTTGCCCTTCCCGTCTGTTGTGCGACCCACTTAACCATGCCTACATTGCCTAGAATTCCGGGCTGAGAATGGATTGTAATCATGCCGTGCCATTTCAGGCTCACATAGAAATACAACTGGAACTGTATTAGGCTGTTCCTTGAATCGTTAGGCATGATTCAAAATAGTTAATTAATCAATAATATTAATAATAATAGTGACTATAATGCTCTTCACTCATCGTAGCACATGTGCTGCTGATGATGTGATAATAAAAATGATTTGATTAATAATAATAATAATAATAATAATAATAATAATATTAAAATAATCACAAGAAATGCGCCAAGGCCCTTTTAGAAGACTGCTGATATTATTAAGATACTAAATGATAATCAGAGACCTGAAGAGTTTTTTTTAAAGCAATTGAAAGGTTTCACAGCTTTACCTTCAGATAGGAGTGTTTCATTAAGATCTTTGTCTGATTGGTAACATTAAAATACTAAAGTTCATTCCATTCCAATCCTCGTCAGTCCACTTAAGATTACATTAATGAGCCACATGCTTCAGTTTTATTATCTCATTTATTTGTAAACTTGCATCAGGATGTTTTTAAACCACATACTTCTCTGTCATATTTGTAACAATACTAGTTGATTTGATAAAAACTTATACTATAGGACAATACCTACTATAAGAACTATACTATAGAAACAAATGATTCTGACTGGCTGATGGACATTCTAAAGCCCATGAAAACACCAAGCTCATATCAAAGAATTAGTTGTGATGAAAATCGACTATGTTGTCACCTCATTTTGGCTGTGTCTGGATCTGTCTGAACCAAAATTCTAAATTTTTCATTTATAACACATCAACAAAAACTGAAATGAGAAGTTTCTTTCTTTCTTTCTTTCTTTCTTTCTTTCTTTCTTTCTTTCTTTCTTTCTTTCTTTCTTTCTTTCTTTCTTTCTTTCTTTCTTTCTTCACTAGTAGGCTTACAGTTTATAAATCACCAAGGACCAAAATCTTCTTTAGCATAATAACAACCCAAGCTTATTCTGAAAACGTACTGCTACATACGTTTCTGGAGAGTGCCAAATACGACCCAGAAGCTAAGATTTTTTCTTTTTGTTTTCATGAATCCACCAGAGGCCGCGGTGTATGCTTTTTAAGATCTCAAGTTTCTCTCGTGAGTGCCATTCGCGCCTGGTCTTTTCACATAAATCCACCAGAGGCGGCTGTCGACTGACTTGACTGGCCGATGAACTGACCCACCCTCCTCCTTCCCTAAACCCAACCAATAATTTCAAAAGCAACGATTGATCCGCCCACCCACTTTCCTAAACCCAACTGACAGTTTTAAAAAGCAATCCAGAAAAAGAAATCCAGAAACCCTCGTCTGATTTTTACCACGTTTTCAGATTTTACCACATTCTCACCCTGTTATTTACTTGTTTATTTTATCCTTTGGCTTCTGTTTTTGTCTTTCCACCACATTTGTCTTTTTGCCATCCACATGGAGGTAAGCGGTCAGCTGTTAAGTGCTAAAAGGAATGGTGTCATACCGCCCCGTAGTGTTTGTTTTAAAGATGAAATACAGCAATACGTGCTTCTGGCTACATAATCGATCTCCAGAAACGTATATAGGGCTACGTTTTCAGAATGAGCCTGTGTTGCATAATAATGAAGAAATAAAATAACTACATCATAAATGGAATGAGTAAATTAGCAAATTTCCTTTTTTGTGTGTGTGAAATATCCGTTAATTTTTTTTTTATTTAAACAATGGCTTAAGAGGTACTTAATCAGTGTTGTGCAGTTTAAAATGTGAATATCTGTTCCACTAGTGTTAACCACAAACCTGCAAACTGACTCAACAGCTCTACAGAGTTTAATACCTGAAATCATACTATGCTGCAAATGTCTAAAAACACTTTTTTTTGCTTCTTATTAAAACAATGCAACACAAACACAATTCCACTAGAATCACTTTTCAACAAAATTACAGCTCGGTACAATTATCAGCATTATAACAGGAAAACTAGTGACTCAATGAGCTAGCACAACTAGAAAATATCCAGAGGCAAGGCATCAACAATACTTACTCTTGAGTTGTGAGTCATGTAGTTGCCTACGCTGTTGTTGGTTAAGATCAAAATGAATCCAGTTAGCCGACACATAATTAAATTAAAACTGACCAAGCATTTATGAGGTATGTTGAGTTCACCTCTTAAACGGCAAAACCATCATTTATATTTTGGTCTGACTTTATATCAAGTGGCCTTTACTAATATGTTCTTAAATTTAACAAATAAGTCAACAAATGTGGTGTACTTACTTTCAGACTCTATTGAAAAACGCTTATGGGGCTTTTGTGATAGGATAGAGTTAGGTTCGTCAGGTTTGGTGGTGTGGGTAGTTTTAGGGCTGTGCTAAGGTGTGGGGGTAAGAGATGGGTCAAACGTGTAATTAAAAATGTAATTGCAGAAATTAATTACAAATGCAGTTTTTTTTATAGTCATTCATTAATTTTCCTTCAGCTTATCATGAGTTCACACCAAAATCGGTGAGAGCGTCAAAGTAGCCAGAAGTCATTAATTTCCAATGGGAGCTGTCATTGATAAGCGGCGAGCATCGGTGCGGCGCGTGTTCGGTGTGGGTGTCTAGGAGAGTTGAAATCGATTCTACTTTATGGTAATGAGCTATGACGCCGTTCGGCAGCAACCAGCCGAAATGTAGACGTCCATCGCTTGAGAGGAGTCCAGAGAACACAGACACTGTGAACTTTGGTTCCGACCACAGTTGTTTCCATAGTTTGATTATTGCAGTTGCTGGATTTCCAATTATTTACTGTTTTCTTACAGGGAAATACATTAACAAAGAGTTTACTGGCGAGTTAATGTGCATTAATGTTATTTTTTTCTTGAAAAAAAAAAAAAAACGGGAATCTCATGCTAACTATAACAAAAGTACAAAACAGTATTGCTGCTTCAGAATATTTTAGACATGGACCCATATTGAATAAGTGTAGCAAAGCCACATCACATGCAACAACTTGATCTTCCATAGTTAAATGAATTTGATCAACAACATTTTCACGCTAGAGAGCATGTTTTATGCGGGAATGTAACTGATTTGTATGGAGCTAAAAATATGCCAAAACAATGCCAATTTTAATTTAATTAATCTGAATTTTTATATGCCATTAAAAAATTGTTTTGAATTTGAATTTCTTAATTTGAATTTCATAACTTGAATATTAAACATCTGAAATTTAAGACAACTACATTTTTTCAAGGCTGAATTATTTTATAGACGTATTTTCAAACTTGATATTTTTTTGTGTTTTGAATTGATCGACTGCAGATATCCCGTTTGTAAAAATATAGTTTCAAGTTTTCAAGATGAAGAAATTTAGAACATCAAATTCAATATCCTAAAATTCAAAACCAGAAATTCAGATTCAGCAGAAAGTAGGTCAGGGGTCATCTACAGGGAAGAGTAGACGATCAGATCAATCAGATTTATTAAATTACAATTGTCAATCATTCAAATTAACACAATTCAAATTCAGATTGTTTTGGCATATTACTAGCTCCATAGACTTGCTGCAACGGCCCCTTTAAACACGAGATCAATGTAGCAAATTTTTACGCTCCCGCCAGCGGAGCAGATAAGCAGACAGCGTTGTTGCCAGGGTGGCCAGAGCAATCTTTGACTCTCTCGTCGCCTTTGGTGTGAATGCACAGTTAGTGCCTGATTATCAGTGGTCACCACAGCGCAATGAACCACCAACTATTCCAGTATATGTTTTATGCAGCGGATGCCCTTCCAGCCACAACCCAGCACTGGGAAACACCCATAGACTTATGCATTCATATACTACGGCCAATTTAGTTTATTTAATTTACTTATAGCGCATGTCTTTGGACTGTGGGGGAAACTGGAGCACCCAGAGGAAACCCACGCGAACACAGGCAGAACATGCAAACTCCACACAGAAATGCCAACTGGCCCAGCCGGAACTCAAACCAGCGACCTTTTTGTTGTGAAGCGACAGTGCTAACCACTGTGCCCCCCTCCACCCCCCAACCCCCCCCCCCCCCCCCATTTTTTATTTTTAAATATAGCAATGTAAAAATAAAAAAACATAAATGTACACAATAAGCACATCGTACCAAACTGTTAATTTAAAAGTACAAAGTAACATTTAAGGCCACATTTAATATAAAGTGGGACCAATAATTTAAAATTCACCACAACAGAAGATCCCAAACAATAAAAGACATCTTTCTACACACATTCTTTTGCTACACTTTTGACTTGTCTGTAAAAGCACGGTGGTATAAAAAGCAATATAAGCTACAGTATAACACATCATCAAATTGCTCACTGCATTCATTAAAGCTCAACATCAAGACATTCAAAAATGATTGTAGGATTTTAGGGCTTTACCATGTTTCACTAATTTAAAATGAAGTCAGTAATAAAATTAATATATATTAGAAACTATTGAAAACAACTTTATACATTTTTAGCCTTGCTTTTTGAACACAATCAATATTTCTGTTAAATTTAAAGCTATGACATTTAATGGTTCTTTTATTTCAACACTTTAAATATTAATTAATAGTGATTCTTTAATTGGGATTCATTTTCCTTTAAATAAAACTTGAAACTGAGGTTTTACATAAGTAAAGTGAGAAGTTAAATGTTTTAAAAAAGGTTTGCCTGAAAAGGTGCTCATGGTCAGTAAAGTTGGGTAGTTGGCGTAAAGTTTGGTGCAATGAGCTGATCTTCAACAATGATGTCTATAGCAGTTCTTCACTATTATTTCCATTATTTATCTGTCCATGTCACCAGAACCAGTTTAAGACAATACTGTACTCTCTGGTCTGGTATAACACATCATGTTTCTCCACTCGATCTGCTCCCATCTATTCTCGGGCAAGATGATTTCCAATCATTCCCTGTAATTTCACTGGGAGTAAAAAAATGTCAGAGGAACGTTTTTACATCAATTCCTAGTGTTTGCATTTTTTTTCTACGTCCCCAAGGCTCTACCATCCAATATCTGAGAAATAGAAGAAAGTAAATATATAATAAACTATTGAAAATGCTTTTCCTTTTCAGTCAGCGTCCTACATGGGACCCCATTCCCACTATTTGCTTGTAGCCTGTGAATTTCAGGGTTTCGTTTCTTGATGTAATCATTATTCTCACTCACAGGGAATTGATTCTTCCATTGTTTACAAATTCCATTTCAGTGCATGGTCCTTCTTTCACATTAGTGCTATGTTCTCAGAACCAGTAAGATTTCACACCAGGAAAGTCCACCAGGCACTGTGCGCCTGATGATGCTGACATAATTTCCCATTTTTACCCTGTTTAGTTTTATATCATTGGATTCCTAGAAGATCATCAGTGTGTTTGAGTTTCTTCTGAAGGGAAAAGACAGCAGTAGAGGAGATGCTTAACTTGGTCTCTTCTTGAAATGCTAAACTTGAGTACTCAAGCTGCAATCAATTGATTTTTCTTTTGTTCCTAGAATTCAGTAGTGGAGATTTGGGTGACCTCAGATTGCAGGTCCTGCTGAACTCTTCTAGATTGGGACCCCCGTGGGATCCTGTCCAGGCCTAGTCATACCGGCTTCTTTCCTGTATCCGAAGGAGCACAAACTGAAACTGGCTCCCTTGTGGCATTCCTTGCTCGGTTCAGATTATTCTGGTCAGCCCTCGTTCGAAATGGTAGGCAAAAGTCTCTGAAGCATCTTTTGAAATTCTCATCCAGGAAAGCATAAAGCACAGGATTGAGGCTGCTGTTGGTATAGCCAAGAGCGATGCACAAGTGCCAGCTAGCAATCACAAAGGGGTTCTTTTGGTTGATGTCTACCAGTGTTTTCACAATGATGAAGATGTGAATTGGTGTCCAGCAGATAATGAAGGCAGCCACCACAACCAAAACCATCCGGGTGATTCGACGCATGTTTCTGTCCTTTTCTTTTGAGCCTGATAGAAGACGGACACTTTTCAAGCGTAGGATCATCAGACCATAGCAGATTGTTATGACTAGGACTGGTACCACAAATGCAAAGATAAACACACAAATCTTTGTCACTGTGTCCCAGTACCAGTCTGGATCAGGGAACTTCAGCATGCAGACTGTTGTATCTGTTACGGAATAAATTAAACAGTTCTGATAAGTTGTAGAAGAAGACATGCAATGAATTGCTTAATCTAAGAAGACATTATTCAACAAACACAACATGTGTTGAAATGAATTTTGCTTATAAATATGCACTTACTTTGATTTGTCACTCTGGTGACTGCCATAATCATAATTGGCACTCCAACAGCGGAGGAGAGGATCCAGATGCACACATTGATTATTTTGGCCTTGATCGGGGTACGAAACTCCAGTGCTCTCACAGGGTGGCACACAGCAATGTAACGGTCCACACTCATCATAGTGAGGGTGAAGATACTGGTAAACATATTGTAGTAGTCTATAGCTATGACCACTTTGCACAGAAGCTCACCAAAGGGCCAGGTGTTCATCAAATACTTGGTGCTCTGGAATGGAAGTGTACTAGTGGCCAGTGCATCTGCCAGGGCCAAATTGAAGATGTAGATGTTGGTGGCAGTTTTCAGCTTGGTGTATCTGCAGAGACATAATTAACAGAGCAATGTTTAGGACACATGTGTGGGTTGGCCTTCTACTTTTTTGTTGGTGTTTTTGCAGCTGAAGGTGGCAGGGTATAGAACTCACAAATAAAAGCTTTTAATAGGCAAAAGTAAATATGTGGTAAACTCAGTGGCCTCCAAGTTTCCTGACTCTAAAACATTCATTCTTATTCTGCTGTCTTTTGAAACTCCAGACTGTACATTCCACTCTGGACATTATTCTAAGCACACATAGGTGTCACATCAGTTAACAATGGGGTAATACCAGGAGAATGCCACTGAACGGAATCATTCAGAACACTACAGTTTTTTTTCCAACTGGTGACACACAAAATCTTTTCTTGTCAACCGATTTCTGAAACATCTTACTCAAAATGCAAAACTACACCTCAAATCTCCAAAACCAGAAGCTATTTCTCAGCCTTGAACTCAATTTTCAATTGCATAAAACACTTTTTTCAATACTCTACACACAATTCTCTACCTAAAACACAAAACTCTAACAGGAATCCACTTGCTTTCCTTTTCCAAACACAACCAATCAAAATGCTACACTTATTCACAAGGTCGCACACACACACTCCTCAAATGTGGAAACACTAGGGATGGGCGATATGGCCTAAAATCCATATTGCGATATACAATGCAGCCTCTTGCGATAACGATATATATTGCGATATATAAATTATAATAGAACCATTTCAGAACAGGTTACATAGACCCTTAGCAAAGCCAAACTGCTATTTTTTTTAAGAAATAAAGAAACGTTGCATGTCATTTTGAGAACATTTATTGTGCAAAAGCAAAACTGTAATTAAAGAACACAATGTTGCAGATAAATAAACTAAATGTAGTGCCTTTAGAAAGTAAGACTTCTCTTTTAAGTCCTTGGTTCCTAAATGCCAAGTTGCAGAGAACAAAAAAACTGGTGTCTTTATAGTTAAGGAACTTACACTGTACTGAAAATACTTCCAGTATTAAATTAGTCAAATAAAATTGTGTATTGCAGATACTTTAAATAAAAACATATTTCTAACCTGCAGCCTAAGGTAACACATTGATTTTGAACATTTTGTTCTTCTAATGAAATTAAAACTGGTGTCTTGATCTGCTCTTTCTCTCTCTCTCCCTCTCTCTCTGTCTGCTGCAGTGTTGATGCTGCTGAGAGATTGAGACACACCAGACAAAGTTTGCTTATAAAGTAATGCAAAAATAAATACAATTAATATCGAAAGCGAAAGCAGATTCTCGGACATGTCCGGGGAAAATGTATTGTCACCCCAAATAATGAGCTGGATCAGTCTATTTAGTCTTCGCGCTCTTCTGTATCCAGCGCGTCTTTGTGGGTCTGCATGCAGAGCATGCGAGTCTGTGGCAGAGTGTTCTCAGTTTCTCGCGAACACAGAACCGGGCCGCCCCAATAATATATCGGCCGTAGCCAAATGGTCGCACTGTTGTTTATTCAAGATGATGCGTTGCAACCGGCTGCAGCTCGTTGCTCTTAATTTCGCGGGTAGATTGCGTCATCAAACATGCATTATCGCGATAGTGCAATAGAATTAGAATCTCTATCGTAGGCCAATTTTGTATCGTTTATATCGCATATCGTTTATATCGCCCATTACTAGGAAACACTAATTTCTTAACTGATAACTAACCAATCACTGCTTTTGTCTAGTATATATGTAAAGGGTGATGGGACACTGGGCTGTTCTGGGCCAAAAAAAAACTTTTTTTTCCACCCATCCACAATTTGTAGTTTTGTACCTACCCCATTTCTCCCTTCACACACAATTGTGTTTTTTACTGTATTCTAAAGAACATACTTTTGCTTTACATATGTTCTTTATATATATATATATATATATATTACCGATTCCATGAAAATGTCAACCTTATCATGAAAAAATAAAGTTTTTACCAAAATAACAAAACCAATTTAAATGAGCTCATTAAGGTCTATATTTTATTGTAATGATGTGCTTTTGTGGAAATTTTAAAGAAATTGCATTGTTTATGTATGAAATATGATGTTTGTGCCAATGAAAAATTTCCTTTTCATCCAACCACATTTCATGCTTTCAAAAAAGGGGTTAAAGACTCACCTTTTCCATGCTTTATGTTAACAAGTAAGCATTCTGCAGAAAGATTGGGGTCCGTAGTATAAATAATTACCCTCCCTTTTTCATAACATCACTGCCTTTTAAATTTATGAGCTACATATTTGAGACGTCATGAAGCTTCAATCACGTGTCACGTCCGTAACGATTTAATGAAAAAGTTTTTATTGTGCAATAAATATTATCACAAATGAAATGAAACTTTATATACAAAGCCAAAATATGTCCATGCTTATTATGAGCGACAATTCATTTCAGGTCTTTGCTCTAAACAACCATAATTTTGCGTTACGGACGTGACCATTTTGAACTCCCTATTAATTTAAGCAAATGACTAGCGCATATTTGCTCACTATGATGCTGCGTTACAATTACTGACTTACATTACATAATATCCATATGTTATAACTATAACTGAACATTTCAGTTAAACATAAACCACTTCAGTGAGATTTCAGAAATAAATGTTTATTTAATAAAGAGAACATAACGATTTACATGTCGCCATAATCTTAGTATTAAAACTATGTAGGGAGAGCGCAATGAGAATGAGAGAGACGAGCGCAAATATTTGTTTACTCAGCCAATCACCAACATCCTATCCTACCTTCAAGAACACGCCCCTCGTGATGATGCGTTTTCCCTCACTTTCTTTCCCGCGCGCGCCCTCTGTGGTTAGCAAGAAGTAATTTCTGAGGGCATTGTTTGTCGTCCAATTCTGGATAAATTTCTTCATTTGTGGTAACTTGGTAAGTAATTTTACATTTACATATATGTACACATTAATTTAGAAAAGGGTTGTATAAATTACAATAATAAATAGATAATAATATGGTGAACACGTTGTGGCCATGGAGTTTACAATGAAAGGATTATTGCAATTTATTTTTTGGTCAGCAACTAATAAAGTTGATAAATTTCTTCCTCAGTTGCAATAACATGTAAGTAATTTGATATGTACGTATTAATTTGGAAAAGTGTATAAATTGCAATAAAACACTGACAATGGAGTGTTTAATGAAAGAATATTTTTATTTGAACATTTTTAAAACATTTTATTAAAACAAATATCAATATTAATAACAGAAATATTATTTAACAACCAATAGAACTATATACAATCACCAATAAAGAAACAATAACAAAATGAATTTACACAACATCTCATTCTTTAGAACAATGGCAAAGACTAATGCTGAAAGACAAAGGGCATTCAGAGAGAGGAAGATGAAGGATGAAATTTTTAAGGAAAATGAGAGGAAAAGAAAAAAAACACAAAGGCAAAGAAAGAAAGAAACACAATCAAAACAAGAGCAAAAAAGAGGCAAGGAGCTGGCAAAAGAAAGACAGAGGAAAAGGCGTTTACTGAAGAAGTCACATGTTCCTGTGCTACTCCAGGAGTCACCACAGAATTCACCATTTAAATCAAGACAGTCTTTAGGCAAGGCAGTAAAACGAGCACTCCGAGCTTTACCAAGCAGCCCTCGAAAAAAATGTGCAGTTATAAAAAAAATTGCAGCATCACTGTGCATTCTTCCTGAGAAACAAAAAAACAATCATGTGACTGCCAACACTACTATATATAATCATGTCAGGGAGTTCTATGAAAGGGATGACATCTCAAGGCAAGCACCAGGAATGAGAGATGTGGTCACAGTCAGAGAGGCAGGAGTAAAAAAAAAAATCCAGAAACGACATTTAACTATGTCTATTTTAGAGGCATACCGCTGCTTCAAAAATGAACATCCACAGACTATAATTGGGAAATCTAAATTTGCTGAGCTCCGACCATCTCATGTGCTTCTGTCATCAGAGACTCCAAGAAATGTGTGTCTTTGCAGATATCATGAAAATATCAAATTAGCCTTGGAATGTGTGCAACATATTATACCAAGGCAGCCATTCCAGAGCACACAGAACTTTATTGAAGCTGTGGCCTGTAATTCTGAAAGTCCCCTCTGCATGTTAGGAGAGTGTGCTAAATGCAGGAGCGGCAATCTTTTGGAAATGAATACTCTCTGTAACATCCCAGAGGAGGACAAGCAAATGAAAGTATCCTGGTATGCATGGGAAACAACTGGAGGGCTGCCCAAAAAGGTCCAAAAGGATGGTGCACTGAGTGATGTACTTCATTTCCTGAAGACAGTGGCCACAAAATTTGTGCATCACTGTTTTGTCAAAAGGCAGCAAAGCAAAATTTTCCAGGCCAAAAAACATCAGGCAAAAACTGACCAGAAAACTGTGGTGCTGCAGATAGATTTTGCAGAAAATTACACCGCTGCCTACCAGGATCAAATTCAGGCAGCACACTGGCATCAGAGGCAGGTCACCGTGTTTCCCTCTGTTGTGTGGTCTGTTGGAGATCCTGATTCATACGCAATTGTGAGTGACAGCTTGGAACATGACAAGAGGTCTGTGGCAACCTTTCTTTGCAAGATTGTGGAGGATATTCAACTGAAACATCCTGCAATGAAAGAACTTCACATATTTAGTGATGGAGCTGTATCACAGTTTAAAAATAAATTCATCTGGTGTTTTACCTCCACTACATTCAAGGAGCTGTTTCCAACTTTGAGGGTGCAGTGGCACTTCTTCGCTACAAGCCATGGGAAAGGTGCAGTGGATGGTGTGGGAGCAACTGTGAAGCGGGCAGTTAATACAGATGTCCTCAGGAGACAGGCAGTCCTCGTGACGGATGCTGCTTCATTTGAAGCTTCTGCAAAAAAGAATTGCCCAAATATTACCATCAACCTGATCACATCCACTGAAATCACAAATTTTGTACAGCATCATGAGCTGGATGAGAGGTGGGGCATAACCTCAGCTGTACCTGGCACTCAATCAATCCATCACTTTGAGCCAGTCTCATGGGGGAAAGTGTGTCACAAAATCTACTCTAACGCAGAACAATCTGGTGTCCACACATTTCTGAACTCAAAAATCCCGACTGCAATTCCCGAACAGGAGTCAGCAGAGCACCAGTCAACAGGTGCAAAAAACATAAAAACTGGAGACTGTGTCTTGGTCCAGTTCAAAGCACACAAATCCGTCAGGCAGTTTGTTGGACTGGTAAATAACCAAGACCAGGGTGCACTGGAAATACGGTTCCTACGAAAGAATGACAGCGCTGGTTTTGTGTACATCTTACCTGTGAAGGAAGATAAATCTTGGGTGACACCTGACCAAGTTATTGAGACTTTCAATCCAAAACTTGACAACAGAGGAAGGTATCACTTTGAAGAGGCGGTCTTTGCAGAGTAAAACATGGAAAAAACAAAAGTCATCTGATTAACAACATTTGTACATATTTATTTGTTTATTTAGGCCCTTTTTGGCATGGTTTGCCTTTATTTTATTTATAGCATGCAAATTTATATTTGATAAATTCAGCATTGTTACAATATTTAAAAACATGTACAAAATCTTTATTTACAATCAACTTTTTACAAATTCCATATTTATAAATATTTGTTAATAAGATTCATGTTCACTGCATGCTTACCTTTTTTAGACATCTGTAAGCTCTTCTTACCACAACATTCGTAAGGCTAGATGTTGGCCAATGTGAAAAAGTTTGCATGATTAATTGTTGGTGTTAATGTTCAATAAACTAACATATTTGATGTACTTTATGCTCACCTTTTTTTTTGTCCTTTATGCATATTGTTTTGTCTTCATGCAATCTTCATCCAAATATCATCCTTTCTTAAACGTTAATAATAAAGGTAGTCTTTTGAAACCATAAACAACATGCAGACTGTAATGCATATCGAAATATTACTTAATTTTTAATAAAAATAATCTCCAGTGGGTGGCGCCAAGTCTCTATCCCTTCCATACCAAGTCACTGAATCATTTGTTCAGATTCGTTCAAAACATATTCTGTGATGAAAGTGATTCTCTATGAATGACTCACTGGAATAGTTTAAAAACGCAGATTGTTTAACATTTGTAAATTTCGTTATGTTTGCATGGAGGTGCATAGCTACGTAGCTGTGATTTTGTTGAAAATTATTTTCATGAGAAATTGACAAGACAGTCAAAGCAGTTATCCTTTTAAAACGTGTTTTCTCAACACTGTCTTGATCGCTCTGTGAAGACTACATTGTAGCACAAAATCTTTAAAAAGGGGAAATCTGGTGCATAAACAACAAATATCAATAAACAGCATGATCAACACAAATCATGTCGCAGATAAATGCGCAAAAGCAAACATTAAATAAAACATTTCGTACCTGAACGCTTCACGCAGAAGCACGTTTGTTTTGTAACCCGTGAGTATCTTCCATATCTCTGCAAATTAGTTCTGCATACTTGCACGAGGGCACTCACAGATTTGAGGACCACTTAATATTTCTTCAGTCCAACGTTCATGAAGCAACAACCTCCATGTATTTGTATTTCACATATTTAAAAGACAAGTGATTGTGGTAAACGCGCGCGTCTCGCTGCAGGCACATACGCATACTCCAGCGGAGTTTTCATTTCATGCAAAGCATAAAAATGTTTTTATTTATTAAATAACTATTTATAAAGATAAATTATCAAAGCGACACAATTCATTTTACAAACACTTTATACAAAACCTAAGCACTTTTCAAACCTTAAAAATAGGCTATAACCCACATTAAAATTAAAACATAATTTTCAAAGATTTCCAGCACCCGACAATTGCGCTTGAGTGCTTATTAAAAGTTTATATATTTAAATATATTTAATGTTTAAATATGTATTAAATATGTTTAAATATTACAGAAGGCAAAATAAAGATAAAATCTTGATATTGATATAAGCTTTAACTATACATTATAGGAGTATTATATTCGATATAGGATCGGTAGTTGTAAAAAAATTTATAAAATATTTTTACACAATCGGTTATAAACTATAGCCTATAAAATATAAACATTATAGTCATCCATCGTACACGCCTATAACCAATGCCTATTTTATCTATGCTTGTTTAACATAGCCAAAACATTTAATAATAAAGCTTAGGCTATTCCCTCACCCTGGTCTTCTGTATGGACATTTTGCAACCTGACGTGACTGCCGACGAGAAAACGAAAGCAAGCGCACAGAGTGGACAAATTAAACTATTTATTTAATCGATAATCGTTCTAACACATCTCTGGAATTAACTTTGTAATCAAATATAATATTGCCATAACTGTGACAGGTAGATTTTGATTCTCCACACAGACACGGACTTGCGCACTAACAATCGGGCATCCTTCAAGTTCGTCTGGAAACATTAACATCAGGAGTTTGATAAACATGTTATAGCTGATTATGCTTATTAACAATTCTATATCATTAAGGGTAAAAAAGCACCATGCATGCAACATTGTTTCCGAATTGAGTTTTGAACATTTGAACGTTTTTG
Source organism: Danio kyathit (assembly GCA_903798195.1). Lineage (NCBI taxonomy): Eukaryota > Metazoa > Chordata > Actinopteri > Cypriniformes > Danionidae > Danio > Danio kyathit. The sequence goes on along the minus strand of LR812537.1, from coordinate 18,628,236 downwards.
ACCTTTGTCAACACACATGCCCTATACGAATTAAATATAACAAGGTGATATCTAATTAAGTTTGATTAATTGTGCAAACTTACCATTCAGATGTCTCAGAGGTTAAAGTTTGTTGGTTTACATGCTCAACAGATATCCACAAATAGGTCTTTGTTAAAGTTTTGAAAGCATTTATCTGATTTTCAGAATGTGTCAACTGTCAATGTCAGAGCAGTCACGTCCGTAACGGAGAAGTCACGTCCGTAACGAAGAGAGGTCACGTCCGTAACGATAGTTTTTCCTCAATAATGCAAAAATGAAAAACTAAATAAAACTAATTATAGATGTTCCATGCAGAGCCAACCCTTGTCCTTTTGCCTGTTATAATTATTTTTGGCTTCTGCATTTTTATTCACAGAATTTCCACAAAGTGTGTCAACTCACAAAAACTCATGTCTTTTTTTGTCACGTCCGTAACGCATTCATTTTGCCGTCATTTTAAATATAAAACACATGAATAGACTGATATTTTTTTGATGCCTGAACTCCATGGTTAAGGGGTAAGAAAAATATAAACAGATATTTCAAAATACTGGTAACATATACTTTCTCTGAGCATATATGTTTCATTTTTTTACTGCAAATGTCACATCCATAACGCTGGAATCAGCCATATATATATATATATATATATATATATATATATATATATATATATATATATATATATATATACAGTAAGTTTATGTTTTTTATGCTATAAACAACAATGTATGGCCTAATATTTTCTGTTTTTTTATGTCATTTGTGTTTACAGTGTACCTGTTACTCCTGTCAGCAGATTACTGTCATTGTAAAACATTGTATTGAAATGTAGATATAAGCCTATGAAAGAGCAAAGAGCTTTAGATTTAGAACAGCAGTGTTTACATGGTTTATTCAAACATTTACTATTTTGAAAGAAGTGTTTGCCATTTGATGCAAATGCTTCATTCTGACGTGTGTTTATGGCATTTTGAATGCAGTGTTACATTTTGAAGAAGATGTGAGGCATTTTGATTTTTGTGTGTGCAGTTTTGAGAATTGTGTGTAGAGTTTTAAAAAAAGGAGACAATTTTGAAAATGTGTGTAAGCAGTTGGAAAAAACTGTAATGATAACCTCATTAGTCAGGAACCTAAGTGTAGTGCTTGATGACTAAGATGAATCAAAGAAAAAGATCCTTCAGGTGTGCCTACAAGATGGAGGTGAAAATCTTTGGATGTCTCCCTTATCTTTTTTATTATTATTATTATTACCAGATATTTTTACGCATCATGTGCTTGCAAAGTAGAAAATTTGTTTAACCAAAGGTAACATCATGTAAAAAAACATTTAATGTTATTCACTGTGTGGACTGTGTTTTCGCTCCAAATATTTATCCAAGGTAGAAGAGTAATTTGAACTTGATTACAGTTTTTTCCAATTGCTAACACACTAAAATGACATGCACAGCACACTTATTTAAAGTGACACACAGACAGCAAAACTTCTTCTCAAGTTTCCAAAAGTCTAGACACATTTTCTGCTTTACACACATTTTGCATTTTAAAATGACCCTTTTTAAATGCACTGAACACAGTTCTCTGCACAAGACACAACAATCTGACATAAAGTCGCATGTTTGCCATTTCAAAATACTGCCATTCAAAATGACACTACATGAGCTAATTGGCCAATTACATGTGCCACATGGCCAAACATCTCAATGGTTAATTGTTAACATTTCAATCAGGATATAAGCACTATGAAAAGACCACAGGTGAAAACATATTTTTTTTTTTTTGATGAAGATAAAGAGGGAGGTTGAGAATAAGAGCAGAGGAAGAGTGAGAGGTAGGGGTAGTGCAGGTACTTTCAAATGAAATCAGAGCAACTTTAGTAGATCATCAACCATGGGCTGACAATGCGTGAGGCTGGACAGAGAGTGCAGCCAAACGTGAGTTGTTTTACTTTCGCCTCTGTCATCTGGACCTTTAGACTGAAGAACAGGTGTAACCAATCTTTCATGTAGTACACATGTAGCATACCCCATGTCATAGTGTATCAGTTGGGTAACACCTGTTTACTTAGTGCATGACATCAGCCATTCATGAACTGTACAAGTTTCCTGTTCAATGTACTCTAATGTGGGGGAAAATATTTAGCCTGCATTGTCTTTCCAACCCCTATATATAATGTTTCTGTGCATGTAAACAATCTGAAACATATTTTAGTATTATGTCAAAGCATTCTAAAGTTGGGGGTGTGTTTCATAATGCCCAACAGTGTGTAGTTGGTTAGGCAAAAATCTGATAATATGAATGAAATGTGTACCATTTCATGCAAAAGTTTGATTTTGATAATGCTGTGGGTAGTTTCGGTTGCAGTGCTTCATTTTGCAGGATATATGAGGTATTTTTTAGTTTGGGTTTTGTGAATTGTGTTAAGTATTTTGATAAAACCAGAATAGTTTGAAAAATTGTGTGTTAGCAATTGGAAAAAACTAATTAGATCAATTAGAATGGTTTGCTAAGAGATTATTAGCTTTTTAAACTACGGTCAAAGCTCTCACAGTGTACTATCATGAACTGATGTTGCATAAATGATCTGATATAGCAAAAATAAACAAAAATCATACAATAAAAAAGCACTGAATATTTAGCTTTTCAAATGTAATTTATAGTTTTTATTGCATAAATGCATAAATACATAAAACACATAAATGTGCAATATACAGCACATATGACTCAAAACATGTAGAAATGTTTTATCTTGAATTGAATCATCATCTAGCCTGGTGCAGGTCAATGAGGCATAACATAACACATTTTTAACACAAATACAGCTGGTATTATATAATAGTTGCAAGAGCAGATCTCATATTTTGCCTATCATTTACAGAATTGTGGCTGTGGGTGGTGTTGTTTTTGTGCAGTGCTGAAGCGATTTTGATTTCCTGAAGGAGATGGCCATTTTCAAAGATTACGTTTATTACAGCTTCATTTATTTCTCCTCTGGTTGACATGAAATCCCCTCCTTAAAAATAAATAAATAAAAATGATTTATTTATACAGCCATGGTAGAAATCATGGTCCATAAGAACGTTTGCCCAAATTGTAACTTTGAAATTTGTTTCAGGAAAAAAAAAAAAAGATTTGAATAATAATAATAATATTCAATCATTTTCTTTTTTGGCTTAGTCCCTTTATTAATCTGGGGCTGCCACAGCAGAATGAGCCGCCAACTTATCCAGCTTATGTTTTACGGATACCCTTCTAGCTGCAACCCATCACTGGGAAACATCCATACATGCTCATTCACATTCACACACACATACACTACAACCAATTTAGCTTATCCAATTCACCTACAGTGCATGTTTTTGGACTTGTGAGGGAAACTGGAGCACCTGCAAACATGCAAACATGGAGCACATGCAAACTCCACACAGAAATGTCAACTGACCCAGCCGGGGCTCGAACCAGTGACCCTCTTGCTGTGAGGCGATTGTGCTACACATTGCGCCACCGTGCAGCCCCATAATATAAATAGTAATAATAATAATTATTAATAATAATAAAAAAATTAACGAATTAATGTGAGTTAGTGAATTAATTGAAGCACTGTACATCCATACAAGGGGGTCTCTTCTCAAATGAATTTGGCTTCCACAAGACAGACAATTTGATCTTCACTTTTTTTCCCCGTAGGAGTTTGGCAGTTATGTAAATGTCTCTGAATCACATTAAGTCTGTAGAAAGCTCTAGAGAAAAACCATCTCATCTCACCTCTATTCCCAGAGCAATTGTCCAGAACAATTGACAGTGCAATATACGGTCTTGCACTCTCCACTTTTTCATCATCATATGGGGAAATCAATACAAACCAGTTCATTGCAAAGTGAGAAAAGCAGGGGAGAGGAGAAATGGATAGAAAGAGTAAAGCTATAAAACTTGCTATAAAACTATTTACAAGTACATTAAGTGAAGTTTAATTTTAAACTAATTTCGAGAGGAGCATGTGCTCATGATTGACCCAGCTGGCCCACATTAGCTAATCATGATCTTCCAATCCAAGCACTCCAAGTCACTATATATATATCCTTATTTCCTCTCTACATCTATCTTCATCTGGAAGAAACCCCCCTCCTCCCCTTCTTCCACCTTTATCCAGAATAAGCGGCACGGTGGCCCAGTGACTAGCACTGTTGCCTCACAGCAAGAATACCAATGGCGTCAGGTCCTTGCTGGGTCATCTGGTATTTCTGTGCGGAGTATGCATATTCTCCCCGTGTCCGCATGGGTTTCCCCCGGGTTCCCCGGTTTCCTCCCACCGGCCAAATATGCTCTATAATAAGCCTAAATCTTTTTCTAATGTCTTACTCTCAAGAAGTTCACCTTGGCCTCAGCAGCGGGGGAGTTTGAGATCGACCTGAGCTCAATTTCCCCTCGCCATGTGAAAGGGGGGAGCCCTGGGCCCGAGGATCCCTTGAGCTCAGGGCTCTCTCCCGGGACAGCATGCCAAACAAGCTATGTGATAAACCATGAGCTAAGTGTGAACTCTTGAAAAGCAGTATAACATCTCATAGCCATTTAGTTTACTCTAAAGCTAATTGTTAATTAGTTAATTAGTTCACCCCCCCCCCCCCCAAAAAAAAAAAAAGAAAAAGAAAGAAAGACAATTCTATTAATTATTCTCATGCTCTACCAAACCCCTGAGACTCTTCTTTAACATCGGAACACAAATCAAGATATTTTAAATTGAATCTAAGATCTTTCAGATTTTACTCATCTAACATTTTAATTCTCAGCCTGACCTAAAATGGAAGATAAACAAAAGCCATTTTACACCACAGGCTCAATCCAAAGATTGTCTGAATGTTTGCTTTAACCTCATGCAGGCAAATAAATGTACAGTTTTTTACATACCATGTCTGCAATGTAAATAGCGAATTCACCATGGTGCGACCACAACTCTTCTTAAAGGGAATGGGAGAAAACACACCCACACCGCAAAAGGAAAATAAGAACAACTCTTTATTTTAGACCTCTAACCATCCTTTAAATAGCAAAACTGGATTGGAAAATGCCCCAATTCCAACATTCCAATCTTTCTGATGACTCAGTATGACTCTTTTGAAAAATATCTTATTTTACCTTGCAAAACGAAATGTAACGTAATCCTCGTTCCCTGAAGGGGGGAATGGAAATGCTATGTGGAAACTTCCACTATGGGGATTTTGTCAGAAGCCAATTATCTGAAAGAGTAATAAAACAGGGCCAATGAAATGCCAATGAATTGGCGGCGTTATCGTACACAGCTGGCAGCAATTATAATCATTTGTGTATAAAGATGCCAGCCGTGCATTGCAGAGACACATTTTCTAGCTGAAGAGCCGAACTAAGCTGTCAGCTAAGGCACAACAGTTTTGTTCCCCAGCAGGAGGGGAACTTCAATGCTATGTGGAAACTTTCACTATGGGGAAATATATGGAAAACACCACAGCGATTGAACCTTACCACGTCACTAGTGAGAAGTTTGCCAGGCTGTCAGCGTGAATGCACTGTCATCACAAGAGACACAGCCCTCCAGCGTGCCCCCTGGACCTAACTTACATGTGAAGCATTTAACGACTAATTATAATTTTTGGGGGAGTATTAAAAAATACACCTAGTTAAGTTTCTAGGACTTTTAAAATACGACAGTACGTTGGGAAAGCGTACAGTCCTGATAGAGAGGATGCTGCGGAGGCAACCTGCTGCCCAAATGGGGAAGACCTGGTGGTAAGAAGACATGGACTAACCCTGAGAAGGGGGAGTATACATATGAAGGATGGTTAGCGGGGAGGGAAGACACCTAAGAGGAGGGAACTATACCGTGGCTGAGTGAAGCATATGGCATCGCCAGTGGGGATTGCGCATAGCAGGCACCTATACCCAGAATGCAGACTGAACAGGTACGTATGCCAACAACGTAATGGGCCAGGCACCCTACTCCTCTGCTGAGTCAGATGCTGGGGAGCTTTGGAGGAACTCTGTAGGGTTTGTCAAATGGGGAACTTAACTGAACAGAGTGAAAAAGCGTGCATATCTCTGTGTTAGAGAGAAAAGTGCAGCAAGTGTGTTACAACACCAAACCGAATTTTCTCATTCACCGGAGTTCACCAGCTAATATCTTGCAAATGTATTAGGTGTCGCCCAGCCCGCAGCTCTACAGATATTTGTTAGAGAGGCACCACATGCTAACGCCCAGGAAGAAGCGACGCTTCTAGTGGAGTGCGCTCTCACTCTCGTGGGACACGGCTCCACCTGGTCTGAAAAGTGAGGGAGATAGCATCCACTATCCAGTGGGCTAACCTCTGTTTGGATACAGCACTTCCTTCTGCCCACCGCTATAACAGACAAAAAGCTGCTCAGAGGATCTAAAGCTCTGAATGCGGTCCACATAAATACACAAAGCGCGAACAGGACACAGCAATGAAAGGGCTAGGTCTGCCTCCTCCGAAGGCAGTGCTTGAAGGCTCACTACCTGGTCTTTAAATGGTGTGGTAGGAACCTTGGGCACATATCCAGGCCGGGGCCGGGGTCCATGAGAGAAAGCCGGCCCTGACCTTGCACAGTATCTGCGGGAGTAGGCTCACCGGGGGAACATGTATTTGCGCATACCCCGAGGCCAGCTGTGAGCCATTGCGTCCGTGCCGAGGGAGCCCTCGTTCAGGGAAAAAACCACTGGCAATGGGTGCTCTCAGAGGAAGCAAACAGGTCGACCTGGGCTTCTCTGACGTGCTCCCATATCAGCTGAACAGATTGATATACGCGACCGTCGCCATGCTGTCCGTCCTGACAAGCACATGCTTTCCATCTATCACCGGTAAAAAACGGTGCAGAGCGAGATACGCTGCCAACAGCTCCAGGCAATTGATATGCCAATGCAACCGGGTTCCTTTCCACGGACCTGCAACACATGGCCCCCAAGCCCGTGCTGGAAGCATCTGTCGAGATGACGACATGCTTGGACACTTGTTCTAGAGGCACTCCAGCCTGTAGAAACACAGGGTCAATCCAGGGGCTGAGGGTGTGGTGACTCAGCGGAGTGACAGTCACTCGGTGCATGTCTGGGGACTTGATCGTGAAGCCAGTGCTGAAGCAGTCTCATATGGAGCAATCAGAGCGGTGTGACAGCGGCTGCGGATGCCATATGCCCTAGGAGCCTCTGAAATAATTTAAAAAAAGACCACAGTTTTCCTGTCAAACTCCCTCAGACAGGTCAGCATAAGCTTGGTACACTCTTGGGAGAGGCGTACTATCATGGTGATCAAGTTCATTAAAATCAAGTCCGTTGCCCACCGCTCTGTTTGGGCACTATGAAGAACGGGCTGTAAAACCCGCTCCTCATCTCGGCTGGAGGGACCAGCTCTATTGCATTCTTTGCCAGGACAGGGGTGGACATAGGGCTAACCCTGGTAAAATACACACCCATGAACTTGGGAGGTTCTTTGATGAACTGAATCGCGTAGCCGAGTCTGATCATGTGAATGAGCCATTGCGACGGGCTGGCCAGCTCCAACCAGGCTGGCAGAGCTCGCGCAAGTGGCATCATAGGCACAATCATTGACGCACCAGTTGTGGGGCAGCACGGAGTGGGAGGGCTCAGCTGGGCAGCAATGGGGTCCCGTGGAAGAGCAGGAGGCTAGAGATTCACTCTTACCTTCCTCCCAGGGTCCTGAGAGGGGGCTGAGAGTGTGCCAGAAGGAGACTGTCCTCCAAAACACTCAGAGCCACTGGCTAGGTGCACTGACCTTGCGAGCTGGAAGGCATAGCTTCCCAGCTTGGCAGTGTTCGGGCTGACACATTCGGTGAAGGGGAAAAATGCTTTTTCATTGAGAATTTGCCGGACACAAGGCCAGCAGCCTGACACTGAAAAGAGCAAGTTCCATAATCCTCGGATTGCCTGTCTCAGGGATGCTTCACAGTCCTTTTACCGGACTTAACGGCACCCTTGGGTGGGGGTGCTGGAAGCCTGTGGGGTGCTCAACGCTGCCGCTTAGCCAGAGGAGCGGGCGGGGACGGCGTAGCAGGTCTTAAAGCCGCAGGCCCTCTGTGAGGAGCAGCCGAAGTGGATGATTCAGCAGCGGGAGTGATCTTATGAGCTTATGAGATGACCCTACCCATCGCACTCGATTGCTTCTTCACCGCTGTGAACTCCTGGGTGAATTCACCGACGGTGTCACCGAACAGGCCAGCCTGTGAGCTTTGTCAACGTCAAGTATATCAGCCAGGTTTAGCCAGAGGTGGTTTTCCTGAACCACTAGTGTGGCCACTGTCCTTCTGAGGGCACGCACAGCCAACTTGGTGGTACACAGAATATAGTCGGTTGCGATGCGAAGCTCATGCATTAAGCCTGGGTCAAAACCACCCTCGTGCAGCTGGGCCAACGCCTGCACTTGATAGCGCTGATTCATGGCCATAACGTGCAAGGCAGAAGCCTGGCCCTTGGCTGTGTAGGCTCTGGCCCAGAGGGATGCAGATAACCTGCATGCCTTGGACAGGAGATGAGGCTGATCGCACCAGGAAGAGGCACCACATGGGCATAAATTAACCGCAATGGCACGCTCAACCTGGGCAATTGTCTCGTACCCCGGGATGCAACCACCGTCAAGGGTGGTGAGAGTGGAAGATCGCAGATCAGGAAAAAAAAGGTGCCCTCCAAGACTGTGTGAGCTCACTGTGCACTTCCGGGAAGAAGGGGACAGGAGGCTTGGAAGGCTTTGCCCTCTTCTTAGCCTCCACATAACACCCATCTAGTCCGTCCGGCAGGGGGGGCTGAGGGATGAACCATCTCCAGACCCACAGCCGAAGCATCCTGGGAAAGATCATATCTGCTTCTAAATCCAACGCCTCACTTACCACCCCAGAGGGAGGGAGCGGGTCCAGATCCTCGTCAGATAAGGACAGCCCACCTTCCGATGCAGCAATGAACATCTGGTCCTCGGTGTCATCGAGTGAGAGGGCGACCATCCGAGAGGATGGAACGCGTGGAGGAGTGGGAGGTCTAGAGGGCGGCAGAAAGACCCCCACTGTAACCCTCGAATCTGCCCGGATGGCAACTGACTTGCGGGGGTCAACAGGGGTGGTTCGCCCTTATGCAAGTGTGAGCCGCGATCTTAGCTGCGCAACAGATATGCCATCGCAGTGATGGCATGCACTGCCCGCAAGTCCCATGCTGGTCCCCCAAACATGCAACGCAGTGCTCGTGCCCATCCTCTGAGGACAGGAAACCACTGCATCCAGAAAAGCACAGTCGAAACGACATCTTGAAAAAAAAGTGCTGCACGACTGTGTTGCTCTTTCAGGAAACTTGATCCTTATACTAACCGCTCTAGAAGGATAGGACCCAAAGAACGCCCAGGAAAGGGAGAATAGACCCAGCTTGACCGTCTGCCACTGCGTGTCACACACTCTGGAACCAGGAGAAACAGCCTGTTCAAACATTGACAGCTTTCTCGTTCACTCTCGTTCTCTCTCTCTCTCTCTCTCTCTCTCTCTTTCACCGAAAGAGGTTTGGAGGAACCCAAAGACTCTCTAAGTAGGGTGAGGCTTTGAAAGTAAAAAGGTGTCTCTGCGATGCACGACTGGCATATTTATACACAAATTATTGTAATTGCTGCCAGCTGTGTATGCTGACGGCACCAATTCATTGGCATTTCATTTTCCTTTTATTACTCTTTCAGATGATTGGCTTCTAACAAAATCCACATAGTGGAAGTTTCCACATAACATTGAAGTTCCCCTCCGCTGGAAAACTAATGTTGTTTTGTTTTGTTTTCTGCATAAAACTATGCATTAATATTTTCAAAAATATACACCTTTAATTTATTTTTTTCACTAACGTTGGACTGCATGTGCTCTATTCTGTTTTCTCTTGATAACTGTCACACTGAATCACCAACAACAGCTCTAACTGTCCTCTGTGCCAACACAGCAGTCAAGCATGTTAAGCCACTGTCAAAAAAAGCATTCATCTCTTGACATCTCAAACAGTCAGCAGCGATTCAGTTGAGCAGTTCCTCTAAAGACCCATGGGATGAAGACATTTGAATGACCTGTGGTCTGAGGACTCACTGAAGTGCTGTAGAACTTTAAAGTGTATTGCGTCAGGCTGCAACATGTGTCTTAAGGTATGGTCCCATTTACCACTGTTAAACAAATTCTGCTGGGCAGAATATAGCCATTTCAATATAGAGCACTGCGGTGATAAAATATTTGGATTTTTGTCATTTTGTGACCAACAACAACAAAAAGACTATTTCTTGTTTTGATTGTCATAATAATCAACACAAATGAACATAACTTTAATTAATTTTGAATCCTAAATTCAACCTTGGCAGATGCAAAAAAGCTAAGTGCTGGCATTATTCCACCATGGTTGCATGTGTTCAAATAGTGTTTAAGCAGAGAGTGCAATTATAAATTATTGTGGGTGCATTATTATAAATTTGTATAATTATAAACACATCAAGACTGTGAAAGTGGTGTGATTAGAGAAGTGTTCTTTTTTGATGGACGATAAATGTCCCTAACAACCTATTTAGTTCCAATTAGACACTTGCAGGCCCATAGCCAGTGGGGGTTCGGGTGGTTTAAAAGACCCACCCCTTAATGACAAAGGTCTAGAATTTGTCCCATACATGAGCTCATTTGTCCTATTTAGACTGCTACGCCATCATAAATAGTGAAAATAACCTGTCAAAAAAGGCTTTAAGACCAATCCTCTGTTGGCGGTCGAAAATATTTTTCATGAGTCAACATCCAGCTGTGCAAAAAAACACACAATCTGACGTGAGAGAAGTCATCTTTTGCTACTGTATTGTTTATGTTTTATTTTTTTATTATTTAAATAGCCCAATTTTGACTGAGAAAAGTTGAATGTGCTGGCCAGTTTGCTATTTTTATTTTGCTACAGTTTTTAATTTAAAACTTTAACAGATTCCTTTTTTTTCTAATGATATATGATATAACATTTGTATTTAAAAAATAAGTATTTATTTCTCCTAAATCTTTAGAATATATTTTGGTACATTAAAAAGTGTGGTTATGATGACCACCTGACAAGCTTATTCAGCTAAAATTAATGCTTAAAATGTCACTAAAATGCAGTATTTAAATTTCATAATTAAATAGAAAATGAGGCGAATAACTGTAGAAATCCACATTTTGAGGAAAAAAGAACTACCCCTTTCACCAGGCTGGCTATGGACCTGACTTGTTAACAACCTTATTTTTCAAGCTTTAAAAACCAAAAACCCCTTTGACTACAGAACTACTGTATGTATTCAGAAAGGTGCAGTAGGTGATCTGCCATAATGCTAACTGTGTTTCAAAGCCACGCCTCCTGAAATCATGAACGCGCGCACCGCGTCATGACTAGTTTATGTAATTCGGCAGTTAGAAATGTAGTTAGCAGTTGGCCGGCAGCGTGCAGGAATTACACTTGTTACTAAGCCACACTTGCATGCTATTTCAAAGCAAATATTCAGAGTAGCATGGTAAACAGTATAGGGAGGTTGTCATTGTTCAAAAATGAACCAATGTGAATATAAAACCATCTTCAGCTCAGTAAAGCAGGCTAGGCGGAATAGCGCTATTTACTGATGTTTTGTTGTTAAACTAAATAAAAATCTACATCATCGATGCTGTAAAAGGTTCTTTATGAAACTGAAAATAGTCACATCAATCTTTCGTCGGAAGATTTCAGTGGCTGAACAACAGTGCATATAACCCATTTCAGTGCATATAACCCATTCATAACACAACACAATCTACATCAGCTTTGGGGGACTAAAATAGTTTTAAAACATAACATTACCTGTCTAACAGAAATACTTCAGCCATTGTACGTCCTTCCTCCAGCTTGCAAAAGTAACTATATTAATTCAGGATTTAAAAAAATTTCATTTCAGCATTTGATTTTACCGTGAATGTGACTGTCTCGTCTGCAAGTGAACGCACGGTGCACACGCAGGCGTGCACGAGCTAATGGCGGATGTGCGTGAACAGAGATGCGCAAATCTACATTTGTTGACAGACAAATTTGGGCTACTTATCAGAACTATGGGAGATGTAGACTCGACAATTTTTAATTGTATGAACTTTTTTTTTGTTTAATGTCTTACACAGTATATAAAAATACATATAAATACATTTAGATCATTTACTTTAATCATTACTATTGGACTGTGAAGAGACTTTCCCTAAATATGAACTGGTTTCTGTGTTTTGGTCTGCAAAATACATAATTTATGCAGTGCTCTATATGAAACCATGAATCTAGAAGTTTGCAAGAGATTTATACACATATTTAGCAATACATTTTCTCACATTTTCCTGTGTTGATTAATAAAAATCTGATTAGTTTGAAAGTGATATATGTGTGAGCCATGCTACACTACTGACAATAAACAGTGGACATTTTTACCAATTTGGTAGCAATCATGGCAGCAGTAATTGATGGATCATGTTATTATGTGGCATTATAAAATGTGTATATAAAGTCATACTGAACAGTAAAATATGTCAGATTGTTAGTATACATTTTCTAGAAACTAGAGTTCTGCAGCTTACAAGATGGAGAACTGCACATGCAAATTTTGTTCATAATTTATTTATTGAGCACATCTGCACCCCTGTCTCATTTACATAATTCATATTTGTGAATCAGCTGGTAAATAAATGGTAACTGTGGATGCAAATAAATAAGCTATTAAGAGCATAATAACCAATCTATTCTCTGTGAATTTACTTGATTTCCATGATTTCTTGTATGGGATGCACATTATAACTAAACTTGACAGCTCCACTAAGTTGGTTCTGAGTTCTTACATGCTCAGTGTTTTGTTTATAATGTGGATTAATAATAATATAGTTCCGTGCCTTTGCATTAGCATCCCTTGTAAACAATTCAGCTTTTCAAAGATCAGATTTATATTTCTGTGTCCAAGCTGAGTGATTTTCAGGGTTTTGTTACTTAAAATCGTGCAACCGAATCCTAAATTTTTGATAATTGTCAAAAAAGGTCCCCAGAATATTTTGCTGTCTGAATATCAGAATATATAATATATATGAATAAAGAACAAATTATCTAACCAACAAATAATCAAGTAACAAATAATCAAGTAAACAAAAATGAATCAGACATGCTAATATTGTTCTCTGGGTCTTTGATCAGAGAAACAAACAAAGTGATGAAGCAACACATTCAACACAAGGAAATGTTACTCCAAAAAACAATAAGAAAGAAGAAAAAAAAAGAGATGGTACTAATTTAAAAGGGTTTCATTACTTACCCATGGCTAAACTTTAAAATGTTAATAGAATGGATCATTACATTACATTATTTGTTTTAATTGTTTACTGCTCAATAGACAGCTCCAAAATGATAAATGTTCCAACAATGTAACAGTATTGCACTCTATTTGCAGACTAAGACTTCAAAAGCCCCACGACAGCTCAGTATGTGGTAATAGTACAATTCAATTTTTATGCATTAATAATTATCATCATCCACCACACAGTGAAATATTTGAAAATTGTTGTCTAAAGGGATATTTAATAAGATTGATTATTTTAAATAAAATATTACTTACTTTCATGGACAGGATAAAAGGGAGATTTAGAGAGGATAATTAAAAATAAATGTCAGCCTTACACTGCTATTACATGCATTATACAATTTCGACTGTAGCACATTTGTAATTGGACTGCTGAATGAATAAATTAAAGAATGTAATTTTTTTTTATATTTTGACTTATGAATACAAAACAGTATAATGTAAGTCCACAAACAAAACGAATGTATTGTTGATGCATCATGCTAAGTCTGTCACAAAAAACTCTAAATTAATGAAAAACCCCAGAATTACCTTTAAGGGCTGCAGAAAATCTAACAATGCTGAATAGTCTAGTATTATTACTGTATTTTTATATATGATATTTTCACAGATGGAAATGATGAATGGAAATAAGTGTGTTGTACAACACAAACGAGTGACATGTGAGGCAATCTAAATGGTAGGGATGTCCCGATACAACATTTTAACTTCCGATATGATACCGATATTGCAGCTTTCAGTACTAACCGATACCGATACAAATCCGATATAATAATCAGCACAAATCATGTATACTTTACTTTTACCAATTTCATTGAGATTAATGTATGAACGGCTAGATTACACATTAGATATTTTTTTTAAGAAGATAAGCATTTCTAGGGCTTGACGCTAACTTTTTTCATGAGGAGGACATGCGCTCCTAAGTGGAAAAATTTAGGAGCACATTAAAGAATTTTAGGAGCACATTGAAAATGTATAAAATAAATAGTGTTTTTGCCTAATACATTTTCACGAGGAGATCTGTAAACAAAGCAGTGGCATTCATTTGAATACAATAAGTACACTAGGTTTAATTTTACTGCAACAACAGCTTAAATAGTGTTTAATAATATAAGCTGTATGGAGTTTAGCTAGCGGTCCACAGCAGGTCTGGGATCATATTGCTCTAATGAAGGCCTCTCTAAACTGATCTGAATCAAGTCTTCAGTTGTGGACGTGCCTAGGCAGCTTCTTGATTTATTTTTCAATCCAGTTTCGAGCTGAAAAATCTCTTTCACACTGGGCAGCAGAAATAAGGAGTTATAGTTATAAGTTATTGTTAAGTTAATAAAAATGTGCAGTATGGTTAGTGCAAACATTCACATGATCAGATCTATTTAATCTGTGTTTGTATCATAAGAATGTTTATCATTTAACACCTTTTACATGACACTGTTTCTTTTCAGTGAGTTCAAGTAAAAAAATAAAAATAAAAATAAAGAAATCCACTATTTGACTCCTACTATCCATGTGCACCACTGACAGGTCAAATCTGCTCTCTCTCTCTCTCTCTCTCTCTCTCTCGAGCGCATATAAAGTAATGGGAATGGGAATATTGTTTGGGAAGCGCAGGTGTTGAATCGGGTATCAATCTCACTGGATGCACCATGATATGCCATGACCGAATTGTAAACGTTTTCTATGAGGCTCGCAGGATGTGCGATACGCCGCCATTCGGTGCCTTTCGTTGCTTAGCAGCGTATACAAAACAATGTAAATATCGCTTGACATGAAGTAAATAAACCAGTATAGATGTGCCGTTGCTGATAGCGTTAGCGTGTGCTACCGTAAACATAGATTTCTATCTTAATACACCATAACTTAGCGTGAAGAGCATGCTAAATCTTTAAGGGACTTTGCCAGCAAGCAGTGTTGTGATCACGTGGGCTTTGCACGCTGGCTCTGGACGCTGCTGCATAAAATAGCTGTAACGAAGTTCAGAGCGGAACAGACTGCTTATATCGGAGATTTTTAACGCAGTCCGATAAAGTTTGTTTGGACTGATATCGGACCGATTTCCGATATCAATATCGGATCGGGACATCCCTACTAAATGGTATAGATATATTTTGAACGGTGGAATTACTTAACACAGAAATTAATAAAACAAATTAAAGCATAATATTTTGGTTGAGTAAATGTGGTTAAATTTTTTCATTTTATAACGAGAAAAAAAAAAAAAAAAAAAAAAAAAATATATATATATATATATATATATATATATATATATATATATAAATTTATTATTTTTTGCTTGTAAAATTAATCCAATTAATTCTGGTATGCATATTATAAACCATGTTTATAATAGCCCACAGGAGCTCAGGTTCATGGTTAACTGCTGTTTTTGAGCATTCAGTAACTGAAATCCAAATAAATCAGTTATTGCAATCAGTGCTATTTCTGGTAGAATAATCAGCCTGTTTATGAAAGAATTTCAAGTCTTGCTGTATTAAGTCATGCTGTTTGAAATGATCAGGGATGCTTTTCTAGATAACGTTGTCTCTTAGTAGGCTACAAAGACACTAAAGGTGCATCTTAACTAAAGTTATAGCATTTCTTGGCGTGTTCCTTAAACAATAACTTAAGTTGCTTTAGGTTTACCTACTTATGTACGAATTTGCAATGTGCTGTCCCTGCAGGTGGTGCTGAATTGTTTGATATGGATAGTAAGACATCTCGGTTACTGTCGTAACCCTCGTTCTTTGAAGGAGAGAACGGAGACACTATGTTAATAATTAATAATTACGTACATTTACATATTACTTTTCTGGACACTCAAATCCACCACCACTGTGCAGCATTCACCTTGATGACGCGATGACAGCCATATTGCGCCAGAGCGCAAACCACACACCAGCTAATTGGTGGAGTGGAGACACCGTGATAAAGCCAATTAGGATATGGGGATGATTAGGAGGCCATGATGGACAGAAGCCAGTGGGCAAATTCGGCCAGGATGCCGAGGTTAAAGCCCTACTCCTTTTCAAAAGACATCCTGGGATTTTTATTGACCACAGAGAGTATGGACCTCAGTTTAACGTCTCATCTGAAAGACTTTGTTAAAAACATTATGGGTTATCGCCAGATGACCAATCACTCTGAAGAGTAAAAAAATGGGCAAATGAATGCCTAGGAATTGGCAGAGAAGCTTCTTCACGGGTGGAACCACTTATTAATCAAGGGAGTATATAAGCAGCATCTGGAGAAGCCTTATTCAGACTTTGCTTCAGAGCCAAACTAACTGAAGAGCTCCAGAAAAATCTCCAGCTTGCATTCAGTGGTGATCGATGCATTGGTGGAGGCTAAGCTGGGTTTTCTCCTGTCCCCTGGCAATTCACTGACCAAGGGAGTATATAAGCAGCATCCGGAGAAGCCTCATTCAGGCCTACAAATGAAGAGCCAATCGCACTAGCATTCGGCTGGCGATTCAGGAACTAAGGCAGTGAATCATAATTAAGGTAATTAAGTTGAGGAGTTGTTGAGTTGAATGATCAATAACTCTGTTATCATTTCTAAAGACAAGCTATAGCGTCTGAAAAGGTCAACCTAATTCTAAAATAACAACTGAGGAAGTTGTTGTTATTAATGCATATCAGTTATAAACATCTAATTAATTAGAATATCTTATACTGAAACTTATACTATTCCAAATTCTGATAGAGGGTTGGAAAGCGATGTATTTATGCTTCTCCTGTTGATGGAGTGGTTGGAAGAAGCTGGATCTTCCTGCAGGTCTTGATGCATGGCAGAAGATGATAGGGGGACTCTTGAGCTTTGAAAAGAAGAAATCTGGAAATTCTGGAACACGCAGACTAGAGATTTCTGGAGGTGGTGGTTCTCAAGTCAGGGACACACTGACATCTTTACCTTTGAAGGAGGTGGTAGTCCTGAAGCGATGGTTTCAAATGCCTTGGAAAAAGCACTGTGAATCCAATTATCAAGAAAATCCTTGCTGGAACCTGCAGAAAAGTTCTGAAGTTTTTGAACAATTCGGATGGGATGTTAAGAGAATCCTTTTGTTTCTCCTTGCAGACATTCAGTGGTATAACGCTTGCATTGAAAACCACACAAATTGTGTACTACTCCTTGCGACCCACACAAATTGTCAAACACCACTACCTTATATATCACCACCACATTAGCTTCCTTGTTTTATCCTTTCTCTGGAAGGCAGGATAGAAAAGATGACGCCTTTCAAATTCAGCATTGTGATTGGATGATCCTGTGAGGTGGTCACTGGAGGGTGTCATCCATAGTGTGATCTGCATTTGCAGTTATAGTACAGTTAAGCTATTTTTATATTTAGGAGTCTTAAATATTTTCTTATATATAATTCATTTTCCAAACCACTTCTAGTTTATCCAAATCATTTTGCTGAATATAAAAATTCTAAACATCACTATCTAATGTTGATCTTTACCTAAGCATTCATATATAAACATTAATTAGCAACGTTTCTTACAGTGGAGATTCTCAAACAGTGCATATTAAATATATACAAGATTACTTAAATATATATATATATATATATATATATATATATATATATATATATATATATATATATATATATATATATATATATATATATATATATATATATATTATAGGTGGGCATAGATTATTTTTTTTAATCTAGATTAATTTCAAAATTAATCTAGATTAAAATGGCTCATTTGAATTCTGCCGAAGGCATTCAGAATATGTGTGCTACCCAAATAATAAGTCTTTGAGAACGGGTTTCTCAAGCCAGGTGACGCATTAGACCAGGGGCTCATCTTCTGTTTCCAAAATGCATCAAAAACTGCTTGAGAAACTGTTCTACTATGATAATTGGTGATGAAAATAAATGATGTTCAATAAGATGTACTTGTGTTTACTAACTGTTTATTCAGTTAAACATGAATGTTGAACTGTAGGCCTACATAAGTTCCAAACAGTGATTTCATACTTGCTTTTGATGTACGTACATACAGAAAATGCTGCTTCGCAAAGGCAAGTTCACAGAGCCCTGACGGTGTCAAACATTGAGTATGTTTACATGGGCAACAATACTTTAATACGATTTTAATATGATTAAAACAATACTCTGATTAAGAGTCCACCATGTAAACAGTGATTTTTGATTACTTAATGCGACTAAAGTCATAACTGAACTAAACAGAAATGGAATTGAGACGTGGAGTATGCAGATATTAGTGGCATTACTGACAAACTATTCCCGTCATGTAGGACTTTTCGCCATATTTTCCGACAAGATCCACACAGGCGGCTGTCAGTAAAGGACCGCGCGCACACACACACACAAACACACACAAACACACACACACATCGCGAAATGCGGAAGTTTTTTTTCTCCTCATTTGGCGTGCGTTATTAAATTCCATAACACTCTCACCTGTCCTTACTCATTTATTTGCGTCTAATACCCCAGTTTGTCACGAACGCATGAATTAAATGTTCGTGAGTTAAAGTAAAACTGCTCAACTGGAGTTAGAGTCAGGCATCCTGCTGATTTGATTCAGAAGGGCACTTCTTTCCCAGACGGCTCACCGGTCAGGTATACATCCGCGCTAAACTATCAAGGTGAAAGTCATCAAAAGACCCAGCTCTCACACAATTTTGAGAATAGATTAACAGCTATATTTTTTTTTATTGCGCGATAAGAGTCTTACGTTAACGCAGCACGTTAACGCCGATAACGGCCCACCACTAATATATATATATATATATATATATATATATATATATATATATATATATATATATATATATATATATATGGCAGCACAGCATGAAAAAGATAGACTCTGGCCGAATTGTTCTATGGCAGGTTTTAAAGGGTTAAAGTATTTTTTTTTATCCTGAACATAATCAAAATGTGTTTTTTGTATAACTGACAACCTAATATATGCAGTAAGAAGAATGTTTTGGAAGAGTTACATGGTTAATGACATTTCATGATTAATGATACCATACATCACCATGTGCTGTTCTCTCTGAATTTGCTCAGAAACTCAAGCAAAGCATGACTGGGATTGAGGGAAATAACTACATTCATATGAAGTATGACTCATTTGCATTAACAATTATTGAACAATATAAACCTTTTGATGTTTTTGGTTTCATCTAAAGATATAATAATAATTATTATTATTATTATATTTTTTAAGTGTATTCTGAAAATGTAGGAAGAACGATTCGATTACATAATTTGTGGTGGACCATGCAGTGGGTGGAACTATAGACATGGTGTTGGAAAAGCACATTTATAAAATATGTGATGCAAATGTAAACTGCTGATAGAGGCATTGTTTTTCTTTGATGGTAAAAAAAAGTCAAATGAAAAAATAAAACGGTGAACAGAGAACAATATTTCTGGCAACTATGCTCTTAGTGAGGCTGACTCTGACGTCATGAGCAGGATGTTAAGTTGGGGCCGTATGCCTGGTTGGCTGGTCTGAACTCGCGCGCACACACAGAAACAAACTGCAGTAAGAGGGAACATGCTGCGAAAGTGCTATGGTGAGTCAGACCACAACATGCACAAACATACTGTACTTCTCCCAACTAAATGTAAACACAAGCATGTGTCCACAGTCTCATTAAGTGTCATTTATGGGGCTAATTATGCAACATTTTGAACCAATGAAGTAAAAAAAATAAAAAATATGTCATTCAAAAAAAAAAAATGTATTTCAATGATAAATTCAAATCCCAAGTTGACAGTTAAACAGCTGAGTAAGCATCAGTTAAACACTACTAATGCTTTTTAATTTTTTTTTCAATAAATTCAACTTGCATCAGAACTGTAGGAATGGTTTGTCAGTTTTTCATCATCTGAGAAAGCGGCTGATGGTCCCCTAGCAATGACAGACACCACAGAAACGTGAAATGGTGGAGGAAGCGATATGGCTCGTGCTTTCCACATGGTTTTACAATGCTTCCCACAGGTTTGAAATATACTTTCGGTGGTCGCCAGATTGAAACACCTTTTACCCAAAGCACATAAAATGATCAACTACATGTGACAAACAAAAAAATAATGCAATTTTTTTTAACTGTTTAAATTATTTATTTTTTATTGTTATTTTATTCTCTCTCTCTCAAGTTCAGGTTTCTTTATTGGCATGACATTTACAGTATTGCCAAAGCATTTTAGTAATGTATAAAATAGGCTATGTAATATATTAACATCAAGTTAATAAAATATACAGCAAATGAGAAATAAATAGGGCAGAAAAATAGGAATAAAAACAGACAGTATCTCTAAAAATATAAAATAAATAAGTTTTACTTAAGATAAGATTATTTAAATAAGGCAAATTAGTTGATTAACCATTTCTAATGGTGTATAAATATTTTGCAGCCAGTTCAGATGTCATTTCGTCTCCTTCGAGTATATAGTAAAGTTTTTTTTCTGAGTCGTTTATTAAAGAATTAATTATTCAATGTTTCTCTCGCTCTCAAGGCTCTGCGCGCATAGTCAGCTGCAAAGCCAAGCGAAAGTAGGTTTAAATAAAAAGGTAATGTAAATACACACAATTAACGACATCTTTCGAAAGCAAAAGCCAAATACCGGACATTAGGATATTTAGAAACGCCGAAAATGCGCGTCTATGTGGGTCTGCAGAGCACATGACTGTGAGTAGGAGATTTGACAGTTCTTGCGCACACAGAACCAGCAGTAGCTTACGAAATAAGTAAATGAGAGGCAATTTTCCACTGGTTAATCGACTGCAGATATTTAGTTATCTTGGGCGGATATTAAAAAAAATGTAAAAAGATGATAATAATAACAATTATTATTTTTTAAAGTGTCGCCAAGTATACTTGGGCAGCCATTAATATGGGCGGCCCGCCCAAGTATAGTCTATGTGTGGGAAGCACTAGTTTTAGATGTAATAAGTCTGATCAGATAAAAAAGAAAAAAGAAAAACAATGTTTACATTTACAACAATGCTCACTAATAAACAAATAACATAGACCCTTATAAATCCAGAATTTCTGTAATTCTTGGTTAAAGAGCCCCTATTATGGGTTTTTAAAAATTAATAATTTATAAAAACATCCAGCTGAGGTTTAAATCTAAAAGTGCACCTTATTTAAAAACTATTGATTCTTTAGAAAAATAGTTGACTAATAGAAATAGTTATAAATATTATAAATAATAAAATAATTTGACTAATAGTCGAATAAACATATTGAGTTGCGTCCGGATCTTTTGTTTGATCGCATCGACGTCGATACAGCTAAATAAGTACTTCCATTTCCGTTAAAATGTGAATGCGCTTTCACTTCAGACACTAGCGGAGGCGCGGGGGATCATGGGGCTAGTCACATATACCAACTAAAACTGCGTGAATAATGCGACATGTACTATTTCATCTCAAAATCACCAATTTCAATGCACTTCTGAGCTCATGCTCCCAAGGCATCTGTTAATGAACACAGAAAGCATGGTTTGAGTCATGCTGACCAGAACACAAGAGCTTGTGCGTGCAAAGGTTAAAATATAATGTTCAAAATAGTTCAACTTTTGCCGCTGGGTCGATTAATACCGACTGCATGTCATTGATATTACTTGGAGTTTTGGTTAAGAATATAGCAATATTTTAGTGTAACTGCATTGCTTTCTCAATGTGGCATTGGGCTCACACATATACTCTGTACAATGGCTGCTTGTTGCTTCAACATTCTCTTGATAAGCCATGATGATCATTTTGTTTCCTAAACACGTTGCATGCAGTAGACAACAGACTGGGTCATTGGACCAATCACTGCAGATTTGCATCAAGCAGTAAAGCCCACAGCAAATGGTTAGTAAGGAACTACAATGACAGATATCACACAACGGTGATATATTTGTAAAAGTACAAAGAGTGTTTTAAATGTGCTTTCCAAATGCTGTTGGTTAAAATTTTATAAAGCAAATATCTTGGCACAACATTTCAAGGAAGACCGCTGTCACAATCTGAGAGAAGCACAGTGTCTCTGTGACCAGCACTGTTGTATCACAGCAGGACCTGAGTTTGATCAAGCATCAGTGTACAGTATAATTGTACAAACATCCAAACTCTCCTGAAAGCTCCAGGAGCCTTCTTATATTCATAGAGACTCCAGGATGCCTGCAAATTACATGCAATCTCCAGCCAAGGCAGAGATCGAGCCAGGGGAAATAACTCCACTAGAGCGAGAAAGTATAACATATAGCTTTAGTAATAAGCTTTAAATTCTTTGAATAAAGCAGTAAAGATTCATTGAGCTCTACTTAAAATACAGATCGCAGCAGGCATCCATGCCTTTCTCCCTTACCACTTCACTTTGCTAGTATCTATCTCTGGGATTGCAACTGCAGTCAATGGCAATGTAGAAGCCTCCCATAAAGTAAGATTTTGTAGAGTGGAATGTCCGTTAAGTTAGGAGGCATGACATTTGTGGACAATAAGCACTAGCCAATCAGTGAATTATAACACACTCGGCCAGTTAAATAATAAGGGCTGTGTTTTCTGAAACTTTCGTTACGCAACGTGATTCTTATGTTGTACCATTCATATATTTCCCCAACTGTTCTTAGTTAAGTATACCACATGTAAGTCATCATTTTGCAAGGCTGGTCCACACTTAGCAATCCATAATCACTCCTTCTTTACATCTAAGTCTATGAATATAACTCTTTAAGTCATGATACACCCAGTGTTTAATTAGGCTAATTATGTTGCCCTGCAAAGATTAGACTTGGCATTACACTAATAATTATAAAGTTAGGCTTCGGCATCTGAGAATTTAAAGTTATATGGCACCTCCACTATTTGTATGAAAAGTTCTCTGGCTAGCATAATGATAATAAAAATAATAATGACTATTTCTCACTTTGTTGAGTCAAACATACCACAATTTCTCTTTTTTTCAGTATACATTTCACATGTTGCTTTTAGTGGGCTGTCCATGAGACCAATGCAAATAGTTGCCTTAAATGCATGCTTTACAATGTTATGTACATTTCTCATTGACATCTTAAGATTTGAAAAATGACCCACCCAGTTTTATAACAAACAATGTAAAATATTTCAATAAGAATTTCAATCAAATTAAATTCAAGCTTATTTTATTGTATGGTACTATTAAACTATTGTTTAATTGTTTAACACTATTATATTTTTATGTCTTTTGTTTTACTTTGATTTTCTTGTATCCCTAATATTTTATTATTTTTACTGTCAATATTTATAATAGACAGTTTGTTAGAGCTTGTTGTGGAGGGTTTATAAATATAAAAAAAATAAATCTCTCTATAAATAATGACATTTGTATTTGGCATAAAAACAAGGGGGATATTAAAATTGAATTGACACAATATTAAAATCCTTTAACCGACTATTGATCCTTTTAAAAGCAGCTGAACATGAGTCAGAGTTAACTGATGATGAATCGAGACTCAAAAGTAGGGAGAGAGACCACACAAAAAGGCATACCTTAAGCAACCTTTTTAAAGGTGCAGTAGGTGATCTGTCTAAATGCTAACCGGTTAGCGTAATATCTTTCAAATACAATCCAAAGCCACGGCTCCTGAAATCACGAACGCACACATTAAAGATGACCGAGACCCACTAGATCATGTCATTCACCAGTTAGTAAACTTTATGGAACTTTTTAATACTACAATTCTGAATGAAAAACTGTATGAACATTTACAGTTATGTAGTTAGCAAGCAAAACTTGTCATAATGTGCAATATTTCATGCATGCAAGGATCGCTGGTCTCACTCTCTCACACGCTTTGTCCTAAAGCCACTACTGTATGCTTAGTGGTTGGCCAGAGGGGTGCAGGAATTACACTTATTACTAAACCATACTTTAGCTATTTCAGACCGAATATTCAAAGTAGCATGGTAAACAATATATATATATATTTATTTATATACAGTACCACCGGTTATTATATTATATATTTATATATTATATAATTCTTTACAGTTGTTTATTGTTTTGTCTATTTCTATACATTTCTTATTGCTGCTGTTGTTATTGCTTGTATCACTGCAATGACAATAAAATCTCTTTAGTCTTTACATCAGTGCATTTGTGTGTTTTTAATAGGCCAGTTTTTCATTTTTGTACATTACAATAAGAAATACCAAAACTGACTCATTCTGTGATTTCTGAAAGATCAATAATAAAAAAATGAGTCAAATTACTGTAAGCCACAGGCCATGAATTAATTTTATTGCATGAATTTATTAATGATTATTTTTTATCTAAATGTTAAAGTTTTTGTTTAAAAATAAATTAATTTTAACACACTTTTTAATTCTTAAAAACCACTAATATTTTTATACTAACTAACACTAACATTTATACTGACAGAAAGGGTCAGTGTTTGTCACCATAGATTATAGCGCAAGTTAAATCCACATTTTGGTTGTAGTTTAGACACATTATGAAGAGTGCTTGACTAGCTCATTGTTTTAATGATATGTCGTGTTTTTTTCTTTAAATGACTAATTTCTTCTGTATTGTACATGCAGGATCAGTGCTGAAATTTGTCACAAAAGAAGATGAGGTGGCATGACCAGCACTGCTCCAGAGGCACCAGCAGCTGCACAGGTACAGACACAGGATGCAGCACTGAGGACCGTCCATCTCTACAGGTACAGACAGGGTTTTATTCCTTACCTTTTGTAAATGTTTGAAATTGGGAATTCTTCTGCAGAAAACATGTCAGTACTTATTTTAATTTAAACTATTATTTTGTAATGTAAATATTTGAATGCTTAAGTATAATGTTGAGTGTTTATATGCATATTTATGTATATAAATAAATATATAAATAAATACATGTTTAAATAAATATGTTTGTGTGTTTTTGTTCCTCTGTGGGGGCACCATAGTAAAATTTTGCATATAGGGCACCCTTTTGGACAGCAGCGGCCCTGTTTATATATATAGAAATTATACAGCTTTAAAATGCAGCCCAGATTCCATTGAGGGAGAGCCTTAATCAGGAAATAAGCCTGCCATTTTGATGCTAGTTGAAAAACAGTGTACAATTAAGGCAAATTATGTGAAAAATAATTCGTTTTTTTTTTAACCCACTGTGATCAACAAACACAGATTTTAGCATGCTTTCCATAAAATTACTTGTATAAACTCTGTATGTACACTTTTGAACAATTCAACTCTTTTTGAAAACAAATGTTTTGTAATCTGCATGTAAAGAACGCAATGCAGAATGAGCTCATTTGAGCTCATTATCCGCTAATTAGATTCTGAATTATTAGCCCCCCTGTTTATTTTTTCCCCAAGTTCTGTTTAACGGAGAAAATATTTTTTCAACACATTTCTAAACATAATAGTTTTAATAACTCATTTCTAATAACTGATTTATTTTATATTTACCATGATGACAGTAAATAATATTTTACTAGATATTTTTCAAGACACTTCTATACAGCTTAAAGTGACGTTTAAAGACTTAACTAGGTTAATTAGGTTAACTAGGCAGGTTAGGGTAATTAGGCAAATAATTATATAATGATGGTTTGTTCTGTAGCCTATCGGGAAAAAATATAGCTTAAGGGGGCTAATAATATTGACCTTAAAATGATTTTTTTTTTAAAAATAAAAACTGCTTTTATTCAAGCTAAAATAAAACAAATAAGGCTATCTCCAGAAGAAAAAATATTATCAGACATACTGTGAAAATGTCCTTGCTCTGTTACACATCATTTGGGAAATATTTAAAAACGAAACTCAATCAAGCCTTCAAAAAATATATTACACAACCCCTTTAAGAACATGAACGATTTCATTAGGAAGGAGATGAAAGCCAAAGGATGTAAAGAATCACTAAGCAAATAGACAGCAGGGGGAATGAATAAAATGTTTAGAAAACATTTTACAAATCTTTTTAAAAAGCAAGAGAAAGTTTGCCTCTTGTATGTACATGATATTTTACCTCATTTAATGAGGCATTGTGCCTAAATTAGTTACTAGAATACAGTATGTTCATGTAGTAGATGGTTCCAAAAATATACATTTTTATATTATAAAAATTAAAAAGAAAAATGTTAAATCAATAATATATATATATATATATATATATATATATATATATATATATATATATATATATATATACAACAGTTCTGTCTGGTTCTTGAATCTGATTGGCTGATAGCCGTGAGATATTCTGCAACAACAGCACTGGTCCAGCCTCTTCACCCTTCACCTTTGTATTACTCGGCCCCATAGACTGTAAAAGATATGGACGTAGTGTCCGTGACGTCACCCATAGGTTTCTGAATACTGCAAAAGAAGCCACAAGTAGGCGCGGCCAACCGTCGCCATTTTGTTAGCGCGTCATCGCGCCAAACGCGGCATACCAAATAAGGGCAAAGAGGCAGAGAGTGAGCGGAGCTATACAGACACATGCTGGATTCTCAGCATTTTGCTTAGACGTGGCTTAAAACAGACTTATTACTTTGGGAGAACGTTTAATACTTCATTACCTGTGACTCGTTTGTGTTCTGACCACATGTGCTTGGTTGTACACAGAGGTGGAAAGTAACGAATTACATTTACTCACGTTACTGTAATTAAGTAGTTTTTTTGAGAATTTGTACTTTTTAGAGTAGTGTTTAAAATCTGTAATTTTACTTTTACTTAAGTATGATTTGCCTAAAGTATTGTACTTCGCTACATTTTAAATCATATCCGTTACTGAGTAAAAAATAAATATATAAAGAAATGCAACGGAAAAAGAAAAAGGGATTCGCGCCCGGAAGCCACGTCACTGCAGCAGCAGCGTGAGAAAAATCTGCGGTAAACTTGTCTATTTACTTTTGCTGGAGTTGGATTTATCGCCGGAGTTTAGGAGGTTTATCAGCATAATGCCTGTCAACTCCAGCAATGACAAGGTAAGCTACTGTATATGACTCATTATTAATTTTACACTTCACTGCACTTGATCCGCGATATAAAGATCATTACTATGCGGAAATAAAGCAGCGCGCACATAATATGATTCTGACCGTGATGAGTGCGGGGAGACTTTTTTTCCCATCGCAGAAAAAAAGCTGAAGCAGCGTGTGCGCAGCGCATAGCGTATAAGCAACTCGCAGGTGTTTGCCTACCGAGTGCATCAGCTTAAGCTTTATGAGAAGTGTCATTTATGTCTTTTCAGGTGCACTCAGAGGACAATCACCTGTTATATCATGTCATTTAGTTTTTATTGTCAGCATGATGTAGGCCTTTGTAATAATATTTATACAAAATAGTTATAATGACATGTTTACATGATCGAACTAGTGTGCAGCTTAAGCAAAACCAATACTAAAACGATTTTAAATTTGCTTGTTTTTGTAGTTTGGGCCAAAACAAATGTTTGTTGGATTTTTAATAGTTTAAGTTCATTTGATCGACTATATAAAAATCAGTGGATATTATCAGGTGAACTCCAATGAAGCTGCTGAATCATCTCAAAAATGATCAGTGGAAACAGAGGCTGTTTCTCAATATGCGTTCTTCAGCGGTCTTGCGTCCTCGTGTTCTCGTGTAACGTCATCATCAGCTGCCAAAGTTCAGTTCCAATACTTAAGATCGCAAGTACAGAGGACGCGTGAAACTTCCCGGATGTGTTCTTGATATTGAGGACGCACCGATGCAGACTTGAGCACCGATCTCGCTCTAGAAGTCCCAGAAGTCATTGCGATTGGAGGTGGGAAGCGCAGCATTTTATTTAGATTTATTATTAAAGTTCGGAGATATCACTTATTTACCTCAAGAGTTTGCCTTAATGAAACGGTGAATATAAACATTACCATGGACATCTTAATAAAGGAATAAACACATTAAGAGTGTTTGTTTGCTCAAATTCGTATTAAAATCAGTTTTATTTGTATTGTGCAATGTATATTTATAATGTTTTTATGCATAATATATATTTTGAAAAGGGGAAAAACAATAAATCATTGTATAAATGCTGTAATGTTTAAACAATTTTTTATTTAAAACGCATGAAGGTCACGTGACCATCAGGAACAACCAGGGAAGAACGCAGCATCTCATTTCTCACAGGACGCGTTCTCTGTTCTTGTGGTCTCCCGAGTTCGTTCTACCGAGGACACCTGGCAAGACCAGTCTCCACAAGAACGCAAGTCCGTTCTCAGCGTTCTTGGAATTGAGAAACAGCCAGAATGTACCTGAGCTCAATTTAGAGCTTCACGCCAAAGGCTGTGAATACTTCCAGTCAGCAGGTATCTTTATATCCCTACTGACAAAGGTGCCAATCTTTCTTAAGGTAGTGCTACGTTTTGCTCTTGTTTCACCTTTTATGGAGTTCTGTTGGTACTGAACAAAACACTAAATAAACTCTAGTAATGTTCCCATGTAGATAACCAGTCACTATCTGCATAAAAATATCAGCATAATTTCCAAAAGTTGATGCATTTACAGGTTTTTCTATTGCTCTTACTAAGGCCATCCCATCAATGATGGTGCATGTGCTCACAACAGATGGACTTAGCTCTCCTTTACACCAGCTTGTAGTATGTGATTTCACAAGTAGCTTGTACATGTGATTTTACAGGTTTTTTATTTTTAATACATTTGCAACAATTTAAAAAACTCTTTTTTTCACATTGTCAATATGGGGTATTGTGTGTAGAATTTTAAGGAAATAAATAATTTAATCCATTTTGGAATAAGGCTCAAGGCTGTAACAAAAAAATGTGGAAAAAGTGAAGCGCTATGAATATATATTTAAAATAAAATACAGTATGTCAAATGATCAGATCTCTGTGTGGAGCACTGGCTGTTGTCAGACTCCTTTTGCAAACAAAAATCTCTCAGAATAATTACAATTAATAGCAAAATGTATTTGATAACATAGACATACTATTGAAAATTCATACTTTAATTCATAAGAGTCATACTTCTGTGGTTATTTTGGTTAAAGTAACCTAAAAGTAATACAAAAGTAGCGTAATACATTTCTGAGATATTAATATTGTAATGTAACTAATTACAAAAAAGAAATGACAGTAACTTTGAATATATATTGTATTACATTTTGGAAGTAACTTACCCAACTGTGTTCGTAACATTGCTAATGTTCGTTAGCACAAAGATTAGATATTAACAGGGACTTGGAGCAAATTGTTTATGCACAATGGGCTCTACGCACCATTAGAGTTTTAAAGCCAACGATAAACTTCCGGTGAAAGCTTAATGTGACTATTTTGATTTTCACAAGGTTGTTTTTACAGCATCAATGTTGTAATGTAGTTACAATACATTCAGTATAGACTTAAGCATTCATTTAGTTGTTCAAGTTTAAAATTAGATGAAAGATGGTGTAACCACTAGTGCCGTCAGTAGCAACAGGCTAGCGCAGAAATTCCATTGAAAATACTGAGGTAAAGTCTAGATCGGATACTCGGTCGGCTGGATGTGCGCTATGCACATCAATATAGCAGCATTTTTTATGACACTGTATAACAATAGGCGACGCGGTGGCGCAGTAGGTAGTGCTGTCACCTCACAGCAAGAAGGTTGCTGGTTCGAGCCTCGGCTGTGTCAGTTGGCATTTCTGTGTGGAGTTTGCATGTTCTCCCCGTGTTGGCGTGGGTTTCCTCCAGGTGCTCCGGTTTCCCCCACATGCCCAAAGACATGCGGTACAGGTGAATTGGGTACGCTAACAATTGTCCGTAGTGTATGAGTGTGTATTAGTTTCCCAGGGATGGGTTGCTGCTAGAAGGGCATTCGCTGCGTAAAACATGTGCTGGATAAGTTGGCGCTTCATTCCGCTGTGGCGACCCCGGATTAATAAAGGGATTAACCCGAAAAGAAAATGAATGAATGTATAACAATAATTAATATTTTTACAGTACTGTGATGGTTGGGTTTAGGGTTGGGGTGGGGGTAGGCTTTAAAAAATACAATTTATTGGGTAATTTAATAAATAGCATAAATAATACTCAATACAACTACTGTTTTTATGTTACTGTGATGGTTGGGTTGGGGGTAGACGTTAATAAAATACAACAAATGTGAAGTTTAATAAATAATATAAACAATTCTCGTTAACTTCCGGCCGCAATTGTATCTGATCTAGCAACAACCAAAATACTGGGGTAAAACAAACTGTTATATTTTAAAGACATGGCGGGGAGAAATGGACATTAATGCAGTGCTTCTTGTCCGATCTGAGACCCACTTCATATCATATATCTAACAGGCAGTGAAGATCGCTGATTTTTAAAGAAAACAGATCTTAAAGGTGACAATTTTGAAATGGAAACACAACTCATCAGGAGCATTTGGGCTGCCTGGCTAAAAATTAAAAGTCTGTGTGCATATAGCCCATTTAGCTAACACAGCAGATGTTGCATTAGAATTTGTGAATTTGGATAAATTGTTAAATAGGATAATCTGTAAAATATTTTAAATAATTATATACTTTTTTGTTATAGGTCTTTAATTTTTTAAGTTACTTAAATAAAAACAACTATTTGGAGATTTATATCATCTTGTCCCTTTTGAGAAATAGTTACTCTTTACTTTTTACTCATGAGTACATTTTTAATGAGTTATTTTTTACTTTTACTTGAGTAGATTTATAGACATGTAACTTTACTTTTACTTAAGTAAAAAATTTTGTAAGTAACAGTACTTTTACTTGAGTACAAGATTTTATTACTCTTTCCACCTCTGGTTGTACACTATATCAATAAAGTGTTTAGACTTTTAAAAACACTGTTGTAACACATTGAGCCACTAAACATTGTTCTTATGACGTTTTTCGACAGGAGGAAAACGCGAATTACTATCAAACACTTCAGATATAGTCTGTGTTAGTAAATGCAAGGCTGTTTATAAAAATCCAGCACTAACACTGTATGACAACGCTTCAGATGACTGTTTTATAGCCTACAGCTAATCAATCTGTCAGATTCTGGAGTGCATTATAGCTCTAAAGAACATTTAAATGATAAATGATCTTAAATAAAACAAATACATTTATAGAGATGGTATAGAAGTATATAATTTCTCTCACCTGGGAAATGGAGGCAACTTGAACGGTTTGTGAGCACAATTAAATCCACACATCATGCCATATCATCTGATAATTGCAGAAAATAATTCCAAAAGGCAAATGACTGTGTAAAGAAACATTAACCAAAACAAAAACGATGTATATGCCGAGCTCAGCAGCTAATTAGCCAGAATCAGCTGAGGTGACGAGACAGCGAGCGGCGAGGGCTAACTGTCACTCAAGTGGCCACGCCCTTAATTATGCAAACTTAATATAACCTAATATAAACGAAACGAATGAGTTATAAAAAAATTCACCCCCCTCAGAGTTGTCATGAAGGGTAATCATAGCTATATGAACCAAAGCCATCGTTTGTACCAGGCTGTAAACATGTTTTTATCAGCTGTAAAAATGGCCAATTTACCAATGCAGAAAGAAAGCACTTGGACTTCATGGAGCCAGCCCCCCAAGGCGAGTCGATGAATTGCAGTTTTAGTTACTTCCGTATTGGCTTCCCGAGGGAGAGCAGGAGGTTGCCGCTTGCTCGGCCCACATACAGCAAGCAGAGGACACTACAGTTTAACAAATATTCCTGCTGTTGAGCAACATAATGTACTTTTGGGGCTTTTTTAGTCGAGAATGTAGTTGTTTAGATTGCAACTATGCAGTTTATTTATAAGGATAGTGCCTATTTTGAAATATTTATAATTTCTGAGAGACACCGCGTTGGCGGCCATTAGCCTGTCATTGAGCAGACTAAAGACGGTTGATGTTGTCCATCCACAAGAGGGCGACAGAGACTGCATAATAAGCCCTTACAGGCGATGACAAACTCAGCAAAATTTTTAACCACAGCTGATCAAATCATTATAAAACTGGTAATTGGCTTTTTAAGTCGATCTCTCTCTTTTGTATGTTGTAGTGCTGTAATCCCATAATAATTGTAGTGTGTTAAGTGTGAGATGGGACTCATCTTAAAGTCTTAAAACCGGAGATGGCCATCTGTTTCTAATGCGTCTTCTGTTTTTGTTACTGCAGACTAGTTCAGTAAACAGAAAGAAAGAGGAAATGCCCGCTTGTGTTTAGTGTTTTTTCTTATCGCAAACACAACAGTATTTTGATAGTGATTGCGTTAGCTTTGGCTTGTTTGGGATTGATTATTGTAAGCTCCCGATTGCAACTGAGAAATACTGGGAAATCTCTGTAGACTGAGATGGCATGTCATGCCGTTCAGCCTTATAATCTTAAAATGTAAGCAAAATTACCTGTTTTGTCATCACTTTACACATTACCGCAAGAGAATCATTCAAACACTAGCTCTAAAGTGACGTTGGTGAGTTAGTAACGGCTTCTGCTGTTCTGACATCAGCTGCAGATGTGAATGAATGGCGGAGAAAAAAGTAGTTCTTCCTACAAAAGGGTTTTGAGACTCTCCATGTTTGATTTTCTTTTTGATACACACGATTATCGAACTGTTGTATAAACACAATATCACACTCGTAGCAGTGCGATGGGGCTGTATATCGTCACTGGTGGGAGACTAACGCACACCTCCCACCAGTGCCGATCTACAGCCACATTGCACTGCTACTCATGTGATATTGCTCATATATATTCATTCATTCATTTTCTTTTCGGTTTAGTCCCTTTATTAATCCAGGGTCCCAACAGCGGAATGAACCGCAAACTTATCCAGCATATCTTTTACGCAGTAGATGCCCTTCCAGCCGCAACCCATCACTGGGAAACATCCATACACACTCATTCACACACACACATACTCATACACTACGGTCAATTTTAGCACGCCCCCTTGTGGGGCGAAACCGGAGCACCTGGATGCTCATATATATATATATATATATATATATATATATATATATATATATATATATATATATATATATATATATATATATATATATATATATATATGTCCATAATTATTAGGCAACTTCCTTTCCTTTGGCAAAATGGGTCAAAAGAAGGACTTGACAGGCTCCAAAAAGTCAAAAATAGTGAGATATCTTGCAGAGGGATGCAGCACTCTTAAAATTGCCAAGCTTCTGAAGCGTGATCATCGAACAATCAAGCGTTTCATTCAAAATAGTCAACAGGGTCGCAAGCGTGTGGAAAAACCAAGGCGCAAAATAACTGCCCATGAACTGAGAAAAGTCAAGCGTGCAGCTGCCAAGATGCCACTTGCCACCAGTTTTGCCATATTTCAGAGCTACAAAATCACTGGAGTGCCCAAAAGCACAAGGTGTGCAATACTCAGAGACATGACCAAGGTAAGAAAGGCTGAAAAACGAGACAAGACACACAAGCTGAAACATCAAGACTGGGCCAAGAAATATCTCAAGACTGATTTTTCTAAGGTTTTATGGACTGATGAAATAAGAGTGAGTCTTGATGGGCCAGATGGATGGGCCCGTGGCTAGATCGGTAAAGGGCAGAGAGCTCCAGTCCGACTCAGACGCCAGCAAGGTGGAGGTGGAGTACTGGTTTGGGCTGGTATCATCAAAGATGAGCTTGTGGGGCCTTTTCGGGTTGAGGATGGAGTCAAGCTCAACTCCCAGTCCTACTGCCAGTTTCTGGAAGACACCTTCAAGCAGTGGTACAGGAAGAAGTCTGCATCCTTCAAGAAAAACATGATTTTCATGCAGGACAATGCTCCATCACACGCGTCCAAGTACTCCACAGCGTGGCTGGCAAGAAAGGGTCTAAAAGAAGAAAAACAATTGACATGTCTTCCTTGTTCACCTGATCTGAACCCCATAGCGAACCTGTGGTCCATCATCAAATGTGAGATTTACAAGGAGGGAAAACAGTACACCTCTCTGAACAGTGTCTGGGAGGCTGTGGTTGCTGCTGCACGCAATGTTGATGGATTCTGTCAGTGTTTTGATCTGTTCACCATGGATGGCAGGCTTTTGAGTGTCCTTGCAAAGGAAGGTGGCTATATTGGTCACTGATTTGTTTTTGTTTTGTTTTTGAATGTCAGAAATGTATATTTGTGAATGTTGAGATGTTATATTGGTTTCACTGGTGAAAATAAATAATTGAAATGGGTTTATATTTGTTTTTTGTTAAGTTGCCTAATAATTATGCACAGTAATAGTCACCTGCACACACAGATATCCTCCTAAAATAGCTCAAACTAAAAACAAACTAAAAACTACTTCTAAAAATATTCAGCTTTGATATTAATGAGTTTTTTGGGTTCATTGAGAACATGGTGGTTGTTCAATAATAAAATTAATCCTCAAAAATACAACTTGCCTAATAATTCTGCACTCCATATATATATATATATATATATATATATATATATATATATATATATATATATATATATATATATATATATATATATATATATATATGTATATGCTTTATGTTCATCAGATGTTACCCCAGACATGTCATCAATTGTCGCCCACTATATCAACCACAGACAAGATTAAACTCTTGAATCCTGACATCCACTGATGAATCATGGCATCATACATCAGATAGAAAGTGCCAAAATCAGGTTGATATTGTGTCTGAACCCACCATATAATAAAGCATTGACTGACTCTTGTTCATATATTTTGGATAAAACCTAACATGATTTTAGTGCCACTTTCTGGACATACCATTTTGAAAGTGTCACAAATATTAAATACAGTCCAGGCTAGGGCTGCCCAATACGCAATGTTGAGTCTGGATTATAAATTCATCATTTGCATGTGGTTTTGATGCCTGTGATTGTATAATGACCTTAAAAGCATTCAGGCATAAGAAATACTTGAATACTGTTAGTCGAAAACTTTTTTCATTCATTAATTTTCTTCTCGGCTTAGATCTTTTAGATCAGGGGTCGCCATAGCAAAATGAACTGCCAACTCATCCAGCATATGTTTTATCCATCACTGGGAAACACCCATACACTCTCATTCACACACATACTGTACACTACAGACAATTTAGCTTACCCAATTAACCTATAGCGCATGTCTTTGGACTTGTGGGGAAAACTGGAGCACCCAGAGGAAACCCACCCCAACACAGGGAGAACATGCAAACTCCACACATAAATGCCAACTGACCCAGCTGAGGCTCGAACCAGCGACCTTCTTGCCGCCCACACTTTTTTCAATTGTATTTATAGATTGTTGTTATTAGATTTTATGGAGATGCACTCCCACTGCTGGTGAAATTGTATTCATATCGCAATATATGTCACAAAATAAAATAAAAATATATTGCAATGCTAGATTTGTCCAATATCGTGCAGCCCTAGTCCAGACACATTGTTTTTAAATGGGATTTTAAAAAAAACATTGGAAAATAAGTCATTCCTACATAACAAACTATTTTTATTTAAACAATTTTGAACAACCATCCAGTAGGTTTTTCTCTTTTTGCAAGAAAAATCCATTTGGCTTTATAAATAAAAGTATAAATGTTGCGGGCATACATCTTGTAAAACTTCCTTTAAGTTCTATTTGCTACTAATAGTGACCACTATACGGTGGTAAAACAACAACACATGTGACATTTACAGACTGAACACCAATTCAAACTCTATTACAGAGTATTCCTCTCCACCTATTCCTTCTAATAGTGTAGTGATGCTATACTTTTAAAAGACAGAATAATTTCCTGGACAGAATAATGCTGTTGTTGTTTAAAGATTGCACCAGCACAGGCTTTCATGTGCAGTCTCATCTCAATAATCAGAAGCAGACTTTCTCATTTGCAGAACTCTCAGTGACGGCTGATGAAAAGACCCTCAGATAGACCACTGACAAGTGCCTTGAGCTACTGCTCAACTGTGTGATCCGAAATCATTATCAGCCTTATAGCGCTGACGTTCACCTTGTTCTGATGTCTGACTGCAAGGCGGTATGGTCTGGTTGTAATTCTGTATATTTTTCTTTTCCCTCCATTACAAAATGAGCCCATTTTATGTTACTCTCTGTTCTCCCTCAATCTATCATTTCCTGTGTTCAGGCTTGCTCATAAAATAATGCTTGGAAGATTGAATTTTTTTACTGCTGCAATTTCAGCACATTTTGTTGCTTGTGACCACTGCTGCTAAATGACTGTTTATTTCGTGCTTTTCACAGTGAAGTACTGCTTGTATTAGAGGAGAGCCTTAATAGCACTTTGAAGCATGGGTTAAGGATCATTTAAGGGTATTGAAAATTGGCTACATTGCAGAGAATGTTGAATTTGGAATTTTAATTAGAATGAGAGAAATAATAAATAATTAAATAAATATAAATAAATAATAAATGAATAAATAAATACATACATACATACATACATACATACATACATACATACATACAGATTGAAATGAAGTTAACTTGTGTTTCTGTTGCAGGTTCGATGCTTCATCTTGAACACCTAATATTTTATATAAGATTATCCAAAAAAATTCACTTAGATTTCAATTCTGAAATATTAACGTATGAGTGATTTAACAAATGTATCTTTATTATTGTGCTGCCAATCATTTTCTAATTATTCAAAGTGAATGCATCTTGTGCTAAAGCTTTGCTCGATTTTGCTCTGAGGTAAAGAATTAGCGTTCAATTAGTGTGTTGATTAAAGCTGTCTGTGTAGACGCACCTCAGTATCAGGAGAACAGAGCAATTACTGTCATCATGAAAACCCACAGCTGGTGCTGTTTCTTTTTACATCATGTCATTTTCAAGACAACCCAGCGACTTGAAAACTCATTGTGGCTGTCACCTAGAAGCTGACAAATTAAAATGATACTCTGCCATGCACAAAGATTGGTGCATTTAGTATTAGAATGTAAAAGCTATTAAAATGGTGAGCCAAGGCTAGTGATGTTTGATAGATCTTATTTTAAAAGGGTGCACTTTGAAATGTCAATTGAGCACCTACTCTTCGCCTCCACTCACAGAGAGCATACATTGCCTCAAAGAGAGATATTTATCACATCTGAATGCCGCACTCTGAAATGAAATGAATCAGGCTGCACAAAAATATGAGATGAGCTGTCTCTTGAGATATGCTATTTTGATCATATGGTCCCAAAATGAGGTCATTCCTGTCCTAGCTCTCCTTTACTGATGTCTCACCAGGATCATAACTGAGCTTGTCCATACTTAAAGACCTGATAAATAAGAGGATCTATAGTGCAGACAGCTGCAGACAGCTCAATTAACACCAGGAGGAGATGCACATCTATTACAATCATGGATGGGACGAACAATCAATACGTGATAACGTATGTGTTCCTTCTCCCCCCTCATTACAATCTGCTCCAGAAAAAAGCCTGTGGCAATTATCTAAGATTGTGTAATCCTTGTGGTCTAAGACATGCAACTAATTACAGTAAAGTAAAATAATGTATGACCTCTGTGCTTTGGTTTCACACTATAGGCTTTAATAATGGTGAGGAATTTAATGATTCATTTTTCACAATGTGTATTTGGTCCTTCTAGCAAGATTTATGACTCACAGAGTAGAATACAGAGATCAGGGCAAAGTAGTCACCACTGCTTTATTGCAATAACTTTAATGTTAATTTAATATGATGTTAAAATGTTTTTGTTTTATAATTTATAATTTTATAGTAGTACAGCAACTATGGG
This sequence comes from Danio kyathit, assembly GCA_903798195.1. Classification (NCBI taxonomy): domain Eukaryota; kingdom Metazoa; phylum Chordata; class Actinopteri; order Cypriniformes; family Danionidae; genus Danio; species Danio kyathit. The sequence continues at coordinate 18,590,149 of LR812537.1, read as the reverse complement.
TGAAAAGGGTCAATTGCAAAGCCAGACAACAGACAATTACATAATGAGTGATTTGACAGAAAGGTTGAACAGTTCTTAAGGCAAGCAATTATCTCATATGTCAAGGCTAGGAGGCTAGTACATGGTTTTAAGTTTTAATTATGCACTTTATTAGTTTTAGGATTTAACAATAGAGGGGTATTTATTTATCTATTTATTTATTTATTTATTTATTTATTTATTTATTTATGCGTGCGTGCGTGCGTGCTGGCTTTTTGCCTATATTTTGTAGCCTACTGGTTTTATTTAATGTTTACATTTTGATTCAAAATTAAATAATTTTATTGTTTTAAAACAATTTCATTGTGACAGCTTTACTGTCGACTGACAACATGCATCACTACTGGGTCAATGTCACAAAAGGTCAGAGTTCACTAAAAGAACTGCAATATTTTTAAGCCAGTAACTGAAAAGTGGTTCAAGTTGTTTTAATTAGTAGCCCATGCAACATGGTAACCTTGATGGATGGATGGATGGATGGATGGATGGATGGATGGATGGATGGATGGATGGATGGATGGATAGATAGATAGATAGATAGATAGATAGATAGATAGATAGATAGATAGATAGATAGATAGATAGATAGATAGATAGATAGATAGATAGATAGATAGATAGATAGATAGATAGAAAGAAAGAAAGAAAAAAGGACGGACGGTCAGACAGAATTACGGTAAACGTCTTGTCTTGCTTACCTTACCACCCCGTACATTACTAGGATGTTTCCCAAGAGTCCCACCACGCAGATAACGGAGTAAAGAGCGGTGATGGAAATGGCGATGATGATTCCCGCGGGGCTCTTTACTGGGTTAGGTTCGGTGTAGTTCCTCCCGTCGGGAACGAAACTCAAAACGTCGTCGGGAAAAGTGACATTAAACGGGTTAATGGAGTAAAGGTCGGGCATGTCGGCACCGGGAATGACGGACGGCTCCATCGCTTCAGCGTCGCTGCCCGCTCAATGAGGGGCTGGAAAGTTGCGCCTTACGAATTCAACTTCTCGTTTTCAAAGCGGAGACAAAGGTGTAAAAACTTGCACGGTTTGTGTCGGATCGTCGCGCGTTTAATATAAACTAAAGTTCATCTATGTAGAGAAAGAACGAAAGTTTCCCGCGGTTCAGCTGCCGTCCATCCACAGGTGTGAGATGAGCTGTGCTGTGTTCTGATCTGCTCAAAGGCGCGAACTTGTGCTGCTGTCTTATGAGAGAGGGGTGAGGGCTCTACTACGTCAACCTGCTGTATTCGGGTTCCCTACATACACTTGACTACTTATATAATGAAACTTCCTGCGGGAATCATCATGACCAAGAAAGCAGACGGTTGACAGCAGCACAGAATAAGCTGAGACGTAATGGGTAAAATTACTGGAAGTTAAATGGTCATATCTGTAACGTGTAACGGTAGACTCGATGGCTATGTTTTAATATCTACCATATCATTAAAAAAAACTGTTAAAAATGTAGTTTGTTTTTTACTTTGTTTCATTTGTTTGCTTTGAGCATCCTCTCTCTAGCTGGAGTTTTAATTGATTTCGATTTCGAGAATAGGAATAGGCTACTAAACGGCAGAAAACAGTCAAACTACTTGCTCTACAAACAAGTGTTTGCATGACTATACAGACCAAGTAGAATAATATAAGAAGAAAATATAAGTTTGCAACATCAAACAGAACTAACTGTTTTTAACATCTATAAGTGGAATGGAAATGAATGAGACCGTAAGTCTGGAGCCAAGATTTAAATGGCCTGCTCATAGGCTATATGAAGAATAAGATGAATAAGCCAATAATGATCTTATTTTGTTAAATGGGCTAACAATGGAAGCTTTTACACAATTTACTATTTTTTTATAACTATGTTTTATAATTTTGTGGTTAAGCCTATATATTGTATAAATTAGTTTTTTTTTTTTTTTTTTTGTATAAAAAGCCATTGAAATGTAAATTATCTTTTAAATTATCTGTTGAGATACAATTATCTAAACTTCTATGAGCTTATATTCAAGTGATTTTAGTAAATTTGGATGTATGGACTGATGTCTGCTAGTTGAACATCAAGTTAATTATCTTATGTAATTATTTATCAAATGATAGATAGATAGATGGATAGATAGATAGATAGATAGATAGATAGATAGATAGATAGATAGATAGATAGATAGATAGATAGATAGATAGACAGACAGACAGACAGACAGACAGACAGATAGATATTTTCTTTCTTACTGGAACAGAGGTGGGTGACACGGTGGCTTAGTGGTTAGCACTTGCACCTCACATCAAGAAGATTTCTGGTTCAAGTCTCGACTGGGCCAGTTGGAATTTCTGTGTGGAGTTTCCATGTTCTCCCCATGTTCAATGGCATGCACTGTGTAAACCATATGCTGCATAAGTTGGCGGTTCATTCCGCTGTGGTGACCCCTGATGAATAAGGGGACTAAGCCGAAGGAAAATGAATGAATGAATGGAGCAGAGGTTAATGCAGTCATCTATCAGTCTATTTGTATTCTGACTGATATGATTAATTGTTTGAGAGAAGAGAGACATTTTACTAATTTGTTTGGATGATTAAGTAGTTACCATTTCTATGGTGGGTTAATTTAATTTTTTCATTTACCATAGAAAATCAACTAGCAAACAAATCAAAAACAATCTGGCAACACTGACTTTTAAAAAAAAGAACATACTTCTAAAACAACATAAATATTGTACTTAATTAAATAGCTTTATTTTTAAATGGTGTTGCATGTGTAAAGTGAATGTAGTATTTACATTTTTCAATGCTTTTTTTGACAATATTTCACTATCTTGAATATCTGACCTTTATTCAACCACACTCCATGTTAAATCACTGGGCCTGCCATCTAGCACAGATGAGAGATGATCCTACTGATGGTGTCCTGCACTTCTGCCAGGCTCTATTGCCAGTTTCACGCAGACATACACCTCTTGAGTGGCCACCATCTGGAGACCACAGAGACAATCCAGAATGGAACACTCAAGATGGAGAGACAGAATGTAGCTGGAAGCTGCAGAGAACATAATAAACATACACTGCATAAAACGATATGCATCACGATCTCTCACCTGATTATGTCAATCATTGCCAAGTCACTCTGGAAAGCTTCTTCACTCCTTTGCATGTTCATTTTAAATTATTTTTGTTCTTATCATGTCAAATCATGTGGAGTCATACTCAAGTCATCCTGGATATAAATGATGTTATTGCAAAACATTGTCAGTGTGTGAGAGAAAAAAGAAAGCGTGAGATTTCCAGTTCCATTCCTTATGCCAGCAGACACTCATACTACACAGCAAAACAGATGGATTTGAGATGAGCAAGACGTCAAAGCAGATTTGCCACACTCTTGACTTCTCACACATTCTGGCCACTCATTTCACAGAAGTGCCAGTGTGTGTGTTTATATTGCAAAGGTTCATATGAAGCACACTGATGAAGCCTTCATGTATAAGCTTTTGTTCACAGCCATTTATTGTCAGTTCTCTACTTTTTTTTCCCAATAATCCACTAGGTGAGACGGAACGTGTACTTCCTTTGTTTAGAATAGATAGAGAGGAATATAAATGTGTTGAATGATAGAAAGAAAGTTAATGCATTTCTCAAAACAATTAGTCATTTGTGCACATCGTAGTAGTTTCTCATTCCTTTCAACAAATTGCAAATGCTTTTGGACATGCATCAACTGCTTTCATACAACTCTCTGCTGTTTTATAACATAATTATTTGCTTATGTCCTGTCAGTCAAAATTAAATAAACTTGTGAATGCGGAAAAGTCATTCCATATAAAACTAATAATCCTCATTTCATTACTTGAGTCATTACATACAGAAATGTTGAACTAGTTGTCAAAATCTGTCATTCATTCATTCATTCATTCATTCATTCATTCATTCATTCATTCATTCATTCATTTATTTTCTTTTCGGCTTAGTCTCTTTATTAATCTGGGGTCGCCACAGCGGAAGTAACCGCCAACTTATCCAGCACATGTTTTACGCAACAGATGCCCTTCCAGCCGCAACCCATCTCTGGGAAACATCCATACACACTCATTCACACTCATACACTATGGACAATTTTGCCTACCCAATTCACCTGTACAGCATGTCTTTGGACTGTGGGGGAAACCGGACCACCTGGAGGAAACCCACGCAAACGCAGGGAGAACATGCAAACTCCACACAGAAACGCCAACTGACCTAGCCGAGGCTCGAACCAGCGAGCTTCTTGCTGTGAGGCAACAGCAATACCTACTGCGTCACTGCGTCACCATCTGTCAAGCAAAGTTTATTAAAAAATTGTAAATCTTTTTTTTTCCTGAAAATGTTTTCTAAATTGAACAATTTAATAAATGATTTACAGACCTATATATGTTGTAGGTTCAGTTCCAATATATACTGCAATATTGTTTACAGTTGTGCGCAGCTTTACCCAAAGGAAGCTTATGTTTGTTGTAAATAAGGGTGTTTTTATTATTTTGCACAGTGCTGTGAATAAATTAGAATTGCAAAGAGCAAATGCAGTAAAAATGTGAAACATACATATTCAGTGTCTTGTACTCGGATACCTCACTAAATGCAGTGATGTCTAACTTTACTGTAGTTTTCAAATGGCTGTGCAAATAGCATATAGTGCTGTCTTGAGCATTTTCAGGAAGTGTCACCAAAATCTGAGTTTTTTGGCATTGGAAAAAATGTACAGAGTAAAACTGTCATAATGAAAACATGACAAAGCCTTTTGACTATCTTGTTCATAAACAATGGTGGCAAGACTTTTCATTTTGATGACACTGACACTTTCATTGACATGAATAATTGCTTTTAAGGAATGAGCTTTCCATTTTGAGCAAGTCAAATGCTTTTGCAGGTTATCAACTAGGTTTTGCAGTTTGTACTAATTGTTTCGAGAAATGCATTAACTGTTGTGCAAATGTAAATAGTGTTGTGAGAAATGCACCAAAGCCACTGAGAAAAACTGTAACCATGACAGACAGACAGACAGACAGATGATAGAAGGATGGATGGATGGATGGATGGATGGATGAATAGATTGATGGATGGATAGACAGACAGACAAACTATAGATGGATGGATGGATAGATAGATATAGATAGACTTTTTTGAAAAAGTAAGATTGATTTTTTTTTCTGTGGGGCTCCTGGGGAGTCTGAGAATTAAATGGCTGTTTGTATGCTTGCATTTTAACCATTAAATTCTTCGTAAATGACTAGCATTGACTAAGTGCCATTAAAAAGCAAATCTTATTGTGGGTTTATTTATCTGTTCTTAGTTTGAAGTCATTAGCACTCACATATAATGCACTCAAGAATACATTTATTGATTTATTCTGAGAAATCTCAAGACCAAAGCTTGCTACAGAGACTATTGCTTTCTGAGTAAAAGAAGAGAGACCATTCTCTTAGAGAGTATATATGTGTGTGTGTATATATATATATATATATATATATATATATATATATATATAGAGAGAGAGAGAGAGAGAGAGAGAGAGAGAGAGAGAGAGAGAGAGAGATCATGCCGTTAGCATGAATTTAGTATGAATTTGCATGTTTGCTAGTATGATTAGTATGTTTGTTAGTATGTTTCCAGTATGGATTAGTATATCGTTAGTATGAATTAGCATGTTGCTAGTATGTTTATAGTATGAATAAGCATGTTGCTAGTATGATTAGGCTACAGTATGTTTCTGGTATGGAGTAGTATATTGTTAGTATGATGTGTTTTTTTTTACAATGGAAGTCTATGGGACAGTTGCTAGGGTGGCGTAAGTGGTTGCTAGGGTGTGGCTAGCAAGTTAAAAGGTCATCAGTGTTTGGTAGATTGGTAGTCTAATACATAAACATGATATATTGAATAATATGATATATTATTCATTCATTCATTCATTCATTTTCTTTTTGGTTTATGACCTTTATTAATCCGGGGTCGCCATAGCGGAATGAACCACCAACTTATCCAGCACGTTTTTACACAGCGGATGCCCTTCCAGTCGCAACCCATCTCTAGGAAACCTCCACACACACTCATTCACACTCATACACTATGGACAATTTTGCCTATACCCAATTCACCTGTACCGCATGTCTTTGGGCTGTGGGGGAAACCGGAGCACCCGGAGGAAACCCACGCGAACGCAGGGAGAACATGCAAACTCCACACAGAAACGCCAACTGACCCAACCGAGGCTCGAACCAGCAACCTTCTTGCTGTGAAGCGACAGCACTACCTACTGCGCCACTGCGTACCCCGATATATTATTTATATTTTATTTAATTATATTTTTATTATTATTATTTTATTCATTTGTTTTACTACTACTACTACTATCTATTGTGTGTGCTGTTTTTATTTATTATTATATATGTATGTTACTTTTTTATGTAAAATTTATAAATGCTTTGGCAATACATTTGTAACATTTGTCATGCCAATAAAGCAAACTATTGAATTGAATTGAATTGAATTGAGAGAGAGAGAGAGAGAGAGAGAGAGAGAGAATTGCTTTATAAGCTATAAAAATGGCAATAAAAGTACAAGCCTAACAATAATAATATATATTTTTTAAAAGTCTCACATAGCATTGATGTGTTGCTAAGGTAAAAGTGGTTGCTAGGAGGCTTTCTGTGAGACTGATTATTGGTTTAAGTCAAAGAAATCTACCCTCAATAAGTATTTCTTGTTCCTTTATGGTTCAAGTCCTTTTCTCTGTATTTTTTTCTCATCACACCATAATGAAAGTCTCTTGGCTTATACCTTCTCATTCCTACTGTGGTGTGAAGTGTCATTCATTTACAGGATTTTGCTCAAATAGTATATGGCATTCATTCTGATGCACTTGAAAAAAAGTACATGGACATGAAAAGGTACATTTTAAGCATTATCAAACAACCTGTTCCTAAAAGACCATTGCATAATTGTGGCAACTTTTGTTCACTTACTGAGTCTATTATCTTATTTTTTTAATTGATTTCTATTCATTTGTCTACTCAAATGTCCCATTTATATATTTATTTATTTTTTTTTTAAATTTTTTTGCATGAGGCACATTCGGAAACAAGTTAGCAATTGTTGCCCTTAACAGGTGAATTTCTGATAACCACTGTAGTAAAACAGTGCAAATCATTTTCATCTGACAGTTTTAGGAGGTGGGAGAAACACTATTCCACTTTAGTTCAGGCATTACAGCTCTGCACTGTAACCGTAGCAACCCAAGGAAGAAGCACTCCCACTGGATGGCATTTTGAATGGTTTCAGAAGCTTATTTGAGGCTAGGTCACTTTTGATGAGCTGCTTCTTAATGGTTAAGCTTAATGATACAGTAACTATACATTTTGAATTATAATCCTAATGTTATGAGAATAATCCAAAACTAATGTTCTTGTCAATTGGATTTCATAATTATAAAGTTTTTAAATTCTACATATTTTATCTACATTTTCTACATTAAATCTTTTTGGGAATGTGTTTTAGGATTTGTTTTGTTTTGATGTAAGTGAATTGCTTAAATCTACTGTCTTTCAGTGCCATTTAAAGGGCGCCTATGGTGAAAAACCTACTTTTCAAGCTGATTGGACAGACATATGTGTAGGTATAGTGTATCATATTGGGGTGATATAAACACACTCAGTCCTTTTTTTTTCAATTTAACAACATAAAAACGGTGGACCAATTGGAGCTGTTTTGAGACTGACCGCAACTTGACGTAGGAGTGCGGTCCCCCTGCCCACCAATATTTATTGACAGGTGCGCATTACCATATCCTCTCTCTGTATGTTGTTTCACGTCCGCCATTTTCAGCGTGTGAGTCAATGCGGCGTCACCAAAGAAACACCCTTGCTCTATTTTTAGATCATGTAAGGCTCATTGGGCTGATGGGCTCAACATTCACCAAGTTATCGCTCTCCTCGCCGCCAGTGTTTGTGAGTTTTGGTGGGTTTGCATGCATGTGTACTTTTCATTGCGTCTTCCTCAAACTTCAGCTGTTTGCATTTCCCGCGGTCACAGAAGCTCCCTGTCATCTTAACTAGGTGCAGCTGGAAAGTTTTTTTTTTTTTTTTTGCTCTTATATGTCATACTTTCTATGTTCTATTCTATTATGTGTCTATTACTGTTACTGTTTTTTATGCTAATACCGTTTGTTTATTTTTAATTTTTTCTCTCTCTGTAAAGCACTTTGTGCAGCCTTGTGGCAGTTGGAAACGTGCTATATAAAGGTGAATATCATTACCTTAATTCCTGTAAAAAAACATATCTACATTGTATTATATCATCTTTGCAACAAATTACAAAAAAAACTTAGTAGTGCTTATGTGAGGTGTTTCTAATACAGCATATATGGGAGGGACAGTAGATTTGACATTGCTCTCTCTTCTGGCTGTTGTTATCAGTCTCACACTATTAATTTTTCCTTTTTCTGAAAGTCTTGATAACACTCGTTGAGTTTTCTTTTATTATTTGAGAAAATAGGAATGCAAAACTGTACTCTCCCATTCACTGTGTTATATGTTTACTCAGCTATGAAGACTTCCATTGTTGAGAAACCCACAAATGTAAAAAAGAGTCCATGACAGTTGAACACCGGAAAACTAGATCAAACTGAAGGCACTAAACGATCCACAAAGTCAGCATGAAATCAAAATGTACTCTTCTTGTTTTATATGTAAATAGCAGTGCTTTTTATAATCAATGTATCTGTGCACTTAATTATTTTGTAAAAAATAATTTGCCCTCATAATCTTTAATCAATTACCATAACCTTCCCTTCTCACAAAAAAAAAAAAAAACTTTTCTTTACTTCTGGTCACATGGAATGCCTTTAGGGCGGGCTATCAGTATGTGTCTTCACAGGAGGCAGCAACTCGAGTGAATATGGTCTTCAAATTTTCCATCTGAAAAAAATAGCTCCCTATTCTCAGGCATCTGAAAACATTCTGCAGGACAGGATGCCAATGGTGATTCCAGTGGACAATAATTCTCTACAACAAACTAGCATTCAAATCTTCCATTTTGTTAGCAACGCCCATCTTCCAATGATACAATCAATTCACCAAAGTAAGAGGCACCGCTCTACGTTTCTGTTTCACAAACCATTTAAGTGAATGTACAGAGAAATCACATAACACAGTCCAGACATAATCCTTCCTAGCGAGACAGGACAAGTGATAGATAGGACTACGGAGGTGAACCAGGAGGGATGCTGGAGATGGACGGGCAGAGAAGATTGCCAGAAAAGAGTAGATGGAGGGAGGATCCAGGATGGGAGCTGGAGCAAGAGACTGGTGGAGACCCAGAATGCAGCCATGAGGACAGCACAGTGTGGAGCTGAGCGAGGGAAGGAGGCAGAACGGAGTCATAAAATGCCCTTCACAGAGGAGTAATTTATAACCAGTGCAATAGAGCAGCGGTTCTGTGGGGGGTCACATCATGTTTTAAAGATTTTTTAGCAGTGGACAATTAGGAAAACAATCATGTTGCCTTAGTTCATTTCATCTCCTAACTCAGGGGTTTTCAAACTGGGGCGCGCAAGAATTTGAGGCGTGCACGCGAGTAAATTATGATGACGGTTTTATGTGTTCACTAGAGTGAATCTGATTAATGTTAGTTCCACATCTAACTATCAGGCACCTGTAGAGTTTATGCGTTCGTGTAAAATATTTGCAAATAAAATGGATTGGGTGCTTTTTAAAATGAATGACGATGAATGAAAGTAAAACCGGTGAGCCGTCTGACAAAAAAAGTGCCCTTCTGAATCAAATAACCAGGATGCCCTTCTGGATCTTTCATTTTCTTTGAAGACATACGACATGAAGACATACAGACTACGTTTACATGAACATCAGTAATAGTTATTTGCCTTAATCTGAATAAGACAATAATATAATTAAGGTGTTACATTAAGTGCTTTTGAATGTTGCATCACCAGGCTATCCACGTTTACTGCAGAGTCTCATGTAATTTTGGGTGTTTTATCTTTAATTTTTTTACTTTAACTGCAGTTCGGCACTTTCACTCATGAACAATTTATTCATACCCTATGACAAACTGGGGTATTAGACGCGATAGATCCCTATTTAGTAGGGGTGCAACAATACAGTTAGCTTATGGTTCAATACATACCTCGGTTTTTTAACACGGTTTTCGGTTCGGTTCGGTTCTGATGGCTTAACACATAAGTGTTTTTTTTTTTTTTTTTTTATTGTTATTCAATATTATTATTCAATGCAATAGGAACAGTAAGAAAGAGAAAAAAATTAAAACGATTTATTGCAATACTCCTTTATTTTACTTCAAAGCCAAGAAGGTACACTAGTTCCTAGTGTATTGTATAATAAAAAAATTAACACTGAAATCTTACCGCTGCGGGTAGCCTATGTACAAACTGGGGAACATATAAATTCCTACATTTTAAAAATAAACATGCATGTGAAGTTAATGAACATAAATTGACCATTTTAAATAAACACATTTGTACTTCAGTAAATATAAATAAACCATCTTAATTAAACTTAACACTGCCTTTGTTATTTTTATATGTCTTTCGGTAATAGTTTGATTGCGGTGTTTACTTCAATAATGCCACTAATATATGCATACTCCACATGTTTATATTTCTTTTCTGTTTAGTTCAGTTATGACTTTAGTCAGATTAAGGTCATCAAAAATCGCTGTTTACATGGTGACTCTTAATCAGAGTATTGTCTTAATTGTATTAAAATCGTATTAAAGTATTGTTGCCCATGTAAACGTACTCAATGTTCGACTCAACCACACCGTCAGGGCTCTGCGAACTTGGATTTGCGAAGCAGCATTTTCTGTACAGTACGTACATGAAAAGCAAGTAGGCTATGGCTCACGCTTATTGACAGTGGAAGATGATTTACGGTTAGTTAGTCGCATCAGTAATCCAACCACAGAAAAAGGCTCAGCCATCACACTGAATCAGGTAAGCTGTATATTTATGTTGCACATGGATTATAATTTTGGCTTGGGGAGGGGGGCGCAAGTGAAATTGGACAAACTTGGACGGGGCGTGTCTCCTAAAAGTTTGAAAACCACTGTCCTAACTAGCCAAAAAAAAAATGGACAAATTTGTAATTCGTCCTCCACAAAAAGTCTCACCGATTCGCCTTCAGCAGCTAGTAACGACCCAAGCATACTGAACCCATGTGAGGAAGCTCCAAACATTTCAAGTCGCAGCGCTAGCAATACTGGAAATACGAAATGCAGGAAATACCAAGATAGTTACCTGAACTATGGTTTTATTCCATTTTCTCCAAGCAAAGAGTCCCTGACCCAACCACAGTGCATTATCTGTGCCATAGTTCTTGCTAACGAATGCATGAGGCCATCCAAATTAATAAGACATTGGCAGACAACTCCTCCCCAATACAGCGACAAGCCCAGAGCAGTTTTTGACCACAAGGCACCAAAGGCTTACGTTTTTTAGTTACAAATGGCCTACTTATGTTTTGCTTTTTTATCTTACATTAGGCTATTACTTGTGCATTAATTAATATATATATTAATATATATATATATATAAATTTATATATTATAAATTAATATATATATATTAATACACATACCATTTGTTTGAAAACAACATTTGTTTGTCATCCTTATTGCAAACTTATTTGAGCTTGAAGAATTCGGATTTCTACCTCCCAGTTCGTCTCAGCATGGATCAACATTTATCCTTTTCTTATCACCCTGTTTCTCATAATGTTTATTAAATATAATTATTTGATTATTTGAATGAGTATTAAACTTTGAATTGGTTTTAACTAATGAATAAGTTAACACATTTCTTAATATAAGAATGTTCAGTGCATTTGCCTGTGTCTTTGTAACTATTTTCAGGAGCCACCAAACTAGGTCAGAGGTCACGGAGACCTCGAGTGGAAATGAAGGGCTGAGGACTGGAAACAACTGTTTCTATTGTTATTTCTATGAGTTAATCCTATCTAAAATGTCTTAAGTGATTTAGCTATTTTTTACGGTTAATTCTTTTAAAGTGATTTTACTTTTTATTCAAAATAGACTTTGTGTAGTGAGAATTTAACTGCCTGAATGTAGATTATACCGGTTTTTGACTAGTTTTGATAAAGACGGCTGAGAGTACACTCAGCCTTGGGTAAGAAACAGATTGTACTTCAAGCGTGTGTTCTATTTGATTGTGGATCAGTTTTCACAGGTCTGGAGTCAGCTCTAAACAGTCTAGCTGATGTCTGACGTTCAGTGTTGCCAACTGTTTCCAATGAAAAGTAGCTAAAGCCTGCCCGAAAAGTAAATGTTGCCAGATGACGTCACGCACTAATTTGCATATCAGTGACGTCATCGTAAGCATAAGCCTGTCATGTCTCTACTTTCTGAGGCGCCGTGGCTGTTTCTCAATTCCAAGAACGCAGAGAACGGACTAGCATTCTTGTAGAGATCGGTCTTGCCAGGTGTCCTCGGAAGAACGAATTCGGGAGACCATGAGAACAGAGAATGCGTCATGTGAGAAATGAGATGCTGCATTCTTCCTGACGGTCATGTGACCTTCACGTGTTTTAAATGGATTATTATTTAAACATTACAGCATTCATACAACAATTTATTGTTTTTCCCCTTTTCAAAATATATACTCTGCATAAAAACATTATAAATATACGTTGTGCACTATATAAATAAAACAGATTTTATTATGAATTTCAGCAAACAAACACTCTTAATATGTTTATTCCTTTATTAGAATGTCCATGGTAATGTTTATAGTCACCGTTTCATTTTAGAAAAACTCCTGAGGTAAATAAGTGATATCTCTGAACTTTAATAATAAATCTAAAGAAAATGCTGCACTTCCCACCTCCAGTCGCAATTACTTCTGGGACTTCTAGAACGAGATCGGTGCTCAAGTCTGCATTGGTGCGTCCTCGATATCAAGAACACATCCGGGAAGTTTCATGCATCCTCTGTTCTTGCGGTCTTGAGTATTGGAACTGAACTTTGACAGCTGATGATGACGTTACACGAGAACACGAGGACGCAAGACCGCTGAAGAATGCATATTGAGAAACAGCCCGTGTATTATATTATATTAAAACATTACATCCAGATGCACAATAAATAGGTTCTTATTATCATATTACTTTGCGTGATGAAGTCATTGCGTAATCGCAACTCAAAACTACATCTTTATGTAGTATACAATATAATGAAAGTTTTCTCAAATTGACTGGCCATCGCAGCAAAAACATTTTTTGAAATATGTGTTTAGATTTGTATGAAAAATATAGTTGACTTTGACTATTTGTAAAAGTAATACAAACACTTTTTGATAAGATTTTAATTTTTATTTTTAAATATAACACTGATAATGAAGTTACATTCTTTTAAACAATCACAGCTTGTGTACTTACTCTTTTTAACTTGTGAAATTAACACATTTGTGAAAGTGACAACAATTAGCAGTTATGAAAAACAATCTGAGCTAGCAATTTACTCTACTGACGTAGAGTAAACTCTTTGAGTCACTTTTTAAAAATTGCTAAAAGTAGCCAAATGAATTTTAAAAATTGCTCAATTTGTTGCTTGGTGCTTTTTGAAAAAAAAAGTTGCTAGGGTAGTATGAAAAGTTGCTAAATCTAGCAACAAAATTGCTAAGTTGGCAACACTGCTGACGTTTATGCTTAAGATATTGTTCAGAATTGTACGCACGCACCCACGTGGAAATTTTCTAAGTCTATCTCTGTTTTAACCAATCAGGTTAGAACACCTATATGATGCAGTTAATAACGTTATGTGAGAGTATAATTGTTATTGATTTGTGATTGTAAGCAAAGCGGCCTAGGAACTCATTGCGAGTGTTGAAGCTGGCTTCTGCTGATGAAACTGCAAACTATCTTCAGTAGTCTTTATTTATTTATTTGAATCTCTGATTCCGGCTCTTCTTCATCTGACAGACTGGTCATTCTTTGGGTTAAAACTGTAAATAATCCCTACAAGCTATATTAGCATTAAATGTGGAGGGGGCCTTATAAAATTTTCTAGGGGGAAAGTGGGTCTCAGGCAAAAAAAAAAAGGTTGGGAACCATTGCAATAGAGCATTTTCAAAAAGTGAACTTCATTCAAATAGCCACTTCAAAAAAATTATTTTGTGATATTTGGTTATGAATTCTTATAATGGATAGTGGCATATTTGAAGGAAACATGATAAGGAATTTCAATCCCACGCACACATGATTGAACATTGTATTATATATGGATACTCACTCTGACTAGAGATATCAAGGACTGAACATTATTTGGAAATGTTAGACTAATCACCCAGTATTACCAAACTAATCACTGTCATAGCTGAAATGACAATGATGCTGTTAGTGCTCAATCAAGCCAATAATGATAAAATATGTGACATTTATCATCTGACTGCAGTGGTTAAGATAGTGAAAACGTTGCTAACAAATCATTTAAATGCAAAACCTTGAGCGCAGTCTTGGATTTAAGGCAGAAATCTAGTATGACAGCAATACTTGACAGTGAATAAAGAGGGTGTAGAAAAAAAATGTTCAAATGTTTATATTGTTCAAAATTAATTCTCAGTGCCAGCCAAGCAGCTGCAATTTTTTATTTATTTTATTTTACATGCTTCCTCCTTTGGGGTCACAATTTTCAATCAAAACACACTTCAGACACAATGCGGAACAAAAGTGCTAGACAGTTATTTTACTTATCAGTGGTGCTTGCTTTGTATAAAAGAGATGGGACAAAGGTATAACCAGACTTTAGGGTGGACACTAAACACCCTAGTAACCACTTAGCACAGCCATGGAAACCATTTAGAACATCACCAGAACACTTTTGAAACTATAAGGTTTTTCTCACCAGGTAATTACAGGATCTCAGTCATAGGAACTAACTGCAAGGCATGATTGCTGAGGATTAATTTCCCCCTTGACCATTTCCCTGGTTGCATTCACACTGTCAGTGAGAACTCAGATGTGTTGTAAGCTCGCTGACAGTGACATCGATCACTGTATTCAACAAAATTAACAAATAGAGGTTGGAAAACACTGGGATCAAAGCTGTGTTTTTATTGCAAGTTGTGTGTTCTTTGGTGATGGAGATAGAACATAGACGTAGAAGTTATGCCATTTAAAAAAGGAGGACTACACATACAACAGATAGCAGTACTGAGACTGAGGAAAAGAATACATCAAACAAAACATTAATGTTGCTCACATTGCCTTTTTAAATGTGTTTTACTTGTAACATTTTAAATAATGAGCCGATGATTCATATGGTATGTGTTCACCCAGTCAGGCTACACTTACATCACTGTCCTATATTGTGTTGAATTAGACCCTGTTTAATATAACCCTGTTTTAATTTCAGAATATGCTTGTTGGGTATGGTTTGGGGCATTGCAGCTGGTTTGACCTCTTTCTTAACTAGCCATGAGCTGGATAAAGATGGTCATAAGTAGGCCCACACAGAATTTGCACATGCAGAATTCCACAGATTTCTGCAGATTTTTATCCCATCATTTATTTACTTGTGTTATATTTATTCAGTTTTAACATTAATTTCAGTAATATTATTTACTAATATAAAAATGTTCATATGATTTATTTACAATACAGTTTGTAAAGCAATAATTTCTCTCTTTTAGTAGATATATTATATAAGAGACTTGCTTTGTTTACCAAATAAGTGGATCTAATTGGATTTGCATTGTAAACATTAAATAAAAGTTAAAAACATATTATTTTTTAGTTTAATATATTACGTTTTTAGTTACGATACTCCAAAAAATCAATCTACATAAATCCACAAATTTTTTACAAAATTTTGTGCAGAAATAGCACAAAAGGTCCACAGATTCTGTCTAACCCTAGTCATGAGCAACTTGATCAGGACCAGCACATGACCAGTTTAAACCAGAAAGCAAAGCAGCAGCCATGCCTTTTACCCAACAGGAATAGTTATCAGAACGGCATTCCTAAAAACTAAAATTGCCAGTTCCTGTGGTGCAAACAATTTCTCCAGTGCAAAATTGTGAAATATTATAATGCACTGGCAACCAATTACAACATTGTGCATGGTGTATTAATTTTGTATCAGCATGAGTTTGACTCTGTAATGTTAAAGCAGCATGGGGTCCACCTTTTGTCAAACCCATTCTACTGTTTTTTTTTTTTTTTCTGTTCAGCTGTCTTTCCATAGCAGTTTGCAAAGACATTTAAAAAAATAATAAATACAAAATACAAAAACAAAACACTCAAAAAGTGTATATAAAGCATTATTTGTATTAAATAAGAAATCATGTATGGCTTGGGTAGAGGAATTTATTTTTTTGCCTTTAGTCAGGCAGCATCTATTTAGTACTCACATTTACATTCAATATGATGTAATCAAATCCAGCATACTGTTTAATTAATTATTTTATTTATTTATTTATTTATTTTGCATAGCTTTCATAATGCAGTCAAACCTGCCAATATGTTCATAAAAATAATAGGGTCTAAATACATTTACTGAAAAAAAAAATAAATAAATAAAAATAAAATAAAATACAAAAAAAAAAAAAAAAAAAAAAAATATATATATATATATATATATATATATATATATATATATATATATATATATATATATATATATATATATATATATATATATATACTTGCATTTAATAATTGCTTAATAATTACTCTAATTGCTATTGCATTATTGAAAATATCATCTATCCTCATTTATGAATACCACACAAGGGTTAAGAGCAAATGGTATAGTAGTACTTAAACTAATTGAAATAGCACTTTCTCTTAAAGATAGATGCTATTTATACCAAGTGAATACCAGAACCACACACACACATACTGTACTAACAGCAGGCTCTGAAAGAGGAGATAATGTACCCAGAACCTATATTTCCACACTTCCATTTATAGAAAATGTTAATTTATAATGCCTATAATATGCATGTGATGGATTCAAGGTTGGATTAATTGAATAGCTATGCGACAAAGCCCAAAAGAAAAGTTAGAGGCTTTAAAGCCCAGGTCTCATGAATTAAAAATAAATATATATGAACTCCTTCTTACGCGTACATACAATACAATTAATTCTAATATCCACATTAATCTTCAGTCAGGTAAGAGCAGATGCTGCCATTGTAAATTAATGTGTCAAGATGCCCGGTCTCCTTGGATTCCATTGATTTTAAGCTATACAAAACAGCTTGTTATGCATAACCTTTTCATTTTAATGTATTTTCATAAACATAGTAAAAACATCAATGATTCTGTGTTGTTACAATCAATCAATCAATCAATCATTTTCTTTTCGGCTTAGGCCCTTTATTTGAACCGCCAACTTATCCAGCACATGTTTTATGCAATGGATGCCCTTCCAGCCACAACCCATCTCTGGGAAACATCCATACACACTCACACAGTCATATGCACAAAAGTTGTTACTGTTTCTGAAAAAAAAAAGTTTGTTTTGACTTTAAATCTTAAAGAATACTAGCTTTTAATGTGTTGTAGCCTGGAGTGTTTATACTCACTGTTTCTCTATCCTCTGGAGAAACGGTTCCTGTTGTAGAAAATGTTATTGTGAAAGAAAGGCTACTACGAAGGGGTGCCCTTGTGTTTTACCTTTTTTTCTTTTTGCTATTGCCCCAGGGCCCTATGCATTCTTAATCTGAGCCTGGATGGACTATCAAAGTTTTATCACAGGTCAAAGATTTATACTGGCAAAATATAGACAGAATATGTGAAGAGGGATTCTATACCCCAATATCCAAGCCATAGGGATTTGCATTTTTTAGCATAAGTTTCTACCCTGACCTCTAAACATACAACGAAAACTCAAAAAATACAATACAAAAGCAGGGAGGAGGGTAAAAGTTTACATAAACAAAAGCAACTTTAAAAATGACATTCGGTATATCTTAAACAGTATATATTTTGTCAGCATTTCAGGATTACGCAATTCCATTGATGACATACAGAATTGTATTCAGAGAGCATTTTGAATACATTTAATGTTGTCCTCATGCAGAACCCTGATGTAGAGGACCGTCAATATGGCATTATGACAGTCCAGTTCTTTTCCCTTGTGTATCATTCATGGACAGAGAATAAAATAGAGAAATCTGAGATAAAAGAAATCAGAAAATTACTGTATATGGAATGTCCATACATCGACCAACCTCAGTGGAACAAATATTAATGAATATCAGACTTCAATAAAATGGGCGGCATGATGGCGTAACAGCAAGAAGGTTGCTGGTTCGAGTTCTGGCTGAACCAGGAGGGCTTGCTGTGTGTAGTTTGCTTGTTCTCTTCGTTTTTGCATGGGTTTCCTCTGGGTTCTCCGGTTTCCCTACAGTCTAAAGATGTGGTACTGTATAGGTGAATTGGATACATTTACTTGGCTGTAATGTGTGAATGGAAGTGTGTGTGGGTGTTTCCCAGCACTAAGGGTTGGGCTCTCAGTGCTGGGTTTAATTGCATCCACTGTATAAAACATATGCCTGAGTAATTGGTGGTTCATTCCAATGTGGTGACCCATGATAAAGTAGGGAATAAGTAGAAGGAAAGTGAGTGAATGAGTGACTTCAACAAATATATGTTCACTGTGTCAGAAACGATAACATGCAACTTAAACACGTATACCCATAATGTAGATTGGGTGTATGAATAAAACATTAGGGTCACACTTTATTTTAGGATACAATTGCTGCTATAAAACAAACTATTAATTAAGGCATTTAGCTCAATAAATTACTAATTTGCTGTTTATTAATTGTTAGCAAAGTAGCACGTGGGTTTAGGTATTGGGTAGGACGGTAATACTTTATTTTGATGATCCATTTGAGTATTAGTAGATTGTCTGCTTAATATCTGTTGATACTGCTTTTCAGCAGACATTTAAATGACTATAAGAGTCTCTGCAAGTACATGTCAACTTACATATACCCAAATCCAAACCTAACAGTCTACTTATAATCTAATGAGAATTAGTTGGCATGTAGATGCAATGTAACTTAAATTCAACAAACGGATCATCAAAATAAAGTGTGACCTAAACGGACAATATTTTAACAATAACAATGTAATAAGCCAGTAGTTTAGCAGTTGGGATTGGTACTTAAACCAATGTGTTACCAACATTCATGTTTATTTGTTTTATTTAGATATTCAAAGAAATGCATTTCTTTGCTAAATGTAAATTGGGCATCCTCTAAAAGCTTTTCAAACCCGACCTGGTATCCTGAACAAAAGGAGTTTACATCAAGTGAAAGTCTGCTGATTCAAATGCATCCCAATGAAAGCTGTGAGTTTGTTGCAGTCTACACGCTTGAGCTAAATTAAAGTCATTAGCGCACCTGAGTCAAAGATGAATCACTCACTAAATGTGCCATTATAGTGACTCTGGCTGGCTGTTAAAGCAATATGGCTCTTTAAGCACTAGAGATGATAATTACTGGACTGTGTTTCCTTCCTGCATTTCTAATGGGGTTATATGGGTCTTTAAATAAGAGTCTGAAGATCTGCAAACACATTTTGATTGCCTTGACCTCCCATGCCCCATTAAAGTAATGACCTATTTAGTCCTTGTATAAATTTTTCTGTACATTTGTTATAGTTTCTTATATACAATTTTCTCACACCCAATCAGTACAAAATAGTATGGCAATGGTTATTTAGTATATTACTGTAGTGAAGTTTGATGGCATCTTATCTTGTTTGAACACTGTTAATAAATAAATAAACCAAATAAACAGGTGGTGACAGCACACTCACATTTGACTACAACCAAACTGAAAGCAAAACAAATGCAAGCTTGGTTGGCTTGGATAAAGCTTGATCCTCTCTCACCTTCCACTGTCGTCACTCCAAAAGGTTAGATTATTGGTTGAATATATCAAATCATACTATATATGTTGTGTTATGATGGAGCAGTGGCGGAGCACACTTCTCACAGATGTCTTCATGGTTGCAAGGCATACTCCCTGTGCAAGCAGGTAGTCACAGTCCTAGCAACATTGGCCTAGAACAGTGGTCTCAAACTCAATTCCTGGAGGGCCACAGCTCTGCACAGTTTAGCTCCAGCCCACACCTGCTTAATAGACTCTAGTAGTCTTTAGAATCAGAATCAGAATTAGAAAGAGCTTTATTGCCAGGTATGTTCACACATACGAGGAATTTGTTTTCGTGACAGAACTTCTACAGTGCAACAGAATTACAGAGACAGGACTAAAAAACAGATAATAAATATATTTTAAAAAGTAGTGAATGCAATATACAAATTGACAAGTGTATGTACAGCTATATTACTATATACAACATAATGTGTGCAGCTGTTATGTGCAAATTGGCATGTAAAGTGTGTTGTTAAATAAGTGTATGCGTGTATAAAAAGTGTATAGCAGGTAGTGATGTTGGTTCCACAATTATTATCATCAAGTGTTCATGAGATGGATTGCCTGAGGGAAGAAACTGTTTCTGTGTCGGGCTGTTCTGGTGCGCAGTGCTCTGTAGCGTCGACCAGAAGTTTAAAGTTCAAAGAGGCAGTGTGCTGGGTGTGAGCAGTCCAGAGTGATTTTGGCAGCCCTTCTGCTCGCTCTGGATAAGTACAGTTCTTGGAGAGTAGGGAGGGTTGTACCAATGATTCGCTCAGCAGATCAAACTATTCGACGTAGTCTTCGGAGGTCAGATTTGGTAGCTGAGCTTAACCAGACAATTATTGATGTGCAGATGACTGATTCAATGATGGAGGTGTAGAACAGTTTCAGCAGCTCCTTTGGGAGGTTGAACTTCCTCAGCTGACGAAGAAATTACAGACTCTGTTGAGCTTTTTTGACAATGGAGGCAATGTGAGTGTCCCACTTCAGGTCCTGAGAGATGGTGGTGCCCAGGAACCTGAATGACTCCACTGCTGCCACAATGCTGTCCATGATGCTCAGTGGGGGGAGAGCAGGGGGGTTTCTCCTGAAGTCCACTATCATCTCCACTGTTTTGAGCGTGTTCAGCTCCAGGTTGTTGTGACTGCACCAGACAGCCAGCTCCTTAACCTCCTGTAACACCTTGATTTGCTGGATCAGCTGTGTTTGATTAGAGTTAGAACACAACTGTGATTCCCTCCAGGAATCGAGTTTGAGACCTATGTTCTAGAAAACAGACACTATGTAACTACAGAGTCAAGCTTTAAATAGGAAAGTCATCAAAACTCTTTGGTTATTTTTAACCCAAGATGCTAATGGTCTAATCCCATTCAATGATTATGCTAAGCTAAGCTAAACTAAGCTAAAAGTGCTCCTGCCAGACCAGAGATCAGCTAAATGGATTAAAAATATTTAAACTCAAATGTTTAAAATCTAAAGGAGCTGTGAAATTAGCCTATTTTCAAAAGAAAGTGGAGTGTTTATTTAATAGAGGCTTTCTAAATGCACTCTAGTACAGAATATGGTGCACACAAGGTACAGATATTCATAAACAGTATCCCTTTGGAATAATACAAACACATAAACTCAAGTTACTGTGCTTAAACATGGCATTTTAAGTTTTCATGAGGTCATCACCAAGTCATTAACGAGTAGACAGTGCTTTATATAATCAAGGCATCATATAATAAACTGTATTTCACCAAAGTCATTTAACTGCGAGGAAATATTGCTAGTTTATGGTATTATTGATTAAAGTGCATTTTATTCATATTTTATACATACATCACTTTATCTAATTTGTTAAGTCAATGAAAATATTTCAGTAATTCAAATCAATTCTTTGTTTGTTTGTTTCTTTTCTTTCTTTCTAGCTCCTTTGGTAGTTAGTCATATTCTAATAATGTCCTGTTATTATTATTATTATTATTATTATTATTATTATTATTATTATTATTATTAGTAGTAGTAGTAGTAGTAGTAGTAGTAGTAGTATTTCACTTATGTTTGCTAAAGCAACTATAGCGTTAGTGGTTCCCAATTCCAGTTCCCCCACCCTACACATTTTGAATGTCTCTCCTCGTTGACACACAAGGATGAGTTCATGGATCTCTTTGTTAATGTACTGATGATCTGAATCAGGTGTGTTAAGTAAGGAAGACAAAATGCAAAATGTGTAGGGTGGGGGTCCCGAGGACTGGAATTGAGAACCACTAGACTATAGGAGGTGATAGTCCTTCAAGAATCCCTTAATGCTATTTTATTCATGGCAAGAGGAAGGCAATATTTATTATTTGCAACCTCACTCAATCTTTGCCTATCAGTCTCATGACCCTGGGTCTCATTGGTGTCAAGGCTGAGCAACAGAAACTCCCAGTGTCAATTATGTTTAAGCAGCATTTGTCAATGAATAAATAATGTTCCCAGTGGGCTGACCTCCCTTGCCCTCTTTAGACAGATTAATGAATTATACAGGCTCATCATTACTGCTTTAAAGATGTGGTTTACAGATTGACACAGCTGGATCGTCTTTTACTTGACTTCTTGCCTTATTTGCACTGAACCTTTGGCCTTCAGCTCTGACCATTCACTCGCAGCTTTCACAATGACGTCAACTGTCCAGAAGACCACAACCCCTGCCCCTGACTTATTTCTGCAGTGCCTCTTATTATTTTGTTCTGGAAAAGCCTCTCTAAGGCATGTCACCTCTAATCCAATTGTATCTGTAGTCACTCTCTCTCTCGGCATTCCTCAAATGTCATTTATGATGTAATACTTTTGCCTATGGTCATTTAGCTAGACACAACGAGGGACTGCTTTTCTTAAAAGGTTGCAGATAATCAATATTTAACTCACAGAAACCAATAACGATGCTATAGTCAACCAATTTCTTCAATTAGTTATTTTAATTGCATTGGTCTATGATTAATTAAGCCCCACACTGGTATATAATCAACTGAGACTGAATCTAATTTGAAGGAAAATGAGCATTAAATAGCAAGATCTTTCAAAAATGTTCCAAAGCCCTAAAGAAGAATGTGGTTTTGATTAACATGATTTGGGGACATACGGAAATTTTTCGGGAAAAATTCATTCGGGAAATTTTTGTCTTTTTCAATTTAATTTAAAGATAAACATATGTAGTTTTGGCTTTGTTAATGAAACAGCAGACATGTTTTATGTGTATTTTTCAGATGTATTTTTATAGAAAGGGTTTGTGGCTGAATTAGTGTCAAAATCTGAATATGCTGTGTGGCTCTTAAATTTTATATGTGAAAGAATAAATATTCATGTGTTCATTCATTCATTTTCTTTTCAGCTTAGTCCCTTAATTAATCAGGGCTTGCCACAGCGGAATGAACCTCCAACTTATCCAGCATATGTTTTACACAGCGGATGTCCTTTCAGCTGCAACCCATCACTGGGAAACACTCATACGCTCTAATTCACACTCATACACTACGGACGATTAAGCTTACCCAGTCCACCTACAGCGCATGTCTTTGGACTTGTGGGGGAAACCGAAGCACCCGGAGGAAACCCACGCCAACATGGGGAGAACAAGCAAACTCCACACAGAAATGCCAACTGACCCAGCCGAGGCTTGAACCAGCGATCTTCTTGCTGTGAGGTCAAAGCGCTACCCACTGTGCCACCGCGCTGCTGTCGTCAGATCAGATGCTGAAATATAGCGTCAGTGTTCCCGACCTGTCAGCTGTCATACTGTACTCCATGGCTCGTCAACACACACACGCACACACACACACACACACACACACACACACACGCACACACACACACACACACACACACACACACACACTCACACACACACACACACACACACACACACACACACACACACACACACGACATTGCTGCATTACGAAGAGCAAACCATATTACTGTCATGAAACTAACAGGTAAGCCATGCAATTTCCAAAAATGACCAATAAAAGTACGTTACTGATACTATGCTGGCTGATTTGCATGTTGATTCTAATCGGGAGCAGTTGTTTCATTTAGTTAGTTTGCATTGTGTAGTATTTACAATGGTAGGTTATGTGTTTTTCTGTCATTTCAAAATGTCCCTTTATTTTTACTTTGTGCCACTCTTTCAATCAATGTGTTAGTGGCACAGCACAGTAGGCTAGTTGTGTGTGTCAAACATGTTGGTGAATTACATTTGTTTGGGTTGGTTATATATTCGAAAGAAAAAGAAAATGTCGACAATAGCAATGATGAGGCTTCATTTAAATGGCAACAAGGGAAGCATACCTCGCAGCAGTTGTTTTACATCTCATTAGATCGCATTTTAAAAATAATCATTCCAGGAGGTGGTGCTGATCGAGAACAGTATCAGTTCAAAGACGTTAAATGCAAGTAAAATAGATTAAAACTGTCATTTCAAATATATTCGAACGTGATTCGTTATACGCACCAGCTGCCGACCGGAAGTTCGAAGCATCTTCCTTGTGCAGACACGCAAAGCATAATGGGTAATTTTGAGTTCTAAGAAAAAGGTGAACCGAATGAACAGAAACTGGATGGTTAAATCAAAATGTAAATAATGTTTATAAATAAAGAAAGAAAGAAATAATGTCTATTTACAGCTTAAGTATTCAGCAATGAGCATTACATGCATAGTCAGTCTTGAATATGAATTTCTTTGGACCCACTTTACCCCCTTCCTTTTCCTCTCAGAAGAACAAGAGAGAAACTGGACTTCATTATGCAGGGTGAGAAGATTTTGAACGATTTTTTTTTCTTTCTTTCTGTCTTTCTTTCTTTCTTTCTTTAAATTCACATGACACTTCACGTCTGTGAGCCAAAGATGATTATGTAAAAGCTTGTCAAAGTTTCATTTAAGTTGAGTTGAGTACTGTAAATTACCCTTTTACTTCTTGCATTAGAATACAGATAATGCCCTTGCCATGAATATCCAGGGTTAATGCAGATGATATTATCATAACTATTATCATAACGGTTTTAATAGCTGTGAAGGGGGAAAAAAATCAGTATTAGAATTTTATGCTGAACCTCTGCTGTTCTTTTCACAAAATCTGTAATGCACAAAATAAAGATACATGAAAACGTTAAAGGGTTTATTGATGGTATCTCACTATACCAAGAATCACATTTAATACAGCATTTTTTAACACAATGCTTGAACTTTATTTTAAATTAAGCAAACGGGTGACACGGCTAGCACTGTCACCTCACAGCAAGGTCACTGGTTTGAGTCCCGGTTGGGTCAGCTGGCATTTCTGTGTGGAGTTTGCGTGTTCATTCCGCTGTGGTAATCCCTGATGAATAAAGAGACTAAGCTGGAGGAAAATGAATGAGTTAATAAATGAAATTTTCTAGAAAGAAAAAAACACATTGCAGCCATCCAGAATGCTCTAAAATGAACACACAACCTAATAGCAGACACCTACATATGGAGCTACACACACACACACACACACACACGCTCGCATAGCCAAATACATGAAACCAAATTCATTAAAGTCAGTCAAATTGCTTAGTCATGTCGTCAATATAACCATGTACTCTGGATGAGTGTTCTGATGTAAGCTACGGCTACGGTTTGATGACAATTATTATAAATTGTAGGTTATACCTTAGTGCATGTAGAACTTTGATTGCAAGAGACTGGGCAAGATTCACATTTATGTTTTCTTTTTTTTATGTTTGTACTGTAATTTGCAATACAGAAAGGAAAAGGTAGCATTGCATAGCACAAAGAGAAAAAAAGAATAGGACAACGGGGAACATGCAGTGCTGTAGGAATTAGGTGAAGTTTTCATACACCTCCCGATGTTCCTGACTGTTGGGCCACAAATTCTCATCCACATCACAGCTCTTCTCTTTCATTGTCAGACATTGTAACATTGTGTTCCCCTTCAGATAAGGAACTCCAACATGTTTTTAAGACACTGTGGAAGATTGCTAGATGACCAATCACTCTGAAGAGTAAAGCTGCGGTCACACTGCACTTTTCGCCCCACAGACTTTCATTCATATGCAAGCGAACACGACAAACCACAACTTCATTAGAGAAAGTCAAGATTAACCTGAGAAGGTATTCTCAATCAATTATTTATC
This sequence comes from Danio kyathit, assembly GCA_903798195.1. Classification (NCBI taxonomy): domain Eukaryota; kingdom Metazoa; phylum Chordata; class Actinopteri; order Cypriniformes; family Danionidae; genus Danio; species Danio kyathit. The sequence continues at coordinate 18,564,025 of LR812537.1, read as the reverse complement.
AATACAGGACATATTTAGAAGAAGTCTAATAGAAATGCATAGAGTGACATTATGACAACTTGTTTAACCATTTTGCATGTAAAGACATATGCCATGGTGGCACGGTGGTGCAGTGGGTAGCACTGTTGCCTTACAGCAAGAAGGTTGCTGGTTTGAGCCTCAGCTGGGTCAGTTGGCATTTCTGTGTGGAGTTTGCCAAGTCCAAAGACATGCGCTATAGGTGAATTGGGTAAGCTAAATTGTCCGTAGTGTATGTGTGTGAATGAGAGTGTATGGGTGTTTCCCAGTGATGGGTTGCAGCTGGAAGCATCCGCTGCATAAAACATATGCTCGATAGGTTGGTGGTTCATTCCGCTCTGGCGACCCCAGATTAATTAAGGGAACTAAGCCGAAAACAAAATGAATGAATAATAGTAATAACAAATGTGCATCAAAGCAATGTTATTTGTTTAACGGGCTATTCTGTTATTCCGAGTGAAGACTACATAATATCACAGCAGGATATAACTGCACTGACAGGTGAGCCAGGGGCCAGGCAGTGCACTATTTTAATCTGAAGCTTTCCTTCTCTCAGTATAGCCTGCATACAGTAGTTCAACTGACACAATCATTTTGACTTGGCATAGCAGACTTGCTAAAATCAATTAGGTTGGTTGAAGGCTGATGTGGAAATTAATATTTAAAGGTTATTGTCCAGGCAAACACAGTTATCATTAATTAAATTGTGGTTCATAAACCTTTTTTTTTTTTCAATGAAGAACTGATGAAAATTGTATACAGTTCGCAGAGCTCATTTTCAAAGTCAACTAAAATGGAATGGAATTAATTATTTAATTATTGGAAACATTATTTAGTAATTTGTGATTATTTTGGAGAACTGTAAATGGACATATATGAAATCGGTGAAATTATTTATTTAAGAAATCCGTTTTTTAATCCGCATTGCTTGATTTGCCTTACTGACAAAACACTTTTCTTATTTTTGGTCTTGTTTACAAATATCTGAGCAGTCTTAAATCAAGATACAGTAACCCGAGAACCAAAATTATATTAACTGTATGAAAGGGTATGTGTCCTTTCTCCTCACACCATAGGTGAACTGTGTTCATGTTTTAAAGTTGCTTAACGTTCAAAAATTTCAGTAGAAACAAATGTAATTATTATTGTCAGCATACTAATGCATCACTAAGCTGTTGGGTTCATTCAATTGGATGTCACTATACATTAAAAGGCCAGGCTTTATCAAAATTTCCTTTGCCATAAGAGCTCTCTGGAGGTCTAGAAAGCATTAAAAGAGTTAAAAACTAGATTGGCTCAAATTAAAATTTTCACACTACAGCTCACCTCACAGAGGTCTGATCATTGATATTTGAAATAATGAGGGCATCTGGGGAATAACTATTCACCATTTGTAAATTTCATTAGCAGGAAAACCTGTTCTCTAGTATTTCCAGCTTACTGAGCACAGGTGTCATTGAAGGTGTTATAAAAGTAAAAGAAGAAAGCTCTTTAATTAAGTTTGAGCAAAGTCATTTAGATTTCAAATGCTGGGAAACCGCAGTCTTTCCTAGAAATCATATTCTCCCTAAAGCTTTGAACATGCATTTATTAAAGGACTGAGTCCACAGCAGTATATAAACATGATTTCTGGCAATTAGAATTATTCTCATACATGGTTTCAAGTACCCAAGGGGATGCTTTGAAACATTTGATTTAGCTTTTGTTTATAATCCTATGAACATGACTCGCTTGTGTAAGTGTTGTCAATTTGTTTGGATGACACTCACGCCATATATGTCAATATCTGTAGAGATATTTCGGTAAACATCTCATTAAATAAAGCTCTGGAGTCTCATTAAAAGAAGAGTGGCATGCTTAGCGAGTCTGCACATTGATTAGTTTTAGTTTAAAAGTGCATCACTGTAATACTGGCAAATTTAAAAGGTCCATGAAACCCCCTGTTTTACCAGATTTTGAAGAATGTGTTTAAAGTTGATGTGTGAAAGCTGCTGAGTGGATTAGGGGAGAGGAGGCAGACAACTCAACGTTTTCTTAATTCACTCTTATTGACTGAGGCTCCGGCACACGTAATATTGTAGCTGCAACAAAAAAAAAGCCAAATGTGCTTTCACTTCATGTCTGGGCCTGAAGGCCTCCAGACACCATAATGACCACAGCTGACTGCAACTAGAAAAGGTGTCATGCGCCTCCATGCATGCATTTAAATGTCTATGTCAAGTCTCGTTCACACCGACTTTATTGCTGCTTGACGTCAGTGGCTGACATATGGTTGCTGGTGGGTGTTACCACTACTGGAGACATAGTTACATTTGTGAAATTGACTCCTTATGCATAGAATTAATTGGTTTCCTTGCCACTGAAAACACACGTTTGAGGGGAATTGATAAAAAGGTGTACATAATATCATAAATTAATGTTGTGCAAGTTACTTCCAAACTGTAATGCCAGTGGTGTAATGTAATGAAGCAATAATAATTAGTTACAGTACTCAAAGCGGTGGTCCACTAAGATATCATATTTTAAACTTTAGTTGATGTATAATGTAGATGTGTGAACATAAACAACATCTCTGAATGTAATATGCTCAAAGTTCAATGCAAAGGGAGACATTGGCTTTTACAGAGTTAGCTTAGCAAAGCCTACAACGACAAAGTTTGGGGACTTCAAAAAAATAAATTCAGGCTAGTGAGATCACAAGGGCTTCCGGTTACGTGCATTCACCAGAGGCGCTGCAATGCTATAGCAGAGAAAGCTAAAATGCTGTCCAAACGCTGCTATTTTCGCAGAGCTTGTTCTGTTTCTGTATTTGGCTTTCAAAGAACACGACACAAAGAGAGAGGTGCTTACAATTTAATTTTAATTATGTTCCAGAGAATTATAAAAAAAAAAATATATAGCTAGCATTTGACTTCCAATTCAGTGCTGGATTTAGCTAAAACCTCCTCCAACCGACGAAGCTATGGATTGTGAGCCACAACCTGTAAGTATTTTTATTTATTAAAATTGACCAACTACGTGCACATTTTCTAGCGTTAAAGGTATGTTGTAGCGAGGACGTAAACAAGGATTTGCTGTTTGGCACCACTAACAATTTAGCTACAAATTCATATTTATCAGTCAAACCACTGTAAACACTCACAATCTTTAGCATCATGTGTAGTGTCTCCCTATCTTTCAATGTGGCCTCTTTCCCTGCATTCTACATCTCAAATAACAAACTCGCTAAAGATATGAGAACACTTTATGGGCCATTCTTCAACTATGGGCACTTTTAGCCTTGTGAAGTTAAGTAAAAAAACTTGTTCAAAATTAACATAACATAGCCTCATAAGTTTAAACAATTTGTCTAGTTTTAAGATCTGTGAGAGGGCAAACTTAGATAAGAAGAGAAACATTTTTTTTCCACCGTTAACTGAACAAATGTCAATTCCGCCACATCTCAATATACAGCTTATTTCAAAATGAAATAAATTACGGCAGTCAAACATTGTCTAAGATCATTTTTAATACTTATACATTATTAAATAATATATAATAATTATACATTTGTCAATGAAATAAATTAGTTGTATGCTGACTTGTACACCTGTCACACTCTAAAATTTTATATTAATTTGGTTAAGAGCTTATTAGAAAATAAATAAACTGAATTTGTATATTAAATAGAGCATGAACTTATACATTGTGAATACACTTTTAATGTGTGATGAGAACTTTTTAAATATGTGTGTGGTGGTGGAAATGACAGTGGTAGAAATGACATTTCAACAGTTTATTGTGAAAAAATGAAAAATAGCTTCACCGATTAGCTTTGAATTGATACTAGCCTTTCATGTATACTAAACACTCTTATTTACCTTAATTTTGTTTGTTTTTTAAAAACATCTTTGAAGGCACAACATGTTTGGAAATGACGTAAAATAAATGTATTTCCTTATCAAGCAATATTTACCTTGATTTTTCTTCAAGTGTTGGTAATAAAAATTTTAATTCCCTCCTCCATTCCTTGAACATGTTCTCAGATGGCACTATTCATTTTCACAGAAACCACCTAAATATTCTTTCACACATTTTTTTTTAAAGCTACATTACAGTGTTGTGGTGGAAATGACACTGATACTGTGCGACAGCTATATTTTGTATAAAACATAATATTGATAATAGTCTCACTTTAATAACTATAAAATATTTAAGTTATTTCACTAGTGCTTAATTTAGATACATTAATAGATACCAGATAAATAATATTTTAAAATGTTATTTTCATTGTTGAAGTTTAAAACTCTGGGTGTGCGACAAGGTAAAAACAGTGATTTTGACACCTAAAAGGAGGTTGAATAATATGAAAAATAGAATATAATATAATAGAAAGGTAGTACATTTTTTAAAGTAGGTTTTATTGTTAGTTTGACAAAGAAAGAGGAATTTGAACAAAATTATATATTTTTTTGTATATATGATCAAAAGACATAAAAGTGCCCGTAGTTGAAGAATTACCCTTATAAGACTTACACATGCTTATTCCAAATATATGTAAAAGACACTTGTCCAATTTTACTTTTGATAGCAGGCAGTTTGCCTGGTGTGCTTTTCATTTTTCTGTCTGATTCAGGCTGCTAACAGCTGCTCTGACTGGACTGTTTACACAAGTGCAAAAGCTTGTGCTTGTAGGGGCGTGAAGTGATGAATCACAGCACATTATGATAGCTGACCAATCAGAGCCTCTTGAGGGCGGGCATTTTAGAGGAACTAGGAAATATGATCGTGGTTTTCATGTTAGTTGAGTAGCTGTATATAATCAAAGTAAGATATATGGAAAAAAAATAACTGTAAATAACAATAAGTGAAGCATGAGCACAGATTGCTTTGCATCTTATAAACAGAGCAAAGCTTTAAAAAATACAATGTGGACCACCCCTTTAAGTATTTACGTTTTTCTTTTTCTTTCAACTTTCACATTTACTTTACTAAATTGTTTTTCTCAATAAATTATATACTTTTACTCTGACACATTTCTCTGAAGGACATTCAATACTAACTACAAGATGAAACCAAAGGTATATAGACTGTAAGTCAATTAGACTAATCAGTTGTCAGCTGCATTACTTCAGTTAATTTAAGCATATGCAGTAGAGTGCTCACACAACTTCTGAGGTTTGTTTGGATTTTGCAAACAAGCCTATGCATGTAGTGCTAGCATGCAATTGATGGTAAGTTTGGTTCTTTTCCGCAAACAGTTTCAGTAAAATGAATCACTGACTCTTTTACGCTACAGAGCACAGGTGTCAAACTCAGCTCCTGGAGGGCCGCAGCTCTGCACAGTTTAGTTCCAACTCTAATTAAACACACCTGATCAAACTAATTGAGTACTTCAGGCTAAAGCAGGGTTGAAACTAAACTGCAGGGCTGCAGCCTTCTAAGAACTGGGTTTGACACCCCTGCTTCAGAGGGCTTAGACCAGGAGTGTCCAAATACGATCCTGACAGGCCGGTGTCCTGCAAAGTTTAGTTTCATTCCCAATCAGACACACCTGGGCTAGCTAATCAAGCTCTTACTAGGCTTTCTATAAGCATCCATGCAGGTGTGTTAAGGAAAGTTAGAGCTAAAATCTGCAGGACACCGGCCCTCCAGGACCGAGTTTGGGCACCCCTGGTTAGTCACAGCAGGCATGTACTGTTTGTGTTTGGTTTACAACATGCCAATAATACCCGACAATAAGACTGAAAGCAGCACCTGTCACTTTTTGATAAGCAACTGCTGTGACCAAGAGGAACACCCGTGTAACCCACACTTGTATAAAATAAGAGTGAATTCAACAAATGGACCCGTGTATTCAGAATGCAAGGTTTGCTTATAGAGAGACATGATACAACGCTAGACAAATGAAGACAACAGCAGTACTGTAAGTACAAGAATGTACTGTATTTAAACAAAACAAAAATAAAATTAACAAATGCATACAATTTAATTTGAAATGAGCATGTTTACAGCCTATTTTACAAACTTGTTCTTGTTTCTTTTCAGAGATGTGATGGTTGTTTCACCACCTGTAAAAGTGTTGCAAACACAATCATGCAGTGATGTATTATACATTTTTATTATTTATAATTTACATATTTTTACAGTGATTTTTACAGCTCTCTGTTGAAATGAATGGGATTGTGCCACTGTGTCACTAGCGGTGTGAATAGGGTTCAGGATGTATGAATCTTTATTCATGATATAAAAAGTGAAGCTGAAATCAGTAATGCTGGCTTAGACTCATATTGGTAGTTTTCCAGACAGCTCGTGTTGTTTTGATTGTATTCCTTTATTGAAATGCTAAGGTAAGATAGGTACGATAAAAAAAAACAACCTTCTGTCCGTGCCATCTTGATTTGATTTTGCAACATGTGGTCTTTGGTGAGCTGGTGCCAACATGAGCAACTTGAGTCTGACTAGAGCCAATGTGAGGAACACAACAACAACAACAACAAAAAGCCTGCAGACACCCACCAATGGCACCACATTGGCTGACTACCAGTTGTTGGCTTGGTTTGTCAATTCCCTTAAAGGTGCTGTATGTAAGTTTTTGACTCTTTTAAAGCACAAAAATACCATAATATGTGTGCAGATATTTAAGAAACATCCCAAGTGAACATACTTGTTTAACTGAAAAACAATGCTGAAGTCAGATATTCTGCTTTGAAAATGGTTTTTCCGTGCCGGAACGCTGTCTTTGTTTAGATAAATTTCATATGCACGATGCCAGTTTAGCCAATTATATGTCAGCACCCAGGGTTGCCTTGTTGGAAAACAGCGTATTTCATTCATTCACTCAGAAAGACTCTGAAAGCATGCGTCCATGACCAAAAAGAACAGTATGGGAGACAGATGCAGTTCCACATGAGGTTATTAATTAGCAAATTACATAAATATTACGAACGTAAACATTAGGTGAGCAGGCTACATTGTAACCGCGTGTCCTAACAACACGCTGTGACGAGAGAGGCAGTGATCAGCTGTTTGGCTGTTTGCACCAGACGAAACACGGCAGAAATGTAAATACAGCCTTTCAGAAGCACAGAATATGCACTCGCTCACGAAAAGGTAAGGTTTAGAATCTATTTAATACATGTTAACCCACTTTAACATCAATGTAGATGCTGAATCACTCATATGTGTTTAGTTCTAAAGTTCAATTTCAGACGGTTTATTGTATTTTCAAGATCTGAGGTGAACTTTTTGCTTTCAGTATATGGCAACAAATGCCATGTAAAATGCATTCAAACTCGCATTGTTAGCATTTAGCACAGAATAAAGCACACAAGGCTTACCTGAGGTGATCTAGCTGTCATAGGTTTCTGTTGTTCAGCTGTGAGAAATAGAAGCCATTTCTAATATATCAATTCGAGGTGTTGGTTAGGACAAAAACTCCTTTTAATATGGAAAATATTCCCTCTATCGCGTGTCGTGGCTTTTATTTAGAACACAGTTTAAATCACTCGCTCCTGTACACAATCTGGCAACCCAGCGTACTTTTATTATGATCCAGGAGTGCAATACCTAGTTCAACCACTGGGTGTCAAACTTACATACTGCACCTTTAAGCATCAATTTCACCACAAAACCTTTCTCTATTACCAGAAACCAAAGCAAATATATTCTACATTAGTGGTTAATCAATGATTTATTTATTTATTGATATAGTATAGTATATAATAAATATAATATATAGTATATAATAAAGTAAATGTAAAGTTGTATGAGCCATCATAGCAAAATATCTCTGGCCCACACAATTAGCTTTTGCTTGGCCCACATGCCGCAGTGAATTATGGTACATGACTGGACCAAGTCTGGCTTCCAGACAAGGGCCAAATACGGACCATATCTGGGCCAAGTTAATAACCCATAACTGAGCCTGAACTGGGTCATATATGTTGGTGTGACACTGCAATGACATTGATAAACCCATGAATCACTGCGCTTTAGACAAGCTACAGGTGTGCTTTTTCTTGAAGCGACCGGATTGGTAGAATTTTTTTCTTTATTTGATAATAATAAAAATGTTTTTTAAATGTGGGTCAAGATAGGCCAAACTTACATGGCCCATATATGAAATATTAACATCTGGGCCAAATACTACACTTTACATCTGGCCCAAGTATTCTGTGATGCCTTAAAGACGGCGCCACTTCTGCCAAACCAGGGCCATGTTTGGCCGACATGCTGTATGCCAGTGTTGGATGAATGCCTGCTGTGCCAGATTTATGCCAGAATTCTTTGCTACCTGGGAAGTTGTTTAAATGTAAGTTTTAATCTACCTAGTTGATGCTAAAGTTGTTTTGGAGCTTTTGGAGCACAATATGCTGCCTTTTTTTTTTTTTTTTTTTCAGGGACGCTCATGCATATTTCAACAAGACAATGCAAAACCACATTCTGCAAACATTGCAAGTCCTGACTGCAGAGAAAGAGTATACAGGTACTTGACTGGCCTGCCTGCAGTCCTGGCCTGTCCCCAATAGAGAACGTGTAGCGCATTTTAAAGCTCAAAATGCGGCAATGAAAAACCTGTGCTGTTGCTCACCTTAAGACTTGTTTGCAGGAAGAATGGGACAAAATTACACCTGAAACACTTCATCACTTGGTGTCTTCATTCTCTAAACATCTTTTAAGCGATGTGAAAAAGATTGCTTTACTGTTCCAACATTTTTTTTCAATGTGTTGCAAAAACCAAAATTGGAATACATGTTTGTTTAAAAAAATGTGCTGTAGTATTGTCTGCAATAATGTCAAAGTAATTTTATAAATCACTCACATTTTACTGTTTTTTAACATGACTCCTATTGAATATTGTCATAGACATCAAGAATGCTGCATTCTGTCTAAAACTGCATTTAAGCCTAGATTACACTACATGAGTTTAAATATTGGCAAATCACTGTCCTGTTCAGACTAAATGCCTTGATTTTATGTATTAACCCCATTCAAGTGTTCACACTTTGTGAAACTAGAGGCATGTAAATAGTCCACAAAATGGGTGTCACACACTACAAGATATGACAACTCTCACCCAAGAACTCTGTCCAGCCCCCAAACCACAGCTCGTCACTACATCTGACCCCACGTGACGTCAAGTCGGCTGACCGATACAGAATATTTACCATGTAATGCCAAGGTCACACTGAATGATTTTAGCCCTGATTTTCACTCACCAACAGATTTTGTGAAATCACACATAATTTTGTCATAGACGCCTGTGAAATATTTGACATGTTAAATAACAGGACTTGTTGGCAAATCATGCTGTATGGAATGGGTTCTAAATAAAAAAAAAAACATATCGGCAATTATCTTTAACCAATGCAGGACAGCAGGGAGTTCCATATAAAGTACATTAACATTAAACAGCAACAAAACAAACATTTTCCACCACAGCAGCACATTGCAAAATAATTTTTTGACCTCCACTTTCAGCTCTCATCTCACAAGTCATTTTTTAGTTATTTCCTTATCACATCTCGTTTGCACATCAGAAAGAATTATCAGAGATTGAGTGACTGTCACTGATCCACCATGCAGTGCGAGTCTCTTTGATGCATCATTCAGAAGTTCAAATACAGTAAAATAACTGCTGAGTGCCGATCATCCGCTGATTTTTCCACAATCACAGCCTGATCTGTCGGCACACTCGTTAACTTACAAATCAGGCCTAAGTTGGACTTAAAATTCTGTAATGTGAACTAGGCACTAGGAACAAACTTCACCAATTGACGAAAGTGAAGGAAAATACCTCTAGAGAAACCAGGCTTAGTTGTGCACGACCATTTCTGCTCTGGCCAAACTTCTTGTGCAGAGCTGCAGTCTAGACGCCGGAGGCTGGAGAACGCTGGACGTCCATCGTGGAGAAGCTGCAGGTGGGAGAGGTCACCGGCTGGTGTACAGGCTGGTCCTTCAGGATCAATGCGAAGACTCGTCTGTCACTGGGATCTAACAGGTATCTCATGCTCTTCACTTCTCCATGACCACCACAGCAGCTGCTCAGGATACGGCCTGGTCCAGGATTATGGAAACCTCGGGAATAATAAAAACAGACTAACATAAGCGCAGATGCCATTCAAATTATAGTGTCTTTTGGGAAGTGTTCCCGGCTCTGGTTGCCTTAAATAATGCACACTAACAATCCTTTAGAGGATTTGGATTTCAAAAGCATTTGTGTTTTATGTGTGTGCTAATGGAAAGAGATGTGTCTTTAATCTAGTTTAAAACTGACAGAGTGTGTCTGGAACTGTGCTAGGAAGGCTGTTCTAGAGTTTAGGTGCCAGATATGAAAAAGATCTACAGTTAATTTTGATATTCTGGGAATAATCAATTGTCCAGAATCAATTGAGCGTAGTGGACGTGAGGGGCTATAATACACCAGGAGCTCCCTCAAATACTGGGAAGCTAAGCCATTCAGGGCTTTGTAGGTAGTCAATAAAATGTTAAAATTTCTACAATATTTAATAGGGAGCCAATGCAATGATGAAAGAACTGGAGTAATATGATCATATTTTTTTTGTTCTAGAAAGCACTCTAGCAGCTGCATTTTGAACTAGTTGAAGTTTGTTAATTAGGCCATCAGGGCAGTCGCTTAGTAACACATTACAATAGTCTAACGAAGAGGTCAGGCAACGCAGTGGCGCAGTAGGTAGTGCTGTTGCCTCACAGCAAGAACGTCACTGGGTCGCAGGTTCGAACCTCGGCTGGGCTGGGTCAGTTGGCGTTTCTGTGTGGAGTTTGCATGTTCTCCCTGCGTTCGCGTGGGTTTCCTCCGGGTGCTCCGGTTTCCCCCACAGTCCAAAGACATGCAGTACAGGTGAATTGGGTAAGCTAAATTGTCCATAGTGTATGAGTGTGAATGTGTGTGTGGAAGTTCCCAGAGATGGGTTGCGGCTGGAAGGGCATCCGCTGTGTAAAATCGTGCTGGATGAGTTGGCGGTTCATTCCGCTGTGGCGACCCCGCAAGGGACAAAGCCGACAAGAAAATGAATGAATGAATGAATGAATAACGAAGAGGTCATGAAAGCATGAATAAGCTTTTCCGCATCAGACATTGACAGCATATGTCAAAGTTTGCAATTTTTTGACTGAAGTTGAGGACTGAACTAAGAATCCATCAAGGGTTAGACAGTGTTCTAGGTTTTTGCGTGTGAGGTTTTTGGGTCCAATAAGCAAGACCTCAGTTTTATCTGAATTTAGTAATAAGTTATTAGTCATCCAATTATTAAAATCACCTATACAATCTGTTAATTTCATAAATTCATACAAATTATCAGGTTGAGAGGAGATATAAAGTTGTGTATCATCAGCATAACAGTGGAAGCTAACATAACAGTGGAAGCTATGTTTTTTAATGATATTGCCTAGCGGATATAGCATAGCCAGAGCAAAAAGATTTAATTAATTAATTCATTCATTTTCTTTTCAGCTTAGTCCCTTTTTTTAATCTGGGGTCGCCACAGCAGAATGAACCGCAGCAGATACCCTTCCAGCTGCAACCCATCACTGGAAAACATCCATACACACTCATTCACACACATACACTACGGACAATTTAGCTTACCCAATTCACCTGTACCACATGTTTTTTGGACTTGTGGGGGAAACCTGAGCACCCGGAGGAAACCCACGCCAACACGCTGAGAACATGCAAACTCCACACAGAAATGCCCACTGACCCAGCCGGGGCTCAACCCAGTGACTTTCTTGCTGTGAGGCAATTTAATGATGAGACAATAGACTTATTCTTTAAGTCAGTCGGTAGCAAAGGCTTTTAAAAAGTTTAAGATAAGGTAAGATTAAAGTTGAAAACAAACATTTTTGTCGCGACGCAATCAACAAAAGCTCTGACTGGCACTGTCATGGGAAATCCTCTTAACTGCTGACAAGATATCAAAACATCTCTATATACAGTGCTTATTCATGCCAATGCTTTTTTAAAGAAGATGTAATTGAGAGGTAATCCCACTATGTCAATCTCTCGTTTCAATAATACTCCACATACGTATACAAAAATGTTTAGATTTCCATGGAAGTTATGTCTTTTTTAATCTTATTATTATAATTAATTAATTAAATTGATTTTTTTTTTTTTTTTTTTTTATTTGATAATTCCCTCCAGGCAAATATTTTGGCACTCATGAATATATAATACAGACTGTCTTTGCACCAATGGTACACTCAAGAATAAGACAGAAAATGTATCCCATTATGTTGGGTGTTAGGAGATTTCTTTAGAAAGAAGATTAATTATTTAAATTTCGGATGGCAATATACTGTATGATTCACCATGAAGCCTTCTTTGAGACAATTATTTTAATAACACTTTGAATTTATTCACTAATTGCATTCATTCATGTATTGGAATGATCTGATTGTTAAGAACTCAGTGTTTCAGTGATCAAGTTGAAATAACTTAAGACAAATTGGCCAAGTATGACTACTAATGACCCAGAAACTTGAAATAACATGCACTTCTATAGAGTTTGAGATGAAATGTACTCTTTTATTGCTTACTGTATATATATATATATATATATATATATATATATATATATATATATATATATATATATATATATATATATATATATATATATATATATATATATATATATATATTATAGTAGTGTGTCTAAGTCTCCAATTGTGATCAATAGAATATGTAGATGAAATAAAAGATAAACAGGGAATGTGTAAGTTTCTGTGAGTTAATATTTAAAACAATTCAGACAGCTGATTTATAATGTCAACACAAGTGTATGGACATACAGTATATGTAGGGATACAAAATAAAATAAAAGGAGAAGTATATATGTGCATGTAAAAATGACTAGGTGAAAGATTAGACATAGGGTGACAGAAATGTAGCGCAGTTTATTTATAAGATTGAGCATCCAACTTCATTGACCCAAATAAAATCAAGGAATAAAAATAGTGCATGCAAAATATGGGAGGAACTTTAAAATGTATTGCAAGCAGCAGTTCTGAGGGGTGAGATGAGCTGATTCTTTCACTGACTTAAAAGAAAAAAAAATATTTGTATACCAAACATATTGCTCATTATAACAACATAAAACCTCCCATATTAGGAAATGTTACTGATTATTATTGTGACATTAATGCTCATGCTGTACAATGAAACACAAATAACACCCATTGATTGATATAAAAATCTAATAGCCATAATCACTCACACACACCCCCCCACACACACACATTGATTTTCCCGAAAGTCTTGGGGATCATCAAGATGTTTTCTGGCAAAACTGAGACAAGCCTTTATGTTCATTTTGCTCAGCAGTGGTTTTAGTCTTGAAACTTTGCCACGCAAACCATTTTAGTCCAGTGTCTTCCTTAAGGTGGAGTCACGAACACTTATCTTGACTGAGACAAGTGAGGCCTGCAGGTTTTGGATGTTGTTGTGAGGTCTTTTGTGACCGTCACTGACTCTGTCCCAGCTAATCCCCTCACTGACCAGCAGAAGTCCTGTTTGTCAGAATTCTAAATTTTATGAACTCCATTTCCCACAAGTCCACTTGGAACTGATTGCCGATCTCTACGGACCACAAGTCTGCTGCATGAGCCCTGGGAAGGACCATGGCCACATTAGTAGTCCAGGAATGCCACCTCTGCCTAAACCTGGAGAAAAGATATGCGCGAAGTTGGCAAAGTTCGCTTTCTTAACTCGTTGGCCTATCCCAGGCTGGCCTGTTTGGCGACACCGTCGGTGGATTCGCCAAGGAATTCACGGCGGTACAGGCGGATGCGATGGGCTGAGTTATCTATCAGCGGGGACATACGACCACTCCCCACCGCTGAACCAAGCAGTAGCACTGAGCACCTCGTAGGCAACCAGCGCTCTCTGCCCCAGGGCACCGTCTAAGTCCGGTAAACGGACCGCGAAGCGCCTCTGAGACGGGCCATCTAAAGAAGAGGGAACTTGCTCTTTCCCCGGTAGGGGGCCGGGCTCTTCATCCAACGGCACTTAAAAAACTCCATCAAACCCTCAAAGAAAGAGCATTTTCAGTCTGGGACGCTATGCTTTCTAGCTCGCAGGATCAGTGCACTTTGCCAGTGTTTCACGAGGTGTGGGAGGACGGTCTCCCTTCTCTCACACTTCCAGCCCCTCCTCCGGAGCCTGGGTGGAGGTGAGAGTGAGTCTCTCGCCTCCTGCTCTTCCGCGGGACCCCAGCACTCCCCGGATCAGCCCTCCCACTCTGCGCTGCCCCACTGCTGGTATGTCAGTGATCGTAGCGATGAAGCCATTAGCATACCCAGAAAAGAGAGATGGGCTACGGCCAATCCTAGATCTGCGAGTTTTGAACCGCTGCCTTCACAAGCTGCCATTCAGAATGCTTACGCTGAAATGCATCCTCCAGTGTGCTCGTCCTCGGGATTGGTCTGCAGCAATAGATCTGAAGGACGCATACTTCAAGTCTCCATACTTCCATGCCACCGTCAGTTTCTGCGGTCTGCATTTGAAGGTCGAGCCTGGCAGTACAAGTCCTCCCCTTTGGGCTCTCTCTGTCTCCGTGAGTTTTCACCAAGCTTGGGGAGGGTGCCCTAGCAACCGTGCAGCCGATGCGCTCTCATGGCAGTTTCGCCTGGGAAAATGGAGACTCCACCCCCGATTGTCCAGCTGTTATGGGCTGCGCCTTTCTCTGACACGGAGATATGTGCGCTCTCTTGCTTGAGTTCCCCACTTGGCGAACCCTACAGAGTGCCATTGACTACACAGCTGGCCCTGGGGCGTGTGTAATACGCATTTCTCCAGTGAGCCTACTCGCACAGATACTGTGTAAAGTCAAGGAGGACAAGGAACAGATCTATGTATTGCACCTCTCTGGCTCAATCTGACCTGTATTTCAGCTCTCTCCTCATGATGGCCCCTCCCTGGCACATCCCCTGGAAGAAGCTTCTTGTCTGGGACAGCCACCGTTTGGCAACCATGCCCAGATCTGTACCTCACGTATGGTCCATAGATTAAGCACGGAGGACCTAGGTGACCTACCGATTAGGTGGTTAACAATGTCACTCAGGCTAGAGCACCCTCTACAAGGCAATCCTACGCCCTGAAATGGAGTCTATTCGCTGTAAGGTTTACTTAGCACCCCGAACATGCTAGATCAGTGATATTATCCTCCTTTGGTTGGCTGGAGCTAAGGCTGTCCCCCCGCACTGAGCGGTTGGCGTTACGATCATCCCCACTGAGGACGCAGCGTTGGCGGCATGCTGGGAAAGCATCACCTCATCATCCAGTTCCCAGAGGCATGAGAAGAGAATATTAATTATATCCTGTTCCCCTCTCATACCCACTTAAAGATCTCTCTTAGGAGGGGTCTGCTTGATCACTCGACTCAGTATCTTTAAGATTCCTGTACATGTAAACAGCTATGCTGGTTGCGTTGGCATCGGTCAAATGGGTGGATATCTGGAGGCATTTTCGGTCAGCGAAATGTGCCAGCGTTTTGGGCCGGCCAACTCTCACATTTTTCCTTAGACCCCGGCCCACCTAGGTGCCCTTGGTTTCTACAGTGGTCTTTTTAGACTATGTAGTGAACCTGCAAGCACTGCCCACGGAGGAGGCAGACCTAGCACCTTTATTGCTGTGTCCTGTTCGCGCTTTGTGTATTAAACGGACCGTACTCAGCTTTTAGATCCTCTAAGCAGCTCTTTATCTGTTACGGTGATCGGCTGAGAGGAAGTGTCGTATCCAAACCAAGGTTGGAACATACCCACTGAACAGTGGATGCCATCTCCCTCGCCTATCTGTGCCAGGGTGAGCTGTGTCTCCCAGGAGTGAGAGTGCACTCCACTCGCAGCGCACATCCTTTGGGCGTTAGCACGCGGCACCTCACTAACAGACATTGTAGAGCTGCGGGCTGGGCAACACCTAATACATTGCGAGATTTTTTAATCTTGAGGGGAGCCGATTTCCTCACGTGTGCTGGGAAACCCTGGTGAATGAGAAAATTCGGTTAGGTGTTGTAAAATGCTTGCTGCGCCTTTCTCTCTAACACAGAGGTACGTGAGCTTTCTTGCTTTGTCAGTTGAGTTCCCCGCTTGGCGAACTCTGCAGAGATTCCTCGGAGGCCCTCAGCATCTGACTCAGCGGAGGAGTCAGGTGTTGGCCCGTTACATTGTTGGCATGCCCGCTAGTCAGCCCGCGTTCTGGGTATAGGTGCCCGCTATGTGCGATCCCCGCTGGCGATCCCATATGCTCACTCAGCCACGATATGCCCCCTCCCAGGTGGACCTGTGTCTTCCCTCCCCCCTAACCATCTCTTTTTCATATGTGTACTCCCCCTTCTCAGGGCTAGTCCATATGCCTTCTTGCCACCAGGTCTCCCCACTTGGGCAGCAGGTGGCCTCTGCAGCTTCCTCCCTATCGGCACTGCACGCTTTCCCAACGTACTGTCATATTAAAATTCCTAGAAATTAACTAGATGCATTACGACTCCCGAAATATATATCTAAATCTGTAAAACTACTGTTGAAGTGTGATAAGGGCTAAGGAACACGTTGGATGATCGGGCCTCTGGTGATGTAGGTGCGCTCACGTTGGCATAACCTCTCATCCGGGGCAAGGTAAGGTTCAATCATTGTGTCGTTTTTCATACATTTCCCCATAGTGGAAGTTTCCACATAACATTTCCGTTCCCCCCCTCCGGGAACGAGGGTTACTTTAGTAACCGGAGCGATCTCACTGTGGTTCGCTGCAGTCCCAAAGCATTAGATATGGCATTATAACCTTTTCCAGACTGGAAGATTAATTATTTGTAGGAACTCACTGCCAAGGATGTTGCAGAACTCAAAACCAGTTTGAATCAGGCTTGGAAATCGGGCGCCACATTGTCTCAGCCATTTAGATCTGGCTCGAGGGCCATCACGATAACAGAGATTCAATTGACTTGACTATCTGAACCAATACTTTGGCCGCAGATGTTTGGGTACCCTTCACCCAACTTGGTAAATCAATGATTTAATCACCCAACAATGGGGCTTTACAGGATTTTCAGTGGGAATTTCCTCACGAGACTCCCGGGTCATGCGCTCGTTCTGTGGACATCCTGCCTGCAGCCAGATGTACAATTTCGTAGAGACAAAGAGATCTCTGGAAATTAATGCATACGAAGGAAAGACAATCTCTTAAAATGTTAGAATTAAGGCAGATGTGTCTTTGAATAATATGCCATAGTTTTTCTCATACGCTGTGTTTATTCCATTCAACCAGGGTAATCAATAATTAAAAACAGGGTTTTAACCCTTATAGCAGATTAAAATGATCTGTATGTGTCTAAAATGTATGATGTCTGGTACTGAACGAAAGCTAGTGACATTTGCAATACATTGGTGTAAATAAAAAACTAGAAGTACAAACAGTATTCGTCTTGTAACATTTGATGTAAGATAGTTACAAACTTATAAGAGATTTCACCACGTGAAATCAACATGCAGTCTGTTATTGATTGGCCCTTAGTACGATGGTACGAGGCGTGGCCCCGCCCTCCATGACAACCGCTCATTGGAAAACAGTGTCATGGGGATGAACCAAACCATTAAAAACACCCTGCAACAAGAAAATGTTGCTTTTTACATTAGCTGGCTCGCTGTTGCTCTCTGCCCCCTCTCACCTCCCCAGACACCGCACCGCCACGCGATTGGGTCACCACGAACTTTCCATGCAAACCTCTTAAGTTTTGGGACCGCCGAAACCGCACGACTCTTAGCAGTACGTCACCTCGGTAACCTCGGATGACAGCCACTCACGAGCGAGGGAATCCCAAAGACGTCATCGAAGTGACTCACCACCCAATCAGGAGCGCCGTGCTTCCCTAAGGCAAGCCGGTGAGGGAAACTCGGCTTCAGCAAATGCGCAGGTAACAAACAACTGTTGTCTTTTGCTGATCTGGTACAGATTGATCTTAAGCAGTTAAAGATAAGCCAAACCTCTGCTTTTGACTCTAACTTTTCAGTTAGATTCATGTATCGTAGTGTAGCTCAATAAATCTTTGTTCTCATTTTGTAAGAACTGTGTTCTTGTTTATGTGCTTCTAAGTCATTGCCTCAAGCTGTAGATTTTGTTACCTTGCTAAAAGTTAACCCAATACTATGTTATGTTATTTTCGTTGACCACGGAAATAATATAAACGAGATTGATAAGATACAATGTTTTTTTTTTGCTGGACAAATAGTAGATAAAGTGTGAATCTTTTAATCTGATTCAATCTGACTCAATTGAGTCGAATCAATGATTCAAATGTTCAAGATCTGATTCATTGAAGTGAGCTAATAAATCCCTGATCGATCTTTTAACGTAGGTTGATGCCCTACATATTTTATTTCTCAATTGTTTTGAATTACTTTAAATATTGGCATGATGTCTAGCTTTTGATGACCCTTTTGTCTACTTCACTTTGTTAGGCAGGTAATATTTAAGGACACCCCGGACCCCAGGTAATATTTAAGGATTTTTTTGATTGCAAACATATGTGGCAGTACTTAAGTGTGGCTAGAAAAACTTAATTCAGGTGTGATAAACCTGAAAAAGAGTTATGTTTTAACAGGAATAGGGGTAGTGGTGGGCAAAGTGAGGCTTCATGAAATACTGAAACAGTCAAAGCAAATTTCGAAATTCATCTCTACAGTGACACCTAGTGGTCATTTTTATATATTACTCTGGAAGCTTTGGCAATGAAACAGTTAATCAAATTGAGGTATTAAATCCCATGTTGTAAAATTGAGGCTTCAAGTGGTTTTAAGCGGTTAGAGTTTCATGCTGTGTTCACACCAGACGAGGAACACGCGGATTAATCGCGCTATTCGCGCGTAAATAGATGCGTGAACATTTGAGTTTACTCTCTTCATTCGCACATCTAATTCCGCTTCATTCGCACGTCAAATTCACTTCAGAACAGATGCGGATTCGCGTGATGGGCAGGGCTTCTGTCTGCCTGGTGACTGTAGCTTTATTTCTAAATGGCTAACATGGATTTTATTGAGAAAATAACTGTGTTTATGTGCTTTTATGAAGGCTGAAAAACAGCGTTGATACGTTTGGAGCAGTGTCTAAGTCCAGTAGATACTTTCAGAGATGCACCCAGCTCTGTGAGCTCATAAACTCCTTCAGAAACTTGACCTGGATGACGGAGGCTTTCAGTGGTGCTTCTGACTGAGCCGAGCCCAGTTTGATGAACTGTTGTCGGTGTCGGCTGGAGGATTTCCTCCGGAACATCAACAACAGGTGCTACGTCACAATCACGACCCCACAAGAGCAAGCTCCTGATTGGTTAATGCGGCTCGAATGTCCGAAGAAGTTCAGATTTTTGAACTCGAGCGTTTCGCGTGATTTGTGTGTTAAGCACATCAAACGTGCAAAACGCTCAATTCGCGCCGTGCCATCCGTGCGTATCGTGCCGCAGGATGTTTTTTCGCGCCTTTACATTGACTTAACATGTAAATCACTCATGCTTGACGCTTCTTCCGCGTCTGGTGTGAATGCAGCATCAGACTCATGCCAAGATAATGGGTTTGAATCGAGGGTGATGCAGCTATAGATGTTAGTTTTTAAATGCTCTGTTATTGAAACGTGTTCTGTTTTAACATTGGTCTGACATCCGAATGAAAACTTTGTGGATAAATATGTCTTGTTTGGTCATAAAAAGTAACATTAATAAAATACATCATAATTTCAGAGTATTTGTAAAAGTCAGGATTCAAACTTGGGCCATTTTCAGCACAGTTACTCTGTGCATGCAAACAGTCCACTAGGCTATATGAAAGAGAGATTGATTCCGACCTGTCAGTCAAACGCAGATTCACCAGGTCTTGAAAAGCTTCTGAAATGGCCAATCTTTTAAATAGCTTTAGTCACGTGACCTGAGTGTTTCGAATCACCTTAGTCACATGACCTGGGTATTTTGAATCACCTTAGTCACGTGACCTGGGTGTTTTGAATGTCCTTAGTTACCTTAATGAAAACTTTAATTTAACTTTTACTGATCCCAAACACAGCCAGGAAACTCTCAACTGGCTTCAGAAAAAAAGCTGCTCGAATGACCCAGCCATTCACCCAAATTGAATCCAATAGAAAATAAGAGCTATCCCAGATAGTATGCGAATGTGGGCCACTTTAGGCAGTTATGCGGCACTGTTGGTATTCCTTTGGCCCAGACAATGTACAATGGCAAAGAGGGGCCAAAGATTCAAATTCATTTATGGGCCATTTAGGGCAAAGATTTGGCACTTATGGCAAAACGTAATCTAAAGGTGAGTCTAATGTGATCCATGTGGAAAATGATCAATTTGGCCCAAATGATGAAGGACAAATGTGGCCACAGTTGGCAAAAATGTGACATAGTCATTTAAGGGTAATCTGGGTTTAAACCTAAAGTGGCTCACACGTGTAAGTGCAAATGTGGCCCAGTTATCTTAAGACATATGTGGGCCACTTTTGGCAAATATTTGGCACTGTAAGCTCTGGCTATTGCGGCTGTGAGCCTAATGTGGCCCAGAGAAAATATGGCAAATGTGGCCCAGTTATTTTAAAACATATGTGGGCCACTTTTGACAAATATTCGGCACAGTAAACTCTGGCTAATGCAGCCGTTAGCCTATAGTGGCCCAGACAAGATATGGAAAATGTGGCCCAGTTATCTTAAAACATATGTGGGCCACTTTGGGCGATTATTCGGCACAGTAAGCTATGGCTAATGTGGATTTGAGTCTATAGTGGTCCCGAGAAGATATGGCAAATGTGGCCCAGTTATCCTAAAACAAATGTGAGCCACTTTTGGCAAATATTTGGCACAGTTATCTCTGGCTAATGTGGCTGTGAGCCTAAAGCGGTCCAGAGAAGACATGGCAAATGTGACCCAATTATCTTAAAACATATGTGGACCACACAGACTAAAGTCACCATCATGGAGAAAAGTGTTTGCTTTAGTTGGGCTCATAGCCCTGAACCTCTTAATATAAATTTTCTTTTGGGCTGCTGTAACTTTTAAGAACTTTGCTTGAAAAGTTTATTCATTACAGCAAACAAGCCAAGTAAAAAAAAAAACAATCAAATTAAGTGAGGCACAACCAGTGATGAAATAATAATTCACTGATGTTATCCATTATTAGAAGTAACGTAATAACATGCTTGCATATGCCACAGAATTATGTTTATTAGGTTTATAAGCTAAAAAAATTCTATGGTTCTGCTCACAGAGACATCAATAATCATCGTATGAACCTCAACAACGGTGACAATTAACAAAATGAACAAAACTCACAAACAGGATACTAAAAGTGACTAAATCAACAACGTCAACATAAACAGCAGAATCAAAATCAAATAATGAAAACTGTAGCATCAATAAGCTATAGAATGTATTCATACTGCAATGCAAGCTGGTATTTTTGTACTTTGCCACACTCAGCAAGTGTAAGGTGTAGGCCAGATCTGGGCCAGAATAAAAGCAAACTGTGGTCCAGAATAGAGTCAGTGCTGGTTCATTTGGTTGAATTATGGCTGATATGTGATATTGCTACATGTATGTTGAATTCTGGCTGATATGTGATATTGCTATGGCTTAATTGTGGCCCAGATCTGATAAACAGGAGCGGACCGCCCAAGTGCCATGCGGTATCTGGGCCAGATGTAAGTGTCTGGTGTGGGCCGGATTTGAGCTACATGAATTTTGCTAGCTGGGTATAGCTCAGAGTTCATAGAAAAGACCCACAGACCTGTCAATATTTGGTTCATATGTATATACTGTATGTTTTGTTTGTGTTTTAACCAAAATCTGTCAGTTTCATGTCAGCAGCACTCTTTAAAATTTATTACCAGGAAAGATTGTGACATATTCAATACTTATTTTACGATATGGAGTGATTGATACAAAATAAAAAAAATTAAAAAACGCAGATTTATAAAGGTATGAAATGGATTTTGGGCAACACTCTTTTTCCTATCCCTTGTTTCTCCCAGTTTTGTCTATGTGCAGAGCAGAGTTTTGATTATCCACAAGGACAGTCTTTCAAAACACAACTGATTGACTACTTGGAACGTGATTGTAAAGCTGAAAAGCATTTGCAATTTATGTAAACATGATTTTTTATTTTTTTTTTGTATCAGAGCGACTCTTTTGGCAGAGCCACATATTGCTTCTCTCCCTCCCTCAGTTTTGTCTTTATAGCCAATGTACATGAAATGATGTACAAAACCCGTAATAAGTTTATGCATATACTTTTTATATTTTTAGAGGTTATGTAGAGCAAAATGATATGTACAAGATTTAACAATAATTAAAAAAAAAGATCTGTAAATATGACTGAATGTACATCAGTGAAAAGTGTTTTTGAGTAGATAAACAAATCCAACTTGGTCTAGATAAGGTTTAACAGTTTCACAACACTCTGTATAGATGTTCAATATATTCCAGTGTTTGTGATTCCCTCTGGAGCCTGTGCATCTGAATATGTGACGTGGGGCATGTTAAGTCATGTTCATTTCTTCTTTAATGCAGATTGTGTGAAAGTTGTTTTATAAGGATAAACAGTGTGTAGGGTGATAATCATGGTGTGGTATGGCCTTGATATTCTGTGTTTAGGGAAGTCCAAGGAGTGAGGATCAGGTACTTGCTCAACTACTTGTATCTGTGTGGAGATGTTAGATGTATGAGAGTTTGAAGCTCATAATTTTCTTTTTATTTTCTCCTAAATTACTTTGATTGGATTTAGTTTAGATTTTTTGTTATAATTATAACACCAGCGGGAGTCCTTATTTTGTTGAAGGATGTTGGTCTGCCTAATGCTGGTCTCTGAACATTTCCACAAAATGACAAAATGACTATTCTTTGACTGCACTTCAAAGGACTCCTCCGTCAAGATCCTGAAGTTTGCAGATGACACCAAATTTATCAGCCTTATTCAGGATGGTGACGAGTCTGCTTACAGACAGGAGGTTAAGGAGCTGGCTGTCTGGTGCAGTCACAACAACCTGAAGCTCAACACACTCAAAACAGTAGAGATGATAGTGGACTTCAGGAGAAACTCCCCTGCTCTCCCCCCACTGAGCATCATGGACAGCATTGTGGCAGCAGTGGAGTCATTCAGGTTCCTGGGCACCACCATCTCTCAGGACCTCAAGTGGGACACTCACATTGACTTCATTGTCAAAAAAGCTCAACAAAGGCTGTACTTTCCTTCATCAACTGAGGAAGTTCAACCTCCCAAAGGAGCTGCTGAAACAGTTCTACCCCAGATATCATAGGAATGTGGGCCACTTTAGGCAGTTATGCGGCACTGCTGGTATTCCTTCGGCCCAGACAAAATTATAGTGATGAAGTGATGAAATAATATAATTCACTGATGTTAACCAATGTTTAATCCATTATTAAATGTATCGTAATAACATGCTTGCACATGCCACAAAATGATGAAGGTTTATAAGCTAAAAAAATTCTATGGTTCAACTTCTGCTCACAGACAAATCAATAATCAGCGTATGAACCTCAACAACGGTGACAATTAACAAAATGAACAAAACTCACAAACATCACAAAAAGGATACTAAAAGTGACAAAATCAACAACGTCAACATAAACAGCAGAATCAAAAGCAAATAATGAAAACTGTAGCATCAATCAGGCTATATAATGTATTAATACTGCAATGCATGCTGGGATTTTTGTACTTTGCCACACCCAGCAAGTGTAAGGTGTAGGCCAGATTTGGGCCAGAATAAAAGCAAACTGTGGCCCAGAATAGAGTCAGTTCTGGTTCATTTGGTTGAATTCTGGCTAATATGTGGTATTGCTTTGGCTTATTTGTGGCCCAGATCTGGCAAACAGGAGCGGACCACCCTAGAGCCGTCATTCCATGCAGTATGTGGTCCAGATGTAAGTGTCTGGTGTGGGGCGTATCTGGGCCAGAATAAAAGCAAACTGTGGCCCAGAATAGGGTCAGTTCTTTTTTATTTGGTTGAATTCCGGCTGATATGTGATATTGCTATGGCTTAATTGTGGCCCAGATCTGGCAAACAGGAGCAGACCACCCAAGTGCTATCATTCCATGCGGTAGGTGGGCCGGATGTAAGTGCGTGTGTGGGCCAGATTTGAGACACATGAATTTTGCTAGCTGGGACACCTCCATCAGTCATCTGCACATCAATAACTGTCTGGTATAGCTCAGCTACCAAATCTGAACTTCGAAGACTAGGTAGAATAGTTTGTTCTGCTGAGCGAATCATTGGTACAACCCTCCCTACTCTCCAGGAACTGTACTTATCCAGAGCGAGCAGAAGGGCAGCCAAAATCACTCTGGACCTCTCACACCCAGCACACTGCCTCTTTGAACTGTTACCTTCTGATCGACGCTACGCTGGACCCACATTATCCAAATCACCATGCACCAATCAGATGATCCCTAAGCTACTGAAATACCCCGGGTTTCATATAACCGATATTTTCGCTTTGAAGAATCCCCCCTTCCACCCCTACTCCTCCTCTTTTCTAGATGGGTGACACGGTGGCCCAGTGCTTAGCGCTGTTGCCTCACAGCAAGAATGTCAATGGTTCTAGGCTTTACCAAACCAGCGGGCATTTTCTGTGCAGAGTTTGCACGTTCTCCCCGTGCTCACGTAGGTTTTCCCCGGGTCCTCCGGTTTCCTCCCACCGATTAAAAACATGCAACCTAAGTTATTGATTAATCAACATTATAGACTTGCTCCCTATCTAGTACCTATCTCGTTAAAGAGAACTACTATCTGCTATTCAATCACTACGATGGGGGAGTTCTCGAGATCTACCTGAGCTCGATCTCCCCTCTCGCCTTGCAACGGGAGGGAGCCCTGGGCTCGAGGATCTCATGAGCTCAGGGCTCTCTCCCGGGACAGCATGTCAAACAAGCTTTATAATTAATCATCAGCTAAGTGTGAACTCTTGAAATAACTTAAATAAATATGTTAGCCGAATAATCACTGCAATGTCACTCTTGATGGCTAGCAATGCTAGTGGCATTCCACACTATTGCATGTCTGGCACTGGCTGTTCTTCTACACATTGGCCAGCTGCATTAAAGTGGCATGCAGCTGCTCAATTTCTAGTCAGTCCCTTCCAAGCAGAACAGGTACAGGCCGATAACAAACAACACCCACTTCCAGTGACCAGGCTCTGAGCTGTGCTGAGATATTTACTCCACAAGTGGCACACTGTCTATTCCATCTGGTCAGAGTCTCACCATATTGGGCTGGACTAAAGTGGTCGAATTGCCAAAATCCAGAGTTGCCATTAAAACCTTTTCATGGATATGCATGGTCCTTGTGAGAGCACAATGTATGATGCAGCCAGTTAGCCAGGCATGGACTCCAGGTGATAGCAGCTCAAGCTAATCAGCTGGTCTGGGGGCCACTGCCAGCCACTGGCCACAAGGTGCTCTCCTTTTATTAACATTCTAGGTCAGGGATGGACAAACTTGGGGATAAAAGGCTAGTGTCCTGCAGAGTTTTGCTCCAACACTAATCAACACCTGAAAACTCTAATCGGAAATGTCTTTAATATCACTAGAAAGCTATAGCAGATGTGTTTGATTAGGGTTGGAGTTAAACTCCGCAGGACACCAACCCTCCACTACTAAGCTTGCCCATCCCCATCCAAGATTAACCCTTCAGAATTGCATTTTCATTAACTCTTTGGCATCTTGTGCAAACAATGCTCCATTGAATCTACCAGTTCCACCAGAGTGATAGGATTCAGCATGGATGATTAATCACTACTCACTACACTACAATCATTTCTCAGCAACATGGACAGCAGTTGGGTCTCCAAAAGGGCAACCAGTTTTGAGTGAGGCACATTAACCAGGTTGCTCTCACTTGATAGTATCATAACCATCATTTTGTGGAAGCTGGAGGTGCCATCACAAGGAGTTCAAGAAAAGGTGCCCGGGCAGTGGCTTTTTACAGACTCTCAACCATCTGTTTATTTATCAATAGCCTTGCCAAAAAGTGCACTGCAAACTGCTGCTGGTGAGTGGTGATACAGTATCTTTCATGGCCACTGTCCTCTGTCCAGAGAGAGTAGTTTGTCTTCTGCAACAGAATGCACCAAATATCAGCAGCTGTTTGCCTGCATTCTCCAACATTTGTGGTGTGGTCAGTGATTACATGAGACAAGATGAGGTAAACTGCAAAAATTCCCTGCAGGGTAATTTATTGAAATGTGCAACAGTGCAAATACATTTAATGTGCAGATAAGAGGTACTGTTTGAGTCCATGACTCATGAGAGTGCTGGTGATAGTATATGTCAGGACTATTCAATTAGTTTGTCATGGGGTCCAGTTCATGAAATGCATCCCAAACGAGGGGCCGGAGAGATATGACTTGCAATATAAGTGATGACACAACAGCATATTAGAGCCCATATGTTGTATTTTTGCTCCTTAAGACACCCACGTTGTATTTTTCTACATTAAAATGTTAATATTTTATATTTTGAAGCTACATAATGTCAGTGCATTGTACAATAGGCTTTTTTTTACTAACATATAACTGTTGTATTTCAAAGCACAACAAAAGCAGTGCATTGCTTAAGTAGGCTTCTTCTACATTCAAACACATTCATATGTTATGTTTTAAACTGCGTAACAATTATGGATGCAACAACTTTAGATTTTGGTTGTACGATTAAATAGTCTGAAGAATAATCATGGTTTCACTGTTATCACAGCTAATGTAAATTTAAGCTTTATATTAGGTAAGTATTTAAATGAACGGTTGTTCTCATCTGAGTTCATACATACATAATCATTTTAATAATTTGTAATAATTCGTCTAACATATCTTTTGTATACATTGCACTGAAAGCCGCGCACAACTCTCACAGCTACGGCGTGAGATGTTTTCTACTTGGTGCATCCGGAAGGTGCAAGCGCATCGCTCCGCTTGCGCACACATATTGGCATATATTCTTACATTAGAAATAATGAATTTGTGACTAATTTAACATATTGCAATAATAAAAGATGCAATATGTGAATGGCCCATTGCTGTCCAGTGTGTGTAGCCTTAACGATTAAGTATCCAAAAGTCTATGGGGAGAATAGTGCAGTGTGATCCCAGCTTAATGCTGAACTAGCACTGGGCAGCTTGACACAATTGACAATTAATAAAAGTCATAAAATAAATTTTTATAATTGTGGAACATATTCAATATAACACAGATGGATCACAATAGTAGTAGAATGCTGGTGTTGTTCTTGATTAGGTGAAAAACAATAATACAATAAATCATATTTAAATTACAAAATGAATTAATTTTATTTCAATATATGGTAAAAAAATGTTTCACAAATTTTAATTTCCCTCTTATACATTTTATAAAGCACTATAAAATTTCTATTGTTATAGAAATAACAATGACTTGACTTGAAAATATGAACTTTGAAAGACGATCCTATGAAGGGCAGCCTAACCAACCACAGCCAAGCAAGCCAAATGGCAGAAGCGGCAAGGAGCCCAAACTCCACAAACTAAAGGAAATTGGGAAAGACGGAAAAACAGGTTTGGTTGAAGAAATATTTTTTTTTTCCCAGGCCATGAACATGAGCCTCGGTCAGTAAAGTTGCAGGTGCAAGTAGGGAAAGTGAGTGTTTCCAGCATCACTGAGGTCTTTGCTGATAAATTGTAGGTTTTACTCTTCAGTGTCCTCTCTGACCATGGGGACTGCATTGAGGTCATCCTGAGCGCACAACAACCATCTGTTCTGGATATGGACTGACTCCAAGTAACTATGTTGACCTTGGGATAAAAGAGGTGGCATTCATTGTACTGTAGCATTTTGGGATGTGTTCCAAGTTCTGTTTGCCCTGATTAATGCAGCCTATTAATCTGATACAAAGAGATGTCTTTAACAGCCAATCAAACAAATTGTTCAATCTCATAAGATAGCTGTCACAATTAACTTCTGTATTGAAGATTGGGAGATACTCTTTGAAAATACATAAATGTAAATATAATTACAAGGTAAACATTAAAGGGATACAGTTCACCATCAACTACCCAGATAGCAAAATGACATCATTTCAACCGAAAATCAACGTTTTTTTTTATATCGATTCAACGTCGTTTTGCTCATCGGGGTAATGTTGAAACGACATCAGGCACTCTATTCAAATCTAACCTGAAATCAACACAATTGGTTACTTACCCAACGTTGAATCGATATTGATATTCAGTCGATCGAAACGACGTTATAGAATCCACACATTTTCAACATGTAATCAACCTAATTGGTTTGTCCACCTGACGTTGAAATTATGTTGATTTATAGTCGATTGGAACAACGTAGAATCCACAAATTTTCAACATGTAATCGACCTAATTAGTTTGTCTATCTAATGTTGAAACGATGTTGATTTTAAGTCGATTGGAACAACGTAGAATTCACACATATTCAACATATAATCGACCTAATTAGTTTGTCTATCTAATGTTGACATGATGTTGATTTTAAGTCGATTGGAACAACGTAGAATCCACACATATTCAACATAAAATCTATCTAAATGGTTTAACGTTGAAATGAATACTTAAACAACATTTTCAACATTAAACCAATCCATATGACCTAATCACCATTTTTTTTACAAGAATACATAATATAATTTATTCTGTACATATGACAAAACACACCACAATCTGTCATCATTTTTTTATTGATAAAAATACACAGCTGTGAATATCCGTTAAGAGCATGAATTCATTCAAACCTTCTACACTTAAACAAACAGAGAACATTTAAATTACTGACTAAAACAGTCAAAACCATTTACTCAAAAAGTAAAACTGTAGAATATCAAATACATTTGTCTATTTGTGTTTTCTTTCAACATGTATTTTTCATTAGAGTAAAAAATGCATTTTATTTCAGATGTGCATAATAACAAAATTAACTATTAGGGTCAAAACACAGGTTTAAATCACAATGTTTAAGCAGTTTAAAGAACAAAACGACAATTCAGATGCACCATAGAAAGTATATTCTTGCTGGATTAGCAGGGTCAATAAATAAATAAATAAATAAATAAATAAAAACAAATTATTTTAGGTAGTGTGAAACTATCGGAAAGCCATTCGTCTACAGTGCCACCATTTACTAGAATTCCATCCTGGATTTTCCAGAAATACAAAGTATTAGTGACCCAGACACTTGTCTGAGAACAAGCTTTAAATATTACAACCACCGGTAAGAATTTCAAGCTTGTTTTTAAATTACAATAATTTTTATTCAAAATATCATTGTTTATTGACTAAATGCAATAAATAAAATACAGCGCTGCGACCAAAGAATGTAACGTATACTGAATAATCATATGCAATGCACATGATCCTATTATAACGATCACTGCGAACAATAAGCTAAGCGTTCGTTTTATATATAAACTGTAAATATAAAAACATTAAAATAATTTAAAGCAATGAAAATCTATATGTAAAAAAAAAACAAAACTACTTTAAACTGCGTCTCGTCAGAGCTGAGAATCACTGCGGTCACCGCACGCGCTCTTTAAAGCTTCTGTTAAAAACACACTGTATATGACTCACACAGGGCTGGCGCATCCTAGGACGGCAGAGCAGTCAAGGCGGCGTCCACGGCGCGTCTCCCCCCTTCGCTTGAGTCCGCAACAAACCCCGCATCATCTCAACACCACATTATTTAAGAGCATTCGCTATGACATTGATAGGATTTGTTGTCAGGTTTATTTCTCCTCTAATGTTTAGATATTTCCTCTGAAATTTGTAAAACCACTTTTGTAAAATAACCAGCATTTCAGCACTTTTGTGATTTTTTTCCTGCTCTCTGAAACGGTGAATATTTCACTTTAGTTTTATTTAGGCTATATTATTTATTTATTTAACAAACCAGTTGTGTTAAGGCCCTGAGGCATACAGCGGACTTGTTTTGAAGCACTTCACCTTAAACGTTATTCGTTATTCTTGTTTATTTTGTAGATAACTGACCAACAAAAATACATTGAAATTAGGTTTTTATCTTAATCTTTATTAGTAATTAATTATACTAAACGAAATTCGTTTTAAAAAAATATATTTTTCCCAAGAAAAATATATGAATTATATTTTTGTTTGCGTTCATCCACTGCACAACTGTGCAGGTGGATAAGGAAATAATGAATGCTCCATAAATGCTCCGCATTACAAACCTGTTATATTTGCTAATTTTAATGTCTATATTATGTATGATAACGTCATTATTTTAAAGATTATGGGCTCTATTAAAACAATTGTGGCGCAACGTGTGAAGGCGCAATGTTGCCGATTTGTTGCCATTTTCAGACCAGCCCAACCCTAATTTTTACATTTTACTATATGTTAAATGGTAAATATGTTATATATAAATAGCAAATTTATTTGCGCCACTTTGTGGACTCATGGGTGTTCCAGTCAATAAAGGAGATGTGTTAAGGCCCATCATTGGCGCGTTGCTATTTTGAGAAACTGAAATAGATTGTTGAGCATGTAAAAGCTGCTTCAAAGTCCAGCGCAGACTGCGGTAGTTATGCGCCTATGCGGGTCCAAAGGCTTACACATTGCTGAATACACACCGGATGTACAGTAATATAAAAATATCTTTACATATGAAAACAAAGGATTAAAATGTTACAAAAAAATAAAAATAAAACAAATAGGACTTTCTCCAGAAGAAAAAATATTATCGGACATACGGTGATTCCTTTTCCTTGCTTTGTTAAACATCATTTGGGAAATATTTTAAAAATAAAAGAAAATTCAATGGGGGGCTAATAATTCTGACTTGTATATGTAAACCCGCAAACGCTTTTAAAATACTTGTGTACATTACAAGCCCTGGTGATCATCCTCTCATTTTTGTTCTCTGTATGTTTTCAGCTGTGTTCTTTTTGCGTGAGACCACTTTTTTTCTCAATTCTGCTGCTTCTTGATTGTATCAAGTTGTATTAATCCTGTCTACTGCCACAAGTAGGCCTGCACAATATTGAGAATTATGCTATATGTGATATTGTTGTTAAACAATGCGATAACTATATTTCTTGCAATAACTTTTCCCTAGAGTATGCTATTTTTGTTAGATTACAAAAAAATC
Source organism: Danio kyathit (assembly GCA_903798195.1). Taxonomy (NCBI): domain Eukaryota; kingdom Metazoa; phylum Chordata; class Actinopteri; order Cypriniformes; family Danionidae; genus Danio; species Danio kyathit. The sequence goes on along the minus strand of LR812537.1, from coordinate 18,532,849 downwards.
ATATATGTGTTAATTATACTAAAATTTTCTTAAATCTAACTCAAGCTAAAAAAAAAAAAAAAAAGCTGTCAAGGAAGGTGCAAACATTTTGACTTTAAAACACAATGAATGACTAAAACCCTCAATAAAGCATTTCTGGTTTGGTTTTACCATATGTAAACACAAAATGCATCTTTCTCAAACAATGTTTTTTTATTCATATGGAACCACCCAGCATCTTAAAACTAGAGCGCCTTTTAAGCAAAATATTTTCTTGCCTGTCTTCATAAGTAAAATAAATGAATAAACAATTATAATGGAAAAAGTAACATCACGAGTCAAATATTTTAATATTATATCGGTGCATCCCTAAATGTTAATAATATTTACATGTTAATACCTAAATATATTATTTAAGTGGATGTTGATAAGATGTCAGTATATCCATACCATGATTTAAGGACTGTAAACTTTTTTAGAAAAATTGAAAGTAGTATTTATAAAGACATGCAAGGAAATACATAGCTTAAAAGATGCAAAATTTAAGATGCTGATAAAAACTTTAAAATTAACTATGTTGAAGTAAATAACAATTATGTTTGAGATAAATGCATTTTGTGTTTACATGTCTATGGTAAAAGATCACAAAATATAGAAAACTTCTAATTTACTGATATGTTTGTATTAAGTACATTTTTCATCTTTAAGTGAACTATACATATAATGATGATGCCTTTTTCACCAGGTCTCATATCTCATAATTGTGAAACTAGGACTATTTATCAGTTTGCAGCTCAATGTTCCAATTAACTTGTGGTCTTTAAAATGCATTTTTAACTAGAGCAGGGCTCGGTAATCAGAATGGCCCAGGGCCAGCATGAAAGATGCTCAGGACAGTTTGACACTTAAGTTTAAAATTTGCCTCTGAACATTTTTCAAAATGCATGCAAATGTGATCATATTATCGAGAAGCAGCATGACTGACAAAAATAAGTGTTCGGATGAGAAAAAGCAGGAGAATGAGAGGATGATCGCACACGCATAAGACACAGGTTATTACCACTCACGAGGGTTTTGTGCTGCACACACAGGTGATGTGATGCACACTGCCATGTGTTTAAAAAGAGTTTGTGGGCTACAAATTCCTCATGCGCAGATATGTTGTCCTCTTGTGAAAGCAAACTAGAAAAGGAAAAGTAAACATAATAGATTTGCACATGATGTTTATTAACGATGTGGAAAATTCAGATGGAGGGCAGGAAGTGATTTTTCTACTTAGTAATCGCTATCAGAAGATTAATCAGCCAAAATGAGAAATGCGAAACAGTTTTTGTAAGTTCCAAAATTTTTGAACGCGATAATTCATTTGAGAGCTTTAAAAGAGCTAATAAAGAGATATTACATATATTTATTCCATCAGAATAAAGTAAACAACCATAATGAGATGTGCAGCAGCTTTGGATGTTTGTGGCTGGTTCATCAACAAAACAAAAAAGAAAGGCTACCCTTGCGAGCAAAACTAGACTATTGTATTGTGGAGCACTAGTGTTTGCCCCTCCACTAGCAAAAAAACAAACAAACAAACCAATAATAACGATGATGATAATAAAATTAATAATTTAGGATAAATGGTTTTATGCTTTCATCTGTTTTTTTTTTATAAGGATCTCTGAAAGATAACATTATGCGCATGAAAATAAAAAATAAATAAATAAATAAATAAATAAATAAAAAAAATTATAAAAAAAAAAAAAAAAAAAAAATATATATATATATATATATATATATATATATATATATATATATATATATATATATATATAGTAATAAACACTATGTTTTTGAATCACATTATAGTGAAGTTTATAATGTATAGTACAACTTGTTAATGAATGCCACAGCATACTGTAGTATAGTAAACTGACTAACTGTGTAAACAATTTAAGCAATGAACTATAGTATGGCTCATTCAAATTCATTATAGTTTTTACTATAGATTTGTTTTTTCATTTGAGTAGCTTACAGTATTTACTGCCTCAATGGCAGGAAATATATATTTTATTTCAGTAGAAAACAGTCCTCTTCATGATATTTCTATTTATTTCTTCTTTGTAATATGGTATGAATTTTAAAAATACGGACTTTCCTTTATGTCTCCTATTCAGTTTTTTTACTTCCTGCTCTCCATCTTAATTTCAATTTTAAATTCCACATCAGGCCAGTAAAAAAATCCTTAGTGTTGAGCCCTGTTGAGTAATTCTCCTTCTCGTTAAAACTCAAATGTGCATCGTGTTGTGACAATTACTTAACATTTTTGTAACAATAAAAATGTATTTAATACAACCATAAAAACGCTAAAAGATTGTCAGTACACTGTACTATAGGCACAACTAGTCGTTTGGTGTGTTTGTGTGAGAGAGGAAAAAAACCATTTGCAACTCGTAAAAAAAAAAAACAAAAAAACTTTCTCAGACTTCAAATATACTGGTCACTAACAGAAACTTCAGTCATGGGTGCTGTTGTTTTGCTCCAGTAATACCTTCAGAGAACATAATAGTCAGTGATCCATACATAGGCAGAGAGATTAGTGTGGTGTAGGCAGAACTGGAATAGACGTCTGTCCAGGCACAGGTTACAGATCTTGATGTCTTCAACTGGAGATTTCAGAGAAACTGCCATTAAAAAAAATTGTAAGAAAAAAAAAAACATGTTACTCAGTAGGAAAATCTCACCAGGTACAGTATCTACTATTACAAAGTACAATTCCAAGGTAAATGTTCAGTTCAACCCACAGTATTGGTACCATAAAATTGCCACAATTTTTGACTCCTCACACAGAATATTAAGTTAACATGGTATTTTGTGAGAAATTAAATGATCTTGGATTTCATTTTCTTGTGAAATTCTAAAAAGCTCAATGATATAAAATATTTTTAAAATAAATGCGTTTACAAACATTTGTTTAGATACTTGTACAAGTAAACTGCAGTAACCTCAAGAGAGAAGCATGTAGACAAAATAAATTTGAATGAACAGGAAAATAAAAAAAAAATGCACACCAGAACATAGCACTACAATCAGAAAAAAACCAGACAAGCATGGTTTGTGAACAAAGGAAATCAGGAACAGAACCAACAAAACCACAAAGAACTAACGTAACAGATTGAGTGGGCAACTTATGAAATGGCAAAGCTTTTCCCATTCAATGCTGTGGACCGTCTCTGGCGAGGAGTTTATCACTAAATGTAGAAAAATAGAGCAACAAAACAATAAACTGACAGCGATTCACTTCGCTAGCGTAATACGTGTTAAAAAATCTTGTTTAACGTTAGCTCGATGATACGTAATGTTGAACCGTTTCTCATAACTTAGCCTATACGTTAGCTTAGCAAAATATTAACTTGCGTGTTTTTTATGCTCATTCCAAATCGATTTGACAGATCATCTTATATTTTTACACAGGTTAAAAAGCATTGAAGTCATAAAGTGAAGTTAATAGTGTTGAAATCGAAAATTAAATAACCAAAACAGCTTTTCATTTACGTTAACGTTACCTTTATAGATTAGTTGCTGTCAATAGGGCATGTACAGCGCGACATGTAGGCTTACTAAAAAACGTATAGGAAGTGGTAAAGTGTTAATTTACACATCTAAAAAGTTACATTTTAACATAAATTCTTGGGAAAACGACAAATAAAACATGTGAAACGTCGAATATAACGTACTTACCTTCAGATTACAGTTCTGTCCGCTGCCCTCTGTTTGTTAGTTGATACAAATGATGAGCAGCACGTGCGCCTGACGCTGACTCGCGCAGAAGAACCGACTCCGAGTGATCCAATCAAGTTTCAACATCGAACCAATGTTATGATTTCGACCAGATGCGTCGGGTAGCCTATATGTTGAAGAGTCAACTTCATTTCGACATCGAACCAATGTTATGATTTCGACCAGATGCGTCGGGTAGCCTATATGTTGAAGAGTCAACTTCATTTCGACATCGAACCAATGTTATGATTTCGACCAGATGCGTCGGGTAGCCTATATGTTGAAGAGTCAACTTCATTTCGACATTGAATCAATGTTTTATTCTCTATATAATCACCTTCTGACGTACCGACCAAATAAAGAACGTTGACTCAATGTCGAAATTTGATCGACGACTGATACTGACGCTTATAACCAATAATCGACATTGATTCAATGTCGGCTTGCTATCTGGGTATCCTTTAGAATAAATAAACACACAAACATTTTTAACCATTTCAGGGTGAGTAAACTTTCAGGTGGGCCATCTCTTTATTTTTGCTGCTATATATGGCTATAATCACTGCATGTTAGTTTACTTAATTCATAAAGAGCTAAAACGATTAGTTTGACTAAAAGCTTAGTCATTAAAACACTTTATAAATTAAAGCTTGTAAAACATACATATATTCTCATCTTGTTGCTGCCACCACATGGTTTGTGTCAGGAGATTTTCTGAAGTGAAAAATTGTCTGGAGTGTTTTTGCTGATTTTCTTATGGCTTTATTTTAGCTTAAAGCCCCGGTCACACTGGACTTTTCCCTCCATAGACTTCCATTCATACGCACGCGAATGCATCAGACCGGAAACGCAGGGTCATGCGTCAGATTTCGCAGGTTGCTGCAGTGCAAAGTTCAAACTTGGTGAACTCTGATCTGCGAAATCGCAACACTTGACTGCGTGAGACCAATCCAGGATCAAAACATGACCTCTCTGGACAGAAATTTAAAACATGGAGTAATCTCTCGCTTTTTTTTAATGTCTAATCATCTTGTTTAATCCCACCCCTTTTCGCAGCGCCGTGCGACAGAATTTCGCAAGCTCAAACTCTAGTGTGACTGTGGCATGCTTTAAGCCGCGGTCACACTGGACTTTACTCCCCATAGACTTCCATTCATACGCACGCGAATGCGTCAGACCGGAAACGCAGGGTCATGCGTTGAGTTTCGCAGGTTGCTGCAGTGCAAAGTTCAAGCTTGGTGAACTCTGACCTGCGAAATCGCATCACTTGACTGCTTGAGATCAATCCAGGATCAAAACATGACCTCTCTGAACAGAAATTTAAAACATGGAGCAATCGCTCGCTTTTTAAATGTCTAATCATCTTGTTTAATCCCGCCCCTTTTCGCAGCGCCGTACGACAGAATTTCGCAAGCTTAAACTCTAGTGTGACTGCGGCTTTAGGCCATCAGCATAACTTTGCCAGAGTATTGGTGTCAGTCACACAAAGACGACAAAGATGGTTCTCTTTTCATTAATTTATTTAAACACAGGGGATTGTTCAACAGGAGAAGCAGGTAAGTGATATTCTTGGATGGAGCAGACTAGTATGTTGTTCACGATGTAAACAAGGATCTTTATTCAACCATCAGTATATAAAGTCATGTCCCTTAATCACAGCATGTGCGTCCACAGGTTAGGAGAAACATCCATAGGAGAAGGGAAACATCTACAGAAGCAGGTGCGCCAGGGAGAACGTGAGGTAAACCATCAGACTTCAATTCCAACCTTTGTATGATTGGAAACGGGGAGTCTTTATAGTAAACAATGATTGATAGTGCAGGAGTGTGGAATTAGTACTCAGGTGATTGTACATGGGTGTGGTGAGAGGTGGCTGGTGAAGAAGAGTGTTGATTAGAGCTGAGGGAATGAGATGGTGAGGGAGAATGGTGATTGGAGCAGCAGGAACGAGCCGGGGATGTGACAATTGGTTACTGCTGTTTGTGTTTGTTGATTATTGTTTGAAGCTGCGGTCACACTAGAGTTTGAGCTTGCGAAATTCTGTTGTGCTGCGCTGCGAAAAGGGGCGAGATTAAACAAGATGATTAGACATTTAAAAAAAACAAGCGATTGCTCCATGTTCTAAATTTCTGTACAGAGAGGTTATGTTTTGATCTTCGATTGGTCTCACACAATCATGTGATGCAATTTCGCAGGTCAGAGTTCACCAAGCTTGAACTTTGCATCGCAGCAAACTGCAAAACTTGAAGCATGACCCTGCGTTTCCGGTCTGACACATTTGCGTGAGAATGAATTGAAGTCTATGGAAGAAAAGTCCAGAGTGACCGCAGCTTTACTCTCGAGTCTGTAACATATTGCAAGTGAGGACTTGAATTCATTACCGTACCTCCAGGTCACTTCCAACTCTATCGTCTGTGCTATCTCCACTAAAGTTAAGGTATGCTCTAATTGTCTAATCGCAGTGCTCAACCCTGCTGAAAAAAAACAGCTTGGCTGGTTTTAGCTTGTCAACCAGCCTGGTTTTAGAAGGGTTTTAGCCATTTCCAGGCTGGCTTCCAGCCATTTCCAGCCTGGTCTTAGCTGGTCAGGCTGGAAAATGACCAGCTAAAACCAGCTTGACCAGCCTGACCAGCTAAGACCAGGCTGGAAATGGCCAAAACCCCTCTTAAACAAGGCTGGTCGACCAGCTAAAACCAGCCAATCATCTTAGGCTGGTTTAAGCTGGATTTTTCAGCAGAGATGTTAACAATGTTCCTTAACCCATAATCCTGAATGCTGACAAGAACATTGGAGCTATCATCCTGCATGTGGAGATGAACAACACCAGATTGAGGCAGATGGGGATCCTGAAGAGTGATTTTAGAAGCATGGTCAAGACACGAAAGGTTACGTAACATAATTGCTCTAAGTTAATGGTTATTATCACAGTGTAAAGAATATAAACTGTTCTTTGTTACCATTTGACGTGTACGATCACAACAATGATATTAGAGAGTTTAGTGCATCATGTGATCAGCTACTAAATTCAAATCTACTTACCACAATGGCTCCTGCTGTGCCAAGTAAAGTGACCCATTGTGCTGGTTATAAATCACAATTCAGTATTGTTTTCAAACAAGAAATATTTATTTTAGGTTTCAGATATTTGAATACACAATACATCAAAATAACATTACTGTAATGGTTTGTAAAAACACACACTGATGTCTATGAAGATGGCTGTAATCATTTTACACACAATCTTTCATTGTGCATTATTCACGTAAGATACATACTATTTAGGTAACTAGAACATTTACTATATTCTTTTCCAAATTAAACAGCTACTTACTTTCATGTAATTCAGGAGAAGTTGATAAAAAAAACAAGTTGTCAATCCAGCAGCTCTGCTCTCTCCACTAACAAGGCTCCAATAACATCACCCATCATTGATCAAATATTACTAGCATTATTAAGTCATTTAAACAACAAAGTACATGTGCTTATACATATTTAAGAGTCGGAATATCAGATATTTCAAAATATAATTGGTATTATTGTTGGACAATATCTCTGTGGACAATATCTTTCATTTTGGAACTGCATAATGTGTTTACTTGTGTTATCTTTGGCTAATATATATATATATATATATATATATATATATATATATATATATATATATATATATATATATATATATATATATATATATATATATATATATATATTACCGACTGCCCCAAAAAGAAAAAAAAATGAGTTTGTCAGACTAGTCATGATGATGGAGTTACAACAATCTATAGCCTCATCTCATTGTCTACTACTTATCTGGGGCTGGGTTGCAGAGGTAGCAGTCTCAGCAGAGAACCTTAAACTTCTCTCTCCCCTGACACTTCCTCTAACTCCTCCAGAGGGATTCCACGTGTTCCTAGGCAAGCCGATAGATATAAACCCTCCCGTGTGTCCTGGATCTTCCCCAGGACCTCTTCCAGGTAGGACAAGGCCTAAACACCTTCCTACATAGGCATCGAGAAGGCATTCAAAATAGATGCCCAAGCCACCTCAACTGGCTTCTCTCGATGTGGAGAAGCAGTGACTTTACTTTGAGTTCCTCAGCCTGGGTGCACCCTGTAAATGAGTCTTATGTTAGCCACTTCTGGGATCTTGTTCTTTCAGTCATGATCCAAAGCTTATGACCATAGGTCAGAGTATGAATGTAGATCATTCATTCATGAATGTAGACCAATAAATGGAGAGCTTTCTATACCACAATGGACCAATACATAGACTGCATTACTGCTGCACCAATTCACCTGTCAATCTTGTGTTCCATCCTTCCCTCAAAACCGCATGATACTTGAGCCTCTCCACCTGAGGTAGACCTCATTCTACACCTGTGTGAGAGTACATGTTTCTCCACACACGTAGGAGAGAGTGGGCTGTTTTCTCATTCCACAAAGAGAAAGTAGAACTTAAGATGGACACATACAAACTGCAAAAAAAGTAGCATGTACCATTTTCACACTCACCACAGAGGAATTCACTTGTGGAAATATGTTTGATAATATAAAAATTCATATGGTTTGCAAAAATTTAAGAAACCAACTAAATTACTGTACAGCCAGCTTCTTTGTGTTCATTCTTGAATTGAAAAATGTTTTCACTTCACACTCCTTGATTATTCATACTGAATCTGGCCAACTAGCTCCAACATTAACTGGATGAGAGGTGAGGTATAAAACACACCAAACAAACTAACCTGACACTATCCATATATTTGGATAGTTTATTATAACATTCTTTACTTTCATTAATAAAAAACACACTTGATGTAACTATAACAGCAGCTGAAAAAGAAAAACAAACCCCTTTGCAACCTAATGGAATGCTAAATACTTTCACAGTAATTATGCAAATAAGTTTGATGAGAAGACTTAAGCCACACTATCAAGGTTCTGGCACATCATGTCCTATTTTGTTTCTGTTATGGGTTATGGAGAGTGTTTAGTCATGAGGGTGCAGTGCAATTGGTCCTGACACAACTGACCTTCTACAGGACCTACTTGATTGATAATTCCTATGTGAGGAGGCAGGGACTGTCAGAAACACTGATCTGTGACAAGCTAAACCCTAAGTTAACAAGGCAGTTGGGTGGCTCAAGGAAGTGTTGCTGTCACTCAAAAACTACAATGAAATAACAAATAGTTTCTGATACATTTTAAGCTGTTTGATATAGGAAGAAACATATGATGTGCTATGTGGCATATTTAAATATTCAGTCCAGACAGAAATGAAATACTAATTAAAATGTCACTCAGCAAACGGCATTTAATTAAAATCACACAATATCTGAGAGATAAGAATTAATTATTCTTTACCATTTACAGTATCAGACAAATGTTTGGAATAATTAAGAATCTTATTTTAATCAGGGGTTGCATATATATATATATATATATATATATATATATATATATATATATATATATATATATATATATATATATATATATATATGTCGCCACAGCGGAATGAACCGCCAACTTATCCAGCATATGTTTTACGCAGCGGATGCGCTTCCAGCTGCAACACATCTCTGGGAAACATCCATACACACCCATGTGTGTGTGACTGGCAAAGCATTAATGTGGTATATACAGCCTGATTTTACGTTTTGTCAGTTTAGTGGCTAAATCGTACAAATTGAAGTACGAACGTGTGATTGCGTTGGTATATATCACAATTTATAAGAACCTTGTCATTTCATACACCTCAATCAATTCCATGCATCCTTAAGTTACTGTTAATTTAGTTACTATCCCAGTAAATGAGATTAATTAGTGTTCGTTGAGCAGACATTTATAATTATTTTTTAGGATCAAGTGACACTTTGATAACAGTTGCATTAGCTTTGCATCAAAGGCATAAATAATATTTTCATATATTTTAAACTAGAAAATTGTAGTTCTCAATGTCAGTTTTAACATAAACAGTTTTCTTATGGTCATAAACATACAGAACCCTTACTGTTTCAGGTTTTGTAAGCAAAAAAGTTACTTAATTGTAAAAAAATTATTTTTATTTGTACAGGTAAAAAGGTCAACAATGCACATATTGCACATCAACCAAGATATGGATACATAACTTTTTAAATTTATATTGTTTGCTTTATTTTCTAATTTAAATTAATGACGTGTGACCCTTGGTGAGCATTCGTCTTTCAAAAACACATTAACCCAGTACGGATTAGAATTTGATATTTTGTGCATAAATCCCATATTTTTATGCATTACATGTATTTTCCTTTATTATTCTGAAATGTGAAAAAATACCACTAATAAAACAATTAGTTATATATGCCAGTCGCATGTAGCATCTAAAAACAGTTACTGAACAGAAAACTGCATGCAACATAGAAATCTTTGAAACATAAACCCTGGTAACACAAGTGTCATAGAGAGACATTGCTGCAGGCAAGGTCTGATGAGTCAACAATGGCCTCCACTGAATCCCCTTGACAATGGAAATGAATTAGACATGCTTCCATCAAATGAGAACCTCATGCTATGCATTAAACAAAATATAGTTTCTTTTTTTAAACAATAATTAATTGATGTGATATTGACAAAGAAGCAACAATGTGCAAACCTCCTACTCTTACTGCAGGCATTTTTCCCCTGAATGAACTGTGTGAATAATCCTGTCTCTTTAAAGCTGTCAAGAAGCATCAAATCTCAGTGCACCCGGAGGTCCAGTGGAGGTTAACAAGGTTTTTTACGCTTTTTCATTTCAGATCTCTCATATATTCTACCTCTGGCTCAGTGTTTCTGTTTTTGGTTTGCATGTGTCATTTCTTTATTCAAGAGAAAACAGTGGTTAGGTTACTATGTGTTTTTATTAGATTTAGTATAGCGGTTACAATATGTTTTTCACATTTTACATATATTTTAGAACTTTTCATTCCAAATATTTAAATATTATCTTTCAAATTAATACATAAAAACAATGTATACACTTTTATATAGAATGTTTACTATAAAATAAATAGCAAATTATGCTAGAACTTACTCTCAGGAGCACTTTTGGAACTGACGTACCTCAACCAGGTTAAGGGTTAATCAACCAAGAGATCAGGGTTAATAGGAAAGTAACTTAAACTTGCTTTCTGGAATAGAGTTATGCTTCAAGGTTTGATGTGCTATGTGTTTAGAGTCTGGAAAAAGGCTGACTGTTCTGATGAGCTTTACTGTATAATATCATACACAATTTCACAAAGCTCAAACAATCACTCTACACTGATACAATACCTCAATCTAATAGAGCACCTTTGGCATGTGGTGGCAAAGGGGATTCACTAATGTGTAATATGGATGTACCTGACAAATATGCAGCGTGTGAATAATGTGTGATTGCATCATGCGAGTATGAATCGCTAAGGAATGTTTCCAGCATCTGGTTGAATCTATGCCATATATAATTTAGGCATTTCTAAACCCAATACTAGCAAGATGTTCCTTATAGAATGGCATGTGAGTGTATGTATATATATATATATATATATATATATATATATATATATATATATATATATATATATATATATATATATATATATATGTGTGTGTGTGTGTGTGTGTATATACATATATACACATACACACAACAGTTCTGTTTGGTTCTTAAATCTGATTGGCTGATAGTCGTGTGATATTCTGCAATAACAGTACTGGTCCAGACTCTTAACCCTTCACCCGTGTGTATTACTTTGCCCACATACAGCAACAAGCAGAGGACACTCTACAGCAGGGGTGCTCAACCCTGTTCCTGGCGATTGACCTTCCAGCTGATTTCAGCTCCAACCCTGATCAAACACACCTGAACCAATTATTTAGAACGTGAGGAGCACTTGATAATTACAGGCAGGTGTGTTTGATAAGGGCTGCAACTGAAAACTGCAGGAAGGTCGATCGCTAGGAATAGGGTTGAGCACCCCTGCTCTACAGTTTGTCAAATACTGCTGCTGTTGGACAACATAATGTACGTTTGAGGCTTTTTTTAGTTGAGAATGTAGTTTTTTAGATTGCAGCTATGCAGTTTATTTATAATATAAATAGTGCCTATTTTAAATATTTATAATTTCTGAGAGACAGCGCATTACCGGTCATTGGCCTGCCATAATGGGCTGACCAAAGACAGTTGACGTTGTCTATCCACAAGATGGTGACAGAGTCCACATAAGAAGCCCATAGAAGATTAAAACAGCATAATTTCTAACTACAGCTGATCAAATCATTATTAAACAGGTAAGTGATATTCCAAGTCGATCTCTCTCTCTTTTGTATGTTGTAGTGCTGTATTTAAACCATATAATTGGAGTGTATTGAGTGTGAGATGGGACTCGCATATCAGGAATGTGTGTTGTGCTGGCAGAAAAAAAGAAGAAATGCACGTATGTGTTTAGCATTTTTCCTTATTGCACACACAACAGCAATCCGGTAGTGATTGAGCAGCTTTTTTCGGGGTTATCCCAATTGCAACAGAGAAATACTGTAGACTGTAATAGACTGTAATACTGTAAGGAGATATCTCTGTAGACAGAAATACTGGCAAATGACTCTAGACTGATGGCATTTCATGCTGTTCAGCCTTAGAATCTTAAAATGTGAGCAAAATCACCCGGTTTGTAATCACTTTAAACATTACACTAAAGAATCATTCAAATACTAGCTGTAAAGTGACGTTGGTGAATTAGTAACGGCTTCTGCTGTTCAGACGTCAGCTGCAGATGTGAATGAATGGCAGAAGAAAGCAGCTCCTAATACAAAAGAGTTTTTAGGATTCTCTGTTTGATTTTTTTTTTTTATATACAGGATTATCCCATCGAACTGTTGTATAAACAATATATATATATATATATTGTGGCTTTCCTGCAGTACTTTAGAAAGCCAGTATATTACGTAATATATTCGACCAATACATGCCACACTTAGTGATTTAACCAAGTCATCTAACTGCAGGAGGACAAGCATCATTAGCAGAGACGGCAACAGTCAGACATTCCCTAAATTGTAACTCACGCTGCGCCTCACTAACTTACAGGTCATGCTTGCCATCCAGGTTTAGTTCTGCTTTCTCTGGTTGAATAACAATGTCATTTGTAGTCTGGCACTGCAGGTTTAACTGGGAAGCATGCATTTTTCATAAGTGCTTCAAAGCAGCTAAAACTCTATCTGGTTTCCAGATTGCCAAATGACCTTTCAGTGGACTAAACTCTTCAAAGTATTCAAAACATTCTCTATACACAAGTATTGATATCTAAGGCAATTTTTAATTCTCTTGTATGTTTACAAAACAAATGATTGATAAAAATAAATATAAAAACTAATGTTTTTCATATTTATTCTCCATTCCACATAGTCCATTATTTTTTAACATTGACTAAAGATAAGGATAATGGCGAATAGCAATAAGGATAACCTTTCATTTGACGTGGCATTTAATTCAAGCTGTTGTTTAGTGATCTGCCTGTAAATCTTGAAGGTCAGTGGCTACACATGAACTGTATTCTGTGACCTTACAGGAAACACAAGTTGCTCTTGTTTAAGTCATGTAGTCTCAGTGGTCAAAACAAACCTTTTTGAAGCCTTACCTGAAAGCTGAATTTTCTATTACAATAAAAAATATTTTATCAGTGGGTAGTTGTAAAATAGCCTGGGATACAGTTGATAAGTTTAAAACATTTTAAAGATTATTTTATGGTCATTGAGTAGCTCTAGCTTTACACAACGCAAGTACTCCATTGCCATAGACACCAGTGAATTCATAAAATGCCTTTATAATAAAAACAGAGTACTTTTATTGAAAGATGCACGTATGTTTGCGCGTGTGTGCTTGGATTTTGAGATGATCTGTTGCAAAGATACTAATGAAATATATTGTTTTAAAAATATATTTTCTTCTTTGTTGAAGTGAACTGATTTGATCAAAAACGACTTGCCCACATGATGTTAATTACAGTACATGGCAGGTCAGTACCATTACTTCCAACAGCACAGAAATCTTTACAAACCAAACCTAGAGTTTAATGTGTCATGTAACATTATTTACTACAGATTGCTGTAGTCAAATTAGATTCATTAATAAATATGGCGTTTTTATCTTTGCTGTCGATCTGACACTCTCTTCTGTCAGACCCCAGTCGAGGATATTTGAAAGTCACTGCATGTCTTTTATTGACCCAGTTGTAGCAACAGGTGATACAAATGCTACCGAGCAGATCTGTGACTGTGATTTGACTTGACTTTATAATCAGGTCTTTTTGGATCAAGCAAGAAGTAATCTAACTATGTTGCGTTGCACTGCTTGCATATACAACATTCAAGAGATTACCTGTCACACAAACCCACAGGCCTGTCCAGATTAATCTAATGACTGCATTTCAGTAGAGCTGGTTGATTTGTAAGTGTATTTGTTTTCCTAGTGCATGAGTTCAGGATCAATTTTTCCTGTAAGCCTACTGTATTTAAACACATCAAGGTCCAATCCCAATTCTACCCCTTAGCCCTTCCCCTTACCCCTACCCCTCATTTTAAAAAACGCTAAAATAAAAACCGCTAAATTTCGCGATCTGTAATTCATAATAATAACTCCTGTACAGCAGTCCCACAACATTCTGACACTCGATGATGCTCAAATACCCTGTCAGTATCATGTCTAGTGGCTGGGAATGAGCTTTTTACAGTGTCTGGTATGTTAGTGTTGTTTTCGTGTGTTTACATATATGATTATGGCCACTGTGTAAATACTAGTGGTGGGCATAGATTAATTTTTATTAATCTAGATTATTCTTGAAATTAATCTAGATTAAAATGGCTCATTTAAGTTCTGCCGAAGGAATTCAGAATATGTGTGCCACCCGAATAATGACTAAAAGTAAGTCTTTGAGAACGAGTTTCTCAAGCCAGGTGGCGCATTACACCAGGGGTTTCATCTCCTGTTTCCAAAACGCATCACAAACTGCTTGAGAAACTGTTCTACTATGATAATTGGTGATAAAAAATAAATGATGTTCAATAAGATGTACTTGTGTTTACGAACTGTTTATTCAGTTAAACATGAATTTTGAACTGTAGGCCTACATAAGAGGTTGTGATGAACTGTTTACAGTCAGTAGCTTAAGTCCAAGCTCTATTTCCCCTTCTTCCACCAGTCACTCAGGCAGACCAGCTTGTTCACATTTTCTGGTAACAAACTAGATCTCCTCTTCTGCACAATATGGCCTGCTAAAGAAAAAAGTCTCTCACATGAGACAGTTGTGGCAGGAGTCCCCAAGTATTTACGGGCAATGTGGGCCATCTTACCATAGACAGCAGTGTGCTCCGACCACCACTTCAGTAGACACTGATCTAGACTGGCACTGGGCTCTACCTTGTACCTCTCCACAGTATTGTCTTCTGGTGTCTCCTCATCTGATTCTGAGTCTGATCCTATCAGTAGCAGCAGGGCTGTTTTCTTCTTGGGTGGCTCAGGGTTCTTCTTCCCGGGTGGGTGCAGAGCAGGATCTTCTCCCTTCATCAACTCTCTTAGCTTTGCCCACACTGGCTCCCTCTCTGCTCTGGGCAAGCACTTGAGGTTCTTAAACCGTGGGTCTAGAGCAGTTGCCACCTTTGAAGAATAAAAAATAATAATTATTCATTGATAAAAATTTCACTTTTCAAATCCAACCTCCATATTTCTTTATGACTCATTCGTCTATTCGTAGACTGATCTACTGGCTTAACAGTCTATAATGGTCAAACAATGCAGTTATCTTATGGTCAGTCTGACATACCTTAAGTCATCCCAGGTTTATATTCTCTCTCTATTGGTTGAGGTCTATGGTGAAGGCAGCCTTGAATCGCACAAAATAGGCAGGATCATCATCTGAAATCCTCATCGCGTGCTGGAGGTGGCACAGGGCAGGTAGAACCACAGAACAGGATACATACTTATCCCCACCAAGGAGCTCAGTGATGTACCTACACACACACACACACACTACATATACACATACACATTTTTAAAGTTTTAATCAATTTACATTTAAGGGCACATGTTTCTTAATTAGAAAGTGACATTCAAAAGAACTTGTATGCCAATTCATGAACACACTATCTTTGTAGACCATACCTGTATGGCTCCAGCAGTTTTCTCTAGATTTGCCAACTTCTCATATTCGCATTTGTTGGGAGGCTTGGGCTTCTGCTGAGACAGCGTTGTGTGTAGTGCGTCTCTGTTGCGCCTCACACGCTTGATCATCTCAAGGGTGGAATTTCACCGTGTTGGAACATCTTGCATGAGTGGCTCCTGAACTTGTCCAAGGGAGGCTTGCTGGACATTCAGCTCGTCTGAGTTGGCCGGACTGTGTTTGAAATGTCCGACAACTTTACGGCACTTGGCCAGTGCGCCATCAAAACCACCTTCCCGAAGGGACATTACAATAACTCTCTGTACAACATGCGCAACACAGGGCAAATGCTCGAATGGCAGTATCCTCCCTGCATCATATTAGGAGTGCTGTCTGTTCCAATAGTGCTGATTTTGTCTGATATCCCCCACTGATTAGCAACATCGAGAAACTGCCTGGCACATGCGTCAGCTCCTCTGTTTTCATCACACCTAACGAACAGACAAAGTAGATCAGAGTAAGTTCACTACTAGTAGTAAACAGCTAGCAATCATCAAGAAGCAAACATAATGTGGTGGTAATTTGTGGTAATTAATAAGCTAAGTAATTAAATTAAATGATCTCATTTAAAATTACATAACATAGCCTACCTAAAGCGAAGGAGTGAAGTTCCCAGCTGGCATCGATGACGTGTACAGTAACGCCGAGGTAGTTATCGTTGTTGACAGATGTCCAATGGTCCCCAGTCAGTGCTACACACCTCGCCTCTACCATCGTCATGTATTCTCCTCATGATAGTTCGCCTCGCAGGTCGTTTGTAAGATGGGTCACCTTGAAGAACAAGCTCGAGCCCATCATCTTCAACCACGCTGATGGGCTGGCAGCAGGTGGCAATCCACTGAGCGAGGAGATTAGTTAGCTTGGCTGATAGAGCTGTGCTGACGGTCTTGCCTCAGTTGCACTCAAACATAGTAGTTTGACGACAACTCTTCCCCTGCACTACATCAGTGCTTGGCCGGGCATCTTCTGCATTAGCTAAGGGATGCTTTGCATTTAGGTGGTACCTGAGACTGGAAGAACTCCTACAGTAAACTAATTCTGCATTGCACAAGGTGCAAACAACCTTAGTTTTGTCGAGGTTTCCATTGGGAAGCTTCTTAAAAGTAAATTTTCCCTGAAGCAAACCCGGAGGCTTCATAGCTGCATTCATGTTAGCACGTCACGTTTGAGGTGGTAATTTTACAGTAGGAATACACACAAGTTCGTAGACTCGTTCTCACCACCTACAGTGCAATTCGGCCAGGTATACATTCACGCTAAGTCATTGTAGCTTGCATAGTATAGATCCAGCTCCCAACATAACTTTGAGAATAGATTAACGCCGATATTTTTTTTATCGCGCGATAAGAGTCTCGCGTTAACGCAGCACGTTAATGCCGATAAAGGCCCAGCACTAGTAAATACACAGTACAGTTATGATCTTATTGCCACATTATATCGTTATGATAACAAAATATATGCCTTCAGTGATTTCCTGAAGATAAATACCAAAAAATAACACAACTGGAATAACTACAGCAGTCGCGATCGTCTGATCTCTTATCAAGAGATCGCGATGACATCTAATGACGTGTGCAGGTGCTGTAGTGGTGTCTAAAGTCCTAGGGGTAAATGTTGAAGCCCTTCCCCTTCACCATCAGTTTTAAGGGCCAAGGGGAAGGGGAAGGGGTAGGGGTACAAAAATAGAATTGGGATTGGGCCTGGGTCTTCTGGATTGCTGGCAGAACGAAACTTCAAAAAGAAATTGACATATAGTATTTTCTATCTCTAATGACAAATGGAATGCAGCAATGCACACTCAGTGTCTGGTTTCATCTGTGATCACATAAAAGACTCTTCAGAACTGTAATACAATGTTTATGGTTTCCTTTTCTTCTTTTCAGTGTTTAACTGTTTAGAAATGGATCTCCTAAAAGTGGTAAAAGCTTCACTTCTCTCAGAGACTTTCCCAAACGTACTTAAAACTGCAGTTGTTAAACTCCTCTTGAAAAAGAGCAACCTGGATAACACCCTATTGAGCAATTACAGGCCAATCTCAAATCTCCCTTTCATTGGCAAAATCATTGAAAAAGTTGTTTTTAACCAGGTTAACAAGTTCTTAAGCTCCCAGGGATGTTTGGATAATTTCTGGTTTCAGAGCACATCATAGTACAGATAGCGCCTTTATAAAGATAATCAATGATATCTGCCTACATACAGATTCAGGCAAACTAACAGTGCTGGTATTGCTTGATCTCAGTGCTGCATTTGACACTGTTGATCACAGCATACTTCTAGATAGGCTGGAAAACTGGGTTGGGCTGTCTGGGACGGTCCTCAAATGGTTCAGATCTTAACTTGAAGGAGAGGTTACTATGTCAGTATAGGTGACCATAGGTCGAGGTGGACGCCCATGAAATGTGGAGTCCCACAAGGTTAAATTCTGGCACCTCTCCTGTTCAACCTTTATATGCTCCCACTGAGTCAAAAAATAAGAAAGAACCAAATCTACCACAGCTATGCTGATGACACTCAGATCTACTTACCCTTACTGCCTAATGATTACACCCTCTGTCAGTGCATTGATGAAATGAACAGTTGTCAGAAATGAACAGTTGGATGTGCCAAAACTTTCTTCAGTTAAACAAAGAAAAAACTGCAGTCATTGCATTTGGGAACAGAGATGAGGTTCTCAAGGTGAATGCACACCTTCACTCTAGGGGTCAAACAACAAAAAGTAAGGTCAAGAATCTTGGTGTGATTCTGGAGTCAGATATGAGTTTTAACAGTCATGTCAAAGCAGTAACTAAATCGGCATACTATCACCTCAAAACATTGCAAGAATTATATGCTTTGTTCTCAGTGAGGACATAGAGAAACTTGTTCATGCTTTTATCAGCAGCAGGGTGGATTACTGTAATGGACTCCTCACTGGCCTTACCAAAAAGACAGTCAGACATCTAGATCATCCAGAATGCTGCAGCCAGGATTCTGAACAGAACTTGAAAATCAGAGCACATCACACCTGTCCTCAGGTCTTTACATTGGCTCCCAGTTACATTCAGAATAGATTTTAAAGTATTATTACTTGTCTATAAATCACTAAATGGCCTAGGACCTCAATACATTACAGGTATGCTCACTGAATACAAACAGATCACTCGGATCTTTAGGATCATATAAACTAAAAATTCCAAGGGTTCAGTCAAAGCAGGGTGAATACGCCCCATGGCACTGGAATCAACTTCCAGAAATGATCAGATATGCTGCAAGACTGAAAACACATCTGTTTATCTGCACTTTTACTGAATGAGACAGATCACACTATTATGTCTTTCTTTTCTTTTTTCATTCTTTTATAACGTTTTAACACATTTTAGTCTGTTTTTATATTATTTGTTTTTATTTTCTTATACTTGTCTCTTTTATTCCTGTTTATGTAAAGCACTTTGAATTGCCACTGTGTATAAAATGTGCTATGTAAATAAACTTGCCTTGCCTTTTCCTTTTGCAGAATTAGTTTCGTTGTTGTTTCCCACTGGTTTTTCGTTAATGATAATAGACATGACCAATATTCTCTCTTTTTTTTAAGGAAAAGAATAATAATTTATGCTGACAGCTAATTCGGCAATGGTTTGATGCTTCCCAGCACCTTTACCAATATCAAAATTCTTATTTGATGCAAAATTTATTTAAACAGCAATTTATTAAGACACTTGAATAGGTCTTCTATAATAAAGATAATCCATTTAAAAGTAAAACTAAATAAATTTCTAAATACTCCTGAAACATGAAAGTGTAAAACATGCAGCCCACAACAAATGTGGAAAGTTATTGTGTATCATATTTAACAGTTTACTACAAATTTTATATAATTTTGCTCACATGGATAATTGAATATTAATCAGATGATGTCATTATGCTGCTGTGCCATCAGCCAATCTTTGCATTTCTGATCATGCTTTCAGGGATCGATAGATTTGTCCTTCCCAACACGCAGCAATCTTAGATCAGTTCATCCAGAAATATGCATCTTATTTGCAAATTAGCCAGAGATCAGTTTTCAAGTTTAAAAGATCCAGGATCTGTCAAATCATCTTAGATCATTTAAGTGAGGTACAAAGAACAGACCACTGAATGCATGAAATGCCCAGTATTGGGTATCCAACAATACCCAGCACAAGTTTACACAGTTTAAATGCTTTCATTAACTAATTAAATGAAGTCCTGCTGTCAACTTGAGGTCATTATAGACAGTGTAGACAATTTCAGTCAATGTATTGGGGCTTTGTAAGATAGCTAAAATTGCGCTGTTGCCTCCTGTCTTGAACGTGTCTTTGTAACGATGATTCATTTGATTCCTTTAACTTCAAAATGCAATCGATTATCTTCTTCTGGTGGAATGGGTTCCAATTACACATCATCGTTACTGGCATCATCAGCCGAGGTCTGAAACAGCATGTGTCCAGAAACACCTCTTATATCCCATAATTGGATGCTCATTAACCATAACATCCACAGTTTCAGCAGCATGTTCCCTCACCTAATTTTTTGCTATTTTTTCCTCACCCACGTTTGCAATAGGATTCATATCAGCGTTGACAGTCTCATACATCATCCTCCTCTCATCTTTCTCTGTAGACTCTGCTTTTTATGTTCACACTAAAAACTCTTGGAGCTCCAATAAAACAGAAATGAGCCATGAATAACTGAGAAGAACAGAGGAACAGTTTTAGACTTGGGAGTTCATGCCTTAGAAAATGTTTCTATAAGCATTTGTGTGTCTTGTTATTTCATGTTTAGCTTTTTAGGTTTAGACTGTACAGTATGTGACCACGCCAACCTGATTTCAACAAGTATTACATGTTCCTGGATTAACATCTATGGTGATGCTGGAACAACATTCCAATAAGCCAATCAGAATTAATGGATATGTTTACGTTTATGTTAAGTTTAGGCTTACAGTTAGGTTTATGCACTTCTACATGAATGTTATCCAACTATTATTACCCTCTGATTTGGGGAATAATTTACAGTTATGGTTGGGTTTAGGGTAGGTAATAGGTATGGATTCCATTTTCCAACAAAAAATTATTAATCCAGGATATGTTAATCCAGGATCTCATCGTACTTGGCTAAATCATGACATGCATATGAGCACAAGATTAAATGTAATTATTGTAATCACAATTATGAACTCATAAGGACAATTATTACAATTGCCTTTTTTAAAGCTTCCACAAAATGAAAATCTGGATATTTCTAAGCATAGCTGAATAATAAGTGTTCATTACATGGGAATAACTGACAGTGAGCTTTTAAACAGCATTGTTTCCTCTTTCTTATGTGCAAAATGCCAGTGAAATACACGCCAATTGGAACAAATACCAACACTGACAATCCGTATAGTATCATTAACACTGAGGTGATCATTTTGACAGTTATTAAAGTTTGTAATTTAACAATTTGTACTACCATAGCGGTTAACATGACCGCATACATTTCAGTGTATGTTATTTTCCCTTGTGTTTGAATATGTGTGTCTCTGTTACCTAGCAACTTCCTGCAAACATAAACATAACTTTCTGATATCAAAAACATAACTTTACTTGAGATATGTCTTTCAATACAACATATTCATATTGACACAATCTACATTGTAAAAGTGCTATAGAAATAAAGATGAATTGAATTGAATATTCTGAGCCCCAGAAAAAAAAAAACCTTGCTCTCCCACTTGTGAATTGAAAGAGAGGCATGCAGCTTCACATCTAGTAACTCATACACATTTATAAGCTGTATTTGAATGCCAATGTTTCCTAGTGAGTTTACAATAATGCATACTTTCCCTTATATTTAGCTAAGCTTTTATTATACTTACTATCTATTATTTTAAAAGTGGGACATGGTTTAAGCAGCACATCTAACAAAGCTCATTGTCAGAAATAAAATTGTGGAATAAACACATTTAGTCAATGTCACCCTGAAGAGGAATAAAGTCTGATTGTGTTTTGTTAATGTATTTTGTACTGTATGTTGTCCAATTTGAACAAAAAGTGTTATGAAGCAACAGACGTTTGTTTGTAACATGGCAACAAAGATTTTAGTTTATTTTAGAGTTAATTTTCAATTCATCTTTAGTTATGTAGCACTACAGTATTTACAATGTAGATTCTGTCAACGCAGCTTTACATAGATGAAGTTGTAGTAAATTAAAACTGCTTTAGTTCAGTTGCATTGATAGTCTTCAGAAAAGGGCAGAGAGAAAAAGTGTTTTGAACTTGTACTGCAATACCTACTTCAACCACTGGGTATCATTCACTCATTCATTTTCTTTTCGGCTTAGTTCCTTTATTAATCTGGGGTCGCCACAGCGGAATGAACCGCCAACTTATACAGCATATGTTTTACACAGCAGATGCCCTTCCAGCTGCAACTCACCACTAGGAAACATCCATACACACTCATCCACAATTCACTACAGACAATTTAGTTTACCCAATTCACCTTTATTGGCTGAGTCAGTTGGCATTTCTGTTAGGAGTTTGCATGTTCTCCTTGTGTTGGCGTGGGTTTCCTCCTGGTGCTCCGGTTTTCCCCACAAGTCCAAATACAAGGTGAATTGGGTAAGCTAATTTGTCCATAGTGTATGTGTGTGGATGTTTCCCAGAATGTGTATGGATGTTTGTGAATGGTATCCCAAAATGCATTGCAGCCCAACCAGCAAAAGCTAATGGCGGAGAAAACCCGCACAATTTTAAAAATACTCCTCTGTTGTGTCACAAAATAAAGTTTTAAGAGTTTTTCAGGAGAGAAAGTAGTTCTTTTAAACTCAAATCTTCAGTTTATTTACAAACATATCGACGTGTTTTAGTTTATGTGGACTCTGACCTCCAGGCTGTCAGCGGGAGCTCTGTTATCACATCCCCTGGCGAAAGTAGCTTTACATCGGCCAATCCATTTTGGATGTACAGCTGGATCTCATCTGTGCATTGTAGTTAAAACATGATATTTAATACATTTTGTTTATATCTAACGGACAGTTTTTGTTCTTTTAAATCTATTATTTGTTCTGAGATGTGTTATTTTGTTAGGTTTTATAATTTTCTTTAATTATGTTATGTGTTGTACACTGTCTTTGTTTACCAAATAGTTTATCATTATCTTTATTTCCTATTGCTTACGTCTTGTACTTTATACTTGCATAATGTCCATTGTAGTTTATTAAATTTGGTAATCAAAGACACGCGTCTGTGTATAATAACCCATTTCACTTCACATTTATGGTTATTTACGTTTATATTTTCTTAAATCAAAAATAACAATTCCTAACATTAATATAATATTAATTATAAGGCCGTGATTTATATAATTAATTCATTTTATTGTTAATGTACAGTGAAACCAATGAATCCATGGTGAGGTAAGTGATGTTATAAAGTACACTGCTGTTCCATTTGAAGAAGTACCCGACTTGTGTCCTCGCGTCCTCGGGAGTTTGTTCTTCCAAGTCTAACCTTTCAAGGATGCAAGTCCGAACTTTGCATACTTGGTATTGAGAAACAGCCAAGGTGAAAAAAAAAACACTCCTATCTGTGCTTTCTCTGAAACAGACTAACTCTGGAACATAGCCTGCTCCAGAGTAGCTTATCTTCATAGAGTAGGTTGCTAAGGTTACTTACATACCCCAAAAGTTACCACTGTTTATGGAACCGAATACTGAGGTTATCTACTTACTCTTAAATTTACATGGGTATGTCATATAACCTGCTTTCTGGAATACCCCCTGATCCGTTTCCAAGCTGGGACATTTATACATTGTTTTTCTGCCATTCATTAAAAGCATCACAGATCATTGGGGTCACAATCTCAGTGGCAGTGATAAATCAATTGTTCTGCTTTTTATAGTATTATTAGTTGTTTGTTGAGTATTTTGAGTTATGTATGCATTCTAATTTATTTTCATTCATTTATAATTCATGTCAATGTCTTTGATATGTATAATTGTGTACAAGAAAATCCCTACCAACCCCCAAAATGGTATGATGTATGGGCAAAGCCAAGGATATAAAAAGACTCCCAAACACTCACTCTGGTTGAGTTCCACTCCACTTTTAGACATGCACTCGCAATTTTTTTTAAACAGTGAGTTCCACAAAAGTGAGTTCCACTTCATCAAGTCAATAAGGTAAGCTTACATAGACCTATCCTTGATGCCTAGATTTTGACAGGGAGGCGAGTCTGCTTCATATGTCCATTTCAGCATGATATGTCCCAGAATGCAATGCGATAGTGATGGCACAACAATGTTTTTTTCCAAGTGCTCAAGGGTTTATAGTATTCCATTTAAACCCATTCAGTTGTTTTACCAGTAGTGGACACTTGTGAAGCATAATGTGCATATTAGTCAAAGAGACAGAGTGAAGAGCATACAAATTGTATAGTATATTGATTTTATTAATTGTTTATTTGTCATGGTGGCGCAGTGGGTAGCGTTGTTTCCCCCACAAGTCCAAAGACATGCACTATAGGTGAATTGAGTAAGCTGAATTGTCCGTAGTGTATATCCTTGTCCTCCAGGTTGAGCGTTGGGCTAACAACCCACCTCGTAAAAATTAGATGTTGTAAAACACCAACATGGTGCAGCTAAATATCAACTTTAATAAAAAAAGCCCTGGGAGTAAGTAATTGTTGATTTGTCACTTGTTTTGCTAGAATTTTTCACATTTGTGTACAAATAAATTACACTATTCATCAGCGACTTCTGTGTCACTTTTGCCTCCTATCTGCCAGGGCAAACAGGGACTTTTACAATTGTTTAAACTAACTACAGTATATCATCCTTAATGTGAACAGGAGTTTAGAAAGAACCACTAGCATTTTCTAAGGTGTACTTTGTGCTGTCATGACTCATTTGCTGTCATATATGTGACAAATAAAATCGGCAACTGCAACCGTCAAATTTAATCACAAAAAATGTATGGATTTTTTAATCTCAGAAGAACAGACTTGAATAACCCAACAATAACACTCTAATGCATGGCACCATCAAGGAGACATTGCCAGACAAATACAGATAGAGGTGTCTGGGTTTGTTATTTAGGCCGCCACCCAATTTTTGAAGCAACTGCATCTATTTGCAACACAGTGGTCATGTGGGGTAGGAGGAATTGAGAAACACAGGAGGCAATACAGTAAGTTGCAAAGCCGGACTGTCACAGACACTGTTGCATATCACAGCAGAGGTAGCTATGAGAAATATGAGAATGCAAACATAAAACAGAAAGATAGAGGCATGACAGAGTGAGGGAGACACTTAGTGCCTTTTGTGTTTAGAATTCAAAGGAATTTAAATATCTCTGTGGTTAATTAAGGGTAGGTGAATGCAGAAATGAGTCATACTTATGTGTTCTTTGAAAGTTTCATTGTTTTATTCCATGGACTCTAAATGAATTGCACCCGCTGATAGCAGATGCTTTCTGCATTGATTTAGTATCCACTTATGCAATTATGCAAATTAGGTGTGCCCACAACAATTTGTGCTAAAGACAATTTACATGCTGCAATTCCTCATCTTGCAGGTTGTGTTAGTTGTGTAGGATGTAGCAGACTACCACAATCTGGCTTACTTTACTGGGACTGTACAGCATTAACCTCCCGCCTGGACTACTGCAATGCCCTTTATTTTGGGGTGAGCCAGTCCTCTATCTCTCGTCTGCAACTTGTTCACAGCTGCGCGTCTTTTAACTGGCACACGCAAATACGAGCACATCACCCCGGTTTTATCTTCTCTTCACTGGCTGCCCGTGCATTTCAGGATCCATTTTAAGTTACTTTTATTGTTTTTAAGTGTCTGAATGGTGCTGCACCCCTTTACCTCTCTGAGCTTCTTTGTCCCTACACACCTTCTCGTTCGCTCAGGTCAGCCGATCAGCTCCTCATGGGAGTGCCCAGGACAAGTCGAAAGCTCAGAGGGGATCGGGCTTTTGCTGTGGCTGCACCAAAATTGTGGAATGAGTTGCCATTGTATGTTAGACAAGCCTCTTCCATTACTGTTTTTAAATCTCTTCCTAAAACCCACTTGTTCAATTTGGCTTTTAGCACAGCATGAGATGTTGACATTTTATGTCATTTTAAGTATTTGCTATGCTTTGTTTTATGCTCTACTGTTAGCACTTTGGTCAACTGTGTTATTTTAAAGTGCTTTATAAAAAAAAAATTAAAAATTGAAAATTTAATTAAACTAGTTTTGTTGGTGTAAACTGCTGTAGGTTGGATCAGTAATGTTAAGTAGTATTTCTGATTGTAATAAAACCTGTGAATTTACTTTAAGTAAATTGTACTTAATTTACATTATATTTTATGTTATTATTTTTTTTACTTCAGCTTTTCTTAAAACTATATGCCATTCTAAGTCATATGTGTCTAAGGTAAGTTCTCCTCTAGTCCACACAGTTGGGCTGATAATGTTCTTCTTTCTGTTCCAGGACCTTTTTTTTAATCCACAATCTAGTATGCTTCAAGTGCAGGTCAGTTTTTCATCTGTAAATAATCTATTTTTTTCTTAATCACTGATATGTGGTGAAAGTGATTTAGAAAATTATTTCTGTCAATTTTTGTAAGGTTTATCCAGTTGTTATTCTTAAAAAAATGGTGAATTTATTGATTTTACTCCTATTAATTACAGTAATCGACACAGTGGCTCAGTAGGTAGTGCTGTCGCCTCACAGCAAGAAGGTCGCTGGGTTGCAGGTTCGAACGTTGGCTGGGTCAGTTGGTGTTTCTGTGTGGAGTTTGCATGTTCTCCCTGTGTTTGTGTGGGTTTCCTCCGGGTGCTCCGGTTTCCCCCACAGTCCAAAGACATGTGGTACAGGTGAATTGGGTAGAATAAATAGTCCTTAGTGTATGAGTGTGGATGAGTGTATGGATGTTTCCCAGAGATGGGTTGCGGCTGGAAGG
The DNA here is from genome assembly GCA_903798195.1 of Danio kyathit. Classification (NCBI taxonomy): domain Eukaryota; kingdom Metazoa; phylum Chordata; class Actinopteri; order Cypriniformes; family Danionidae; genus Danio; species Danio kyathit. The sequence continues at coordinate 18,505,956 of LR812537.1, read as the reverse complement.
GCATCCGCTGTGTAAAAATGTGCTGGATAAGTTGGCGGTTCATTCCGCTGTGGCAACCACAGATTAATAAAGGGACTAAGCTGACAAGAAAATGAATGAATGATTACAGTAATACTATTATCCTACATAATGAAATAATAATGTTTCACTAATTTGAATTCTTTAAAATTGTAAAATCATCAAGATCCAGCATGGTAATCTCAGCAATGTGTCTGAAGTTTCATGCCACAATCCATGCCGGGTGCTAGCATAAAATGAAACACCCAGCATGCACTGCAGAATGAATATATTATCTGAATGATTTTACAATTTTCTGTATTTGCATGTATTGTTCTACTGTTTTCTTGTGACTTCTTAAAACGTTTTGGTAGCCTGTTTTGTGATATTAAGACTATTCTTAATAACAGCATCTGTAGAGATATGACAGAAGTCAAACTGGTTAGTAAAGTGTCATAAATTAAAATGGCAGGAGGTCAATTGTAGTTCTGCTTCTACTCATCTTGTTTCACTGTTTCTGCACTTGTTTCTCTTCAGTTTTGACATGACAACTCTGGGAGAGATTTAGTATGAATTACATATATGTATATAGTAATGCTAAGGTGTTTGATCTTGGTGGCATATATCTGTTACGCTGTTGCTGCTTTGATACTTGGTGCAAAGCAGTACAAACACTTGAAAGTTTACATGGTGTCAGAGAATATAACACACTGCCACCACAAACATACATGGTCAACTTGGCTCCATGAGGGTGGGTACAAAACCACCCTTATAAAGCTGGTGGCTAATGCTGCACCCTACAATCTAGACTAGAGTCCGGGAGAACCCCAGAGAACACCCAGAGAAGAAAGAGTTGTTCTGTTCCAGCTCAGAACAGCTTCTTTTCAGGTCCAGTGAAGAGACTTGGACCATGGCAAAAATGGATTAACTGCACAGCTCAGACATTCCCATCTCCGATAACTTTCTTTCTTTTCTTTATGTCGAAAATCTGCTCAAGTTTAGTGTGCTGTGAAATCAAAAGTCAATACGACTTCCGTTTTGGCCACCTCAACTGAAAATCCAGACTCCACCCTACTCCAAGCCTCGCGAGGACAAAGAACTGACCACCAGCTAACCACATGCTCAACAGATGGAGTTCTTCACATCACAAAAGAAACGGAAGTAACACCTTCAGTTTACCACTAAACTGGTGTAAACTAAATGTAACCTTAAAGAGACCATAGAAGAGTTTAATTGATTATTTTTGGTTTACTTGGTTTGGTCTTACAAAATCCGAGGTATTTAGACCATTGCACTCTCTCAAACTCTTATTTTTCTTCATTTACTCTTTCCTACAACCTGTATGAGTGCGTGTTTGGGTTAGGTGTTAAGTTTTTGTTAGATTAGTCAATAAAGTTTCATTTTGTATAAAGGAAGGTGCCTGTGCATATTTATGAATGAGTCTTAAACTTTGATCTTGTTACCCTGCTCAAACATAGAAGGGTTTTTATTTATAATAGCAATTGTTGTAGTGGAAGTTAACTGTCTGCTCGAACGATCACTGGACGATTTGTTTGTTCAGATTTAAAGAGTCAATTCTTTTGAAGCCTCGTTCATATTAATCTTCAATTCACTTTGAGGTAATTCGCTACATAAAAGTAAATAAATTCATACATATTTGTATAGATTTTGAACAAGCTAATTGGAGTTTGTAAGATGGTTTATATGAAATTGTCTAAATGAACAAATTTAATGGAAATTGAAAGAAATTTTACATGAAAAAAGTTCCAAATGTTCAAACAAAGGACACCTTAAATATCCCAGTGGTTACAAAACAAATTTCAAGTAGGCAACATTCATTTGTTTAGACAACTTTTGTTTTATTATTTCAAAAGCTTAATTTAATAAGTATTTTGGAAACTGGAATTCATACTTCAATTTCCTTGTGTACCTAAATAATACATATACAAATCGATTTATATATCAATTTATTTATACCTGTGGCTTAGTATCAACTTAATGTCAGGCCACAGTATAAATTGCAACATTTAATAAGTTGTTGTGCATTAGGTAAAGTCAACAAACAAGTATTGAAAAGGCAATTTATATTACATTGAATTCCTGCAACCTACATAAAGACATTTGTTAGGGGTAGGTGTTTTGATGGATTTAAAATGGTGAAGAAAAGAACCCCAAGCAGTTAAGTCTGATTTTATATGTATGTAGCTAAAGAGAAGCTATAGTTAAATAAGATGAAATAAAATGGCAGATGATGAAACTTAGCTGCTGTTCAGAAGTCCAACAGAGTACAATTGGATGAGTGTGCTGATATTGCAAACTTTTCCAATGTCTTTACTTACATGAGATATGAACAGAGAAATATGAATGTGATTACTTTCCTACAACCCACTGACACCTTAGTAACTATTGATTACATGTAGAATTGTTTTTGTATCCAGTGCTTAGTGAACAAATAGACAGTGCCCCCATTCAACGTAAAAAGTTATTGTACCTGTGAATGAATGAATGAACTTTCAGACTGCTTCAAGGATTTTGAAATGATTGTGATTTTTTTTTTGATTTTTTGTTAATTTCTATCACTTCAAAGGCTTGAGCATATGTCTGTAAAATAAAACTTCAGTATAAGAAAGAGCCATAAAGGTGAAGTGGGTCATGAAATGCTTGCCAACCTTTGTGCATGCACAGTACCTTTGGCAAAAAGAAACTAACACATTTTAAATGTAATTGGTTAAGAAACCAAGAAGCTTTCATTCATTTATTCATTTTCTTTTCGGCTTAGTCCCTTTATTAATCTGGGGTTGCCACAGCGGAATTAACCACCACCAAGAAGCTTAAGAAACAAAATTAATAGGACTTGTCGCTTCAGAATTTGTTGCTGATTTGAAATATCGTCATCTTAGAATTTATAAGGTTTTTATAATAAGGACATTTTTGTCAAAATTGAGTTATTGACATTTTCTTATTAAATGACAACTTATTCACATTATGAAATGTTTTTTTATAAGTTGTTTACATTTAAGACGTTTTATTTAAAAAACAAATGTTACACACATACTGTTTGCTATATGGAATGCAAAAACTTCGAAGCTCAATATCTCAAAATCATTCAGAACGCAGAGAGATCCTTATAATTCTAAGGTGACGATATGTGCAGTATTCAGTGACCAGTTTGAGATTTCAGGATTTCCCCTTTCATATAGATAGGATCTGGTCTTGGATTAGATAAGATTTGGTCTGGTCTTGCCTTGAGGCATTGCAAATATGGCCACCAAGTAAAAGGACTTCCCTTAAAAAGGAATTTGGTGTACTAGTTGAAATAACTATTTGGTTTTGGTAATGTGTTTATTATTCATGGCAGTGTAACTTCATTGCAATCTGTATGACAACTTTATTGATTCAAAGGATTTTGATGAAGAGAACCGTTCTTCTCTTTTCCAAAGTTCATTTTTCAAATAAGAGGTGTAGGAACTAAAACTTTGATGGTCTTGGTGATGATGGGATCAGATCAGATACTTATATATGTTCCTGTCAAATCATCATGTTTGAAATGCTTGATTTTTCTAATTATTTTCTTAATAAATTCCTACTTGCCTCGAAAGACAAGCACCACTTCTGATGATGCAACAAGAACGAAATCCAAGCAAAAAGTGCTAATCCCAAATAATCAATTTTACTTTTGATTCATCTTTCAAACCACTCTTTTTTAATATAAAACAAAGTGAAATCCAAGAGTGGATCTAAAGTCTTTTATTCTCTAGATCCACTTTTGCAGTTCTCACTCCCATAGATCTACCAGTGGTATTTCTTATTTGTAAATTAATTAATTAATTTTATTTATTTTTTTTTTTATGGGTGACTGCATTTCAAGAACCACTATATATTAGCAACGTATCATTGGTCTCATTTTGTACAGGGGTGTTACTAAAATAACTGTAAAACTTTAGTTCTCCTTTATTATTGTGCTTTCTCTGCTGTATGTACATTGAAATATAAATATGACCAGACAATAAATTATGACACTAAATTAGGTTTGGCACGTAGAACAGAGTTGTAGAAAAAAAAAAAAACAACAACAGCATACTTTAGCCGTATCTTTACTAAGAATATGAACTCTCTACAGTACATGATGCATAATCCTTTTCTTACACAGTAACAACTGGTTATTCTAATAAGCAACTTAAAGCACTGTCAGGTACACAATAGGCAATAAACAATTACAACCAACTTGATCACAACTTGTCACCTGATTAACACTATAGTCAACACATTTCAGTCTCAAGTGCAACACAAGTATGTCCTTTAAAACAGATACAATGACATCTTATATTTTACTCATACATATAAAGTAGAATTATTTCAAAGTATACAGATTATTTGCAAGAATCACCAACAAAGTGCAATATTCACGTTCATTTTTACCTTATAATATTTACTGTATAAGAGACCCAGCTCATACTGTGGAATATATAACCAAATACCATTCAGAGTTCAGTTTTTCCCACAGTTTGATGAGGTCGGGGAAGGCAGCAAAACGATCAGAGTGCACAACAGTCCAAATTGGTATACAAACAGTCAATAATGCAAGGAAATGCTCAAAGATTATGGCTGGAAAATCAAAACTTCACACTGAGTGAAGGGAAGCATGAGCTATAAATACAAGTTGAAATTGCCATAAACTGCAGTGTAATCAGTCCCAAGCAAAAGGGATGATGGGAGTTAAAATTTGGGTGATCTGTCCCTCTGGCAGTATGGACAGGAGAGCTGTGTTGTATTATTCACATCAGGTGGGCATTCAGCAGGTGGTGAAGCATTGAGATTGGCCTGAGTAATCTCTGTGAGTATGTCTCATTGGACTGGAGTGAGCGGCAAGACAGGACTATTGGCCAGGCTGAAAGGCTAGTTGACACTAGCTATGTTTCCATCCAAAAATGCAAATTAAATGTATGTGCAAGACTGGAATATCGCATAAAAGATATGCAAATAAAGCAGCGTTTCCACCCAATGAGTCAAAGAGAACTAAATCTTCACTTCCTGATTAACTGGTGCCAAATATCAACAAACCAGCCCTGAGAGTGGACTAACTCATGTAACCCTAGTGCTGGGAAACACACACCTATTACAGACAATTTTAATATATACTATTCAGGGATGTGCAGTCAGTCAGACCTGTAATCATCCTCACCTGCCATCATTAGATGTATATTAAAGATAAAATAAATACTTGTCCACTGATCTGTGCTATAAATGCAATTTCTATATAATTCAAATGGTTTCAATCCTTTTTATAACCAAAATTGCTGTATTTTGCATATTTCCTGTTCAGTTACAGCATAGGAAGCGAGGTGAGGCGGCCCTAGCACACTGGCTTGAGCTTGTGCCTTGTGCTTACTCAGTGTATGCTACCAATGTAATGCTTTATTAAAATGCTTTTATACTTTGTAGACATTTTTTATTATATGTGCTGCACTTTGTATATGATAGGTAATGTATTTCAGGTATGTCAATCACTTATTTAGTGTTAGGATCTGACATAAAACCGCACTGAAAACACACTAGGTGAGGCAGGCAGTAGCTCTGCCGCAATGAAGGGGGTGCGCGTGAGCTCATGGTTATTTTTGTTCAGTGGTTGTTCTTCTACGTAGTAAAGTTCAATAGGAGTCCATTATTTTATGTTTTGCTCTGACTGCAAAACTCGCGGATGTAACGTTTATATCTCAGCTCAAAAATTTCTCAAAATTAAACTTTGAATCAACATGTGAATAAATAATGGACCACCAATGCTAAAGGGTTTGCTTCAAAGGACAGGACAGAAGATAACTCGTTCATTTCAAAGTAATTCAAGTCATTTAAAGACTTCATTTACAAGTAAAGGTAAGACCAGTTTGCAAATCCTGTGTGTGTGCATGCATGCATGCATGTGTTTGTGAGTGAGAAAGTGTGTGCATCCGCTATGATGCTGTGTCGCTTGTTATAGGCTGTCTGTAGCATCCACCTTGGTGTTTTTGTGAGGTATATTAAATCAATGTACGTTTTACATTCTTCCTTCACCCAATATGTACCTGCTATGTGTATAGACAGAATGCTGATATGACATATGAAGGACAATTTGTAGTTTGGAACTTGGCAAATATATTGGGTACAAATATTTGTAAATATGACCCTGAAAGAGTCGTGCCTCACCAGCCACAAACCTCACTGCATGTCACTGATACAATTAGCCTATACCACATCTATTTTGACTGTATGGGAAACTTAAGCACCTGGAGGAAACTGCTACCCACTGTTCAGTAAATGTTTTTGAAATTATATATTTTTTAAATCTCAAAACCAAATAATCCCAATCACACCAGCTCATCAGGTGCTGCTGTGCTTCACTATGGCCCCCTGAGCTGACCGTTTGTGACGGTCATTAGCTTTCAGTGCAATGTTTGAGCTGTGCCCTATAGTACAATAGAAGCACGCCTTTGGAGAGGAAAGAATGGGCATCAAAGTGCATTTTGATTCTTTAAAAATCTATCCCCCTTTAATTCCCAAAGTATTATAAAGATCAATCAAACTAGGGTTCCTCTGTAGAACACAGGTTGTACAGTCCCCATGCAGGTAATACTCCTGCAAACAACATCACTTTAGACTCACCATGAGCCAAAACTCCAGCAGCTGTGGATGTACCACTGCAAATTGCCTGAACTAGTTGATCTTTGAACTTTAAAAAACCTTTTAACAGAAAGTGGACCCATATATTATCTTTAGAAACTAATAAATAATGGCACAAATATCGCTTTACTGTTTGAGAGATTTTCAATTGGGAGATTTTATTCTGGTATACAGCTGAATGACCATGTACTGTATTTTAAGTTTATTTTATATTGATCTAAGTCAAGAATGAGAAATCATGGTTTCTGGGTTAAACCTGTTTTGTTCAGATTCTCTAAAAGCAAATGACACTATATAAGAAAGTTTTTTTTCTTTTGGTTTTTGGTGTGCAGAACACATACTGGCTAGCCTTGAATAACCTTAACCTTCTATTGCATTAATTTGTATATTTTAGGGGGAAAAATTAACCCTATTTTTTGGGGTCAATATCAGTATAAATCCACAAATATGCCACCGAGTAACATTGTACCTTTGCATTCTGGTACCCTGCATCTCTGCCTGTCTGCTAATCCAAACAATGACATGTACACTGCTATACCATGGACTGCTCTAGTTATTTTGTATTGAGGCTAAGGGACCTGTTGGTGTCACACTAAATGGCATATACAGTACATTTGGCTGTTCTATGACTATGATTTCAAAAATATCTTCAGAATAATTTGTTGGGGGGTATGATGTTGTCTGATGTTTTAAAGCTGGTCTGCCATTCTGGGTATTCATGAAGTTGGCACAGTGGGGTAAGTGAAGAATGCCTTCCAGTGAATCATTGTCATTATCATCATCATAATTTTTTCTCTTGCTTCACAGACTTATTGTCATTAGACAGGCCAACTGTTTTAAAAAGGACTTAAGAAGCATACAATTACATTTGTCATATATCTCTGTTCACCCACTGATGCATGCATGCACACACACGCTCTTGCACACGTTCATTACATCTTGATACAATCCTGATCTCCTAATTCTACATAAAACCTGATTGTGAGGTCCATTCCTCCCCAGTGTGACTCTCAGGCCTTCTCAAACTCTCCTGAGGGCAACACCATGCCATAGAGGGTTCATTGGAAATTAGCTGTAAAGAAAATTAATTGACTTGATAGAAATTTAATAGAAATTGACTTGCAATATATTTTTTATACTGTAGTTTCCATTCAATGGCATTAAATCCAGATTTCTGTTTGTCCTGCCTAAGGCATTGATAGTGTTTATGATCGGTTGCCTAAACTCAAAGGAGGTGTGAATGTGACATGCTGGTATTCAGACACCATTTGATTGTGTCATTTTAAACCTTTTTACTGCTCTTAGTAGCTGTAATTGACGGTAATAATATGGAAATCTGTGACAGCTTAAGTCATGAAAGCCCCATTATCAATTCAGAAGTGGGACACATGCTATAAAAAAAAGATATCCCTATAGCCAAGCTTTAGGGATAATTCATAAATAATAAAATGTATATAGTGTTACTTCTCGCAGTGCATGTTCTTTTCTGATAGGTCAAATGGCCCAGTCTGTTGTGACTGGTCTACTGCTTAAAGGGCCACGAAACCCCCTGTCTCAGCAGGGTGTTTTCACACCTCTAGTTTGAAAAAAAGTCAGGAAAGTGGGCGTGTCCAGCTCTGGGAGTGTGGAAGTGTCGGGGGAGGGAAAGAGGGAAGGACTTGCAAAGAAGGGCGTTTCCATTTGGGCACGCGCTGAGTTTCACAGGCTAAACAAACACACAGACGCAGTATGTTTGATATCGCACGGCGAATGGGAGAAAAAAATCCTCCGCATTTCTCTGTAACTTATGTACTCGGAAGGTAGCGTCAGAAAGCCGTGTGTGTATAGATTATCCTGTCACAAAATGCGGCGAAAATTCTGCATGACGGGAATAGTTTGTGTTAACATGTTTACACTCGGAGAGCAGCATTTACAGCGGATCTTTCAGTCTATAATATTGTACTGTAATATTGCAGTGATATTAACATACTGTAAACTTAGTAACTTAATCATTTTGACTATGGTATGTCTTTAAAAACTAAAAGAGCACTGCTGACGATACAAACTAACTTTGCAATCTGGGTTAAACAAAGGGCATTGATCACACACACTTACCAAATCTGTAGACAGACAATCAAACTGGAGCTGTGTCTTTTTTAAAAGGAGACGAGCGGCAAATCCGGATTTCATCATTTCCAGATGCGAAAAGCTCTCGGGTAAAAATTTTTTCCTTACAAACGCGTTTCTGTCGCTTGCACTGTAATCCACACGTGATTCTAGCAGCTCTCTCATAGAGGGAAAATGAAAACAAAACCTTCGTTGCAACACCGACGACCCGTGTCTCCAAATTTTAGTTCTTTCACTTGTTTTGGCATCACATTGTGGCGTCTCTCTGCCGTCTGAACACTGTAAACAGTCTCCGGAGCTATCATGCATATTAATGAAGTTTCGTGTCATACACAATAGAGCGCGCTGATTGGTTTGAAGCACGTCTTTGTCATGAATTAATGCCGCACACTCAGATACGTCACAATGTTCTCGAAAGGACAGACAGCCACTCTCCAGGCTGGATTTACACCTAAGTATCTCATGGCGATGACGCAGCTTCAAAAATTTGTTTCAAACCGGAAGAACGAATTTGCTCAAAGTAACGCAAAAACGACCAATTTTCACTTTTTAGTGCAATATATGTGTCCTAATAGTGTTTATAGCAGCGTGGGACACACATATGACTGTCAACAGCTCAAAAAATGTGTTTTGGTGTTTCGTGACCCTTTAACACTAAAATGAAAAACTAAGGGCTCATTGCATTTCTAAATTTCAGATCACGAAGCCTTTTCTGCACTTATGTCTACAATGACATAAACAGTAACAATGGTGTTGATTGTCCTCCTCCTTCAGATGTGCATACAAAGTGAATTTATATTTTAGCATAGGAAAAAGGCATCTTCTGGATACACAGGCCAAACTCTTCCAGGCTTTATTTACAACTTACGAGAATGAGAGTCGACATTGTTTGGAGACAGCCAGTGAAGACCAAAGGTTGACATCAAGCTAATTTATTTCAAACATACATAAGCTTGCATGACTGAAATTACCAATCAGTCATTTCACAGTTGGGAATCAGTTCTTACTTTTGGGAGACAATCTCTACATTTATCAAGTCCTTTGATCTTTGAAACTTTCAGACGTCTTACAATCAAAATAAAAAGAATAATGGGGTGCTCTAAATGTTCTTTGTGGAACCATTAATTCCAATAAACTGCCATTTTTGGTTATTTTTTTCTATGCTTTCAATGTAATAGAAAGTGTTCAAATGAGCACAAATTGTCACGTCCCATGTCACCTATGGCAATTTTTTTTATGAATAGCCTCAATGCAGCAGCTGTTTTCATCAAACATGGTGTAAGGTCACATAATCACATGGGCTGAAGGATGAGAGCAATCACATCTATTGTGTTGGATGCAGGAGTCAATGCCATCTGACATCAGGAGTCACATCCTGAAAAAAAAAAAAAAACTTTTACAGCTTGATCAACACATTGTTGAAGGTGAAGCTATTGTTTATTAAACTTGATGCTTTAATGAGTTGTATAAATACCTTTGTTGTACCAATCTTGTAGCATTGGGTTCCACAAGTTCAGCTTTACAGTTCAGATGAGCATTCGAAACCAGCAGGGAACTGGAGCGCTTGACCCACAGACAGCCATAGTCGACTACCATTAAACATAACTACTCAAATCTAATCTAATTCCCTGTGATGGAGCATAAAAAGAGGCAAGCGATGGTTGTCATAAGTCACAATTTATCAGTGTTTTCAAACAAATTAAATTTGTTTTAGATTTCAGCAGTGACGTAATATAACCAAATAATAATACTTTGTGTTATGGAGACGACCTACTGTATGGAAACCTCGGAATCCTTAAGAATGGCAAAGTCATATCAGCACTGTGGTGCAAAGTGTCTTCCATACACTTACTCTGATACATTTCTCTGTAAGACATTCATTATCTACTACAAAATGAAACCAAAGGTACAAAGTCTGCAAGTCAGTTTGATGAAGCAGTAGTTAGATGCATTGCCTAATTTCTTGTTTGCGAATATGTAATCGAGTGCTCACACAATATCCACATTTCATTTTCTAAAAACATAAATAAGCATGTCATGCCAGTAAGCGACTGATTCAAATCAATTTATCTTTATTTCTATTGCACATTTTACAATATAGATTGTGCCAAAGCAGCTTAACATAAATGAAGTTCTAGTAAATTAAAACTGCTTCAGTTCAGTTGTCACAGTTGAAGTCCAGTTTAGTTCAGTTCAGTGTAATTTAAATTTTGCTGAAAGATTAATCACTGAAGAGCAGCTCCAGTGATGTGCAGCTCCACCAGTCCAAAACCAAAAATATGCAGACAGTATCGAGAAACATACTTCACCAATCCATGGAGGTCAAGGAACAAAAACCTTCAGAGAAACCAGGCTTAGCTGGGCATGACCATTTCTTCTCTGGCCAAACATCTTGTGCAGAGCTGTAGTCTAGACGCCTAAGTCTAGAGAACAATGTACATCTGTCGTGGAGAGAAGCTACAGGTCTGAGTAGGTCACTGATTGGTGTTCAGACTAGTCCATGGAATGCAAACATTCGTCTGTCATGGGGTCTTTGCAATAATTGGTCTCATGCTCTCAACTCATCCATTACCACGACAGCCTTCTGCTCAGGATACTGGTTGGATCTAAGATTATGCAGACCTATTAATAAAGAAAAACAGGCTAATGTAATCATAGATGCCATTTAAACTATAATGTATTTTGGGAAGGGTTCCCAGCTCTGGTTGCCCTAAATAATGCAGCCTAACAACTTTGAGGATTTGGATTTCAAAAGCTTTGTGTTTATTTTTTTGTATGTAAGCTAATGCAAAGAGATTTGTCTTTAGTATTGTTTTAAACTGACAGAGTGTGTTTGCCTCCCAAGCTTTGCTAGGAAGTCAGTTCCAGAATTTAGGTGCCAGATATGGTTTTTCCTCAACACCAGTTTCTAATTTGAGCCACCCACATCCCAGGTTACCGTAATAGCATAGCTGATTGTTTGTCTCACCTTTTTTTCCAGAAGATTAGAGCCTTGACCCTAGATTTCAACGTTCATCCCACGTCAGTACCACCATTTTTAGCAACGATCTTCAATTAAACCATCATCTGGAAGATCTCTCAAAAGCTTCACAAGAGGCCATCCTCAACAGCCTCGCCCACAGCACACTCTCAGCTTACCTAGCCAACTGGAACAGTTTTAAGGATTTCCACTCTTACTACCAACTCCCGTTTCCTCTATCAGATGTTTGGTCCATCTGCAACTTCATCACACATGCTCATTCCAACCGCAAGATCTAAGCAGCTACCATCCGCACATACCTATCTGAATTTTATTTTATTTACAAACTAGCAAAGGGTCAGCCATGCCATTCCACCTCCCATTGTCACATGGTTATGTTATTTAAAGGCCTGCAAAAACAAGAGCCAGCCACCGTAGCTAAACGTCTGCCTCTAACTTCCAATCTTCTAAGCTTATGTATACTATGTACCGGTTTCTCAAGTCCTCTCATTGACACAGAATGGCACATAATTCACCAATTCTACGTCCGCTTTCAATCCAGCCATTCATACATGTCTTTCTGACATCTTGGTCCACACAGCTGACTTACTTACTTACTTACAACATGGGGAATCATTTCCTATCCACCTATTCCACCTCAACTCATTCCTCAGCCCTTATGAGCCCCTTTCAAATTATGTCTACTTCCGATACACCAACAACGCATCTCCCCAAGATCCTCTTTTTCTTACAGAAAAAGGACAAATGGCCACCAGAACTTGGTTAAACAACCTCTTCCAAGACGTCCTCTATGCATCTGGCATATCTCCTAAACACTACTCTATCAACTCCTTTCAGATTGGAGCAGCCACAACTGCAGCTAGTTCAGGTGTCTCGGATGAAACCATAATTCATCTTTATTCAATTCATCTTTATTTGTATAGTGCTTATACAATGTAGATTGTGTCAAAGCAGCTTCACATGGAAGATTGTAGTGAATTGAAAAAGTGTCAGTTCAGCTTTCAGGGATTAAGTTCAGTTCAGTTTAGCTCAGTTCAGTGTGGGGTAAAATTCACTACTGAGAGTCCAAACACTGCAGAGCAATTCCATCAGCTCTACAGATCCCGAACCATGCAAGCCAGAGGCGACAGCGGCGAGGAAAAAACTTCACCAATTGACGAAAGTGAAGAATTTAAAAAACCTTGAGAGAAACCTGGCTCAGTTGGGCACGACCATTTCTCCTATGGCCAAACGTCTTGTGCAGAGCTGCAGTCTAGGTGCAGGAAGCTGGACCTCAGCGAAGACTCGTCTGTCCTTGGAGCATCACAGGAATCAGTCTCATGCTCTCCACTCTTCCATGACCACCACAGCAGCTGCTCAGGATACAGCCTGGTCCAGGATTATGAAAACCTTGGGATCATCTCGTCGTTGGTCTTGGATCACATTAGTGGCACTGCATAGTCTGAGGGCCTCGGGATAAGTAACCCCAGGTGGAAATACAGAATAAGGAGAATAATTAGCGTAGCTGCTGTTCATAGTGTATAAAAACAAGAAGCAAAATCCTGCATGGGGCACACTCATGCGTCATACCGCTATGTAATGCACTGAGTGTATGCTTTGCTAAAAAGATAGGTCTTTAATTTAGTTTTGAACTGCGAGAGTGTGTCTGAGCCTCGGTCATTATCAGGAAGGCTATTCCAGAGTTTAGGGGCCATAAATGAGAAGGCTCAACCTCCTTTACTCAATTTTGCTATTCTAGGTACTACTAGAAGCCCTGAGTTTTGAGATCGTAAAGAGCGGGTTGGGTTGTAGCGAGACAGGAGGTTGGTTAGATAAACAGGAGCTAGATTATTTAAAGCTTTATAGGTAAGGAGTAATATTTTATATTCAATACGAAACTTAACAGGCAGCCAGTGTAAGGAGGATAAAATTGGGGTGATATGATCATATTTTCTAGACCTGGTAAGAACTCTGGCAGCTGCATTTTGCACTAGCTGAAGTTTGTTAATAGAGGATGCTGGGCAACCAGCAAATAGAGCATTACAGTAGTCCAGCCTAGAAGTCATAAAAGCATGAACTAGTTTTTCTGCATCTGATATGGATAGCATACTTCGCAATTTAGCTATATTTCTCAGATGTAAGGAGGCAGTTTTTGTGACATGGGATATATGATTTTCAAAAGTTAAATTGCTGTCTAATATGTCACCCAGGTCTTTTATAGTAGAGCTAATGCTAACTTTGTATCCCTCTAGTTGCAGGTCGAGTTGTGAGATCTGCTGTGTACAGGATTTAGGCCCGATAAGTAATAATTCTGTTTTGTCTGAGTTTAAGAGAAGAAAATTGTTGGTCATCCAGTCTTTAACATCTTTGATACACTCGGTTAGCTTAGACAGTTCAGACATCTCATTAGGTTTAGTTGAAATGTATAATTGAGTATCATCTGCATAGCAGTTAAAGCTAGACCCCGTACTTTACTGGCCTGACTTGTGAAAGCTGTCCATTAATATTCACAAACTGGTAACGATCAGCTAATATGACCTAAACCATTGAAGAGCCTGACCTTGGACACCTGTAGAATATAAGCGGTCTATGAGAATATTGTGGTCGATGGTGTCAAATGCGGCGCTAAGATCGAGTAAAACTAATAGCGAGATGCACCCTTGGTCAGCAGCTAAGAGTAAATCGTTGGTTATTTTTACTAATGCGGTTTCTGTACTGTGATGAGGCCTGAAACCTGACTGAAACACTTCAAAAATGTTGTTTGTCTGCAGAAAGGAGCATAATTGGGTAGAAACAACTTTTTCTAGTATTTTAGACATAAATGGAAGATTTGAAATAGGCCTATAATTAGCTAAGTTGCTCGGTCCAGTTGTGGTTTCTCAAAAATAGGTTTAATAACAGCTAGCTTGTAAGGATTTGGAACATGGCCTAAAGATAAAGAAGAGTTGATAACGTTAAGGAGAGGTTCTCCTATAACAGGTACCAATTCTTTCAGTAATTTTGTTGGAATTGGATCTAACATAAATGTAGCTGATTTAGAGCTATTTATAACTTTATCTAGTTCTTCCTGTTCTATGATTTTGAAGTATTGTAGGTTATTTTGATTCAGTGGAATGTTTACTGGATCTGGAGTATAAGGTGGTGCAAAAAGTTTAACATCAACTATTTTCTGTCAAAAGCCTTCTATTTTATCACTGAAAAAATTCATGAAGTCATCACTACTAATTTGCGGTGGGACATTTTGTTCTAAAGATGATCGATTATTTGTTAGTTTAGCAATGGTGCTAAATAAAAATCTCGGATTGTTATGATTATTTTCTAACAGTTTACGGAGGTGCTCAGCCCTGGCAGATTTAAGAGCCCTCCTATAACTGGACATACTGCCTTTGTACGCAATTCTAAAAACCTCTAAATTTGTTTTTTTCCATTTATGTTCCAGGGCACGGTAGTTTTATTCTCTCTAGCCTTTTTTAATTTGATGGGTGCCACCGTATTTAGTGTGCTAGTAAAGATGGCATCCATACTGCTGGTTACTACATCACGGTCATTTGTGAAGCCCTCACTCTGACTCTCCTGGACAAGACTCCCAGACCAGCCGGTTCCATAACCATTCCATGCTTCTCTTCTCAAACCTCATAACTGTTACTCACATCTCTCAAACAACTAATAATAAAGTTTCACAAGCGTTAGTTGTGGCATGGTCCTTGATAGTGAAACTCTATGTAAACATATGAGTGGTGGCAAATAGAACCAAGTAACACTAGTTACGTAAACACTAGGTAATTAAAACAGATGGTGCATATGACAATAGTATAACGAAAAGAAAGCTCGCTATATGTGGGAAGGAATAGGGCTTTTTTACAAATGTAAAAAAAGGGATTCATAAGGATTTTTACTACAAACAAGCATCTAATTTATTAAATTCATAATAGTGTTACTGTGTTAGGGTCATAATCTTTTTGTCTATGTTCATGATAAAACGTTTTGAAAAAATTAAATAAAAAAAAAACGCAAAATTTTGCTTAATAACCGCTGCAAAATATTACATAACATATTTCAAATTCTGACTTACTTGATCTTACTTGATGATCTGAAAGTATAGGCCAGTCTGTCAAAAAATTCTGGTGGCTGTGAAAATGCTTTTTCATTTTTAGCATGGCATCCATGAATGCATGTATAGTTTGCGCATCTTGCAACACCCGCAGGCTCATACACCAGATGAACCACACTGCCTTTTGTTGACATTAGTAAAAGCTGTGAACTGCACATTTTATGTTACTAGGCAACCACTGTATCACTGGTCTTGGTGCTGGAGCAGGTGATGTTGAAAATGTGATGTTTTCAGTTCATTTAAATGGAAGATTAGCCTCAGTGATTAAGCGTGAATGAACTTCCATGTGAATAAATTGATGCATTTGCAGAGCACGCAATCTGCACTAGTGACGACATGATGGTGTGTGTGTGTAGTAGTAGTGGTGTCCCATTTATTAGCGGGGTATTTCTATCTCTACTCCTTCACACGCATTGGCCAATGAGAAGGTGAAAGGGTAGGAGTACTGTACTGTAAGTGGAGGTGTAGGGATATAAAATAGAAGTGAGATTGGATCATGCTGAACATGCTTTGCTTGTGGAATTCTCGCTGTCTGCTATTCTCATGTAAATGATTTGATTCCTGTTCTTTTACATGCTAAAGTGTTTAATTATGGATAATTTGTAATTCAGATATTTGTAACCATTCAGCTGCACATAATTTCCAGATCATTCATGATTCATCAATTTCTCATCTGGAAAATAGGCACATGCAAGACCTTAGATCAAATTTTATCTTTAAACAATAGTGATATAATGGTTTCTATGCAGTACATTTTGAATGAGGCCCCTGAGGTATGACCCATGGTTGAACCAGGTTGGTTAAATATTGTTAATCTGTAACCAACATTTAAACCATTTAAATGTGTAAATGTGTTTACTGTGTCTCTGTTAAACATTCGATATGTTTACTGTAGTGATAAAGAGTAAATTGTGCATTTACAAACAACACTAAAAAATCTTCTTCTTCTTCTTCTTATTATTATTATTATTATGTAATTATACTGTAACAAGAAAACATTAAACGTTAACAACTGTAATGGTCAGAGCTTTCTAAAATGTATTATTATTACTAATATTATTCCTGCCTTAATATTGATGATGTTGTCCTGCTTTATTCAGCATAAACTGTGACCGTTTGGAATATGAAGCAGCAGGGATGAAAATCACCTTCTCCAAGTTCAAGATCATGGTGCTCTAGCAGAAAAAGTGTGATTTACCCTCTCCAGTTTGAAGGAGAGTCCTTGCCCTAGGGTGGAAAAATTCAAGTATCCTGAGGCCTTGTTCATGAGTGAGAAGATCATTGTAGAGTCACTGCATCTCCACATAGAGAAGAGATCATTAAAACGGTGACTCAGCCCTCTGTTTTGGATGCGTCATGGATGCTTAAATTGGGAGACTTATCCCACCAGAAGGAGGCCCAGGGGAAGACCCAAGACATGCTAGAAGAATATTGTGTTTTGGCTTTCGGATCCCCTGGAGGAACTGGAGAATATCTCAGGGGCGAGGGAAGTCATTGGTGAGACTGCACACCCAGCCCCAGATAACAATCAGTGTACTTTATGAATGAATTAATATTTAGATGTCCAACTTTAATAATAAAATGAATTATTTATATCATATATATATATATATATATATATATATATATATATATATATATATATATATATATATATATATATATCAGTTCTGTCTGGTTCTTGAATCTCATTGGCAAATAACAGCACTTGTTCAGCCTCCCTTCACCCTTCCCAGATAGCAAAATACACTCGGGCCAGTTCCGGCTAGATTCTCGCTTGCCGGAGACTTACCCCTCGGCCCGACTCCGGCTGCCCTACTCGGGCCGGATGCCTATGGACTCACTGCCCGATTCCGGCCCGAATCAATCGGGCCAGATGCGGCGGCCGTAAGCGAGCCGACGCTGCCGCATCCGAGCCGGAATCGGCCCGTGAGTAATGTGCACTGCGGCCCGAAGCTGGCGCGATTAAGTCTTCATATAGCTTGATATAAAACCTTTTGGTATTAAATTAGTACTTGATACATGGCATTACAACCATTTCAGTTAATATAACAGCAAACGCAGGCTATGTACTGTAAACACAAAGTGTAGGCACTGCATTTAACCTTTAAATAAAATGCAAACAGCATACATATCCTATAACGTAAATAATCAAACAAAGGACAAAATAAATAAATGATAAATGTTTATTGATTGCAAGAAACAAATAATACTCAAATTTAATAAATTATTTTGTAGTGCACAAGAAAAACAACAATAAAACTCCACAATACACAGGAAGATTTATAGAAAAAAAAAAATCTGAAATTGCACACATACACAAAAGTTTTCAAAACAACCGTTTTCCCAACAGATTTGAATTTTAAAAATTGTACAAGACATCTTAAAACAGCTAAATTTTATATAAACTTGAATATAGAAACCTACGGAGACCCGGAGGGGACGTGATGGTGGAAAAAAAACTGAGTGGGAGAAAAAAAAATTGGGTGGGAGAAAAAAAAAATGGGTGGGAGAAAAAAAAAAAAAACAGTAATAGGAAAATATATATTTTTATAAGTTTTTGCGTTCCCTCGCAAAGATGTTTTGCGAGGGAACGCAAAGATGTTTTGCGTTCCCTCGCAAAACTGTTTGTCCACAAACACTTCCTGTTCACTTCATATATGTCAACCCTCGCGTTTTTGCCTGGATTATCCCGTATTTTACAATTCTATCCTACTATCATCACATTATTCATTATTTTCCCATCTTTCTCGTGTATTTTTAATCCTGAAAACATGCTGAAATGTACGGGGTTTCAGTAGTAATCAAATAAAAAACGAGAGATTAATTTGCTGCTCCTCACTTGTTTGATAACAGAGGTGTAACTTTGGTGTGTACTGATCTGGGATCAGTTTATCATACGGAGCGCTTCTGTCAGTCAGCGCTTATACAGTACCAGTCGTTGGCTCATCATAGCCTATGCATTCGCTGATACTGAATGATAGCAGGATAGAATAGTAAAATATGGGATAATCCAGTCAAAAACGGGAGGGTTGACATGTATGAATTCATTAATGAATTAACTTAAGTGAACAGGAAGTGTTTGTGGAAAAACAGTTTTGCGAGGGAACGCAAAACATCTTTGCGTTCCCTCGCAAAACATCTTTGCGTTCCCTCGCAAAACATTTTTGCGAGGGAACGCAATCTTTGCGAGGGAACGCAAAAACTTTAAAAAAATATATAATTTCCTATCACTGTTTTTTTTTTTCTCCCACCTATTTTTTTTTTCTCCCACTCAGTTTTTTTTTTCCACCATCACGTCCCTTCCGGGTCTCCGTAGAAACCAATTCAAGATATAGCAAGAAACATCTTACAAATACCTATGACAATACGTAAAATATACAAGTCAAAGTTGTAAAAAGAACTGCCAAATTCTGAAGAAACGTCTCGAAACCTTATTAATAAACATAATAATAATAATAATAAAACAAAAAAATATATATGAATATAAAACTGCAGATGTATAAAGACTTAAACTTAATTTTCAAATAAACTTGAAAGAATAATTAGAATAAATTGCACAAACAGCAAAACATGAGATGATGTGTGTGTGTGTGTGTGTGTGTGTGTGTGTGTGTGTGTGTGTGTGTGTATATATATATATATCTTGTGCAATTTTAGATTTAGAATTTTGGTTTATTATTATTACAGTTATTGAAAATGTTTCTTCAGAATTTGGCATACTGTCACTTTATATATATATATATATATATATATATATATATATATATATATATATATATATATATATATATATATATATATATATATATATATAAAATTTGCAAATGAACACAAATTGCCCAAGTATCAGGGAACATCTTAATAAAAAACAAAAATAGGGATTTAGACATTTAACACATTAGCTTTCTTTCTTTCCTTCCTTCCTCCGTGCCTGTCAGGAGCAAGTTGCAGCCACCTTGTAATGCATTTTTCCATCTCTTCATCAGTGGCATGGTATGGATATTTGTCCTCACTGCATCTGTGATCAAAAGATATACAGATAATTAGTAGAGAACAAGAACAAATGTTAAAGAAAAAAAGAAACATGCTTGCTCTCACATAAGTACAACCTAAATGGGACCATATATAGATTTTTTTTTTTGTTCCTCTGGTTAATGATTCAAAGAAATACACAGATGAAACAGCTTCTAATTGTATTGAAATGTATATTAAAAACCAACTTACTGACTACGACAGTCACAAGGGGGAGTGCACGAAAGGCCACTTTTTGGTTCGCCCCGCTCCAGTTAATTTGTTTGGCCAAGGAGTTAGCCAAAAGCTTTCCCAGGATACGCCAAACTGCTTCCTTGGTGGAAAACACCAATAATTCCTAAGTAGGCTACCTATGAAGCAAAAAATCAAATAAATAAATAAACTTAAAACACTTTGAAATACACAAGAGCTTGAACTTACCATGTTCTTCATTTGTTCGGGCTGGTCCTTTAGTTGATTTTCAAGCTTTTCCAAATCAAATTGGACAAAGGAAGGTCAAATGTGCTTACATCTGGAATTTCATCATGTCTGTTTTGGTTTTGCAGATTTTTGAGAATCAGGACCAGTTGCTGCTTTGTCGTCTTGTGATTTTAACACTTCAGTCAGTAGTGCTAAAAAAGAAAAATAACGAATTAGTATAAATCAACCTATAGCTTATACAACTTGAGTAAATACAACAGAGGGTTAGATACTGCTGATATTCTCTAGTTGATCTTTACTTTCTAGCTGCATAAAGTCTTTACAAATGTAGTGATGTCTTTAATTCTTACGAAGACATGATGAGTACCAATAAATTCTGTCTTGATCTCCAACTGCACTGGAACAAGGACTGTAAATGTTCATAGGCATACTGGAATGTACAGTATCTGTGCATCTTGATGGTGTCCCTAAGGATTCTTCCATAGTCATTGGTGGTGATGGTACTTGCGGTGCTGCATCGAATTCTGAAATCTTCATATCTGCTTCTTTTCCAGCCTCTTTGTTCCAAATATTTTTCTTCATCACTGTCACTATAGTTCTGTCTTTTATGTCCCATGATCAGATACATTTACAAAACAAAACATTATTTTAGTATAGTGCCAGGGCAAAAATTGCAGGTTGTAATAGATCATTGAAATAATGTTGACAGTATGTGTTTAAAATAATTGCAATCAAACCTGTTCTTTCTTTTGGTGTATGACGGGCGATCATCGTCCTCATCTGTTTGCAAGTCAGACATCACAGTTGCCTGTGGAAGGGAGTCGAGCTTCCTCATATGTGTCTATAATAAAACATCACATTGTTGTTAACCTTCCCCCAAAAAAGTTCAAATCCTGAAATACTATCAAAGTTAATTAATGGCTATAATACCTGTAGTGACAGCCTTATGATTCTTAGACATAGATTTGTAAGATGGTTAAGCACATCTATCATTCTGTACCCATGAAGATGGCACAACTTCCATTTCAGATGACTCGAACCCCACAATATGGAACTCATTAACTGAGCCTTCAGATGTCACCATATCATAATCATCTAGGTTATCAAAGTCTTTATCTTTAGGGGCCTCGTTTTTACTATATAAGACTTTTAGATAGTGAGGAGTGTCATCACTACAATGAGTTTGCAAAGGCTTCAAAATCTGAGCAACACTGGCCCTTGCCCTATTCAAATACTCTAATTCACAGAGTAAAACTCATAATTTTTAGCCATGACTTACATATACCGGCCTCTTCTGTGCCGAGCTTGTTTGATCGTGCTCAAGGATCTTGTCGTGGACTGTCAAACAAACAAACATACAAAAGTGTATAAAAAATGTTTATCTTCACAAAAATCATTATAAACATTAATAATGACTATTCAGAAAACGCCTGAAACAAACATTATACCCCTTGAGCATAAGCCCAAAAATGTTATTTAAAGCAGAATAAGTCACAATCAGTCAAATTTCTTTAAAATAAGAAACCTTTTGGATCAGATAGTTGTAAGTTACTAAAAACACTGTTAACCTACCATTGTGGAAAATGTTTGATGATGATAGCCAATAACAAAAACCATTTCAGCTGTTTGTGAAGCTATTAGTAATGTAAAATCTGAAAAGCTCAAGTACGTTGAAAATGTATCAACAGTTTAAAGCTTATAATGGACTATAAGCACCTAACTATAACATGCATATTCACATATTTTGTCTCTGTGATGTGCTGCAAAATGACCTCACTAACCCTTGTTAAACAAGAATAATAAGACTTAACCGAAAAATATTGTTACCCATTGATTTAAATCAGAATTTATAACTGTCAATAACAAAAAAAAAAAACCCATCAAAATCTGCTTAAGACGTTCAGTTTTACATGCACATATTACAGCTTGAACATAAGATAATTGATTCACATAGGCTAACACATATTAAGATCATTTAAAGAGAATAGTAAACAGTATCGAGCTTAGATCACTTTCGTGATGCACTGCCTAAACAAGTTAAACAATACTATTTTATAAATCCAAAACGATTAATTTTTTATTTACACAATCACTCAGAATTATTTCTGTTGGGTAAGTACACAACTGTAAAATGATTTTTTTCAACACCCATGGAATATTAAAATGTTAACTCAGAAAAAAGCACATGTTTTGCCATGGTAGTGTTAACGGATTAGTCTACAGACACTTTCTTTAACGTAACGTTAAGATACACACCAATTCGTTTCAGTCGTGTTTCTTTAAAATAATTAAAATAGTTTTCAGTTACTAAACACTCACTTGATTGAGGTAAAGTTGGTTTTATATTCGCACATTCGTTCAGTGCCATGCTCCCTATGTTGTGTACGTTGACTATGATTTATAGAGGTAAAGTTGGTTTTAAATTCGCACATTCGGATTTCGGCTTCTTAATATAATATTAGAAAACTATCGTTTGCAAATTCCAAATAGTGAAATCATACTAGCAGACAACGAATATCAAACTACAACATTGTCTGTGGTCGAAAAAATAGTGCTAATGTTGTTTTAAAGTGTTACTTGCATGCGATTTCAGACCGGATATTCAACGTACCATGGTAAACAATATAGGGAGCATGGCACTGAACGAATGTGCGAATATAAAACCAACTTTACCTCAATGTATGATTTCACTATTTGGAATTTGCAAACGATAGTTTTCTAATATTATATTAAGAAGCCGAAATCCGAATGTGCGAATTTAAAACCAACTTTACCTCTATAACTTTCAGACGTGTTTGTAACGTTAGCATACACATCAATTAGCTTCAGTCGAGTTTCTTTAAAACAAGTTGCATTTTGTATCAAATTGTTTTAAATTACTAAACACTGTTACAACCTAACACTGTGAAAAAATGTTTTGAACACTAAATTCGCATAGTATACAGTATAAAAGCAGTAAACACCTTACCTTTCTGACCAGAAAACACGAGTTCCAAAACTTGTTCTTCTTGTAATCTTTAAGGCGGTTGCCAACCAGCTTTTTGGAGCATTACCGCCACCATCAGGACAAAAGTTAAACAAGCCGAGTCCTTGCCAGAAGCGGCCCGGACTCTACAGACAGACTCGGGCCAGATATGGTTAACAGGAATCGGGCCAGGGCTTTACAGCCGCATCACAAACACATGTGCGAGAGCGAGCTGCGGGCCATACTCGGCCCAGATAACACTCGCCAAAGCCGAGTCTGAGCCGGAGGCGCCGAAGGGTAGCCGAGCTCGGGCCGATTACTACCTGCTATCTGGGTTGTGTATTACTCCACCCACGTACAGCAACAAGTAGAGGACACTCTACAGTTTGACAAATACTGGTGATGTCGGAAACATAATGTACTTTTGACTCTTTTTTAGTCGAGAATGTAGTTGTTTAGATTGCAACTATGCAGTTTATTTATAAGGATAGTGCCTATTTTAAATATTTATAATTTCTGAAAGACAGCACGTCGGCGGCCATTAGCCTGTCATTGAGAAGAGCAAAGACAGTTGACGTTGTCTATCCACAGGATGGCAACAGAGACTGCATAATAAACCCTTAGAAGAGAAAAACAGCATAACTTCTAACTACAGCTGATCAAATCATTATTAAACTGGTAAGTGACATTCTAAGTAAATCTCTCTTTTGTATGTTGTAGTGGATATCAGGAACGTATGTATTTTGTGTTGGTCACTCTTTAGATATAACCCTGAGTTACTTTTTGGTTGGCCATCTGTTTGTTTCTAATGCTTCTCCTGCTTTGGATACTGCAGACTAGTTCAGTAAAAAGAAAGAAAGAAAGAAAGAAGAAATGCCAGCATGGGTTTAGTGTTTTTCCTTATCGCAAACACAACAGTAATCTGGTAGTGATTGCGGTGTTTCGGCTTTTTTGGGTATAAATATTGTGATCTTCCGATTGTAACAGAGAAATACTGGGAAATGTCTCTAAACCAGGGCTTAATTTGTGCCGGAACAAGCCGGATCCTTACACGCACCCCGCCCCGCTCTTAACTTTCTCCCACGACTTCCTAACCCTCTTCACTTTTGTCCGCGACACATATTTTTATTATTCTTCCATAATGTTTTTCCTGCTATGAATTTCAGTGGCTTTTTTATGTTCAACAGAACAAGTCAAGGATGAGTAAACTATTATCACATTCTATAATGTTTACATTATTATAATTAAACATTATATACTTTACATGATCTTAAAAATAATTGGAAATTTCATCCATAAATGAATTAAATTTAAGAACAGTACTTCTAAGTAATGATGGCTCTTGATGCAAATGAGGACATGAAGTGCTTCTGTCCTAGTCTTTATTATAATCTTCATTATTATAGATATCTTTTTAGAACACTTTGCCTACGATTAGGAGACGTACTGTTCTTTTGTTCCAAGAAAACTTGACATGAATACGCTTTCACGCTCTCCTGATATCATACACTATCAAAGTGAATCAACACTCGGCCGACTGAACGTGTTTTTCAGAGATCAGACGAGAAAAATAAAGATGAATGAGCCCTCGTCACTCTTCACAACACTCGAAGAACAGGACAATGAACACTAGAACTGGAAGTCTTTGTGTGTTGTGGTGCTCCTCAAATAAAAGCATGAATGTGGAGGCTTTGACTGCATAGAAAATGACAATGACACTAAACAGATGATTTTCCTGCTCTTCTTTGGATTTATCAATCACTTGTCACTCACTGTATCATGTCTGTATCATGTTGGGTTATGATACAGTACATACAAGTCGCAATATGTTTCCCAGTGATGGGTTGCAGCTGGAATATGGAGTCAGAACAGTCTCTAAAGAAATTCACGCAAAAGACACGATGTACACATGCGTAGCCTAATTCACGTGCATAAAACTAAATTCACGTGCGTAAAATATTTATTTATATTCACAAAAACAATTCACATGCTCAAAATAAAAATACATATTCATAAAATACGTTTCACAAATGCAAAACCCCATTTGCAAGTGTATAAGAGTGTACAAAAACTTTTGAATGTTTAAAACTTGTGAGTTCATCCTGAATGAGAATGTGCAAATCCTCTGTCACGTACGACGCCCCCTGGATACGTGTGTGTGTATTTTTGAGACTGTCCTGGCAGAAGCAAGCAACTCGTAACCATTCAGCCAATCAGATGAGACCTGTATTCAATATCACCGACTCTGCGCTCCTTTTGCGCAGACGGTTTCTCTCCAGCATGGCGAACGGAGAAAGAGATACACAGGCTTCAACCCAGAACTATTAAATCCCCTGACTATCATTGACTAAAAACTTAATTTACATTATATCTAATGAAAGTAAACTGGCTGTTGTTGTGCTTTAGTAATATCTAGAAGATAAATATAATATTAATACTTTTCGGGATCTTTTTCAACACAAATCGGAGCCTCGGATCATTTCAAACATGTTTGATGCTGTTCATGATTTTAAATCAGGCTGATCACTGCTCTGATAACCTTCCCTCCAATACAATCACCGAAGAGAAGAGCTGAGGAGAGTCGCGTCAGTTTTAATAAATTTAGTTAGAAGGTGTTTTAACTGCAGTCATGCCATCTGCGGTTCCGAGAGAGAGGGTCACGCTATGTGCTTCAAATTGCAGTGCGCGTCTACTCGGTGTTGCGCGGTAGATTAAAGACGCGTGTGTTTAATGCGCTGCAGTTTTAATCTTGTTTCACTTTTATTCGCGTATGAATTCAAATGAGAGATAGTCATAAATGGTCACTTTTATTCATGTTTGGATATATAAAAATCATGACTTTGCATGTAGGCTATGCTATTTTTTCTTTGTTTTGCTGTAATTGTGTTTTATTTGCGACTTTAACAACAAAATTAATAGCATTTAAAAGTCATTACCCGGCTGTCATAACTATTCACATTCGTTTTCATATTTACAACCTACTATTTAGGTGTTTACTGTACTATTATGATTGTTTTATTGGTTTATTTGTGTTTTTCGGTAAATATTTTCCTGTGGAATGTAGCTAAATATTTAAAAAAAATGTTGTTGTACAATTGTTACCACTGTGCTCACTTTTCATATCATATTACTGTTTCATATTTGAATAATAGCACGCTAAAATCATGAAAAACACAGTGTTTTTACTGAAGAGTCATATTAGAAAACTCATAAAAAAATAAAATCAAATTGTTTTCTGCCAACTCCACCAGATTATTGTTCTACATGTCCTAATGCACCACTGTGCTCGCTTTTCATATCATATACTGTTTCATATTTTAATAATAGCACGCCAAAATCATGGAAAATACAGTGTTTTTTGACTATACGGTCATATTAGATATTTATATTTATTTATTTATATTTATACGTGATGGTGGAAAAAAAACTGAGTGGGAGAAAAAAAAATGGGTTGGAGAAAAAAAAAACAGTGATAGGAAAATATATATCTTTTTAAGTTCTTGCGTTGTTTTGCGAGGGAACGCAAAGATGTTTTGCGTTCCATCGCAAAACTGTTTTTCCACAAACACTTCCTGTTCACTTCATACATGTCAACCCTCCCGTTTTTGCCTGGATTATCCCGTATTTTACAATTCTATCCTGCTATCATCATATCATTCAGTATTTTCCCATATTTCTCATGTATTTTTAATCTTGAAAACACGCTGAAATGATTATAAAAATGTCTTCATTCACTTTCTTTCCATTAATGCTGTGCATCGATCACCACCCTTCATATGCAACCTCTGAATCAGCCGAATGCATGTATGAGCCAATGACTGGTATAAGCGCTGACTGACAGAAGCGCTCCGTGTGATAAAGTGCAGGGCATTTTGGGATATTCGGGTGTATGTTTAAAAAGACAAATACTCTTAATAATTTGTAAACATGTCTGTCCTGCGTGTTTTATTTTAACACACCTAATGACAAACTAATGCACAAACAGTTACGAAAGTAATGGAATACTTTCAATATAGATCTGTGCATTATACAGTTACACCACTGTAATCAAATAAAAAACGAGAGATTAATTTGCTGCTCTTCACTTGTTTGATAACAGAGGTGTCACTTTGGTGTGAAGCTGATCTGGGATCAGTTTATCATACGGAGCGCTTCAGTCAGTCAGCGCTTATACCAGTCGTTGGCTCATACATGCATTCGCTGATGAATGATATGATGATAGCAGGATAGAGTAGTAAAATACGGGATAATCCAGGCAAAAACGGGAGGGTTGACATCTATGAATTCACTTAAGGGAAGTGTTTGTGGAAAAACAGTTTTGCGAGGGAACGCGATCTTTGCGAGGGAACGCAAAAACATAAAAATATATATTTTCCTATCATTGTTTTTTTTTCTCCCACTCAGTTTTTTGTTCCACCATCACATCCCTTCCGGGTCTCCGTACTACGGCACAACAACAGCCAGTTTACTTTCATTAGATATAATGTAAATTAAGTTTTTAGTCAATGATAGTCAGGGGATTTAATAGTTCTGGGTTGAAGCCTGTGCATCTCTTTCTCCGTTCGCCATGCTGGAGAGAAAGCATCTGCGCAAAAGGAGCGCAGAGTCGGTGATATTGAATACAGGTCTCATCTGATTGGCTGAAAGGTTACGAGTTGCTTGCTTCTGCCAGGACAGTCTCAAAAAAACACACACACGTATCCAGGGGGAGTCGTACGTGAAAGAGGATTTGCACATTCTCTTTCAGGATGAACTCACAAGTTTTAAACATTCAAAAGTTTTTGTACACTCTTATACACTTGCAAATGGGGTTTTGCATTTGTGAAATGTATTTTATGAATATGTATTTTTATTTTGAGCACGTGAATTGTTTTTGTGAATATAAATAAATATTTTACGCACGTGAATTTAGTTTTATGCACGTGAATTAGGCTACGCATGTGTACATCGTGTCTTTTGCGTGAATTTCTTTTGAGATTTCTCTGACTCCATACTGGAAGGGCATCCGCTGTGTAAAACATATGCTGGATAAGTTGGCGGTTCATTCCGCTGTGGCGACCCCTGATTAATAAAGGGACTAAGCTGAAAAGAAAATGAATGAATGAATGAATTTATGTGCAAATGTAAATCAAATTATTGGAGAGTTAGCAAAACTTAAAATACATTTAGATACTGTAATCACTGAAGGATTTTGCAAAATACCTAAAACCTTGTCACCATGTTTTGGAGTTATTGGCATCTGCAGCTGTCAGATTTAAAAGCGTTGAGATGAATGCAAAAAGTGTTCTGTGCTTTCAAATAGCCCTTGGAAGGAAAAGTTCAGACTAGATTTATAAGCGCTGATTTATCACACTACTACTTAAATGTAATGCTCACTACACTGAAACGTTATTATACATCAATTAAAAATGCATGATGTTGTCAAGACAGCTTTTTACTGTGACAACCTGAACAAAACACACTTTTTAATAGGATCATCTCCCGAGAGTTTAATTGAAACAATTTTTCCAAGGGATTTTGACATTCATTTCAAAGAAAAGGTCTCCATGACCTTTAGTCACACAAAGACTTGAGCTGAGAAAAACGAAAAGAAAATAAGAAGGAAAATAAAGAAAATAAATATAATTTATACACACAGTTTGAATGATTTCCTTTTAGGTTATATATTTTTTCAAATGCACATAGAGTAATTAAATAAGTAAATTATGTATCAATCGGTTTCTGAACATGATTGTGTATTTCCATTTATTTGACAACCTTTTTTTACATACATGGTTTGAAATGACGAGTTTGTTTTGGTTGAAGGCCAATTCATTTTCCATTAGGCTCTGGCAGCTATGGCAACCAAAACAATCTTCCTTTTCATAAAAGGCTACACGGGTCTAAGGGTGAAGGAGGGAGGCTGTATCGATTTGTGTTCTACACATTGTAATAGTTTAAATTCATTATAATTGTAAACAACAGCCCTATTCAGCTTTTTTTAGACAATAATTGTGTCTCTTGGTGATGTCTGTAAAAATAATTTGCGTGACACTGCTGTGATAAACTCATGTACAGTATGCGGATGGCATTTTATTTGCATTGAGGAAGCTAGAACAGTTGTTTCTCTTTTAATGATTTCTACAAGTTTGGGTTGCTGTGATCGAATCTGTTTTTGGAACAAACTTTTAAAAAATGACTCATTATTGCAATTTTCTATTTTTGTGTTTTGCGCTTGTAGGCGGTCTGTACCATTACACTGGGGGGTCTGGGGTGCTGCATTGCATACTGCCAGCCATAGATCTAGACATTGCACAGTAGCCTAATTTATTATGTGTAACAGAACTTTCTACTGTAACAGCATGTTTTATTAGCCATAGCTGCTACAATCAATCAATCAATAAATAAATAAATCAATCAATCAATCAATTAATCTGTGTAATGGTTTCCACTTCTTTGTTCAAATCACACCACCAAATTAAACAAATAAAACAATTCATTCCAAAACAGCAATTGCACACTTTATTGCGTACAGCCAGCAGCAGACCTTAAACAAAGAAAATAGTCCAAAACATGTTTTTTAACATAAGTTATACTCATAGACTGTAAAATATAAGGACTTAGTATCAGTGAGTTTGTTTACATGGACACCAATAATTCGATTTTAATACGATTAAGACAATACTCTGTTAATTAAGAGTCTACCATGTAAACAGCGATTTTTAATTAATTTAATCAGATTAAGGTCATAATCGAACTAAAGAGATATTGAATTAAGACATGTGGATGCTGATTTTAGTCGCATATTGAAGTGCAGTACAGACATGTAAACACCTTAATCGAACTATTACCGTCATGTAGGACTTTTCGCTGCATTTTGCAACAGGATAGTCCACACACACACACACAGACGGCTGTTTGACACTCTTTGCACCTACCGAGTCAGTGCAGAATACAGACACCTGTACCATGAAATGCTGAGGTTTTTTTTTTCTTCCATTCAGCATGCATTATGAACTTCCATTGAAACAACACTCTTCTAGCAGTTCATAGTTGCATCCAATATCTCGTTTGTCACGGAGGGTACGCATGAAATGTTCCCAAATGAAAGTGAAAGTGCCAAACTGCAGTTAAAGTCGACAAAGATAAAAATGAAACACCCGAAATTACATTAAACTCAGGAGGAAATGCAGATAGCGCGGTGACGCAATGATATTAATTGAATTATGTGATATAACATGTAAAACGGGATCATGAAACAAACATTCAAAAAGCAACTCATGTACACGCCTTAATCTTATTATTGTCGTAATTAGATTAAGGCAAATAATTCCATTACTGATGTCAATGTAAATGTAGTCAGTGACGTCACTCATAGGTTTCTGAAGAGCGCAAATGAAGCCAACCATCGCCATTTTGTTCCTACGTCATTGCACCGACCGGGGGATACCAAATAAGAGCAAAGAGGTAGAGCATGAACAGAGCTACAGATGCCTGCTAGTAATTTGCTTAGATGGGCTTTTCTTTGGGAGAAACACTTAATACCTCAATACCTGGGACTCGTTTGTGTTCTGACCACATGTGCTTGGTTGTACACTATATCAATAAAGTGGTTGGTCTTTTAAAAACACTGTTGTAATACATTGAGCTGCTAAACATTGTTCTTATGACATTTTTCTACTGGAGGAAAATTACTTCCAAATACTTAAAATGTAGTCTGTTATTAAATGCAAGGCTATTTATGAAATTCAGGTATAACACTGTATGACGTTTCAGATGACAGTTTTATAGCCTACAGCTAATCAATCTGTTAGGGTGCACTCACATTGGGTACAGTTGCCTTGAACCGTGTCAAAGCGCAATTGTCTCCTATCCCCTTCCCCCCTTGGCCTGCACTCACATTGCATTTTTACCTACCGGACCTAAGCACGCTTACATCATCGATGATGCAACTGTTCAAGGAAGAGAAGTGCTCTCACTTAGCACAGCAGAGATTGCTTTAGTTATATAGTTTGGTATTATTTTTAGTAATTTGGGATGCAGTGACATGCAGTCAAACACTTTGCCGAAGAGATTCACCACTTTTGACGCTCTTAAATTATCATAAAAGTCCACGTGCTGCAGGTATTTTGGAGGTTTCCTGAAGGTGCAGCTGACGTGCAGCGAGGGGTTTGCGCCTTTAATAAACTACGACATTTTGCGTTCATTAAAAATGAAGAATGATTAATAATTCATATGAAACAATCCCCTAAAAGTGATGTTGCGTCTTCAGTTTTAGGCGCGTACTGTGCCAACGCCCAAGTGAACCGCGCTCTGGCACACCTCTTCCAACCGTGCCAGGGCCGGCCAATTGAACTGTGCCTGAGCCCGATTCAGAACACTCACACTTCTCAAACGAACCGGAAAACATGCCTGGGCAGTGGTTTGCAGGGAATGGGTAATGGCTGCAGTTTCCCCTTTCATGTATATGATGAGGAGTAGTGGTAATGGCGCAGACCAAGCAACCCTGGACGTACTGGGCAACGTCCTTGGTCATGTTCGGCCACGGTCATGTTATGATCTGGTTGATAGGGGATTTGGAAATTAAAGTGAGCAAAGAAGAATGGCCAGCGGGCTTGACGAGCATTGAGGTGTTTTGCATTGTGGAGATATTGGAGGTTCTTGTGGTCGGTTATGACAGTAAAGAGGACTTGGGCTCCTTCAACCCAGTGTCACCATTCTTCAGGGGCGAGTTTGATGGCCAGTAGCTCGTGATCACCTATACCATAATTTCGTTCTGTTGATGTTAATTTCCTGGAATAGTACGCACATGGATGAAGGGCACAGGGTTCACCAGACCACTGAGAAAGGATGGCGCCCACTCCTATATCAGCTGCATCCACTTCTACTACAAAAGGTAGTGTGAGATCTGGATGTCTGAGGATGGGAGCTGTAGTGAACTTGAGTTAGAGCAGTTTAGAGTCCCAAGAGAGTATGTGTCGTCCGCCTTTAAAGAGGGAGGTTAGAGGAGCCGAGAGGAGGCTGTAGTTTTTTTATAAAGCGTTGGTAAAAGTTGGCGAACTCAAAAAACCTCTTTCACTGATTTGAGCTCCTCCCATCTACATATGGCGTCCACTTTACCAGCTTTCATACTGACCCCCTCAGCGGTGATCACGTGCCCGAGGAAATAGATCAAGGTTTTGTGAAATTTACACTTTTCTGCTTTAAGGAACAGTTGGTTTTCTCTGAGGCGATGGAGGACCTTCTGTACATGAGAATGGTGTTCTGTCATGTTTTGAGAGTAGATCAGGATATCATCTATGTAGATAATGGTGAAGCGGTGAAGGAAGTCTCGGAAGATCTCGTTGATAAAATTTTGGAAGATAGATGAACTGTTAGCTAGGCCATAGGCCATAACCTGGTATTCATAGTGGCCAGTAAGTGTCATGAAGGTGGTTTTCCACTCGTCCCCTTCTCGGATACGGATCAGATTGTAAGCACTTCGGAGGTCGAGTTTGCTGAATACACATGCCTCCCGGAGCTCCTCCAGGGTGGCAGGTACCAAAGTTAGAGGGTATGCAAACTTAAGGGTGGCATCATTAAGCACTCTTTAATCCATGCACGGCCATAATCATCTTCCTTTTTTTGCCACAAAAAGAAGCTTGAAGCAGCTGGAGAGGTGGATGGTCTGATGAACCCCTGATGAAGAGCTTCTTCGATATAATTTCCATAGCCTCATGCTCAGGACAGGAAAGAGGGTAAAACCTTCCATGCGGTAGTTTGGTGTCTGGCAGCAGGTCGATACTACAATCCCAGGACTGGTGTGGGGGTAACTGTGTGGCTCATTCCTTGCTGAAGACATCAAGAAAGGGAGTGTAGATGACCAGAATGGAGACTGTGAAAGAGCTGTGAGGGTTTTCTACAGTGGTGGCGTGAACGGAGAGGGAATCCAGGTGTGGAGTATGAACAGCAGGGGGAGTAGTATAACCGTGTTTCTTACATGCTGCGCTCCATCCTAGGATCTCTAATGTGCTCCAATCGATACTGGGTTGATGCTGTGCGAGGCAAGGTCGACCAAGAATGACATGAACATTTGCTTGGGGAAGGATAAGCAACATTAATTTCTCCTGACTTATTTCTTATAACGACTTATTTCGTCGGTCGGGATATTTTGTCATCGCATAATGGTGAGTTTTAATGTGGTGGTTATCTGATATTGAATTTCATTATTCATGGAGGATATATGATGTTTGGTGATGAAATGAGATGAGATGAAGTTACCAGCTGCTGCAGAATCCACCAGCACATGTATATGGATAGTAGATAGAATCCACAATTAATTGAGCTTGAATATGAGGTATATGGGATACAGATGGAGTAAGTGTGACTTTACTCACCTTTAGACGAGGCGGACAAATGGGGCAGGCAGAGATGAGATGAGATTAATCTCCACAGTAAAGGCAGAGCCAGTTGCGAATTCGTCATTGTAGTTCAGAAGTTTCGAGACAATAGGCATCTGTGATCATGGGTTCTTCCATATACTGTGGTGGAGATGGAACTCTGGTGGGTGTAAAATGATTGGCTAACGATGAGGTAGGACAGGCAGATAGGTGTTGAGATATTTTATATAGAGACCTATATATTATATAGAGACCTTTACTGTAAGCAGCGAGGAGGGCCACTTGATTCCAGCCGTTACTAGCGCCGAGTGCTCAGAAGTGCAGGGTGTAATCATGAATTGAGGCGTTACCTTGCCATAGAGTGATCAATTCATCGTGCACAGAAAGGGGGTTGAGTGGGACAGTGAACACTTCTTAAAATGGCTGATAAAGGTTACTGGAATTCCAAAGAGCATCCGCCCACTTGAGAGCTTGTCCTTTAAAAAGGGAAATCATGAAAACAATCTTTATATATAGCCCCTATATAGA
This sequence comes from Danio kyathit, assembly GCA_903798195.1. Lineage (NCBI taxonomy): Eukaryota > Metazoa > Chordata > Actinopteri > Cypriniformes > Danionidae > Danio > Danio kyathit. Next base: position 18,471,823 of record LR812537.1, on the reverse strand, counting down.
GAGAACATTGTAGGAGAAAAACATTGCAGGTATTCGGCTCGCCTGAGTTGCTCAGTGGTCGAGCAAGGGGCGTGCTCGTGATGACAGCGGGGTTAGCATTAGTACTCAGGGGAGCGGAAGGTCAGGTTTGTTGTAGAGAGTTCACCACTCTGGCGAACAGATCCGGAGAGATTCCGGTCAGAGCGGCGTTAGTCTCCATTAGCCGTGATAGTGTTTTCTTTGGGCTTGAATCCTGTCACGGTCACACAAGGAAGACAAAGATGGATAAATCTTTAAGGGTATTTATTCGTGCAATGCAACAACAGCTGAGAGATGAAGCAGGTAAGTGGTGTAGAAGAGGGAGAGCGATCTCACACACAGTTCAAATGGTAAGTTTCAGATCTTCAGTAATACACCAATATAACTTTAGTCACTTTCCTTAAGCAGGTGTGTTTGCATTCACAGGAGAATGACAACATCCACGAAAGCAGATAGAAATAGGGAGAGCCGATGAGGAGAACCATCTGACTTTGATTCCAGCTGGTGAGTGAATGAATAAGGTGAGTCTTTACTTTATAGTGCATTTTTTGATTGCAGGTGCGGGTGATGAGAAATCAGGTGAGGGTTCACGGGTGTGGTGTGTGTGGTGGATGGTGAGGAAGAGCGGTGATTGGGGCTGCAGGAACAAGCCGAAGGTGTGACACTCAGGTGAACGATTCCCAATTATACACATAATAAAATGTAATAAATTCTTTATTTAGCTGATAAGTGACTCTATAAAAACCAGCACAATGTGCAGTCAGCTACACTTCACACTGGGGTCCTTATCATCCTGTCAGAGTTCAGTTCAGTAATGGCTGTATTACTACATCAGCCGGTATAATACTGGCACATTATCCTTTACAAATACAATTATGCAATCTCTTTCTCTCTCTCTCTCTCTCTCTCTCTCTCTCTCTCTCTCTCTCTCTCTCTTAACATGAGGTGAAACAATATTAAAGGAGTCATATAATGCACTGATACAATATTGTATGTTTATTGTTTTTTTTTTTTTTTGATATCTAGATAGCAGGTACAGTATGTGGGCTTTGGTTAGTGCAAAAAAACTCAGAAATAGTTTTACATTTACCATTTGAGGTCCATTTACAACCTTGGGATTTGCACCCAGGGTAAAGAAAATGAATAAGCTCTGCTCTAATGCTCCTGCAGCTGTTGCCATGTAATTATAATATGTCTTTCCTGTATTTTGTTTTCTGGTAAGCTGCGTTCTGCATTCTGATGAGAGGTGATGCTCCATTGCATTACCCAGAGTTTCAAAAAATGTTTCGTTATTGTTTTCTTACAAGGAAACATTATAAAACACTAATGGAAATATACATTTTAATGATTCCAAGTGTTAAGTGGCAGTCAGTGACATGTTCTGATTGACATACTTTTCTATGGTCTTTTGTTTAAATGAGATTAAGAAAGAGGAAACAATGGTGTTTGAGGCTCACAGTATGTTGAGCAGTTTTGCTGTTTCCAACACATCCTTCACTTCAGTCAGGCTTAAACACTGACTCAGCTCACTTGGGCAACAGCTTGCAGAGTTTCTGCTGTCAGCACTAATACTGTCACTGATTTGTTACACAGCCTTGAAGCTGTTTCCCTCTGCTATGAAATTAGGATCTGCCTAAAAGTTGATTCATTTGTTTAGAGCAAGCAGGAAAACAGAGCTCTCTAAGATCTCTGAGTCTTTGTGTTCCAGAAAAAGAAAGAAATAAAAAATTAGATAAACTAATAAATTTGATAAACTTCTGCCACAGCCTCTGAATTGAATCACATGCTGCCACAGTTACTTATATATGTGTAAACCTAATTACTGAGAAAACCGCTTTTGACTGCAAAGAAAAAAAAGGAAGTCTTTATTCTGATGGATCACTTTAGATATTATGTTAGTAACTTTGTAACTGCATGTCATAAGAGTAATAGAAATTTATTAGTTTATCCTTACAAAGCAAAAATCATGGTTTTGCCTAAAATAAATAAATAAATATTTTAAACCAGGGTAACCACAAATTAAATAGGGTTTTATCGAACTAAACCTTGTTTTGCCAGACAAACATTTTTAGATGTTGGTTTCAGTCTGTTAGTTTTAAAGTTATCTATTAGCTTATCTGCTCCAAAACAGTGACAAAATTAACGTTTAGAAAATATAAACCTGATATAAGTGTAACCCAGGTTACTGCAGTCCTTAGTAAGCTCTTTAACCAAATAAATAAATAAATAAAAAACAATAAATGTAGTACATGTAAAATAATTTTATTTGTGTTTTGTAACAGTCACAATGTTATAAATAAGAAAAAAAGAACATAATATAACTGTGGAATACAGAAAAAATAATTACATCTACAAAATACAAGTGGAAAAATACTAGCTCCGCCTTCCGGAATGACGTCATCAGTGCACGTTGAGTTGAGAGAGAGCGCAGATTCACAGCGTGAAAGGAGAGTGAAGCGGGAGAAAAGTGAACAGCTGAAGCGAGCTCGCGGCCCGTTGTCGTTATAACTGTTAAATTTGAGAAATTAGAAGTTAGAGCAGCAGTTGAAACTTGATTTAGGGGCTGTTATATGCTACTGTCCGTACTCAAACCGCCGATCGCGTTTGGATCAAAGACGGACGGACGGATCAAACATCTGAAGCACAGATCTGATTAGGTTGTTTTTTTGTTCATTAGAGATTCCTTTTGACTATTACTACTACTTTTCTTGGTGAGTGAATTTTATATCATTGTATTTTACTAAAGATGAATGTTATAAGTTGTTTATGGTGTAAATGGTTCATAAATACTGTCTGAATGTATGTTTTATGGTTAAATATGCACATTAATGTGAATATAAGTGTGGATTAAGACCAAATCTACTATAAATGTTTTTGGAAAGTGCATTAATGCTATAAATGGACATTTGCAGTTAGGCCATGCGCTCTTTTAGCACGTTCAAATGGCTCGCATGTGTTTTGCTAACCGTGTGCTTAAACTAGCATGCTAATAGAATGCATGTGCATCTAGTAAGATGTTTTTCCTGTTTAGTTAATCGTATACAATTATGGAATTGCATTTAAAGTGAAGATAATGTGGTTTAATATGCGTGTTGATAAATGCTTTATTGTACAATTATCCCATTTTATTTAAGTTGGTTAAGTTAATGTGAGAAATGATTGTATGCACTGATTTATATGTATTATTGAAAGGTGAATGGAAATTAATGGTGCCTTTCCACCTTGTCTTTTCAAGGTTGGGTTTTTTTTCTCAGCTTTTGTTTTTTTTCCTCTTCTCTGTTCGTTGAACCTGTTTCCTGACATTTGGAGTGTGAAGTTCTAAAGGTCCAAAACATTCTTGTTTCTGCCATCTTGGAGGACATTCGCTGTTGGTGGAAACTGGCGAGCCGCCCGGTTTTATGGAACCAAGTCTTGTGTTGCCCAATTCATCTGATTGGTAGGAAATTTGAGTTTACATTTTCCCTCGTCTATCGGACACAGGAACAACTGGGAGCCAGAGCTAAATTAGTTCTGTAGTTTTTTCCGTGACTGAGCTACTAATCAGTGTTGAAAACAAAACACTGCTACATGTGCGTTATAGACATTTGAATTTACTGAACTGAACTTGAACATTTCACAACTGAGCAGGTGAATTATACACATTTTTTGTTGGACTAGTGAATCATTCTGCTGAATCACCTTGCTATTTCACACGATAATTTTGTGGGTTTAATCTTTTTGACCAAATTTTCCATTTTGAAGTGTTTCATTTATTGTTGTATTACTTACCTGAGGAGTTTTGAGGTTGTTTATATTTTTCTTTTTGTTTCTGTGAAGAAAACATTTGAAATAGTGTAAAATCTCTTTTATTTTATTTTATTATTTCTTATTTGGGGAAACATACGTTTCAAAGTCTGAATCTGAGTATAAATTGTTATTTATTTTATCTTACATTTTCCATTTCTTACTAATATTTACAATATAAATCACATTTATTTTTATACAAAATATCCTGTCTTGTGTGATCATTTCCCTTGTCTTGCTGCAAAGTTGGCTCCAGAGCGAACGAGAACTTCTGATAACTTGGTCCAAAGTTGATAGTATATTATTGTAATCTTCTTGGTTTCTATATCGTGCGGGTTACAGTAAAGTTGGCGAGCCAGCCAGGAGCCTAATTATTGCAGCAAGGGTGTCAGACGACAAGAAAAAGGGAATTGTATCAGTAACAAACCATTGTTTTGAAAATTTGAGTGGTCACAATGGATGTCGTAAGACGAGAAAATATAATTGTAGCGAACTCTCTCATAGTAAGCGGTCTAACGTTAACTGATGTAGATAATGAGCTGGAAACATATTTGCAGAGATACGGCTCCATCCGTCGCAACGTAATAATTGATGACCCAGCATCAGACTTCCACAATCAGGTAATTGTTGAGTTTAATGAAAACTCTGCTCTTCAAACTTTGCATCCCCATTTGCCCCTGACCTTGGGAAGTCTGTCTGACCCAAGCATTACCTTCTGGGTACGTGCTTTAGCTACTGTGTGTGACCCACCTGTCATTAGCACTGCCACTGAAGGGTACCTTGAGCAATTGAAGGCCATAGCTAAAGAAAGTGGAAGGCCTTTTCATAGCGTGTTGCAGGAGGAGTTGGAGAAACTTAAAGAAACTCATTCTGCAGACCAAACTGTAGCTGAATCTCAGAAGTTAGACACACAGTCTAGAGATAACACACTAATTTCTGAATCACCTAATGTAGCAGAGACAGACCCCCAGATTTCTGAATCCAAAAACCCAACCAAGAATAGAATCATTTGTGTGTCTCCCCCTTCGCCTGAAACTACCGCCGATGATAACCCTACAACAGTTTTCCCTTCCTCTTCGACAAACATAATGGGCGACGCCCAGGTTCAAAGAATGGTTGTTGAGCATGTAGTAAAAGCGAGTGACGCCATGATGTCTCAGCAGACCTCCATTCGTCTTAGGGTCTTTTCGGGGAAGAGTCCCCGTCCCCCTAACGAACCTGATTATGACACCTGGCGTGCCAGTGTTGACTATTTGCTTAATGACCCATCCATTTCCGACCTGCATAGAACACGTAAAATCCTGGACAGTCTCTTACCCCCAGCCGCAGACGTAGTCAAACATGTGCGTCCCCCAGCCCTTCCTGCTGTCTATCTTGGCTTGCTGGAGTCCGTTTACGGTTCTGTTGAGGATGGAGACGAACTGTTAGCAAAACTTATGGGCACTTTTCAGAATCAAAATGAAAAATCATCCGATTATCTCCATCGCCTTCAAGTCCTGTTGAGTGCAGTAATAAGGCGAGGTGGTATAAAAGAGAGTGAACGTGACCGTTATCTCCTAAAACAATTTTGTAGAGGGTGCTGGGATAACCGTCTCATTGTCGACCTCCAGCTTGAGAAAAAAGAGGGCCAGTTACTTACCTTCGCTGAATTAGCCGTACTAATTCGAACTCAGGAGGACAAAAATGCCTCTAAGGAGGAGCGTATGAGGAAACACTTTGGAATGACAAAGCCATCAAATGCTTATCCAAAGACACGAGCCATCTCAAACCAAGTGTCAGCTTGTGCATGCGATGTGTCTAGCTCTTATAGTTCAGAAGCAGGATCCTTAAAGAAACAAGTTGCAGGAATTCAAGCTCAAGTCGCCACTTTAAAACATTCTCCTGATAAAAAGAGTACTAAAGATCAGTCAGAAAGGGCCGAGTTAGTTGCCCTAAAGAGGACGGTTGAAGACCTTTGCGTTCAGGTGGCTGCTGTAAAAGCATCTGTTGCTGAAGGACTAAAAGGGAACAATCCAGAGCAATCAGAAATTGCCAGATTACAGCGACAGGTAGCAGAGCTGCAAGCACAGGGTGTTGTGCAGAAAGCATATCAAGCTCCTCATATGCAGAGATCCCTTGGAGCTGAAACGGACAGAGCTCTCAAGAAAGAGCCTCTGAGAACTAACAGGCCTCGGCCGGGGTACTGTTTTCGGTGCGGAGATGATGGGCATTTGGCAATCAATTGTGAAAACCCTGCAAATCCTCCAAAAGTTGAGGAAAAGCGACTCAAGCTGAGAGAGCAGCAGCGTCAGTGGGATATGCTACATGGGAGACCCACCCAGTTTTTAAACTAAGTGAGGCCTCTATAGCAGGGCATATGGAGGCCAAACTTGATAATAGATGTTATTATCAGATGTTATAAACAGATACCTGTGCTCAGTCAAACCACTGTGTCTTTCAAACATTTACCCAAAGGTCTGGTAGGAACCAAATGTACAGCCCAAGTCATCATTGGGGGCTTGGAGGTAAATTGCCTTTTAGACACGGGGTCGCAGGTCACCACAATACCCCATTTGTTTTACAAAGCACATTTATCTGATTTCCCTTTGGAGCCCTTGAAAAATCTACTAGAGGTAGAAGGAGCTAATGGACAGGCTGTGCCATATTTAGGGTACATCGAACTTACCTTGAAATTCCCCAAGGAATTCATTGGGACAGTGGTTGAGGTTCCTACATTAGCTTTAGTTGTTCCAGATTTAACCAGTTTTTCCCAAATTTTAGTTGGAACGAACTCGCTAGATGTGCTTTATGGTAAATGTGCTCAAGATTGTGCAGCTGAAGTCAAGTCTAGTTTCCCTGGCTATCAAGCTGTGCTTAAAGTGTTGGAAGCTAGATGGAGGCAGGCCAGCAGTGAAACCCTTGGTTATGTAAAATTCAAGGGAAACTCCCCTGAAATGGTACCTGCAGGAGGAACAGTGGTGTTAGATGGTCAAGTCCATTTTCATGGTCCCCACACAGAAAAACTGGTAACGCTCGAACCACCCTCAGTTCCTTTGCCAAATGGTCTCCTTATGGCTAGTTGCGTGCACACATTACCTGATAAACGTCTTTCCAAGCTGTCAGTCCTGTTAAGAAATGCTACACAAACTGACATAGCAGTCCCTCCGAAAGTCATGTTAGCTGAGATTCATGCTATTCAAAGTGTCCTGGACCAGCATCATCAAAGTTCAGATGTCAAAGCTGAGGAGTCAATACCCGCCTGTGCCAACTTAACATTTGACTTTGGCGACTCCTCTCTGCCCACGACCTGGAGGGAAAGAATAACCAAGCTGTTAAACTCTATGCCGGAAGTTTTCTCCCTGCACGACTTGGATTTTGGTCACACAAAAAAGGTCAAGCACCAAATAAAGTTAAACGACGAGACCCCATTTAAACAAAGGCCCAGGCCCATTCATCCCCAAGACATAGACGCAGTGAGGAAGCACCTCCAAGAGTTGCTAGTTGCTGGCGTTATTCGGGAGTCTGACTCACCATTTGCCTCGCCCATAGTTGTTGTCCGGAAAAAGGATGGCTCAGTGCGGCTATGTGTTGACTTCCGGAAGCTAAATGCACAGACAATAAAAGACGCCTATGCGTTACCAAATTTGGAGGAGGCTTTCTCAACACTGACGGGCTCAAAATGGTTTTCTGTGCTCGATCTGAAGTCTGGGTTTTATCAAATAGAGATGGAGGAAGTTGATAAAGCCAAGACCGCATTTGTCTGTCCACTTGGCTTCTGGGAGTTCAACCGTATGCCGCAGGGCATTACAAATGCCCCTAGCACCTTTCAAAGGATTATGGAACGGTGCATGGGAGATCTAAATCGGAAGCAAGTCCTCGTCTTTATTGATGACCTCATTGTCTTTTCAGAGACTTTGGAGGAACATGAGTCCCGGTTGTTGCAAGTCCTAAATCGACTTAAGGAGTATGGATTGAAATTGTCACCCGAAAAGTGCCGGTTCTTCCAAACCTCTGTGAAGTACCTTGGCCACATTGTTTCTCACAATGGGGTGGAAACAGACCCTGCAAAGGTAGAGGCCTTAAAGACCTGGCCAAGGCCAACAAACTTAAAGGAGCTAAGGTCCTTTTTAGGCTTCGCTGGATATTACAGGAGGTTTGTGCGTGACTATTCAAAGATAGTTAAACCGTTAACTGACCTTACTGCAGGATATCCTCCTCTCAAGAAGAGTTGTAACAGGAAGCAAAAGATTGTGAATATTTTAATCCCAAAGCGGAATTTGACACTCGATGGACTACAGACTGCCAGGATGCATTTGACTCTATAATTGACAAGCTCACATCTGCACCTGTGTTAGGCTTTGCAAATCCAAAGCATCCCTATGTGCTACACACCGATGCAAGTACCACCGGGCTCGGTGCAGCTTTGTACCAAGAACAAGAGGGGCAGCTGCGTGCCATAGCTTATGCCAGTAGAGGGTTGACTAAAGGTGAGAGCAGGTATCCTGCACATAAACTTGAATTTTTAGCATTAAAATGGGCTGTAACTTCCAAGTTTAATGACTACCTTTACGGTGCAGAGTTTACTGTTGTGACGGATAGCAACCCTCTAACATACATATTAACTTCGGCAAAGCTTGACGCTACCAGTTACCGCTGGTTGTCCAGTCTATCGACTTATAATTTTAAGCTGCAGTACAGGGCAGGGAGTCAAAACCAAGATGCAGATGGTCTCTCTCGAAGGCCACATGGTGAGCTTGTGGATGACCTAGCCTCACTAAAAGAAAGGGAAAGGATTAGGCAATTCACTTTGCACCATCTTATGGAGTCAAAAGATGAGTCACCTGTTGTGATGGCTGAAGTAGTGAAAGCGATCTGCGAAAAGCATCAGGTAGTTGGGTTACCCCAATGACTCCGTTCTATCCCTTCGGTTACCTTGGTTGAGTCTCTTACCCACTGTGTGGATGTCCTTCCATACGAGTTCCAGCATGAGGATGAACATGGTCTCCCAAGTCTTCCTCATCTCTCACAAGCTGCTTTGGCAGAGTTGCAGAGAAAAGATCCAGAGTTGAAAATTGTCATTGAAAGAGTGGAAAGTGGGGTTAAGCCTTGTAAGTTAAAGGGACTCTCTTCTGCTGTGAGTTTATGGTTAAAGGAATGGAAGCGTTTTGAGTTAAGGAGTAATGTTCTGTACAGGAAGAGGCAGGAACACGAAGCTTCATCGTACCAGCTGGCTTTACCTACCTCACTCAGAAACACCGTATTACAGAGTCTCCATGATGACATGGGTCATCTTGGTATTGAGCGGACACTGGATCTTGTTAGGACAAGATTCTTTTGGCCAAAGATGTCTCATGCAGTAGTAGAGAAGGTAAAAACCTGTGAACGCTGTGTACGGCGCAAAACATCTCCTGAAAAAGCAGCTCCTTTAGTTAATATTCAAACAAGTAGGCCCCTTGAGTTGGTGTGCATTGATTTCCTGTCCTTGGAACCGGACCAAAGCAATACTAAAAACATTCTGGTCATCACTGACCATTTTACAAAGTATGCTATGGCCATACCAACTCGAAACCAAACTGCCCAAACAGTTGCAAAAAGTCTTTGGGACCACTTCTTAATACACTACGGGTTTCCTGAGAGGCTGCATAGTGACCAAGGGGCCGACTTTGAGTCACGAACTATCAAGGAGCTGTGTAAAGTCGCAGGAATACACAAGGTCAGAACAACCCCATACCACCCCAGGGGAAATCCAGTGGAACGATTTAATCGTACACTGCTCCAAATGCTTGGGACACTGGAAAATGAGAGGAAATCTAGGTGGAAGGACTATGTAAAGCCCTTAGTGCATGCCTATAATTGCACCCGGCATGACACAACTGGATATACCCCCTACGAGCTCATGTTCGGGCGACAACCTCGTCTTCCTGTCGACTTGGCATTCGGGTTGCCAGTGGACACTCCCAAGAAGTCTCATTCACAGTATGTGGAAAACCTAAAGAATCGTTTGCGTGAAAGTTACGAGATGGCTACCAAAAATGCTGGAAAGATAGCAGAACGTAACAAGCAAAGGTTTGACAAGCATGTAGTTGCCTTAACTCTGGAAGAAGGTGACAGAGTTCTAGTGAGGAATGTGCGCTTGCGAGGCAAGCATAAGTTGGCTGACAAATGGAAACAAAATGTTCATGTTGTTGTCAAGAAAGCACATAACCTACCGGTGTATACCGTCAAACCAGAAGGAAAGGATGGTCCGTTACGAACTTTACACCGTGACCTCTTGTTACCCTGTGGATTTTTGCAATCAAATAAGTTTGAAGAACCACCAAAACAGAAACCAGCCAGAAAGCCTCTAACCAGATTTTCCCTTAACAATGAGATGCAGGAACCGGACTTATTTTCCGAAAACTCAGAATCTGAGGAGGAACACATCGTCAGTAATGTGCCTGGAGGAACATTAAGTTTTGAGACTCAAATTATTGTTGGTCCTGAGTACATACCTGTTGGAGAGTCTGGTGTTAGCTTACCTGTCCTTGATCCTGCAGTGGAAGACTTGTCTGTTCCGGAATCTGTGGAAAGTAATCCAGAAGAACCTGCAAAGAAACACTTACCTGGTGTGGAACCTGTGGAAAAAGGAATTAATGAGTTAATCGAAATGGAAGAAAATGCTGATGCACTTGAGTCAAGTAACACTGTGCCATGTGTCCTGACTGAGAAAAAGTCAGAGTCAGAGCAGTCCTCTGAACTTTTGAGTAAGTCCCCTCATAAGACCGCCCAGAATGTGTCAAATAGTTTGGAGCGGGAGGCTGAACAAAATCTGATACCCAGTAATGTGGGACATACTGACATTTCACAGAATGAGCAACCCACTTGTACTGAACCAGATGATATTTTACTCAGGCGATCACAGAGAGAGCGACGGCCTCCCAAGAAGTTTGAATATCCCCAGTTAGGGAATCCACTTACCTTGGTTATCCAGTCTTTGTTGCAAGGCCTTGATACAGCTTTCTGTTCTTCTTTGGAGAAGTCAGTTGTTGCTCCAGTGCATCATCTGTGAATGCTGTTTGATGTGCAATGCAAAGGGACTTGCATGTATTTGAGAGGGGAGGGTGTAACCCAGGTTACTGCAGTCCTTAGTAAGCTCTTTAACCAAATAAATAAATAAATAAAAAACAATAAATGTAGTACATGTAAAATAATTTTATTTGTGTTTTGTAACAGTCACAATGTTATAAATAAGAAAAAAAGAACATGATATAACTGTGGAATACAGAAAAAATAATTACATCTACAAAATACAAGTGGAAAAATACTAGCTCCGCCTTCCGGAATGACGTCATCAGTGCACGTTGAGTTGAGAGAGTGCGCAGATTCACAGCGTGAAAGGAGAGTGAAGCGGGAGAAAAGTGAACAGCTGAAGCGAGCTCGCGGCCCGTTGTCGTTATAACTGTTAAATTTGAGAAATTAGAAGTTAGAGCAGCAGTTGAAACTTGATTTAGGGGCTGTTATATGCTACTGTCCGTACTCAAACCGCCGATCGCGTTTGGATCAAAGACGGACGGACGGATCAAACATCTGAAGCACAGATCTGATTAGGTTGTTTTTTTGTTCATTAGAGATTCCTTTTGACTATTACTACTACTTTTCTTGGTGAGTGAATTTTATATCATTGTATTTTACTAAAGATGAATGTTATAAGTTGTTTATGGTGTAAATGGTTCATAAATACTGTCTGAATGTATGTTTTATGGTTAAATATGCACATTAATGTGAATATAAGTGTGGATTAAGACCAAATCTACTATAAATGTTTTTGGAAAGTGCATTAATGCTATAATGGACATTAGCGTTAGGCCATGCGCTCTTTTAGCACGTGCAAATGGCTCGCATGTGTTTTGCTAACCGTGTGCTTAAACTAGCATGCTAATAGAATGCATGTGCATCTAGTAAGATGTTTTTCCTGTTTAGTTAATCGTATACAAATATGGAATTGCATTTAAAGTGAAGATAATGTGGTTTAATATGCGTGTTGATAAATGCTTTATTGTACAATTATCCCATTTTATTTAAGTTGGTTAAGTTAATGTGAGAAATGATTGTATGCACTGATTTATATGTATTATTGAAAGGTGAATGGAAATTAATGGTGCCTTTCCACCTTGTCTTTTCAAGGTTGGGTTTTTTTTCTCAGCTTTTGTTTTTTTTCCTCTTCTCTGTTCGTTGAACCTGTTTCCTGACATTTGGAGTGTGAAGTTCTAAAGGTCCAAAACATTCTTGTTTCTGCCATCTTGGAGGACATTCGCTGTTGGTGGAAACTGGCGAGCCGCCCGGTTTTATGGAACCAAGTCTTGTGTTGCCCAATTCATCTGATTGGTAGGAAATTTGAGTTTACATTTTCCCTCGTCTATCGGACACAGGAACAACTGGGAGCCAGAGCTAAATTAGTTCTGTAGTTTTTTCCGTGACTGAGCTACTAATCAGTGTTGAAAACAAAACACTGCTACATGTGCGTTATAGACATTTGAATTTACTGAACTGAACTTGAACATTTCACAACTGAGCAGGTGAATTATACACATTTTTTGTTGGACTAGTGAATCATTCTGCTGAATCACCTTGCTATTTCACACGATAATTTTGTGGGTTTAATCTTTTTGACCAAATTTTCCATTTTGAAGTGTTTCATTTATTGTTGTATTACTTACCTGAGGAGTTTTGAGGTTGTTTATATTTTTCTTTTTGTTTCTGTGAAGAAAACATTTGAAATAGTGTAAAATCTCTTTTATTTTATTTTATTATTTCTTATTTGGGGAAACATACGTTTCAAAGTCTGAATCTGAGTATAAATTGTTATTTATTTTATCTTACATTTTCCATTTCTTACTAATATTTACAATATAAATCACATTTATTTTTATACAAAATATCCTGTCTTGTGTGATCATTTCCCTTGTCTTGCTGCAAAGTTGGCTCCAGAGCGAACGAGAACTTCTGATAACTTGGTCCAAAGTTGATAGTATATTATTGTAATCTTCTTGGTTTCTATATCGTGCGGGTTACATAAGCATCAAAAGCTTGCAGTTTGGTAATTAAACTTCACCAGTTCAAACTGTAGTACTGCTGAAGGACTAAATGCGTTACATGAATTTAATGGATGGTGTAAAACTGAACATTTCAAGTCAAAACTACCTCCTGCAATCTTATACCAAAGACAGAACAGAAGTGCAGATAGAGTAGCTATTTATGGAGAGTGTTGCTATTACAGTATGTGACTATATTGCAGAGGTGGGAGTAAGTCACACATGTGCAAGTCTCAACTCATAACCTTCAAGTCTCAAGCAAGTCAAGTCCATTTTTGTCAGACTCAAGTCAAGTCACTGCTTATTTCAAGTCAAGTCAAGTTGTAACTTTGTCTAACAAGTCACTTTCAAGTCAATCTAATCTTGATGCATGCGAGAAAAAAAACTGAAATATAGCATTTAACAAATTGTTTTAATGCAGTCTTTTTTATATTAAACTTTAACCCCTAACATGGCAAAAACTTAAACATTAGCATATGAATACAATACTATCATTTTGAAATATACTTGCGGTGGTAGCTGAATTGAAACACACCATTTACCCAAATCACATATTAACTATATGTGACAAACAAAACATAATTAAGTTTATAACAATAATTTCTTTATTATGACAATGTTATACACTGTTTATTTTCAATAGGTTAAATAAAAAAAAAAAATGTGCACTGCTGACAGATCAAATCTGCTTCTCTCTCTTTCAAGTTCAAAGCAAACTTGAATGCCAAAGCATTTTAGATATGTATATAAAATAGCCTATGTATTATATCCTAATGACATCAGCAAATTAATAAAATATGCAGCAAATAAGAAATAAATGACAGAAAAGGGAATAAAAACTATATATGTAAATATGATCATATTTACAAGATTAAAACATGCATATTTTAGGCAAATGCGTTGATTAACTATTACTAATGGTGTAGGTATATTTTGAAATACATTTGAAGGTATATTTATGTATTTTAAATACATAAATACATTTAATGTAAATGTAAATTTACATTTAAATACATTAAATATGTATTTAAAACACATATTTTGTAAAATGTATTTTACAAAATACATTTGTACTTTTTTTAAATACATTTACATTAATCCTTACTATCGTAAAGTGAAAAGTCTTTTAACCAGCACAACAAAGAATGTTTCTGAAGACAATCACCTATTGCACCTTTAATATGTAACTAATTTTATAAGTCATAATTTTGGCAACACAGGCTGAGTCTGAAACCGCATACTTCCATACTATACAGTGCGCTAAAATCTGTATGTGAGCCGAGTAGTATGTACGAATTCATAGAATTCGAAAATCAGTATGCGAAAAGTACCTGGATGACTTACTACTTCTGGCGAGATTCTGAAGTGCGCATCCCATGCACGCTGTGCTATCCCATTATGCCCCGTGAGAGAATTCATGAATGGGAGTGAAGCGACGTAACTGATGCAGGTAGGCCATGTGACCATGACAAAATGGCGGATGTAGTACGTCCAAATTCCATTCTTCTCCCATTCATACTATATAGAACATACTTTTCTAATGGCCGAGTAGTACGTTTAAATTCAAATGCAGTACCTACTGAGTTGTAGGCGGTTTCGGACGCAGCCACAGTGTCTCAGTGGTTAGCACTGTCGCCTCACAGCAAGAAGGTTGCTGGTTTAAGTTCGGGCTGGATCAGTTGACATTTCTGTGTGAAGTTTGCATGTTCTACCCGTGTTTGTGTGGGTTTTCTTCGGGTGCTCTGGTTCCCCCACAGTCCAAAGACATGTGCTATAGGTGAATTGAATAAACTAATTTGGCCGTAGTGTGTGTGTGAATGTGAGAGTGTATGAGTGTTTCTCAGTGCTGGGTTGCAGCTGGAAGGGCATCTGCTGTGTAAAACAGATGCTGGATAAACTGGCATTTCATTCCGCTGTGGTGACCCCTGATGAATTAAGGGACTAAGCCGAAGGAAAAGGAATGAATGAAAGTCATAATTTTATTTTATTTTTTTTTTTTTGATGAAAAAACTCTCAAAATGCAGATGATATTAATTAATTGAGATAAATTAATTTACAAATTAAACATCTATCAGATTATTTATTAAACCTTTCAGAATATTGGACTGTCTACTCTGAACACAATGTAAGCTTTAATGCTAGTTCTCCCCGCCCACCAGGGAAACCACACTCCTACATCACGTTAAGCTGCGGTCACACTAGAGTTTGTGTGTGCAAAAATCTGTCGTACGGCACTGCGAAAAGGGGCGGGACTAAACAAGATGGTTAGATATTGATAAAGCGAGCGATTGCTCCATGTTTTAAATTTCTGTCCAGAGAGGTCATGTTTTGATCCTGGATTGGTCTCACGCAATTAAGTGATGCGATTTCGCAGGTCAGAGTTCACCAAGCTTGAACTTTGCACTGCAGCGAAATACGAAACTTGACGCATGACCCTGCGTTTCTGGTCTGACGCATTCGCGTGCGTATGAATGGAAGTCTATGGGGAGAAAAGTCCAGTGTAACCGTAGCTTTACAGTGGGCCTCAAAATGGAAGGAATTTGGATACTAATTTAATGTCAGGAAATAAATAAAGAAGCTTATTGTCTTTATATCACTCTAATATGACTGTGGACACACTATACCTACACACAGTTCTGTCCATCTGTCATGATTTTTTCATAGGTGCCCTTTAAAAAAAGGATTAGTTCATCAACACATGGAAATGCTGTCATAATTTGTTCATAATTAAGCATGACATTCCATATCTTTTTGCATTTCTCTTTTTTATTTTCTGAACACACACACACGTTTGTTTTTGTGAAAAGTGGGTACATTACATAGGCTTCCATTCATTTTGTACAGCTCAAACCCTTTATTTAAATTGCCCTCACCCCACCCTACCCCTATGCGACATACTGCTGTACAGCTTTTCACTGTCTTCAAAGAGAAAACAGTAGCCAAGTTTTCCTGTGATTCTGCTTGGTGCTGATAGTAAGAAATTGTTCCGTGGCATTGCAGTGGAAGGTTGTGGCCCAAAATGTTCAAGCCCATCAATCACAATTACATAGGAAAGGGAACGCTGTAAGATTTGTTCCTTGCTGCTTTCAACAATTGTTCTGGCTGTGGGAAATCACCCACTTATACTTCTACACAGCATGAGCATTTTTCTATTTTACATCAAATCAACCTGTGGATATGATGTTTTAACAGAGATCATTGATTTAAATAAAACACTTGTATATCTACAGTAATACAAGAAAGGGTACAAAATACTGTAACAGTATTCTGTAAGTGATCTGATATGTCAATCTTTTAGGAGAAAACACTAAGAGGGCACATTCTTTCCCTGTTTAACAGATTTTTTTTTTCTCACGGAAACAGGACATCAGTGAATAATCCCCTTTTTGCTGTTGCAATCATACATAAGTTTCCACAGCTATAAGTCTGATTCATAGAGGGTCAGTGGAAATGTATTCCTGCAAGCCATCAAGATGAGTAATGGTGATGTTTTCTAAGGTCACCCTAGGCCCACACGGAATCTGCGCGCGCAGAATTCCGCAGATTTTCTGCAGATTTTCCGCAGATTTCCGCAGATTTTTAGCCCATCATTAATTCTGTTTATTTACTTAAAGTTAACTATTTACAGTTAATCTAATTGGATTTGCATTTTAAACATTAAATACAAGTTAAAAAGATATTATTTTTTATTTAACATATTAAGGTTTTAGTTATGATACTCCCAAAATAATTCCGCAGAAATCCGCAGATTTTTACCAAAATTCTCCGCAGAAATAGCAAAAAACGTCCGCAGATTCCGTCTGGCCCTACTTATGACCAACCAAAACAGCTTTTCACATTAAGTGTACACTTATGTTTTCATCATGTTCTCATACAAAATATGTTGTTTTATTAATTTGGCAAATTTATCATATTTATTTTTTGTTTTTTAATAAATTTGTGGATTTCAGATTATCAGTTTTTTTGCACTTGATAGTATTGTATTATAGGGTTAACACAAATTTGTATTTATTATATATTATTTATAATTAGTAATACTCAATTATTTATTGGCAACTTGGTGGCTCAATGGTTAACACTGTCACCTCACAGCAAGAAGTCAATGGTTTGAGCCCCAGCTGGGTCAGTTGGCATTTCTGTGTGGAGTTTGCATATTTCTCCTTTTTCGTGTTGGTTTCTTCCGGGTGCTCCGGTTTCTCCCACAGTCCAAAGACATGCGTTATAGGTGATTTGGATAAAACAAAATTGGCCATAGTGTGTGTGTGAATGAGTGTGTATGGATGTTTCCCAATACTGGGTTGCAGCTGGAAGGGCATCCACTGTGTAATACATGTGCTGGATAAGTTGGCGGTTTATTTCGCTGTGGTGACCCCTGATGAAGGTAAATTAATTAAATTAATTATTATTAAATGTAGTTAGTTGAAGTCAAATTGTTAATTGTAGTTAATAAGGCGGGTCTTGCTAAAGATATGTCATCACACCGCAGGATTCAACTGTGATCTTGCCTGTTTCTCCTTGAGCTTGCTCTCTTGGTTCGGCCGGCTTGGCAGTCCCAACTCAGGGTCCTCCATGGCTCCAGTACATCCAGCCAACAAACATTGACACACCAGCTTGTGGCTTCTTCAGCCTGGTTTATACTTCTGCGTCGAGTGATCGGCGTGACCCACGGCGCATGCCTTGCACATTGTCGTCCAATTATACTTCTGTGCGCTGTTTGTATTTCTCTGCAATAACACTTTTGAAACACTAGCTGGCAGTGAGGTATTTATGTTCCTCTGTGTCGAGTTTCTTCGCTGGTGTTTTGTTTTTTCTGAATGCTTTCTTAATGTACAAATGGCTCAAACTCGCTCATTTTGAGGCAGGAACTGGCGGACGTGCAACAACTTTAACCATAAGGTAACCACAAAACAAAACTTTCCATCTGGAGCTCCTTCACGGGACTCGACAATTGTAAACACTTGCTCTAATGGACTCGCTGGTCAGCCGTTCACAAGATGGCCGCCTTTAGTCTGCTTGCTCTCAAAATGACAATTACCGGTCAGCCAGTTCACAAGATGGCCACCACCAGTCTGCAGTCAGCTCACAAGATGGCTACCTGTCCTAAGTCTCTCCCTGTCATGTACTGTTTATCAATGTACATTCTTTAGTGATCTTGCATCCTTGTGTTCTAACGTAATGTCATCATCAACCACCAAAGTTCAGTTCCAAAAGAGCGGAGGTCGTGTGAAAGTTCCTGGATGCATTCTTGAAATCAAGGACGCACCAATGGAGACTTGAGTGCAAAACCCGCCCGAGAAGTCCCAGAAGTCACTTCGGCTGAATAAAGGAGGTGGAAATGCAGCATTTTATACCTGTTTATTGTTAAAGTTTAGAGCTATAACTGATTTATCTCAGTAGTTTCCCTAAATGAGACCGTGAAAGTAAACATTAACATGAAAATATTATTAAAGGCATAAACATATTAAGGGTCTTTATTTGCTGAAATTCGTATTAAAATCTGTTTTATTTGTATTGTGCAAAGTGTATCTGTAAGGTTTTTGTGCATGTTATATATATTAAAAATACGTGAAGGGCAGCATCTCATTTCTCAGAGGACGCGTTCTGTGTTCTTCTTGTCTCCCGAGCTCATTCTTCCAATGTAACCTGGCAAGACCAGACTTCACAAGAATGCAAGTCCATTCTCAGCATTCTTAGAATTGAGAAACAGCCATGGAATTGCCATCGACTGAGCTGCAAGAATTACTGTCATCTGAGCGCCAAGATTGGTCACTGCCACCAGAGCTGCTTTCGCTGTCAGAACCTCTTCTGCCAGAGCAGCCGAGACCACTGCTGCTGCCTGAGTTCTATGAATGTCCACCGACTGAGTTTCACAAATGGTCACTGCTGCCGATGGAATTCCATGAATGGCAGTCGCCTCTTGAATTCCATGAATGGTTGCCACCAGAACTTCTGCTACCAAGCTCACCAGATCTGTCTGACATGCCATACCTGCCAGAGACATGTGACCTGCTACAGCCATCTGACTCATCAGCTCCTCTTGATTAAAGCCTACCTAATCTCAATGCTTCAGGTCCGCTTCAGCTCTATGCCCTCCATCCCTCCTCCTTGTCCAACTTTATTGCTCTTCCTGTTTATCTCTTTAGTTACCCTTGTTAGTTGCCACAGTTGTTGATTGTCTACCCCCCCTTTCCTTTTATCAGTTTGTTTTAAACAAATTAATATGTATTTTAGGCATGTCTGGATTTTGCCCTAAGTTCTTGTTCTGGATATTCCTTGTATATAATACAAATTCTTAGACTGCACAAGGATCCACCACTCACCTGTGCTTCACTGCCACATCATAACAATATTGGACTGAAAAAGTGTAATATTATAAGAGATTTACAAACAATTACGTGAGCAAGAAAATACAGTTTATAACACTTCTCATTTATACATATCAGTAAATGGAGACTGCCAAACTAATCTGACAAAGACCTCAAGGCTATGATGCGGGTATAAAGCTAAACATTGTACTAGTTGGCTGTTAGCTTTCTCAAGTTGTAGAGCCAGGATGGATCTATTGATGGATAGTTAAGGACTAGATATATGATTTAGATGATTAGTTTTAAGTTTTGTTATGTAATGTATAGCTGTCAAAAAACATGCGCAATGTAATATATCGCTTTATGCTTTCTATGGTGCTTCAATTCTGTTATGCAGTTAAAATGCTGTCAGGATGTTAAGATGTGTGAAAAAAGGTATATGATTTTGACTTATTCATCATGTGGCAATGAGTTCTGATGTTGCTCCAAAATCATCCTGTCTTCTTGTCTGTAGAGATCAGTTCTTGAACTTGACAACCACACAATTAGCACTAAAGCCACAGATATATGGATGTGAAAAGTAAAAGATCTCACACCACTAGCTGGACCTTGAATGTTCCAGTCTGGCACTTTGGAATTCACAATCTGACTTATAGATGGCAGCTCCATTACTGCATGTTAGATGGTGGTGAGAACCACTGCTGTATCCCATGGATCATTTGTGTCTCTCTTAATCAGTCACTTTAGGGAGGACTATTACTTTAGGGAGGACCAGTATGCTAGCATATATACTGTATATATATATATATATATATATATATATATATATACATACATACACACACACACACACACACACCACACACACACACACACACACAGTTGAAGTGTATATATACACAAGTGTATATATATAGATTTATTATCCTTCCTGAATTATTAACCCAACCCCCCCATTTTATTTTTTTCCCCAATTTCTGTTTAATGGAGAGAAGGTTTTTTCAACACATTTCTAAACATAATAGTTTTAATAACTCATTTCTAATAACTGATTTACTGTATCTTTGCCATGATGACAGTAAATAATATTTTACTAGATATTTTTCAAAACACTTTTATACAGCTTAAAGTGACATTTAAAGGCTTAACTAGGTTAATTGGGTTAACTAGGCAGGCTGGGGTAATTAGGCAAGTTATTGTATAACGATGGTTTGTTCTGCAGACTATCGAAAAATATATAGGTTAAATGGGCTAATAATTTTGACCTTGAAATGGTTTTTAAAAAAGCTTTTATTCTAGCTCAAATAAAACAAATAAGACTTTCTCTGGAAGAAAAAAATTATTAGATATACCATGAAACTTTCCTTGCTCTGTTAAACATCATTTGGGAAATATTTAAAAAAGAAAATAAAAAAAAATTCAAAGGGGGCTAATAATTCTGACTTCAACTATATATATATATATATACATGCATGGGCAAAAATAGATGGTAATGTATTTTAAAATAAAATACAAAATACAGCAGCCACAAATGTATCAATACCACTGTTGAATATACAGATTTGTAAATAAACCTTTTTAACTAATGAGCTGTTCATCTTCTGTGATTCTGACCATCTTTTTGTAAAAACAGTGATATTTTTTAATTGCATCTACTCCCACATTAAAAAATACTACAGTTATTTATAGGAACACTATAGTGTTTTTGAACCATACTATAACAAATATATTATTTAAATTCTATAGTTGCTCTGGTATCACAACAACTATAAACATAACCCAATACTGAAAAAAACATGTTAAAAAACACTATAATATTTACTATAAATCACCATAGTATTTTTTCATGAGGTCATATGTCCGCGATAAAAAACGCGAACGCGATCTCCACCATAGGTGACGTTTTCAGGTGGCAAAACAGTGAGATTCGGGCAGTGTCTGACTTCTGATGTATTTTTTGAGCCTCCTCTTACTGCAGCCGCTTGCTCTCGTCTACATTGCAGTCAAGGCAAGGCGCACCTCACTGACAGTCAGCCCTTCTTAAACTTGAAGAGTCTCAGTTTACCCTTAGTGAACACCAGAACACCATCTTTAGGTGTTTTATTATTCTAAAGTTCCTTTGCATTTCCACCTGCAGCCCTGAAGCTGACACTGGGGATGTTATAAATGTCCTGTTCTTAAGAACTGATATTTTATTCCATCTCATTTCTGAAGCAAAGATGCTGATGCTGAATTGTACACTATACTGCCATTACATAATCAATTTCCAGTTCTGATCTCAAGCCTAGGCAAATAACTAGCACCAATCGGAGGACATATTTATAATGTCATCATGTAAAACTTTTTACAAAGTATTTTACAATATTTTAAAATACAAAATACAAGACACTAAAGTATTTTGATACAAAATATTAATCCATTTTCATAAACCCTATCCAATACAAATTACAAAATACTATTTTGTATTTAAAATACGTATTTGAAATACATGTACATAAATGCTGCCCATCCCTGTATACTGTATGTGTGTGTGTGTGTGTGTGTGTGTGTATGTGTGTGTGTGTGTGTGTGTGTGTGTGTGTGTGTGTGTGTGTGTGTGTGTGTGTGTGTGTTTAATGGAAAGCTTTTTTTTCAACACATTTCTTAACATAATAGTTTTAATAACTCATTTATAATAACATTATTTTTTATCATTGCCATAATGACAGGACATAATATTTTACTAGATATTTTTCAAAATACTAGTATTCAGCTTGAAGTGCAATATAAACGCTTAACTAGGTTAATTACTGTAGGTTAAGACATCTGTAGACAGTTGAAAAGTAGTAGGTCTAGTAGTATTGACCTTTAAATTATTATTATTATTAAATAATAATAAAAACAGTTTTTATTCTGACCAAAATAAATAAGACTTTCTCTAGAAGAAAAAAAAAAGCATAAAAACCTATACCAACATACAGTATATCAATCCCTGGATCATTTAAGTTCATATTTTAATAGGAAGCTATACAGTATTATATTTGGGAGGACTCCTGCGGGACTCAATGCTCCAGGAACACTCCTGCTGGAGATAGAGCGGAGAGTGACAGTGCTCTATATAAATATATAGCTATAAACATGAGTCCATAGATATACAGTATATATATATATATATATATATATAAATATATATATATATATATATATATATATATATATAAAGGGTGTAACGATACGCGTATTCGTATCGAACCGTTCGGTACGAGGCTTTCGGTTCGGTACGCATACGAACCGAACGATTCAGACTAATATCTAAAAAGATAAAAGAGAATAAATGTTTTCAGTGCAACAAGGCATCCCATGACGTGGCAGGCAACATCTGCCTTCCCCGCCCACCTCCAAACACTACTCTAGTCAGGCACACACTGCACTCAGGGTCGGAGTAAGCTCAACTGGCGCTCAAACCGAAAGTTATGCCGCTTTCAATCCGAAAAAGCCGGCGGAGCTGGGTGTTGAGATGATGCCGAGTTTGTCCCGGACGAAAGCGAAGCCCGAGGGGCGCTGAGATGATGCAGGGTTTATTGCGGACGAAAGCGAAAGGGTGGAAACGCGCCGCGGACTGACTGCACTATAGCCTAGCTAGCAAAATGGCTAGGAACATTAATGTAATCCTCCTATAACCAACAGCGGGTCTGGCGTTTGGGAGCACTTTGCTTATTCCTGCTTTTCAGATCCACTGAAATGGCAGGTGACGGTCAAAATAAGCAGGTCTCGGCAGGGGCGGAGTGGACATTTTAAAAGTGGCGGGGACAGCTGTATGAAATTCAAAAGTTTACATTCTTAATCATCTGTTTCTAAATAGTCTGTCTCTAAAAGTGAGGGGGACATATCCCCCCCCCCACGATAGAGTAGAGGATATCGTGTATTGAGGGGGATATAGGCAAAGATATTGCAGAGAGCTGAGATGACGACTTTAATATTTAGCTTGTTTCGCATTAATGTAGATATATTACATGTTTTAATTACATTATTGAATAAAATTAATAGCATTATTATTTTTTAATCATCATCATTAATAATAAATAAACTAAAAATAATTTGACAGCTTCAGCTGTTCACATCAACATGACCGGCACTTTCAGACTTGAGCACCACATGTCTTTAGCATGAATTGAAATAGACTTTCCCTCCTAAAGGATAAAATACAATAATTTTTAAAATTGCAATGCGATTAGTCATGTATTCGCAATTTCACATAAATCAGCATGCGAAAATTTTATTATTTTCATTGCGCTCTTTCTCTCTGCAGCAGCAGTTCACGTGCTCTGGATAAGCGCACTACCATACAGCCACATCTCGTAGCAAATTAATTTGCAACTTTGTTGCATAAAAAATAGGCTAAATAACAAAATTTAATTAACAAACAAATGAAATAAAATTATTTGTAAAAATGAAACTACAGAAAAAAAGAAAATGAAAAGAACTGAAACCAGCTCAAATGTTCAGTTCTGAATAACAGGTGTTGCGATCAAATTAATTCGATGGAATAATTAACACAGACAGGCGCATTTTTCAGAAAATAGCCTATTTTATTTTATTTAAAAATATGTTAGGCCTATATTTATTATATAGGTTATATTTTTTTAAATAGCCTATATTAAATTACCATTCATTTTGGCTTCAACGAATTATTGAACAGATTATTAATTAATTATTAACTTATCAAAAAACATTTTACTGAGCTCAGTGTCGGCCGTCACCGGATAAAGTCCAATCTTTCTTTAATTTTTTGGACTTTTGTTTGAAAGCTTAGTGGCATTGTAGAGGTCCAATTTACTGTTGTTTGATTTAAATTATAGCCTGTTTGTGCGCCAATATACAAGTCAAAGGAATGAGTGAATTAATAAAATTATTCTTAAATGTCGATATTGTTTTTACTCAAAAAAATAACAAATGTTTTATAAAAATAAAATTAGCAATTTTCATAATTTATACGATTCAGTTAAATATAAGTTGGACATTTATGGGGCCATGTAACATGTTTTTGTGTTTGTTTTTTTATTCTAGTGATCTTTAATATATACTGGGTAGCTACGCAAAATATTTTCTTAAATGTCGATTAGCTTTAATTATGAAGACAAAAAAATATTAAAAATAACTAAAATAAAATGATAAAAAAAATACAAAGATAAAAAGAGCAGCATTTTGCTAAATATAATAGTCCTTTATATGCTTTAAATCCTGCTATGTGTTGTTTCATATTCGTTTTTATTTCACTTGATGAATTATTTATTTAATGTTTGAATGCTGAAAGAAATAACAGCCGTCCTTTAAATCATTATTTTACCATCAAAATGTAGTATATTTTATATTATTATCAACTTTTGATATAAAACCGCTGTGTAATTTAATTGATTGTTAAAAATGAAATAATTTTATGGCATAACCGTGTTTAGTAGTTGCTTTCGCTTTCGTTCTTCACGGAAGCTGTAACAGAAGTGTGTGCCGCATTCACCTCTGATGTATAGGTTACTCAGCCTGTAGCCTAGTTTGGGATTTTTTCGTTGTGACGATTAAGCAAGAATCATAATGCATTGCATATTCGGCTCATTCTTCAGTAGCCTCAACACAGGCTGGTAGCCTAGATTTAAACGGATCGTTTATAAGAATGAGCGATTAATAGATCAATTGATCGTTAATTTAAATGATCATTGATCATGGGATTTTGTAAAAACTGACATCCCTAGTTCAAAGTAAAAAAAAAAGAAAAGAAGAGAGATCATGCTTTTATGATGTTAGTTTTCTTACAATAAAAAGATTTCAATCAGAGAAATCCTCTGGCTTTTTTCCTTTTTTTTTTTTTTTTTGCTGTATCGAAAACATACCGAACCGTGACACCACTGTGTCGTATCGAACCGAACCGTGATTTTTGTGAACCGTTACACCCCTAATATATATATATATATATATATATATATATATATATATATATATATATATATATATATATAATGAGTTTCAGTGGTGTCGGGGGTGGGGGGTGGGGGTGGGGGTGGGGGGGTGATAAGATGACCCCTGCGGGGGTTGGAGCCAGGGGAACAGGGCTAGGTTGGCTAACAAGATGGGTGACAAGGGGGGCTTGGAGGAAACTCCAATTAGCTACGTGACGGGGAGAAACTGAGTATTACTCAGGCTAGAAGGAATAAAAAGAAGAAGAGAAGATGGCTGGGTCATGCCCTCGCCATTGAGTAGTTGCTGGTTAATGGCTGGTGAGGGTAAACTGGGCTTCTTTAAGGTGCCTTTGGCTAAGACCTATGTATGTCTTGAAGGCATCGGATGACCATCTTCCCAGAGTCTGGATCTGATGTATTCTTCCAAAATGAAGATAGAGCAGTAGGGGGAAAACGATCCATTTATAGTAAGCTTGGATCACTCGGATTGGATTATTACTGATTACAGATGAGAAGCCAGACGTGCTCAATCATATCGCATGCTCCTCTCGAAATTAGTTTGTGAAACTTCACTTGTGCATAAGCATTAGATTAGTCAGTACCATTGAACAAATTTAACAAAAAACCTACATCAAGTGTCAAAAAATATGTACACCCAAATTAATATGATGGGGAAAAATATTAATTAAAATTTTAATAAACAAAAAAAATGTAAAAGATAAAAAAGTATAAAATTAAGTAACATTTTTGTAGTTTGTATTTTATTTATTTATTTTATTTTCATTAATTCATTTTCTTTTCGGCTTAATCCCTTTATTATTATTATTATGGTGTCGCCACAGCGAAATGAACCACCAACATATCCAGCATATGTGTTGCACAGCAGATGCCCTTTCAGCTGCAACCCATTACTGGGAAACATCCATACACACTCACTCGCACATATACACTACAGAAAAATTAGCTTACCCAATTTATTTATACCACATGTCTTTGGACCCAGAGGAAACCCACGCGAACACGAGGAGAACATGCAAACTCCACACAGAAATGCCAACTGATCCAGCCGAGGCTCGAACCAGCGACTTTCTTGCTGTGAGGTGATCGTGCTATCCACTGCACCACGTGACACATTTTTTTATTTTACTTTTTTGTTAAGTTACCAAACTCTTATTTTAATAGATATAAGGTAACTGTTTGATAAAACAGTTTTGTTAAAATGCACCAAACAATATTGTTATATACACAAAGAAATAGCTGAAAATAGTTTTTAAAATATATAAGCTTGACTAGTTTGTATTGGTATTACAATCACACTGTACTTACAAAGTCCAAACATGCTTGTACTTCTGGTCCTAAGATCCAATTTTACATCATGGAACAACCTTATATTTTAATAGCATTGTTTTCTGATGGGGACATATGTTTCCCATAGTCACAAGCCTATATGGCTGTCCCTAGAGTCTCATTTCAATAGATCCATTGTAAGCCTGAATAGCCTATGAAGAAAATAGATGAGAAAAAAACCTTCTGCAACTAAGGCTGCTGAAATAGTGGGCAATCACCATCCTATTTCACCAAGATGCCCTGAGATGCACAGTGGGAATATGAAAGCTTGCTTCCATCAGACAATGTAATATGTCATTCTCTTGCTATAGCCACTTGCCCTTTATTTGAACAGTGATGTTATGTAAATGTCTGCAAAGAAACAGCCTATGAAGCCACATCTTTTAAGAAACTTCTGTATAGTACAACTGATTTTAAATATATTATTTTCATTTTGCAATTCATTACAGAATATGTAAGATTTGTTTAAAATATCTAAAAATTACTAGAACAGTTTTCTATATTTCTGTTGATTTAGGTACTTGCATTATCCCAAATGTTTGAAGAATGTCCACATCCAGAGAAATTAGCAATTTTACCTGGTGACTAGTCCTCTTGTCCAACTTGCTAATGACACCATACATCCGCAATATCTAATTTGATGGTAACACTTTATTTTGATGGTTCTTTTGAGTATTAGTAGACTGTCTGCTTAATATCTGTTGATACTGACATTTAACAGTCCTTCAACAGACATTTAACTAACTATAAGAAACTTTGCAAGTACATGTCAACTTACCCTAACCCCAACCCAACAGTCTACTTATAATCTAATGAGAATTAATTGACATGTAGATGCAATGTAACTTATATTCAACAAACGGACCATCGAAATAAAGTGTGACCAATTTGATTTTATAGAAAACAGGAAAACCCCAAGATACTTTAATATGTTGTGCATTTTCATAGTCTGTACAGAGCAACATTACAACAGAACATTAAATCTACTGATTATGATTAAACAGTGCTACTTTTTCTCACAAGATCATGATGAAGATCACAGAACCAGAAGCAACTGACTGTGGCATAATAAAAGATCTTCTGCTTTCATGCCATGTTGCTCTCTATCATCATCATTTCAGTCACCTTGTTTCACTTCGACAGGTTTCATCCGCACTCTGCTTCATACTCCCATAATAAGTTTAACACTTTAGCACTTTAATTACTCAATGAACATGATTTCTGTAGGAGGCCTGTAGAATGTAATGAAGATCACGACTTCTATGATTACACTCGGTCATGGCATCATCAAACTACACCTTTGTTTGTGAACACATGCCTTCTAGTGTTGAAAATTATATACTGTAGCTTTAAATTTGCGTACTTGTATGCACTTTTTTACATGCTACCAAATTAGTTGATAATCACACTGTGACTTTGGAAAACTATAACAATGCCACATAAATAATAAAATGCCAGTATTGAGATCTATTTTTATTATTATTATTGATACAAACGTTCATGTAGGTCTTTATTATCAATTGCCAATTTTCTGATTATACCCTTGGGTGGGTTGCAGCCCCTAAACATATTCAAAAGGAAAAGCACACACAAATTTGTACAATTCTTGTGTTGTTCTATCCTTAGATAGGTATACAAGCCTTAACCCTTGTGCTGTGCTGAACACGCGTAAGCAATTTCGGTTTTATTGCTTGCAAATTGCTTGTTTTGTTATATTTTTCAGAAAATATTGCATTCAATTATTTTGCTAACATGTTTTCTTTACTTAGGGCTGTTTGATTGTAAGTATAACTCATCTGAAGCTAAAGTTAATCTGTTAAAAGAAAGCCTGTAAAACTCAGGGGCTCATTTACACAACGTTTTATGACAAAAACTGGAAACCTTTTATATTTTTGCCTGTTTGTTTACATGAGAACTGCCTTTTTGAGACAGAAAATGTGAACACGGTTAAGGTGAGCAAACTGACAGTTCTCAGCATTTTACTGAGATATTGCTTCTCAGTGACAGTGAATCTAATGCCGAGTTCAGACTGCACAATTTTCAAAATAGTCATGTCACAGATGTTTTCACATTGCATGACTATCTGGGGTAGCATTTCATTGCTGCTCTGTTTACATTGCAAGACGGATCGGCAACAGGGGGTTTCACACTGCATGACTTTACAATAGGAAGAATCGCCGACAACTTTGTCTAAGTTCGCAAACTATGTCTCACAACCAAACACACGTGAGAAGTGACATGAAAACAACTTAAGGCCATGTAGTACTGTATATCTTTTGTTATTAAGTACATAATGAGAAAGTAGCCTTTTTGTTGGGTAGAAAATGTACTTATTTTTCTCACCTGACCTTTGAAGGGAATTAAATTTCTCCTCAACTTTTTTCTTTTTCAACCCGGTTGTGTTATTGCACAGATGACACGTCAAACAGACATGGGTGCTCCTGCCAAATTTACACTAGTTTTTCCTTCATTTCTTGGGTCCAAATAGACTGAAAATAAGCACTTTTAACTTCTCCCCCAACCTCCCGCTGGCCTGGGGATACCCATACTAGTGGATGCTGCTCTCTCATTGGCTATAGGTGATCGCCAATGTTATTTTCAATCAGAACACATTTCACACAGCAGGATATATGTGATATATGCTATATGTGAATTGAATAAGCTAAATTGGCCGTAGTGTATGTGTGTGAAAGAGTGTGTATGGGTGTTTCCCAGTGTTGGGCTGCGGCTGAAAGGGCATCCACTGCGTAAAACATATGCTGGGTAAGTTGGCGGTTCATTTCGCTGTGGCGACCCCTGATTAATAAAGAGACTAAGCTGAAAAGAAAATGAATGAATGATGTTAAAGAACACAAAAAGTCTTAGGGTCTCAAATATAAACATGGTGTACACACAAAACAGGCAAGCAAATGTGTGCACGCCACTTCCAATGCAAAAGTTATAAGGATACAAACCTGATGGGAGAATGTGCTGTAAGTAAAATAAAAATAAAGTAAAAATATTTAACTTAAATGGATTTAAAAGTTTTAACTTAAATTAATTTAAATGAAATGGCCCCCCACTGCTGGAATCAGCTTCCAGAAATGATCAGATGTGCTCCAACATTAGGCACATTCAAATCAAGACTGAAAACGCATCTGTTTAGCTGTGCCTTTACTGAATGAGCACTGTGCTACATCCGACAGACCGCACTATTATGTCTTTCTTTTCTGTTTCATTCTTTTAAAACTGGTTTTAACACATTTTAATCTGTTTTTATCCGTTTTTAATCACTCTTATTATTTGTATTTATTTTCTTATACTTGTCTCTTATTCCTGTTTATGTAAAGCACTTTGAATTACCATTGTGTATGAAATGTGCTTCATAAATA
Source organism: Danio kyathit (assembly GCA_903798195.1). Classification (NCBI taxonomy): domain Eukaryota; kingdom Metazoa; phylum Chordata; class Actinopteri; order Cypriniformes; family Danionidae; genus Danio; species Danio kyathit. The sequence continues at coordinate 18,442,019 of LR812537.1, read as the reverse complement.
AACTTGCCTTGCCTTAAATATTGACTTAATTGAACCACTTTAAATCATCATATGAGCCATTATATATATATATATATATATATATATATATATATATATATATATATATATATATATATATATATATATATATATATATATATATATATATATATATATATATTACAATTTATTCTGGTATATGTGCATGGTTAGGAATGTTTATATGAGTATTTTATAGATCAGGCCCCTGATGCCACAAACACTGCGCTGTCCAGGCCACAGCTTTGTCTGCATTGTCGATGCCAACAGTTAACAACTCTCTGAGCTTCTAATTGTGAATCTCCAAGAAGAATTTCAGAGAATGATCCCAGTCTTTCTGTAAAGCTATGGCACACTGACTATATTGGAAATCAAATGCCAATTTTTATGAACAACACAGAGCAGTGTGGTAATGCCAGATTAAACACAGACACATCTGAGGATTGGGGTAATGAGAATGGGTGTAAAAAAAGTAAATTGGCTGATTTGATAACAGTCAATGCAATCAATTAAATTAATTGATTCTTTGTTCAAATAAACTGGTAACAAAGTTACCAAAAAATGTGAAGATATCATTTATCAGATTTGTTTTTAATAGAAAAGCAAGAATTATTGGAAAGCAGAGGCATGCCAACTCTCAAACTTTTTTCGCTCTCATTTTACAGTACATCATTTACTGCAGTTCATTAATTCAAAATAAAACTGTGATTTTAAGAGATACTGTACAAGCAGCATTGCTTAAACATCTTGTTTTAAATTTGACTACTTTTTATTGTTGTTTTTTCTTGATATTTACAAAATTGCACTTCACTGTAAATTTCATTGGTATTGTAAACTGTTGGTGTCATGTTGATGTTTTTTTTTGCAAGCAATAGTTGGCATTAACAAAATTGAACCTACATTTGCTGTGTGTAGCTTTCACAATAGGAAGCATTTACTACAAACATACAAATAATGTGAATCTGTCTGTATTTTTTTTAGTACATACAGTATACTGAGGTGCACAATATATCCAGTGCAGACACTAATAGCAGAAAAGGATATAAAGTATTTGCTAACACTATACAATAAGGTTTCATTAGTTAATATATTTACTAACATGAACTAATAATGAGCAGTATTTATTAATCATACAGTAGTTCAACATTTACGAATGCATGTTAATCATTCAAATTCATGCTTGTTAACATTAGTTAATGCACTGTGAGATTATATGAACTAAAATGAACAACTGTATTTTGATTAACTCACATGAAAAAATACTGTAATAAATGTATTGTTCATTGTTTGTTCACATTAATAAATAAATTACTTAACATTAACTAACACAACCTTATTGTGAATAAAAATACATTTCCATTTAATTTACTTACATGTTTTTATTTTATTCATACATTTAAATGCATAACTAATTTACTATTTCCACCCACACTATATGTACAGTAAAGTACCTAGTCAAATGCATCATCATAAAAACCCAGTGGTAACATGTTTCTCTTCACCTTCATTAACATGCACAGTAACCAATTTCTGTTTGGTACTAGTCTTGGGAGTACTTAAAAGGGGTTGACAGATGACATAAAGCTCTTCATTATGCATATGAAGCAAAGCCTTGTTACGATCTGTATTCCTAGTTATGTGCGGTTAGAAAATGAATCATAATTGCAGGTTTGAGAACAGGCTATTACAGCTCACTCATGCAGTGCTGAGATTCGTACTGTAGCTCTATAAACATAATGTTTGCTTTCGGAAAAATATGCTAATGAATGGGAAAATTGTTGCAGATTTGCTGAAGCCAGTTATTCAGGAATAATTGGAGAAATGAAAACAGTAGAAATGTTTCATTGTTAATTGGCTGTCTTTTTAGATGAACTGATAGGCCACTGAAACAATGTATTTGTTCTGTCATTTTGGAGGACAAACTTTATTATCAAAAAGCATAAATTAATCTGTGTAATCTGTGTAAATCTGTTTTATTTAATTATATATATAGTTTTCTTCTCGTCTTCTTTTTTTTAAAACTACTTTTATTTCAGGTACAATATATATGAATTGTCTTGTTCGATTCACTGCCTTTTATTCCTTTATTATTGTTGTTATTACTCATATTACTTTTTTCCTACTCTCCTTAATTCATCCTTTAAAAACTCAAAATGATTTAGATATGTGTATTTTATACTCATAACAATCACAGACCAACACCTCATATAACTGCATTTAAAATCATTGGTTTATTATTATTATTATTATTATTATTATTATTGCTAGACATGTTATATGTATGCAGAACCATTTTCTTATATTTTGTACAGTTGTATTTTTTTCTTTTCCTATATGTCATACTTTGTCTTAACTGAAAAAATATATATAAAAAATATATATATATAAAATATATATATATATATATATATATATATATATATATATATATATATATGTGTGTGTGTGTGTGTGTGTGTGTGTGTGTGTGTGTGTGTGTGAGTGTGTGTGTGTATATATATATATATATATATATATATATATATATATATATATATATATATATATATATATATATATATATATATATTTATATACATACACACAGTTGAAGTCAGAATTATTAGCCCCCCTGTATTATTAGCCCCCCTGTTTATTTTTTTCCCCAATTTCTGTTTAATGGAGAGAAGATTTTTTTTTAACACATTTCTAAACATAATAGTTTTAATAACTCATTTCTAATAACTGATTTATTTTATCTTTGCCATGATGACAGTAAATAATGTTTTACTAGATATTTGTCAAGACACTTCTTTACAGCTTAAAGTTACATTTAAAGGCTTAACTAGGTTAATTAAGTTTACTAGGCAGGTTAGGGCAATTAAGCAAGTTATTGTATAACGATGGTTTGTTCTGTAGACTATCAAAAAAAAATATATAGCTTAAAGGGGCTAATAATTTTGTCCTAAATGGTGTTTATAAAATTAAAAACTGCTTTTATTCTAGTCGAAATAAAACAAATAAGACTTTCTCTAGAAGAAAAAATATTATCAGACATACTGTGAAAATTTCCATGCTCTGTTAAACATAATTTGGGAAATATTTAAAAAAGAAAAAAAATTTAAAGGGGGGCTACTATATATATATATATATATATATATATATATATATATATATATATATATATATATATATATATATATATATATATATTTTTTTTTTTACACAATACTGCAATTGTGAAATCAAGATATATATATATATATATATATATATATATATATATATATATATATATATATATATATATATATATATATATATATATGCATAAGCACTCCCCCTACTACCAACTTCTCCCCAAACTATACCAAGCTTAAAGGGTCACAAAACACTAAAACACATTTTTTGAGCTGTTGACAGTCATATATGTGTGTCACGCTGCTATAAACACTGTTAGGACACATATATTTCACAAAAAAGTGAAAAAAGTAAAAAATTTTGAAGCTGCATCACGGCCATGAGATACTTGCGTGTAAATCCAGCGTGGAGAGTGGCTGTCTGTACCTGCAAGAACATTGTGTCGTCTCTGAGTGTGCGGTATTAATTCATAAGAAAGACTTTGTTCAAACCAATCAGCGTGCTCTGTTGTGTATGCGGTGCAACTTCATTAATATGCATGATAGCTTCGAAGACTGTTTACCTGTTTACAGTGTTCAGATGACAGAGACACGCCACATTGTGTTGCCAAAACAAGTGAAAGAACAAGAATTTGGAGACATGGGTCATCAGTGTTGCATTTATTAGTGTGCTGCGTTTATTAATGTGCTGCAACAAAGATTTTGTTTTTATTTTCCCGCTATGAGAGCGCCGCTGGACTCATATGTGGATTACAGTGCACGCGACAGAATGCATTTGTAAGGGGCATTTTTTTACCCGAGAGCTTTTCGCATCTGGAAATGATGAAATCTGGATTTGTCGCTCGTCTCCTTTTAAAAAAAGACACAGTTCCAGTGTGATTGTCCTGTCTCTATAGATTTGGTAAGTGTAAGATGGCAAATTTAGTTCGTATCATCAGCAGTGCTCTTTCAGTTTTTAAAGACATACCATAGTCAAGATGATTTAGTTACTAAGTTTACAGTATGTTAATATCACTGCAATATTATAGTACAATATTATAGACTGAAAGATCCGCTGTAAATGCTGCTCTCCGAATGTAAACATTTAAACACAGCAATCAAACTATTCCCGTCGTGTAGGATTTTCGCCGCATTTTGTGACAGGATAGTCTATATACACACGGCTTTCTGACGCTACCTACCAAGTGCATCTAAGTTTCTGAGAAATACGGAGGATATTTTTCTCCCATTTGCTCTGCGTTATCAAACATACCATTAAAACTCCACTCTCCAGCAGTTTCTCGCTTTCAATATCTCGTTTGTCACGGGCGACATGCAGGAAATGTTCCTGAATAAAAAGTAAAAGTGCCAAAATGCAGTTAAAGTCGACAAATTAATAATTTGGCAAGTAATTCGATTACTGATGTCCATGTTAACAGTCACTGTCTTTCTCCCCTGCGTCTGCGTGCCCAAACAGAACTCCCATATTTGCAAATCCTTCCCTCTTTCTCTCCCCCGACACTCCCACCTAAACGGAGCTGGACACGCTGACTTTCCTGACTTTTCCAAGCTAGAGGTGTGAAAACAACGTATTTCTTTGGTCAGGTATGCAACTCTAACTCTTCAATTTATCTTTGAGTAATGGATGTATATATTTACAGTATTATCTCTGAATTAGCTTTCTTATTGTTTTATTATGTAACTGGCATAATACAATTTTACCCGACAAATAAAATGTTCCCCTTCGGAAGGGGAACTTCAATGCTATGTGGAAACTTCCACTATGGGGATTTCATTCAGAAAGCCAATCATCTGAAAGAGTATGTAAACGGGCCAATGAAATGCCAATGAGTTGGCAGCTTCAGCTTGCGCACCTGATGCTCGTTGCAATTAACTTGCTATATGAGCACAGAGCTAGCAAGCCAAAGCATCATTTTCACTTCAGAGACTTCAACAGCCTTCTGAGAGAGTCGATGAGGGTTCCTCCAGCTGAGTTTCAGACAGAGAGTGAACGAGAGCGATCTCCCGGTCCAGAGTGTGTGACACGCAGCGGCAGATGGTCGAGCTGGGTTTCTCCCTTGCCTGGCGTCCTTTGGGTCCGGTCCTCCAGAGCGGTATGTATTGTTGCGAATTTCCTAAAAGAGCAACACGGTCGTGCAGCGCGTCTTTTTCAAGACGTCGCTCCGACTGTGCGTTTCTGGATGCGGTGGTTTCCTGTCCTCGGATGATGGGCACGAGCACTGCGTTTCATGTCTGGGGGTCCAGCATGTTAATGCGGTGCTCGTGGGCAGTGCATGCCATCACTGCGGTGGCATGTCTGTCGGCAGTTAAGATCGCGGCTCGCTCTTGCAAAAGAGCCACCCACCCCAGTTGTCCCCCGCTCCGCGGTGGGCACTCGGGCAGATCTGAGGGTTACAGTGGGAGTAAATCTGCCGCCCTCGGGCTTGTGGACCTCTCACTCCTCCATGCGCTCCATCCAAGCTTTGAGTGAGAGAAGCGCTCCATCCTCGGATGGCCGCCCTCTCACTTGATGACACCGAGGCTCAGATGTCCACCGCTGCATCGGAGGTTGGGCTGTCATGGTCTGATGAAGGATCCCCCCCCCTCCGTTCCCTCCCATCGGGAGCGAGCGTGGCGGCGGCCGATCTTGAAACAGACATGATAACCGTGCTTTCCCGGGCTGTTTCGGTCGTGGGTCTGGAGATGGTTTATCCCCCAGCCCCGCGGCCGGACCGACTAGATGGGTGTATGTGGAGGATTAAAAGGCAATACCTTCTAGCCTCCCATCCCTCTCTTCCCGGAAGTGCACAGTGGGCTCACGCAGTCTTGAGGGCACCTTTCTCTGCCTGATCTGCGTGCGCCTCCACCTCACCACTCTTGATGGTGGAGCAGCCAGGGAGTATGAGTCGATTCCCCAGATTGAGAGTGCCATCACGGGCCCGCGTGGTGCCTCCTTCTGCTGGAATTAGCCTCATCTCCCGTCCAAGGCGTGTTGGTTTTCTGCCTCCCGAGCCAGAGCCCACACAGCCGCGGGCCAGACTGCTTCCACCCTGCACGCCAGGGTCCATGCGCGCGCGCTGGCCCAGCTGCACGAGGGTGGTTCTGACCCAGGCTTGTTACAAGCCCCGCACCGCACCCGACTGAGCTCCACGGACCTCAAGTCCGCTGCGTGTGCCCCGGGAAAGACGATGGCCACGTTAGTGGTCCAGGAGCGCCCCCTCGGGCTAAACCTGGCAAAAATATGCGCGGAGTCGACAAAGTTCACTTTCTTGACTCCCCCATATACCAGTCTGGCCCGTTCGGCGACACCGTTGGTGAATTCACCCAGGAATTCACGGCGGTGCAGTCGGATACGATGGGCATCCTTCGGCGGGGATGTAAGACCGCTCCCCTCCCGCCGAACCATCCACATCCACTGCTTGTCGCCGAGAGCGCCCGTCTTCGAGTGCTGCTCCGCCCCCGCCTGCGCCTCCGGCCAGCGGCAGCGCCGAGCACCTCGCAGGCAACCAGCGCTCCCCGTCCCAGGGCGCCGTTAAGTCCGGATAACGGACCGCGAAGCGCTCTTGAGACGGCCATCTGGAGAAGAGGGAACTTGCTCTCTCCCCGGTGGGGGGCCGGGCTCCTCAGAGAGAGCATCTTTCCCTTCCCTGGATGTGACAGCCCGAATACTGCCAGTCTGGGACGCGATGAAAAGCCTTCCAGCTCGCAGGATCGGCGCACTTCGCCAGTGGCTCACGGGGTCTGGGAGGACGGTCTCCTTTCTCTCACACCTCCAGCCCTCTCCTCCGGAGTCTGAGTGCAAGGTGAGTAAATCTCTCACCTCCAGCTCTTCCGCGGGACCCCAGCGATCCCCGGATCAGCACTCCCACTCCGCGCTGCCCCACTGCTGGTACGTCAGCGATTGTAGCGATGCAGTCATTAGCGAGGGCTCTGCCTGCCTGGTTAGCGCAGCCCAGCCCTTTGCGGTGGCTCATACGCACGATCAGACTCGGCTACGCGATTCGATTCGCGAAACGGCCTCCCAAGTTCACGGGGTGTACGTCACCAGGGTCAGCCCTGTGCCCGCCCCTGTCTTGTGAGAGAAGGTTGCTGTCCTCCTGGCGAAGGATGCAATCTAACCGATCCCTCCAGCCGAGATGGAGAGCGGGTTTACAGCCTGTACTTCATCGTACCCAAAAGAGCGGTGGGTTACGGCCAGTCCTAGATCTGCGCGTTTTGAACCGCTGTCTGCACAAGCTGCCGTTCAAAATGCTTATGCAGAAGCGCATCCTCCTGTGCGTTCGTCCTCGGGATTGGTCTGCAGCATAGACCTGAAGGACGCGTACTTCATGTCTCCATACTCCACGCCACCGTCACTTTTCTGCGGTCTGCGTCGAGCGAGCCTGACAGTACAAGTCCTCCCCTTCGGGCTCTCTGTATCCGCGGGTCTTCACCAAGCTCGCGGAGGGTGCCCTAGCGCCCCTTCGGCTCGCGGGCATCCGCATACTCAATTATCTCGGCGACTGGCTGTTTTAGCCCTCTCGCGGGAGTAATTGACTATGTACAGAGACAAGGTGCTCCAGCACCTCCACCTATTGGGGTTTCAGGTCAACCGAGAAAAGAGCAAACTCGCCCCCGTGCAGAGGATCTCTTTTCTCGGGTTGGAGCTGGACTCGGTCACCATGACAGCGCGCCTCTCCGGAGAGCGCGCTCGGCTAATGCTGAACTGTCTGTGAGAGTTCGACAGCAAAATAGTGGTTCCACTGAAATCTTTCAGAGGCTCCTGGAGCATATGACATCCGCAGCCGCTGTATGCGCTCGGATAACTCCATATGAGACCACTTCGGCACTGGCTTCACGATCGAGTCCCCAGACGCGCATGGCACGCGGACACACACCGAGTGACTGTCACTGCGCTGTGTCGCCACGCCCTCAGCCCCTGGAACGACCCCTCGTTCCTACAGGCCTGAGTGCCTCTAGGACAGGCGTCCAGACATATTGTCGTTTTGACAGATGCTTCCAGCACTGGCTGGGGCGCCGTGTGTTGCGGGCATGCAGCTGAAAAAAAAAAAAAAAAACCCAGTTGCATTGGCATATCAATCGCCTAGAGCTGTTGGCAGTGTTTCTCGCTATCCGCCGTTTTTTACCGGTGCTGGAGCGACAACACGTACTGGTCAGGACGAACAGTACGGCAGCGGGGGCGTATATCAACCGTGTGGGGGTATCCGCTCTCGCAGCATGTCTCAGCTCGCTCGCCGTCTGCTCCCCCGGAGTCATACGCGGCGCAATCGCTGCATTCCATTTTTTCCCCCACCGAGCTCAACCGTGCAGCCCATTCGCTCTCACGGCAGTTTCGCCTGGGAAAATGGAGACTCCACCCCCGACTGTCCAGCTGTTCGGTGCTGAGCCTTTCTCTCTCTAACTCAGAGATTCGTGCGCTCTCGCTTGAGTTCCCCACTTGGCGAACCCTGCAAAGTCCACTGGCTACACAGCTGGCCTCGGGGCGTGCGTAATACGCATTTCTCCAGTGAGCCTACTCGCACAGATACTGTGTAAAGTCAGGGAGGTCGAGGAACAGCTCTCGTATTGCGCCTCTATGGCCCAATCGGACCTGCTTTCAACTCTCTCCTCGTGATGGCCCCTCCCTGGCACATCCCCTGGGAACAGGGGACAGGCACCGTTTGGCACCCGCGCTCAGATCTATGCTTCACGTACGGTTCATAGATGGAGCGCGGAGGACTTAGGTGACTTACCGATTAGGTGGTTAACACTGTCACTCAGGCTGAGCACCCTCTACGAGGCATGCCCACGCCTGAAGTGGAGTCTATTCGCTGTGTGGTTACCTTTTTCCCCGAGAAGGAACCCTGAACATGCCAGATCAGAGTGATGCTATCCTCCTTCAGTTGACTGGAGCTAAGGCTGTCCCCTCCGCTCTGAGGGGTTGGCGTTACGATCATCCCCGCTCTAAGGATGCGGCGATGGCGGCGCGCTGGGAAGTATCGTCTCATCATCCAGTTCCCAGAGGCGCGAGACATGAATATTAATTTTCCTGTTTCCCTCTCATACCCACTTGGAGATCTCTCTTAGGAGAGGTCTGCTCGATCACTCGACTCAGTATCTTTAAGATTTCTGTCCAGGTAGACAGCTCTGCTGGTCGCGTTGCATCGGTCAAATGGGCGGGTATCTGGAGGCATTTTCGGTCAGCGAAATGTGCCAACGTTTTGGGTCGGCCCACTCTCACGTTTACCTGAGACCCCGGCCCACCTAGGTGCCCTAGGTTCCTACAGCGTTCTTTCAGCCACGTAGTGAACCTGCAAGCGCTGCCCACGGAGGAGGCAGACCCAGCCCCTTTATTTGGTCCTTCGCACTTTGCTATTACACGGACCGTACTCAGCTCTTTATCTGTTATGGTGATCGGCAGACGGGAAGTGCCGTATCCAAACAGAGGTTGGTACATACCCACTGAACTCTGAATGCCATCTCCCTCGCTCATCTGAGCCAGGGCGAGCCGCGTCCCCCAAGAGTGAGAGCGCGCTCCTCGAAGCGCGCATCCTTTTGGGCGTTAGCACGCGGCGCCTCTCTAACAGACACTGTAGAGCTGCGGGCTGGGCGACACCTATTAGAAGATTTATTAATCTTGAGGGGAGCCGATTTTCTCACGCGGTGAATGAGAAATTCGGTTAGGTGTTGTAAAACGCTTGCTGCGCCATTCTCTCTAACCCAGGGATATGTGCGCTTTTTCGCTCTGTCAGAAAAGTTCCCCGCTGGCGAACCCTGCAGATATTCCTCCGAGGCCCCCAGCACCTGACTCAGCGGAGGAGTCAGGCACTGGCCCGTTACGTTGCTGGTCTGCCCGATGGTCAGCCCGCGTTCTGGGTATAGGTGCCTGCTATGTGCGATCCCCACTAGGCGATCCCATATGCTTATACTGCCACGGTGCAGTCCCCCCTCACAGGCGGACCCGTGTCTTCCCTCACCGCTAACCATCTAATTTTCATATGCTTACTCCCCCTCTCAGGGTTAGTTCATATGCTATTTGCCCCAGTCTCCCCACTTGGGTAGCAGGTGGCCTCCGCAGCGTCCTCCCTATCGGGACTGCACGCATTCCCAACGTACTGTCGTATTAAATTCCTAGAAATTTTCTAGACGCATTTGCGGCTCCCGAAAAATATATCTAAATCCGTAAATCTTCTGTTGAAGTGGGATAAGTAAGGGCCAGGGAACACGTTGGAAGACCGCGCCTCTGGTGACGCAGGTGCGCTCACGCTCTTTGCCTGGCAAACCTCTCATCGGGGGCGAAGGTAAGGTTCAATCATTATGGCGTTTTCCAAACATTTCCCCATAGTGGAAGTTTCCACATAGCATTGAAGTTCCCCTTCCGAAGGGGAACGCTCTGGTTACTAAAGTAACCCTCGTTCCCCGAGGGGGGGAACGGAAATGCTATGTTCCTTCGCCATAATGATTGCCCCTTAGCTGTTGAGGTGAAAGTCTCTTCCGCTAAAAAAATGATGCTTTGGCTTGCTAGCTCTGTGCTCATATAGCAAGTTAATTGCAACGAGCATCAGGTGCGCAAGCTGAAGCTGCCAACTCATTGGCATTTCATTGGCCCGTTTACATACTCTTTCAGATGATTGGCTTTCTGAATGAAATCCCCATAGTGGAAGTTTCCACATAGCATTTCCGTTCCCCCCCTCGGGGAACGAGGGTTACTTTAGTAACCAGAGCGTTATATTTAATTTATTTTGAATTCTAATAAAATCCTTATGACTAGCAAATTGTGAGGACACTTTTGTTGACCCTTGGTGTTTTATAACAAGTGTGGATCAAACTAGAGGATCACGAGTGAATGGAGCAATGATTACTTCATCGTACTGTAGGCCTTTTTATTGCTGACAATTTTTGATATGGGAAGTTGCATGGTAAAAAACAGGTAGACTACCTTTTCTGCCAAAGAACAAGGAGCAGGCGGCTGGCATTAAATGTGCGAGTTGCCTGCAAACCTCTGACTAAGAATCAAGCTGGCGAGCCCAAGTGGTGCAGACATGTGAAATGGCCATGGACAGATTCAATACTACAATTGGTCTGCAATGAATGAATAACTGAAGGTAAAGTGTATTCATGTTTATTACAGTTTTCCCAGTCACTGTGGTGCATTTTTCAGTTCTGAATAGAAATTTTCAAGATTACCTGTTCAATCATCAAGTCAGGTCTCTTGTGGAACTATGGATTTTGAGCAAGAGACTGGGATTGCATTGAAAAATGCACTTACTGTATTTCAAATTTAAATTCTGATCTGAGAAATATACCAAAGTAAGAAAAACTGTTGATGAATGAAATGAAACTTTGAAATGAAACTTTTGATGAATGTGATCCATTACTAGTTAGAAATAAGGTCTACATTTAATGATCACTTCAAATTGTAGTCAGATTACAGATGGAGCTGGAAACAAATAAATTAATTCATTTTAATAAACAAAATAATTATTTATATATACATGGGTGTGACTTTTAATATCAATAGCATTTGAGATAGGAATGTACACAATACACATTAAAAAAAGTTTGTGTATCTGGTACATCAAAGCAGGTGTTTGGTGAGACAGTTAAAGGAGAAAGAACTTATTCTTTGGTGGAAAGTGTCCATTTTGAAAACATCAAGGCGAACAGAAATTTGTTTTGTTTTTTTCCTCTTTCCTTTTGCTGGCTTACAGCAGGTATAAAAATGTCAGAGAAGCCAGCGAGGCAGTGAACATTATGAATTGAGAAAAGATCAAAAGACAAAGCTGAAATGTCTGAACCCTGACAGGGAGTAGGAGTATGAGGGTGGAAAGATAGAGACAGGTAACTGATGAAGATCATTTTCATGAAATATGCACTAACCCTGAAGGAGTTACGACTCACAGATGAACAGTTGCCTAGCACAGTGGCTATATTGGTTCCAGTAGCAAGCAAGCAAACAAACAAAAAAACAAATAATTGAACGATTAAATGTGCTGCGTGTACAGTGATGATTTGTCAGACTGAATAATCATCTGTTCAATAATTAACAACTTTCAAGTTCAACTGCTAAAGTCTTATGCATATCTTCTTAATATTTCATAACTTGAATTATGAGACTGAAGAAGTCTAAACTGTTTCCATCCCTTATTGTTAAATGTATTATTGAAATTATCTTAATTACAATGATCACAGATTACATTCTGTGCATGTTATAAGAGTAATAACCTCAGTGTAAAAGATGTCTGCAAAATAGTTGTTGTGAATCCACTCCTTCATTATTTTAGCTGTGTGTTTAGGGTCATTGTCTTGTTGGAAGGTTAAACCTTTAGTCCTGAGCACACTGGAGAAGGTTTTCATCCAGGATATCCCTGTACTGGGCCGCATTCATTTTTCCCTCGATTGCAATCAGTCGTCCTGTCCCTGCCGCTGAAAAATACCCCCCCAGCATGATGATGCCACCATCCATGCTTCACTGTTGGGACTGTATTGGACAGGTGATGAGCATTGGGTGGTTTTCTCCACACATACTGCTTAGAATTAGGACAAAAAAGTTATATCTTGGTCTCATCAGACCAGATAATCTTATTTCCCACCATATTTGAGTCCTTCAGGTGTTTTTTCATGTGTCTTGCAATCAGAAGAGGCTTTTGTTGGGCCACTCTGTCATAAATCCCCTGTCTTTCTACAACTTCCTCCCATCTCCCGACTGCATTTCTGGAGCTCAGAAATGCTCAAAAGTGCTCAGGTTTTTCTTTACATCTCTCAAACCAATAGTTCAGTTTGGCCAGATGGCCAGCTCTAGGAAGGGTTCTGGTCATTCCAAATGCCTTCCATTTAAGAATTATGTATATATTTTGCCAATGGATCAGCCACTTAGCTTATGCCATGGCCCACCTCTGATAATACATGTAAAAGCAAGCTGAATAAATTCAGACATAGCGAACATTAAACCTCATAATCACTAATTGCAGTCCATTATGCTTTTCTTGTAGGGCTGGACAATAATTCAATATCAATATATATCGCGATAGATTTTTTTTCAATAACGGTGATAAGAGTTTTGAACACATTTCCGGTATTTCGATATAAATTTGCATATACAGTATATATTTTATTATATACATAAGATCTTATACATTTTATCACTTGTCACTGAATGACTTTCAGTGCTCAGCCGTCAGAAAGAGCGTGATGTCACCTGCGTGATGACGTACATCACAGACACGCTGCCAGTGCTCAGCAGCAGTCTTTTACAGTCTATGGCAGCACAGCAGTTGGTTAAGCTCCGTGACCGTCGCAGAAAGTTTTAGCTACAAAATGAGTGCCCTGAATGCAGATGTGAATAAACAAGCTTCCACAAGTAAGAATGCAGACGAAATACAGTAGTGGATATAAGAGAAGAAAGACTAATACAGTGGGGTGGAAGTGGTTCGGCTTTTTAAGTTCCGATAAACTTATAGTTTCCGTGCTGTGCAAATTGTGCAAATTTATCGCGCGATAATAAAAAAAATAGAATTAATCTATTCTCAAAGTTGGGTTGGGAGCTGGGTCTATTCTACGCAAGCTAATGAAAGCTATGATGACTTTCACCTTGGTATTTTAGCGCGGATGTATACCTGGCCGGTGAGCCGTCTAAAGAGTGCCCTTCTGAATCAGATCAGCAGGATGCCTGACTCTAACTGCAGTTCGGCAGTTTCACTTTAACTCATGAACATTTCCTTCATGCGCCGTGACAAACTGGGGTATTAGACTCAAATAATGAGTAAAGACTGGTAAGAGTGTTATGGAATTTAATAACGCACGCCAACTGGAAAGAAAAAAAACTTCCGCATTTCGCAGTGTGTGTGTGTGTGCGCGCGGTCCTTTAGTGACAGCTGCCTGTGTGGATCTTGTCGGAAAATATGGTGAAAAGTCTTACATGACGGTAATAGTTTGTCAGTAATGCCACTAATATCTGCATGCTCCACGTCTTAATTCTACTTCTGTTTAGTTCAGTTATGACTTTAGTCACATTAAGGTAATCAAAAATCGCTGTTTACATGGTAGACTCTTAATCAGAGTATTGTTTTAATCATATTCAAATCGTATTAAAGTATTGTTACCCATGTAAACATACTCAATGTTTGACACCGTCAGGGCTCTGTGAACTTGCCTTTGCGAAGCAGCATTTTCTGTATGTACGTACATCAAAAGCAAGTATGAAATCACTGTTTGGAGCTTATGTAGGCCTACAGTTCAACATTCATGTTTAACTGAATAAACAGTTAGTAAACACAAGCACATCTTATTGAACATCATTTATTTTCATCACCAATTATCATAGTAGAACAGTTTCTCAACCAGTTTGTGATGCATTTTGGAAACAGGAGATGAGCCCCAGGTCTAATGCACCACCTGGCTTGAGAAACCCGTTCTCAAAGACTTATTATTTTGGTAGCACACATATTCTGAATCCCATCATCAGAATTCAAATGAGCCATTTAATCTAGATTAATTTTGAGATTAATCTAGATAAAAAAAAAATATTTATGCCCAATCTATATATATATAAATAAGCTAAGTCTGAAAGTTTTATTTATTTGATAGTTTATTTCACATTCATTGCTTGTAAAGGCTAAATACAAATAAAAAGTGAACAATAATTTATTTTTTTGTACTGTTTTTATTTTAAAAAAAAAAGTTATAAGAGCCTGGAGGTCTTATAGACTTTACAAATTCACATGTAGTCATTTGTAGGTACAGACATTCATTGTGTGCGCTCTTGGCAGTTTTTTTTCTCCTGTCTTTTTAATATTATCCATATCGATATCGGAATTATATCGTATCGACCAAAATTAAGAAATATATCGTGATATAAATTTTTGCCATATCGTCCAGCCCTATTTTCTTGTTTTATTTACTGTTAGTTACTAGGTTACCAGTACCACTGTTAGCCTCTCACATTAGACAGAGATGCTGAATAAGTTCATAATCTATTTTTCACAACATTCTGTCAACTTCTGTAGCTGTGATGAGCTTAGATACTTCATGACTGGTTGGCTGCATTACCTGAGAGCTCGTTTTCAAAACAAGAGCCCCACATACATACTATAGTATAATACAAGCTTAGATAAAATAAAAAAAGGGGAAAAATATTGTTTAAAATAAAACTGTTCTAATCTCATTAGGAAACACCGTGGAAATCAAATGCTCCTTGGGGCATGCATGTTAATGATGTCATGTGGGTCATCAGAGTTTATTTTTTGTTTACAACTGGCCTGTTTTTTACTGGAATTTTATACTCATTAGATTTACATGAGAACGAGGAAACAAGACTCACAGTATGTCATTTCCATGTCATTACTGAACTATTATTCAGCTATGCCTATGTATATCCACATTTTCACTCAATGGCAGCTTTAATTTGCTTGTCTTTCATTTTCATTCTATGGCACCTTTAATTTGCTTGTTTTCCACTGGAGATGCATTGGTTCTGTCAATACTGACCTTTGCCAAAGCAAAGCTGTGCCAAAACAACTTTAACCAAGCATGTGAATAGTGCATCTATAGATTTAACATGACAACATCTGTAGTGGTGCGTCACTTTAATTATTATTGCTTTTTTTTTTCTTCGGGTAAACTTACTGCAAACGCAATGTTGATTGTTCTTTCTCTTCCAGAATGCATTATGCCAACTTTTGAAGTGTGTATGGAGTAAAATATGAATAGCTGGAATATTTTTTTTTACTATTATTTTGAAATTTATTATGAGGTTTATTTACATTGCATAAAATTTCATAATATGTTTTAATAATGATGTGTGGTTACTGTTTCTTTCAGGCTTATTTTAACCGCAATACATGGATGACTTAGGATGACAAGGATGAAAAAGCATATATATATAACTACAATCCAAAGTCAAGATATATGGATGGAAATACGTTCATGAATACTGCCTATCTACAGTAGAAGAGTGTGGCCATAAATGAGACCAAAACAAGATAAATACATGGTTCATTCAATAAAACTGCCTATGTGTGAGGCTAACTCAATGGAGAAAAACTGTCCTAGCTGCAGCATTTTAAAGTAAAAAAAAAAAAGAAAGAAAATCAGAAGAACTTAACAAAGTTAAGTGCTTGGCAACAAAGATGACTTCTGTCTAGACTTATAGACAACTCTCTACATACAAAAGGCACCATAGAAAAAAAGTCAAAAAAGTGCATGACACCACTAAGTTGTTATTTAGCTTATAATTATAGGGGGACCAATTTAATTGCTATATAGCACTAGTAATTGTACTTAAGAGATTTGGGGCTATGTAGCACTTAAAGTGGTTTCTCTGTGATAAAGAACCAAATAATTATTTTTAGTGCAATTTACCAAAACTTTGAGTATGTATCATCAATAATTAAGTGCTGAAACCACACAGAGTTAAACAAATTACAAAATGTGAGAGCATATCCACCATTCACCTGTAGGTAGAACAGGGTTAGAGTGGAGAGAAGGAAAAAGGAAGGTACAATAGCACGAAAAAGATGCTCTTACAGTATGTCGGCACATACAGTTGAAGTCAGCATTATTAGCACCCCTTTGATTTATTTTGATTTTTTAAATATTTCCCAAATGATGATTAACAGAGCAAGTATATTTTCACAGTATGTCTGATAATATTTTTTCTTCTGGAGAAAGTCTTATTTGCTTTAGTTCGGCTAGAATGAAAGCAGTTTTGAATTTTTTTTTTAAAACCATTTTAGGGTCAAAATGATTAGCCCCTTTAAGCTATTTCTTTTTTTGATAGTGTACAGAACAAACCATCATTATACAATAGCTTGCCTTATTACCCTAACCTGGGGTGCGTTTCCCAAACAACGACATAACTCGCGGCTGAACTATCATAGTACCATGCATTGTTTGGGAAAAGAACGATGTAGTGACGAGTGTTTCCCAAAACCCCTAGTTTCTCAGTCACAGATTCATCATTTGAACCACGTTAGTTATAACGTAAAACGCCCATAATGATGCTCTAAACAGGGTGGAGTAACAACTTCTTCTCTAAAGCTGATCATTTCTTTGTGCAAATTATATTGTTTTACACGCACACACATTTAAAATAAAATCCAATATTAGTTTTGGTAAAAAACCTGCACTCGTTTTCCATATTAATTGAAATATATGTAAATGGCACATATGTGTTTGCTTTACTGATATTATTGAGAACATTACATATTCTATTCTAAAACATAAAATTACTTACAAAAGCTAACACGTATTCTAATATCATATATATATCATATAAATAAATAATGAGGCTATTTATTAAGAAATGAAATGTAATATGTATTATTTATTAGAAAATAAAAACATCCTATTTTAATAATAATATTACTGATGATGATGATTATTATTAAGTAGGATATTGTTTATTTATTTTTTGAAAAAGTCTGCTTTACAATTTGAGCACGTGCAAACCACTGCAGATATGCTCTAACCAGCAGGCCCATGTCATATACAGTACAGATACTTAATAAATAACCTACTATAAATTAAAAGCATTAACGTATGCTATGTTTTTTGTTTTCACAAGCTTTGGAGATGTAACGTAAATTCCGCTTTTAAAAAATAGTCACCTATAGCTTTTGTCATGAGGTTGGGTTCAACATGACATCAAAGTTTTCAAAGTCCACTGCGAAGGGAGCACAATTGTAAAAATGAAGAGCGCTAAAACTGAACTGTAAAAATACATTGAAAGCAAATTACACCTAAGAGAGATGACCCTAATGCTTTTTATTTTTAATAATTCCAACTTTGAATGTTACAATGTTCTAAATGAATAGGGCATAGGGGGGATAAGTGGGAATAGAACACAGCCAGGAACTACGTTTCTAACTACAGTTCCAGAGGTGTCGTTTCAAGTGCTCAAGTTTGCGACGCAGTTTGCGAATGTTCGTTGGAGCGATGGATTAGGGAAATGGCAAGTCAACAAACTATCTTTGTAACGACGGAACTTGCGACCTTTGGCTAACGATGGCTTTGGGAAACGCACTCCTGCCTGGTTAACCTAATTAACCTAGTTAAGCCTTTAAATGTCACTTTAAGCTGTATAGAAGTGTCTTGAAAAATATCTAGTAAAATATAATTTATTGTCATCATGGCAAAGATAAAACAGATCAGTTATTAGAAATGAGTTATTAAAACTATTATGTTTAGAAATATGTTGAAAAAATCTTCTCTCCGTTAAACAGAAATTGGGGAAAAAAATAAACAAGGGGCCAAAAATTCTTGGGGGCTAATAATTCTGACTTCAACTGTATAATAAAAATAAAGTAATGCTGAAATCAATGTAATTTCTCACTTCCATATTAATTGTTAATCTTAAAAAGTGACTTGTAGTATTTTCAACAAGAATTCACAATTCTCAAATAAACCCTTCAAAACTTAAAGTCAAAGACTATAGAGAGATTCTGCAACTCTCTCCTAATCTCAAACTTAGTGTATACTCACACTAGACTATCCCGGGCATGCCCCAGTTTGGAAGAGGTGGTCTGTACCATGTTGACTCATAGCAAAAGCGGGCAAATGACTGATCCTTGTAGTAGCCCATACCCAATGCATTAGCTCTTCTTCACACACACACAGAAAAAAAAATATGTGAAACTGCTGTATTTTTGTGGTTATGATTAAAGCCAAAACATTGAAAATAAAAACTAAAAATAAATAAACAGCACAGCCCTCTCACCACATGTGACCAATTACATTAATTGGGATTTTAATCAGAATAAGGATCAATGAAATGTGAATGTGTTTTTCCAAAGTCCTCCCATGACCTCTGAGGGGAGTCAAATATAAACCTGTAGCCTCATCAGCATAACAGTGACAACTACCTCAATGTTTTAAATATTGCCAACAACAAGCATAACCAAGTTACACATGCGCTATAAAAAAAGCTGGGTTCCACACAATTCCTTTAATTAAGGTAGCCGTAATTCACACATGAACTCGTGTGACTCATGTTGTAGTTCAAGTTAGTTCATGATTAGTGCATACCTTAACTCATCATTAATTCATAATAAAGTAATGTTTAGTTTGCACATTAATACATCATTATTCATGTACTGTTATTGTAAAGTGTTACCAAAGTTTTTAGCCAGGGCAATATCATAGGCATACAGGCTAATGTGATGGAGAAACGACAGCTGCAGTCATTTTTTTGCAGTCATTTATTCTGAATATATGATGTCAATTGAAGCTATAAAACATGTACATATATACATGCTAGCTATGGAAGTCAGTGGGAATCAGTGTGTCCTACATTCTTCTAAATATTTTATTATTTTGTTCAACAGAAGAAAAAAAAACTCAAACATTGTAGAAAAGGGACAGTTCACCCCAAAAAATTAAATGTACTCACCCCCAAGTGGTTCCAAATCTTTGTCTCTTTATTTTGTTGCCCACTAACGAATAAAAGATTAAAAAATAAAGAAAGCTATAAATTTAAAATCATTGACTTCCAAAGTAGGAAAAACAAATACCATGAAAGTCAATGGTTACCAGTTTCCTGCTTTCTTCAAAATATTATTTTGTGTGTTCGACGAAAGAAAAAACGTCAAATAGGTTTGGAACAAGTAAGAGGTGAGTAAAGTAGCATCATTGAGCATCATTTACACAAGAAGTGTAGTAGGAAAGTAGTGATATGGTAAGAACCGCATGAATGAACAAATAGGTGAACAAATAGCCATTTCATCTACTTTCTGACCAGTGACCCTGGAGACTTTATAACACCATTCATTTGATGGTGAAGGAGAACAACAAAACCATTAGGCCAGGTCAACCACGATAACATGTGATGGGGTCTAGAAACTTCTTGGACTTCTTAGGGCACAAATTCAACATCCAACAATTCTGGGATGAAATCGTAATGAGAAAAGAAAAGCTTCATAAGTATACAATCATATTCAAAATTTGAGTATGAGAAAAATACAATACAGAAAAAAACAACCTTCAAAACAAATTAATTATACACCCATGTGAACACAACACAGATGTCAGCATCTCAGTTCACCAGCTTTCATGTTACTAGTCTTTTCCTTGTTTTTTCCTAGGGGTTTTGAATTGTTATGGCACACTAAAACAGCTGTGAGTAATTGATGTGATCAGTGTTTGGTTCAGTGATCAGTTCACTGTTTTTACACACAGTCTATATTGCTCTATTGCAACGAGAGAGAGAAAAGATAATAAGTTGCCCTATAAAATGTCATTCTTACTTGCTCTTATGAAAACATAAATAAATAAATACATCAAATAAAAAACTAATGGTTTTAAATAGTTAATGCACACTAAAACAGCTGTTGGTAGATGGCAGTGATAACGTATCATCAAATACTCTCAATGGTGTGATCAGTGATTGGTTCAACTGTGATCTGTTCACTGTTCTTTTAACACAGTCTACATTGCTCTATCGCAATTATATATATATATATATATATATATATATATATATATATATATATATATATATATATATATATATATATATATATATATATATATATATGTTGCCGGATAAAACTTCTTTATTATTTGCTCTCATGCATTAATCAATCAATCAATCAATCAATCAATCAATCAATCAATCAATCAATCAATCAATCAATCAATCCACCTTAACACTAGACTGGCAAGACTAACATATCAAGCCCTGAAACCAGTTACATTTGCTAACCAATTTACGCTGGATATAAGCATATAAACAAGAATCATTTTGAGGAATAAATCAATGAAGTATGGTTTTCTGTATGGTGCAAACACTGATGAAATCAGCAATATCTGTGGGAGAGGGACCTTGAAAATTCTCCATGAATGTCGGTGTGCTCGATGTAGAACATGATTTATCTGAAATGGCATTAGCTTTGAAGGGTTATGGATGCAGTTGTGCATTGTTGTGAATAATGCATGGGACTGCTTCAATGACTTATAGGGGGTTGAAAGACGAACTGAAAAAGCCTTAGGCTGCTCACTGGGCCTTTCTGATTCATGGAGCTAAAAGAATGATATGGAGATGATACACAGAAATTTAGAGTTTAGCAGGTGTGTGGCTTTGTGTGAGGTGTCAGAAACTGCCGCTGTGATGCATTATAAGAAAGACACTTTTGTTTCTTTCGTTTTTTTACTTTCTTTCTTTCTAAATGAGTCTGCCATTTAATGCTGAATGAATACGCAACAGGAATGGTTTTGGAGTGCAGTTGAAATTGTGTTGAATGGCACAGATGTTAATTATTCAGCTATATCAAATACGTTTGGTTGGCTTTCCTGAATGACTTGCTTTCTATAATGAGAAATGTGTTAAGGTTAAAGAGCCCCTATTATGGATTTTTGAAAATGACCTTCCATGTAGTGTGTAACACAGCACTAAGTGAAGTGAAATATCCAGCTAAGGCTTAAATCTGAAAGTGTACATTGTTTAAAACTGTTGGTTCATCTTTAAAATAGTCGACTCTTAGTGCTTTAAACGAATCGTCTTGATAACGAGTCTTTAGCTGTTTCGTCGTGACGACGATACGAAACATAAGCCCCGTCCACTAGCTGCGTGCGCAAACCCGGGAACATTGAAACCCCCACGGCCCCGCCCCCAAACACGGTAACAAAAAAAAGAGGAAGATGACGAACGCTGTAGCAGATCCCGGTTGAATCATGTCGCGTAGCTCTGAAGTGTGAGGGAAAAGTAGGGTTTTTTTCACTACCTAAAGATGAGGCTGTGAAGAGTCAGTGGTTGAGGTTTATTTTTGGCAAAATACCTCAGAAATATAGTCCCAACATTGTGCTGTGCTCCCGTCATTTCTCTGACAAGAGCTACACCAATCTAGACGCTTACAACTCGGGATTTGTTGGATGGTTGTTGTTAAAGCATGGATCAATACCCAGTTTTTTCGGACCAGCGTGTTCTTCCACCGAACCACAACCTGTAAGTATGATTAAAATAACTATCATCTTGTTCACTGTAACACGGTAAATATGGATGTAGCTGTCTGTAATTGTGTTTGCTCAGTGCAGCGTGTAGCAGTAGCCCTTTAGCTGACTGGAAATGTTACTATTTGTTGGCTTACATTAGTCCATAAAGTGTTGATTATTACTGAATGTTTGTTGTTATGATGAAGAATATAGCAATACGCTGTTATACAACTGCAGTGATTTTTCAATACGTTCTGGCATTGGGCTGCTGATCAACACGTGTACCGTGGCTGTTTGTTTGTTTACCACCCAGCAGTGGGCTAGGTTTGCTAACATACATAAAACAAGCTGTAGTCTTTATAAGTTATGTAAAAACATCATTCCTTTGATACGATGTAATTTATGCAACAATCGTGTTGTAAAGTGAGAGCCAGCATAGGTATTTTATTTTTTTGCAGTGATTTTTCAATACGTTCCTGCATTGGGCTGCTTACCGACGCATGTACCGTGGCTGTTTGTTTGTTTACCACCTAGCAGTGGACTAGGTTTGCTAACGTCGACATAAAACAAATTGTAGTGTTTATAAGTTATGTAAAACCATCATTCCTTTGATACGATGTAATTTATGCAACAATAGTGTTGTAAAGTGAGGACCAGCAGAGGTATTTTTCTCTGTAAATACCGCTAACATTAGTTACTTGCAACAATGATTCCTTCTTTGTTCTCTGCGCTTTTTTAGATAATATATATGCACACCTAAAGTCATGAAGCCTAAAAGTTATAATTCTGTGTGCATTCAGTGATGTTTACAAAAGTGATATTTTAAATGAATTCTGTTTATGAAAAATGTCATTTTTATTATTTTTTTAACCCTTTTTTTATAGAGTACATCACAGCAGACCATTTCAAGTGGATGTGTACATGTTGATGTGGCTTGTCAGACTGACTCTCTGGAAACTGTGAATGTGACCACACAAACAGATGATTTAACAAAAACATCTGTCGGCACACAGCTGTCCTTCAGAACAATGAAAGATACACACGTTCGGAGTAAAGGTATAATTTTTTATAAATGTTGTTGTATTTTTTATTGCACTAATTTATTTTAATAGCACTCTCTAAAGCTAATATTTGCAGCATCAAAACTTACATAATTGTCTTTTTAAGGGTCACAGGCAACAGTTACATGTGAGACTGTTGGCACAATAACTACATCCTTCGATGTACTGTTTGCATCAACACCTATAAAGCTTCCTGGTGTCGGTACAACCAAAAGACCTCATCTGACATTGGAATTTGAAGAGGAAGAGGATGAGATGGAAGAGGAAGAGTCAGACATACACTTTGAGACAAAACCTCATGACTCAACCTTTAAACCAGGCGACTCAACCATTTCGCAGGAATCAGAAATCTCGTAAGTAATAGCCTTTTATAAGGTTAATATAAGAGGTTTTATTTGAAAACTTTACAAAAAACTCTTTATTTATTAAGTTTGTAGAAAGGCCCGTGTATGGAGACACAAAATACATTGTTTTTGATACATGTTTGCGGGAGCTGTTTTCAACGTGTCCAATTTGCAAATCAAAATGTGATATGGAGCAACACCACATGGGCACATATGTTGCATCCAGCCAGATTTGGCCAAAGTGTATGTACAGCAAGAAGTGGCAGAGCCAGCCCATTGTTGGAAGTACACCGGTTGGAAACATCCTCTTATCAGCAGCCACATATTTTACAGGAGGCTCATTTATCCAACTACAGAAGGTAGTAAATTATCAAACAAAGGAATATCTGATTTTATGAAATCAAAATTGTTAATATTATTTATTAATACACATGTGATTTTTTTTCTTTTATATATTTTCAAGGCTGTGCACTTAAACTTGTTTCAGTATGACACGTTTCGTCGACATTGCAAAAGTTTTTTGAAACCAGCAATTGTTCACATGTGGAAAAGTGAGCAGCAAAACATAATAGCAAGGTTAAAAGAGGGAGGAAAGACTGCTATTGCGGGAGATATGCGTGCAGACTCTCCAGGTATGTCATGAGTTTTTCATAAGTTATTAGACCATTGTTTTTGTACATCATCACGTTGAATTGTATTTGTGTTCCCACTTTTTTGTGTAGGCCATTTAGCTAAATATGGAAGCTACACAGTAATGGAGATGCAGAGTAATACAATTGTGGACCTCCAGCTTGTTCAGGTGTGTAACCTAATTTAAATAAAACATTAACTAAAGATGTATTTCAGTTTTTAATTTAAACTAATAATAATATTGCTCTGCATACTTAGAACAATGAGGTTGGAGGTAGCTACCATATGGAGAAAAAAGGGCTGAAGAGATGTCTGTATCTACTAGAGAACAACGGGTTAGAGGTGGATTACATCGCCACTGACCGTCATCCTCAGATCCAGAAGTATCTCAGGGAACGCAAGATAACCCAGTTCTATGATGTGTGGCACTTCGAGAAGGGTTAGTATTACACTGTAAAAAATCCAACTTACAAATAGGTAACTCAGTTTAAAATTGTAAGTTAGCTGGACATATTTTTGAGCTCAGAGTTGAATTTACTCATAAAAACGATTTAGCTGCATGTTTGGAACTGTTTGTTCAATGAAAGTAAAAAAATCAGTTGAGGAGACTTTGAATTTTGACTTCTTCATTTGAGCATTTGAGTTTTAAAATTTTAAAGCAACTGGCTGCAAAGAAATTTTGAGTTTATTAACCCTCAGGGGTCTAAGGGTGTTTTGGGGCTGTGGAGAAGTTTTGACATGCACTGACATTTGTGTTGTTTTCAGTATCTTAAAAAATATTAATGGCTAATGTGTGATAACACTGTAAACAGCACAAGCTGGGCTACAATAATACCTAAGCAGCATGTTTGTATGTGTTTGTGTTTTTGAGAAAGAAGTGTTTATGCGTGGCTAGTGAAAAACTAAAATTTTGAAGTCACTGAAACAAGGCCGTGAAACACATAGAGAACATTTGTTCACAAGACTTTTGAGAACTGAATCTTGTAGCCTAGTGTTTTTGCTTCAAAATGATGTGAGAATCATCTTGTTTACTTGCTCACAGAAAACAATATATTGAATTACATTTTCTAAGTCACTTTTTGAGAGTAAATGGTCTATGCGAGAAGGCGTGAACTATCATTACTAATGCAGTGAGTCACACCTGAGAAGACAAAGACCTGCATAATGAGCTGCATAATGAGCCATCAGACAGGTATGTGACCAGGGAAGAGTTTCAAGAAAGAATCTGAGAAAAAAATAAGTTTCCTATTTTTTTTTTGCAGTTTATTTTAAATATATTTAACTATCACACAAAATAACTCGAGATTCACTTGTGAGAATCAGTACACTTTATAAAACTCTGTAAACTTACATATAGCAAATCTAAGTTACGTATAACATACGTAAAGTTACTTATAAATACACTTTGCATAAAACTTAAGGCATGCACTTGAATATACACATGGAACATTGTGTACAGAATACATATTCAGGGCAAAATCAACAATGTAAATATGAAGAGTGTAAGATAATAAAGGGTGTAAGGTTTGTAAAAGCCCAGTGTGAGCATCACATGGTCTTAGCTGTACAGGAAGGAATCTCAGAGCCTGTGGAGCCAGGTCAGCATCAGTCCCGCTTTACTGCTGTTGTTTTCACATCTGGAAAAAAAAAATAAGCAAGCTTATTACATAAACTACATTATTAACATTTTTTGTGATGTTCACTGATACTAGTACTAATTTACCTAATAAACTCAGTTACCACATAGGGATTATAAACTGAACAGCACCTGTTTTGTAAACAACTGTCAGTACATTTTCACAATAGCTTAGCATATGCATACTTGGAGGGAGAACAGAATGCAAATAACAAAGTAACTATATTTTAACACTATCAACCACAAATAAGTTTACCATACTCGCATGAAAAACATTATTAGTATTTTATAGTGAATAATACAGTTGTTTTGAAATATACTATAGTAAAGTATTAAAATAATTTGTTTTATTACTTTAATAGTTTCTGCGGTAATATAACCACTAGCCTATGGTAATACACACATATAATAATAATAATACGTTATAGAATACAGTTTGTACAGCAATTAAACTATAAGTGGCCTGTAAGGACATATTTCATATAAATCGAGAAGGTAAGAATAAAAGACTCCACAAGAATTCTATCCTCTGCTGGGTCTAGACGTTCTTCAAAATGTATGCATTCGTCATCAGTCGCACTCTTCCTCTGAGGAGAAAGTAAACTCGTCGCTGTTCAATGCCGTGCTTCTTCCCTCGTGTAGCGTGCCATCATTCAAACGAAAAAAAACTATAATAAAGCTTGTGGTTTGATGCCATGTCTCGGGGGGCATGTACATTTGTACCTGGCTCACCTCAGTTCATTTCCATATGAACTGCGTGCTCATTGAGGGCGGGATCACGTTCGCTGTAATGAGGCGACATGAAAATCCGTACCAGCCTCTACTTTTATACGGATTACATGAAAAGAGATTATTTGTTTTCGACTTGAATTGGTTAATGCAAACGTAGACATATCAAGCTTTCCATAGATACATCTTTCATGCCTCTTTGTTGAGTTTTCGCTGAGTTTCAGTTCATTTTAATGACGTGCTTTTCCTGACACAGTACATGTTGCATGCGTCTCGTGCACACGATTGTAATAACAATGCCTCGTGGGCGTGGTCGCATTACCTATAATGAGCTCAGGACGGGAAAATGGACATTGCGCTGGTTTCATACTGATTACTTTATCAAACAATATTTGTTTTCAACATGCACTCACTGCATTTAAATGTAGACACTTCAAGCTTTCTACAGATATGTGTCTCATGTGTGTGTGTTACGTTTTGGCGGAGTTTTAGTGCTTTTTACTGACGCGTTTATGAAAACAGTTCACGGAGAGAGAAAAGACAGATTGCCTACACTGTTTATTATCCTTATTTTGCAAAAGCACACACGTTTGTTGTCATAGTGAGTGTACACAATAAAAACTAGACACCTAACAGATTCGATTGATGTATTGATCTTATCTGTACGATCAAAACTGAAAGTGAAATTTAGGTTCATTTCAGCGTCATGAGATGAAGACTTGTCAAACCGCGTATACGCGGGCTTCGACCCCAGAGGGTTAAGCTTCAGCGGTTGAAGTTGTGCCAAATGATTACATAAAGTACATTTGACCTTAAACAGCCTTTTCAGTCAACTTAAAAAAAATTATTTGGTACAACTTTAACCACTAAAGCTTAATAAACTCAAAATGTCTTTGCAGCCACCTGCTTTACAATTTTAAGTTAACTCAACTTTTTATTTTTTACAGTGTAGACATTCTAACCACATTTGAATGTACGGTGAAATTGATTTGTATTTATTTTTTTTCCCTGTTTTATTAATTTAAATGTTTATCAGGTTTGTTTAAGAAACTAGATAAACTGGGAAAAAACAAGGACCAGTGTTGCCAACTTAGCGACTTAGTCGCCAGATTTAGCGACTTTTCAGAACCCCTAGCGACAAATTTTCAAAAAAGCGACTAGCGACAAATCTAGCGACTTTTTTTGTGTGTTACTGGAGATTTTTATAGACTGTCATTTGTCCATTACTGTACCGTTCCTACTCTTCTCAACGAGGTGCGGGTGATGCCGGCGGCCCCTCCCCCGCCTCAGAGCACTGACAGGCGGCCCAGTCCTCATACAGCAGTCTCTCCCACCTGCAGCCTGACAGCAGATCACCCCTCTGCGTACCGACGGCAAATGATTTAGCACCGGCAGTGTGAAGGTATCTCCCTTGTACAGTCAAACCGATCTGCTTCTCCTTTATTTTAACAATTTGATTTGACCGTTTATTCTTTTCTTGTTCACAATCAGAGATGTTTTAAGTGAGAGTTTCAGAACTTGTTTGAGTTTTTTATGTCCGAGCGATTACTGCAAATTACTTATCTATAATGATATACTTTTTCAAACAGCAATCAATTTAGTTAAATTGACATGCTTGCATAAAGCGTAGTGCAAATGTAAATACCCCATTTATTTACCATAGGCTGTTAAAGGGAAATGGTAGAACGTGATGACGTCAGTAATATGCAAATTTGCGTATGACGTAATCTAGCGACTTTTAGCGACTTTTCGGGCAGAGCTTAGCGCCTTTTCGTTGAAAATAGTTGGCAACAGTGACAAGGACTGTGGATTGGTGAAGAAGTGGCAATGTAGCATCAGAAATCATGTTTACTGGTGCACCACTTCCTCTACATCAGGACCAGAAAAGGTGGCTAAGTGGACTTAGCTGATCAACCACCTCCAGAATGTGCACACACATGACAATGCTATATTTCCCAAGTGTGCTCATCCACTTAGAGCATCAAATGACCCAAAGAAATGGTTTCAACCAGGTACTTATTGTTAGTTTGTCTCTTTTCTACAGTTAGTGTTTCTAACACTATTTATTTACTGAATAATTTGGTGAAGTTACTTTTATAAGAGCAAGTACTATTACTTACAGTTTCTAATGATGCAGGGTCACAGGCTCTCTACAAAGTTGAAAAAGTCCTGTGCAACAAGAGGGTGCTCAAGGATGTGGCGAAGTTGAGTCATCATTATCAGACATCTTCCCTTGAGGCTTTCCACAGTCTTATTGTACGTTTCACACCAAAAAATGTTGTGTTCTCGTTCATGGGAATGCTGTGCAGGTAAGCAAAATATTACAACGAATATCAGTTTGCCTTTTCTGTTTATTGTCTTTGTTAATTGTCTGCTTTGCTATTGTAGACTGTACCTTGCTGTGTTTTATCATAATGAAAATGCAAACCGAAAACAAGCCACAACAGCAGCAGGACAACCAATGTACAAAATGGTCCTGCCAAAATCCAAAAGAGGGGAATGGACAACACGGGCATTAAAAACAGACCCAACCTATAGTAAGTAATAAAACTGTTTTATTTTTACAACTAAATAAGTAATTGACATGTAATAAACATATAACAAAATGATAATGTCTTTTCTAATTATAGAATATGTTGAGGAGTTACGGAAACTGGTCTTTGAAGTCATCATTATGGACCCCTCTCCATTTGTGGATGAATTGAAGGCCATTCCCAAGTCCCTTTGTGCAGAATATGACAGACCGACAAAGGAAGAAGCCATTGCCCATCACGTGTCACGGTTCAGTCAAGAGGGGGTTGGAAGCCAACATACCGACCAGCCAGATCTGGAAATGCCTGCCGTATCCGGGTTACAACACAGGACGGAATCACAACACGAACACTCTGACCCAAGTAGCCCCAGCACCAGCTGACAAAACTGCGGTACGCCAGGTAGTGGAACTGCCTAAAAAAATAAAGACTTTTTTTTGGTCTGTGTGATAATTTAATTTGTGAATAAAGATTATTTGAGTTACATATCTGATTCAAATGTCATCATTTACATGTTCTGTTTATCCCATATCAAAGTGGTCATGCTAACAATGTTATTATTTGTGGGGTTAATCAGAATGTACTTACTCTGTTGTTCTGAGCCTTAAACGCCCATAGTCACATTGGTAAATGTTGTAGATGTTCTGCAGTGTGTATGGATTCAGACAGTTTGGTTCAAAGCCTGGATGGTGTATCATACATGTTGGTGCGTCTGGAATCTGGTTTATTCTTCTTGGAACCTACAATGGTAAGAACGGGGAAAAAAAACGTTTAAAACATAACTTTTTTTTTATTCATTGTCACATATACAATTGTTTTGTCCACTAAAGGTAATCAGTATTATTCATATGTATAAACATTAATATATAATATCAGTTTGTTTTGGATAAGTGTTTGGATTGACATAAAACTTTAACACTATGTTATTATACAAGTATTTGTCGTTTAAAACAGAAAACTAACAAATACTTGTATAATAACTAATAATAACATAGTGTTAAAATTTTTATGCCAATTCAAACACTTATCCAAAACAAACTGTTAAGTTATTATATATTAAGTTAATACATATGTATAACACTGATTACCTTTAGTGGACAAAACAATTGTATATGTGTCAGGGTTTGGGGTGGGGAAAAGGAGTGAGGACTCAAGTGCAGGAAATAAGGGTATTTATTATTAATAAAATAAAACAAAGAGCAAAATAAACAACCCCGAGGGGGAAAACATTAACGAAACAAATATACACACAAACAAACTTGACAAGGCAGGCTGGCAGGGATCTGGACAGGACAAGGAGGAAGCGGTGTACAATGATAACGAACTGGCACAGGACAGCAGACATGAGGAGATTATATACAAGCATAAATCAACACACAAACAGGTGAATATGATAAACTAATAATGGGTTAACAAGGAGGGTGGGGCTAGACAATAGACGGGAGAGCACATGACACAAAAACAAACAAAGACAACAAGCCATGTGCTCACATAAAACAAGACTAGAACACGCAAGCACGCAGTGCATGTAAACACACCACGTGCTAAACAACACCAACAGACGACTGAACAGGGGACACGAGCACACGATAGATGTAAACATCTTACCGTGCGCTCACACGTAAGCACTGTGCATGCTTCATCTCAGCGCCAACAGAAACCAAAACCAACCAGACTGAGACGCTGAGAATGAAACAGCGCGATGCCGACAGAACAAAACAAACACGAGTACGAGCACGCGCAGACCGTACACGTCCGCATCAAGCGGGATCGCACGCACTCACGACAGCGCGCACACAGAGACACACACAATGACAGAACACAAGTGCTCGACCCTGAATTATTAGACCCCGTTTATTTTTTCCCCAATTTCAGATTTTTTTAACCCATTTCTAAACAATAGTTTTAATAACTAATTTCTAATAACTGATTTATTTTATCCCTGCCATGATGACAGTAAATAATATTTGAGTAGATGTTTTTCAAGACACTTCTATACAGCTTAAAGTGACATTTAAAGGCTTAACTAGGTTAATTAGTTTAACTAGGCAGGTTAGGGTAATAAGGCAAGTTATTGTATAATGATGGTTTGTTCTTTAGACTATTGAAAAAATAGCTTCAAAGGGCTAATAAATTTGACCTTAAAAGGGTTTTAAAAAAATTAAAAACTGCTTTTATTCTAGCCGAAAATAAAACAAATAAGACTTTCTCCAAAAGTAAAAATATTATCAG
This sequence comes from Danio kyathit, assembly GCA_903798195.1. Classification (NCBI taxonomy): domain Eukaryota; kingdom Metazoa; phylum Chordata; class Actinopteri; order Cypriniformes; family Danionidae; genus Danio; species Danio kyathit. The sequence continues at coordinate 18,410,834 of LR812537.1, read as the reverse complement.
ACATACTGTGAACATTTCCTTGCTCTGTTAAACATCATTTGGGAAATGTTTAAAAAAGAATAAAAATTCAAAGGGGGGCTAATAATTCTGACTTCAACTGTACATACATCATACATACATACATACATACATACATACATACATACATACAAAAAGTGACAAGCAAGCCATTCATTCATTCATTCATTTTCTTGTCGGCTTTGTCCCTTGCGGGGTCGCCACAGCGGAATGAACCGCCAACTTATCCAGCACGATTTTATGCAGCGGATGCCCTTCCAGCCGCAACCCATCTTCAGGAACTTCCACACACACATTCACACTCATACACTACGGACAATTTAGCCTACCCAATTCACCTGTACTGCATGTCTTTGGACTGTGGGGGAAACCGGAGCACCTGGAGGAAACCCACGCAAACGCAGGGAGAACATGCAAACTCCACACAGAAACGCCAACTGACCCAGCCCAGCCGAGGTTCGAACCTGCGACCCAGCGACGTTCTTGCTGTGAGGCAACAGCACTACCTACTGCGCCACTGCGTTGCCACAAGCAAGCCAATTTAACCAAAATATAAACATACAAATAACCATGTATTTGACAGTCAAAACAATAATAATAGCAGACCACAGAACTATTGCTAGAATCGATCTTCCTCACAACGATTTGATTAACAGGGCCCTACGGGTGGAGGGAAGTCTACGCCGCCGCCGTCAACGCCCGGCATTCCGCCCTTCCTGGAAGACGGAGGACACCCTTCCTGCCTCTGATGCCTCCAACTCTGAGCCCATGCAAGTGGGACGCCTCCGGCTCACTTCTCAACAGAAGCAGCATCGCCTCGCCCAGGGCTTGTGTTTGTACTGTGGCAAGCCAGGACATTTTGCAGCTGCCTGTCCTTTAAAAGCCACAGCTCGCCAGTGAAGAAGTGCTACTCCTTTTTTGCATTCCTCCTCCTCTCGTACTGTTCTTCCTGTCTCTGTCCAGTTTGGGGATTTTTTTAATTCCTGTTTGGCCCTGATCGATTTGGGAGCCAAGGGTAACTTCATGGATCGATCCTTGCCCACCTTGTGGGGGATCCCTCCTCTTTTTTTTCTGACCCTATCCCTGCCCGTTCCCTTAATGGCACTCTTATTACCACAGTTTCCCATAGCACCCCTCCTATCACTCTCATTGTCTCAGGCAATCACCTTGAGGTCACCACGCTGCTCCTTCTTGACTCCCCTAGTGCCCCCATAGTTTTGGGGCACTCATGGCTAGTGCAGCATGGCCCACACGTTGATTGGCTGAATAATTCAGTTTTGTCATGAAATCAGCATTGTCTTGCTTCGTGTCTGGGTCCTGCTTCTTTTTCTGTCTCTGTGTGTCCTGTCTTGCAGGTGGAGGTGGCTGATCTGGCTGGGTTTCCGGCTCAGTACTATGACCTGCACCAAGTTTAGCAAGTTTCGGCCCACGTCCTTTCCTCCACACCGTCCTTATGATTGTGCCATAGATCACCTCCTAGGCACTTCTCCGCTAAAGGGTCGGGTATTTTCCCTTTCTGGTCCTGAGAGAGAGGCCATGGATAAGTACATTAACGAATTTCTTAAAGCTGACCTCATCCGACCCTCCTCTTTCCCTATCTTCCCCTTCCCCTTTGTCAAGAAGAAGGATGGCTCTTTGCATCCCTGTATTGATTATCAAGGACTTAACAACATCACTATCAAGAACAGGTACCCCTTACCTCTTATGTCATCTGCCTTTGAGTTATTGCAAGGAGACAAGGACTTTACCAAACTTGACCTCCGGAATGCCTATCATCTTGTTTGCATACGCGAAGGGGATGAGTGGAAGACTGCCTTTAACACCCCTACGGGACACTTTGAGTACCGCGTCCTACCATTCGGTCTGACCAATGCCCCAGCGGTCTTCCAGGCCCTGGTCAATGATGTGTTGAGAGACATGGTCAATCCCTTTGCCTTTGTGTAGCTTGATGATATCTTGATATTTTCCCCATCCCCACAGTTACACACTCAACATATTCACCAGGTGCTGTAACAGCTGCTAGAAAACCAGCTTTATGTTAAAGCGGAGAATTGCGTTTTCCATGCCCAGTCGGTTCCGTTCCTAGGATTCATAATTTCGGCAGGAGACATCCAGGCAGACCCCTGTAAGGTAAGGGCCGTTGCCGAGTGACTCGTGTAAGACTCTGCAGCGATTCCTGGGGTTTGCCAACTTTTATCGTAACTTTTTTATCATCAGGAATTTTGGTCACATCGCTGCACCCTTATTGGCACTCACCTCTCCTAAGGTACCGCTCAAATGGAAGGTTGATGCCCATTTTATCTCTGCTCCTGTCTTGTCTATTCCAGATCCTGAACGGGAGTTTATTGTTGAGATAGATGCCTTTGACGTTGGAGTAGGTGCTGTCCTATCTCTGTCACGTCTGGATAGGAAAGTGCATCCCTGTGCCTTTTTTTCTGACCGCCTGAGTCCTTCTGAACAGAATTTCCGACATAGGTAATCAGGAGTTGTTGGCAGTCAGATTGGCTTTGGGGAAACGGCGTCACTGGTTGGAAGGGGCAGCTCAGCCTTTTCTGGTCTCAATGGATCATAAGAATCTTGAATACATCCGTTCAGCCAGAAGGCTGAGCTCCCGACAGGCTCGCTGGGCCCTTTTCTTTGGCCGTTTTAACTTTACCCTGTCTTACAGGCCAAGATCCAAAAACATCAAGTCGGATGCTCTCTCCAGTCTGTTTGAGGCTCTGGAGGAGGAGGAACCACCTGACACCATCATACCCAAGAAGATGGTGGTGGCATCCCTCTCCTGGGACATTGAAAGACAGATTGAGCAGGCCAGGCAGATGGGTCCAGTACCAGTAGGGGTTCCAGTGAGTAAACTATTTGTCAAAATGAAGTTATTCAGTGGGGTCATTCCTCCAAGTTGACCTGTCACCCAGGAGTTTGGAGATCACTGACTGCCATCCGACAGCGATTCTGGTGACCATCTATGGCCAAGGACGTCAGGCAGTTTGTGGCCGCCTGCTCGCTTTGCGGTCAGAACAAGACTTCCAATGTGCCTCCCATTGGTCTGCTCCACCCTCTTCCCATCCCTTCCCGCCTCTGTTCACACTAGGCCATTGATTTTTTCACCGTCCTTCCTAAATTAAAAGGCAACACCGTCATTCTCACGGTGGTGGACTGCTTCTCCAAAGCAGCCCATTTCATTCCCCACCCCACCCCAAGCTCCCCTCAGCCAAAGAGACAGCACAGGTGGTGATTGATCATGTTTTCCGGGTTCAAGGTCTTCAGGTCAATGTGGTCTCTGATAGGGGCCCCCAATTTGTCTCCTGGTTTTGGAAGGAGTTCTGTCAACAGTTCGGGGCCTCAACGAGTCTGTCTTCTGGATTCCATCCCCAGACCAACGGTCAATCTGAGCGGGCAAACCAGGATTTGCAACGTACTCTCCGCTGCCTGACGTCCCACAATCCTAGCTCTTGGTGCCAACAACTGTCCTGGGTGGAGTATGCCCATAACTCCCTCCCGTCAGCTGCCACAGATATGTCCACATTTCAGTGCTCTGTAGGTTTCCAACCTTTCTTTGTTTCCCACACAGGAGCCCGAAGCTGCTGTCCCATCTGCCCTTGCTTTCGTCCAGCGGTGTCGCAGCACTTAGAAGAGAGCCTTGGGGAAACCTTGGCCTGGGTTAATAGACGGACTAAAGCAGCGGCTGATCAACATCGGATTCCTGCTCACCGCTACAGGTGTGGTCAAAGAGTATGCCCCCTCCCACGCTTGGTCGGGTACACTTTTCATGTATCTAGGGTTAAACCTGTGTTGTACTCATCCCTTGTTCCATCTGCCCCAAATCCCCTCTCCCCCCGTCTAGTGGATGGCTCCCCAGTCTATACTGTGCGGAAATTGCTAGATGTCAGACGCAGAAGTTGGGGCTTTCAATATCTAGTGGACTGGGGGGGCTATGGTCCAGAGGAGAGGAGCTGGGTTCCGGCTCGGGACATTCTGGATCAGACTCTGGTCAGGGAGTTCCGTCGGCAATGAGGTGAGGACTTCTTCTCACTCTCGGAGCCCACCGGCTTCTTCTGATCACCGGCTTCCTCCTTCTCACTTGTTCCTCTGCATCCTCTACACAGCCGCACCCTTGAGCGCCCCCTGCCGGCTAATGTTGAGAAGACTGCTGAATTTCTGTTGTAGTTTGTGACTTTACTCAGGCTGTTGTTTTTGCTTTTTCTTATTGATATGAGGATTGCAAAAGGGACGCCCTCTGCCGGGAGTATCTTATGCCAGACTGTCAAAGGACTTTTTGTTCTGTTTTTTTTTTCCTGGCTGGATCTTGGTCTTCCTCAATTATAATTATTTTTTGAACTTGACCCTTAAGCCTGCTTCTGTGTCTGTGTCTAAGGTCCCTAACACTGTGTGAGCCAGAATTGCACTGACAACATTCTTCTCTGTACAACACATTTTTCACATTAATTTTAGTACATAAGTGAACTCTTTGAAATACCTCTACATACAGTATATTCTGTAAATGTATTATGTATGTTTACTGATCAAAAAAGCACTATCATGGTGCATTTGGTCCTTAACGGACAGTTTTCCTCAGATTTATAACCCCTTGGTCTATAAGAGTGTTTCCATTAATCTCCTCAAAATGGAGGTATTTCACCTTACTTACTATATATACACTGTAAAAGTATGAATGAATTATGTAAATAACTTGATTTAAATGCACCCAAAAATCCTTTATAACTGAATAATTTGTATTGATGTCTAAGGCTTAAAAGCCTTCATGCAAATTCCTCAGTCGATATAACTGAGATTGATCTGACCAAAATGACATGTAAGACCTTAATTAATTCAATGGCCCTTACAGAAAAACAACATGAATGTCACATCAGCTCCACATGTTAAAATCAAATGTAAAACATGACTTGAACTCATTTTAGAACATATGTGATATGCAGTGGCGTAGTCCTAAAAAAAAAGGTGGTGTACTATTACACCCGACCCAAATTTTAAATAAAAAGTAGGCAATATAAAATATTAATTAATATATATTTACATCAGTTACCTGTAACCATTAATTTCCACAAAAGGAAAAATAAATACTATGTCAATATAAGTCAATAGTAACAGGTTTTCAGCTTTCATTTGTGGTAATGAAAATCAGTGCATGTAAATATACAGTACCTACTGTACACTGGCTCAGATTGTCTTTTTTATAAAACATTCAACGTTTACACAAGCATTCATGCATTTGGAATGTTTTCAGACTTGGTTTGTTTCATTAGCCACAGAATGTCTTCAGTGAACAACACACCATCCAAGCAAATGTTCAGGGTGCAATGCAGTTTGCCTACAAATAAATGCAAATAAGTCTTTTTTTCTTCTTCTTTTAAAGAACGTGAACGTGAAGAACCGTGAAATTGAACATTTTCAAACCAGCGTGGCCGGTGTGTGTGCTAAAAAAATGAAGCTATTGCTGGAAAATGGCACCAGCCAATTTGTGATATTAATTATTTTAGGACCAAGTTCTCTGTGAAGAACGCAGAACAAAAATCCTGAGTCTTTTTCAAAGATACACCTTTCATCAAAAATGCCACAACTTCATCAAAAAATCATCAATGGGTGACCTTTAAATTAATGACTGAATCTGTTTCTCCTCAGTCATCCTTGAAGACAAGCCACTTCAAATGTCAAGTATTGCATCAGCCTTAAGATTTGCTCAAGTGACCTCTTTCTCTTTAGAGTCTTATTGACCGTGCTGATGAATGGGATGAGAGAGAATATCGTGGCTTTCAGACCAAGTGAATTAGCAGAACTTTCAGTAGCAGGAGAATTAATGGGTCTTGTATGTTTTGATGCCCTCTCAAATGTCACAAGTTTTGTAGATAATGAAAGTGCAACTTATTTGATATTTCACTCACATGATCAAAATCTGGATTTTTTTTATTGTACTTTTCCCAATTTTGTCCTGTAAATTAAAAATTCCACTTTGAGTGGAATCCTAATGAAATTATTGGATGTAAGTGAATATGTGAATATTAATAGAGTGGTTGATAGATTCATTGATTGATTGATCGATCGATCTGTGTTTTATATAGGTCAATCCATCATTGAGCAATTCCAGTAATATAATTCTATTCTGTCTAACATAATTAATTAGCTGATTTGGTATATGAAATACCTCTCATGAACTCAAATGTAGATTCAAAAGTGGACTAAAGTTATTGTAATATCAAATGTGAAAATATTACAAATAAAAAATTATAAATAAATGTACAAATAAATTATATTAAACAGTTATACTTTTTAATATTTTTACTTATTTATTAGTAAATAAATTAAATGTGTAAAGCATTTTTTTTACTTCTACGGTTACAGGCATCTGGTTAAAAACAGTGTTGTCTAGTCTTATTAATTATGGCCTGGCAGAACCACTAAAAAGCTGATTATTTACAATCAGGACTTATTATTTAAAAGTTACATTGAATGCCCATTTAGAGCCTTTAGAGCAGGGCTATTCAATTGGCGGCCCCCGAGGCAATTTGTTCCGGCCCTCCAAATAGTGTGACCAAGATATCAAAAATAAATGTAGTTCAGTCGAAAAACGGCCGCTAAAGTTATGAAGTGAGGTGCGCCTGTTCAATACAGCATGAGCTGCAAGCTGCGCAGAGCGTGAGTCACCTGACATTCAGGGAGTAGCGCGGGCAGCCAAAAATATTTGGATATGATTGTAGAAAAGGCCTTTTGTACTATGCACTGATATCGTCAATAGGGATGCAACGATTAGCCGATTTCACTATTAACTGCCCTTTAATTCATCACAATTAATCGTAAAGGCTTCTCTAAGCCGCATTTCTGTTGCACGGAACAAAACGAAACTGCTGCAGTTAAACAAAGTTATGCCAAGTTGCCAACTGTGCCCTAGTTTAAAGTTCCAAGTATGTACACTGAGGCTAATACGCCCGCACACCAGATTAACGCAGCGGCCGTTCCCATATCACGTCTTTTCCGCTTGGAAGTTTGTTGTTTCTAATGTAAGAATATATGACAATATGCGCGCACAAGCGGAGCAACGCGCTTGCGTCTTTGTACGCAGTAGAAAACATCTCATGGTGAGAGTTGTGCATGCCTTTCAGTGCAGTGTAAACAAAAGATATGTTAGACGAATTAATATTAAGATGATTATGTATGCATGAACGCAGATGGCAACAACAGGTCATCTAAATAGCTAATATAAAGCTTGAATTTACATTAGAGGTTATACCCGTCAAACCATGATTATTCTTCAGACTATATAATCGTACAACCAAAATCTATAATTGTTGCATCCCTAATTGTTATGCAGTTCAAAAAATAACATATGAATGTGTCTGAATGTAGAAGAAGCCTACTTAAGCAATGCACTGCTTTTGTTGTGCTCTGAAATACAACATTTGAAAGTTTGTAAAAAAAAAAAAAAGTCTATTGTACAATGCAGTGATGTTATGTAGTTTCAAAATACAATATAGGCTATTAACATTTTAATGTAGAAGAAGCCAACGTGGGTGTCTTAAGGAGCAAAAATACAACATACTGTATATGGGCTCTTATATTTCTGTTGTGTTATCACTCATATTGCAAGTCATATCTCTCTGGCCCTTCGTTTGGGATGCTTTTCATGAACCGGCCCCCATGACAAACTAATTGAATAGCCCTGCTTTAGAGTCTTAATGAAAAGCCCATAACTTAATTTGGTTAAATTTCTCAATGGTAGTGTAAATAAACACCTTTTACAATGTCAAAATCACCCCAGTTCACAGTGAGGCATTTTATTTCATATCTCTTTAAATGCTAATGAGCTGCTCCCTCAGTCCTCTCTGATGTTGCTGCATCAGGAATGACTGGTGTCCTACTGATTCATTTTTGAGGAGCAAAACCAGTGCAGCACACACAGCACCAAACCTTAGGCTTCTGCTGATTTTGAACTGAGAGAACTGATTTTGGATGTTTGATGTGCAAAAGTCAGATGGAGTGCAGTAAGTAAAAAAAAAAAAAAAAAAAGAATGAAAGACATAAGGCAAAGTCTTTAAAATGAGCTATAAATAGAAAATAACCATGATGGACACGATCTTATTTATTACAAAGAGGATACTTTCTTTCTACTGACCTGAAACATTTGCCTGTCAATGAGGCAGTAGATATATGTTATGACATTCATTCATTAATTCATTATTTCATTTATTAATTCATTAATTCATTCATTAATTCATTCATTTTCCTTCGGCTTTGTCCCTGATTTATCAGGCTTCGCCACAGCAGAATGAACCAAATCTGTTTTGGTAATTCTATAACTTTAACACAATAACTATAGTTATATTCCCTGTAGTGTACTGGGTAAATTATGTTACAATACAACACATTTTATTGTAGTGGAAGCTAAAATATACTTCATTATCATACCTGTCAACCCTCCCGTTTTTCCCAGGATTCTTCCGTATTTTACAGTTCTATCCCGCTGTCATCCCGTAAAGGTATTTTCCCGTATTTCTCCTGTATTTTTTCTCTTTTTTTTCTCTTGCTCTTAAATATGAATCGGTTCTGTGCTTTCATTTTATTTAGGCATGGAAACACTTAATGGAATAAACGGCGCGATTCATTTCCGTTTCATTACAGGCGCCATTGCCCCTATGCAATCCTCAAAACAGTCAGTTCATATAAAGATGCATGACTGTCAGCTGATGCTCTCCATAGTGATAATAGACGCTGTTTCCCAAGCGGATTCTGTACGTACGGGATTTGATGCTGAACTCAAGTGGACACTGGGTTTTAGGTGCGTGTTTGAACAGACATATACACATAATAATAATAATAATAATAATAATAATGGCGGTTCATTCCTCTGTGTTATCCCTTATTTTCACATCCAAATGTTGACAGGTATGTTCATTATCCTATAGCATTTATTAACAAAAAGTTGCAAATATTATAATACATTATACTTTATTTATTTATTTTTATTTTTTCATGGTGGTAATGTTACCTTGTCCTCCGCAAAGAGCAGATGAAAGCATTCAAAGCATACATATATATATATATATATATAGTTGAAACCAGAAGTTTAAGTACACTCTAAAAAAAGGAACATAAATATGTATGTAAACTTTTGACTGTCTAGATATTATTAAAAAATTCTCAAAAAAAATTCTCTCATTATTCTGGCATTTATGACATGTAAATGATTTAGGTAATCCTAACGGACCTAAAATAGTAAACGTTTAGTATGATTTACCATCAGACATTTAGAAAAAAATGGTTATGTTCCTTTTTTTAGAGTGTATGTAAACTTCTGGTTTCAATTCTCTCTCTCTCTCTCTCTCTCTCTCTCTCTCTCTCTCTCTCTCTCTCTCTCTATATATATATATATATATATATATATATATATATATATATATATATATATACCTTTAAGCATAGTTAAATAATTCTAAAAAAAAATGTGTTTGAGTTGCCCAAGAAACTCTCTATTTCTCTATAACCTATTGTACCACTATATGATATACTGGTCTAGACATTTTGACAACCTGTCACCCTAGAGAACTGAGATACAAACACAGGACCTCTTCATTCAGTATCAGGACCTCAGGGATGGAGACCATTAAAAAGTCAGTTTGAGCTGGCCTCTGGGTATGACACTAAAACTTGCCCTGATGCTGTTATCTGTTCAATAGAAAAAACACACTGTTCTTCTCAGCCTGTTTTTCCAAAACATTGCAACAACAACAAAAAAGTTTTGGTGTGTTTGAAACTAGAAAGCAAATACTTTATATCTGAAATATACCCATGTGGGAGAAATTTTTAATTAAGAATATTCATTAAATATTTTTGCCAGTTTCAGCTACATGAATGTAAATTATATGAGGCAGAATATTATTAATAATCAGTTATGCACTACTCTTTTTTCAAATTTTAATTAATCAGCAAGTGACATACAATGTACAGTACAATTCACTAACACTAACAATTATTATTGTGCTGGTACACTTTTATCATTTTCAAAAACTCATAAACATATGTGCAATTATTACACTTGAAACATAATCAGCTTTGTTGCAGAGCTGTTTTCTATTTGATTAAGTCTTTGAGCATATAGCTGAAAGTCTGTAATTATCAGCAGTGTAGTCATTAAAACACTGTTCAGAACAATTATGTTTCTTTTGATTTTTGGTGCAGATGAAAAAATATGATATTATTGCCTTGATCCTGCTAATAATCACTATTTAAGGTTATGTTGTTTGCTTTATTTTATTATTTATTGAATATACTTATTTTCTAGGCCTTGGCTTTTTTATTTTCAAAATGTATTCAGTCTTGTGTAAATAAAGTTTTTTATGTCTTGTGTAGAGTGTTTAAATCGTTTTGTGTCTGATCTACATTTTGGAATGGTCACTAAATGGTAAATACTATAAGTGGCCATGTTGCCATGACAAAAAATTAATTCATTTCATTTTCTTTTCGGCTTAGTCCCTTTATTAATCAGGGGTCGCCACAGCGGAATGAACCACCAATTATCCAGCATATGTTTTTACGCAGCGGATGCCCTTCCAGCTGCAATCCATCACTGGGAAACATCCATACACTCTAACATTCACACACATACACCACAGCCAATTTAGCTTACCCAATTCACCTATACCACATGTCTTTGGACTGTGGGGAAAACCAGAGTACCTGGAGGAAACCCACACAAACACAGAAATGCCAACTGACCCAGCCGGGACTTGAACCAGCAACCTTCTTGCTGTGAGGTGATCACGCTACCCACTGCGCCACCATAACGCCTGACAAAAAATTGCTTAATTGAAAAAACTAAATAAATTTATATATATATATATATATATATATATATATATATATATATATATATATATATATATATATATATATATATATATATATATATATATATATATATATATTCTCATGTATTCTCTGTTCAAAATGTTCATGTGTTTTTCACATACAGGCTGATATTTTGGTCAAAACCATTCACTTAAAAAACATTTTTTTTTTTAAATCTAGAAGAGTCAAAACTTGGCTGTTGCCATGAAATGCATGAATTTTTTTTTATTATTTTTGCCTTTATTTTCAGTGCCTTGTTTTCTGTTATTCCTTGTTATTCTCTGTAATGTTTTGTTATATGATTCTGATTGTCTGATCTGACTCTTAATGTTTTTAAGAATGGCAGATTTACTAAACATGGCAACTGCATCCCAGTGTTGAGTGTAATTAGTTTGGGATTTTATTTGATTTTGTTTTTTTGAGTGACCTACTGGCAATGTGCAAATGAAAGAACGCAGGCAGCTTATTTTCATAATTTCTAATGCAACACATAAATCAGTCCAAATTAGGTCACAAACAAGCATGTGAATGTTGATAAGGTGCAATTACATTAATACAACATTAATCCCACAAAGGCTGCATTGCGGTTCAGTGTTTAGCACTGTCGCTTCACAGCAAGAAGGTTGCTGGTTCGAGTCCCAGCTGGACCAGTCGGCATTTCTGTGCAGAGTTTGCATGTTCTCCCTGTTTTTGTGTGGGTTTTTTCTGGGTGCTCCAGTTTCCCCCACAGCGCTACAAGTGAACTGGAAGAACCAAATTGGCCGTAGTGTATGAGTGGTTGGCGGTTCATTCCGCTGTGGCGACCTCTAATAAATCAGGGACTAAGCTGGAGGAAAATGAATGAATGAATGAATAATCCCACAAAGCTTAAGGTTTCCTTTGCTAGTCTTTAATGGGCCCATAGGAATAGCCTACTTTAAGTGCCCACAGCGGGGCAAGTGCTGGGCCCTTAATAATTTAGAATAGTTTTGATTTAGATGAAATTACGAATCAAAGTTTGAACCGAAGTTGTACCAAAAAAATGAATATAACAAATTAGAGTATTTTTTTAAGTTGGTTCAATTTTTTCAGTGTTGCAAAACATAACATTTACGTTTTGTAAAATACACACCAATGTCTATTGTAATAATAATAATAATAAAATTATTAAAAATAATTATTTTTTTTTAAGTATGCGGCACACTGACTCAGTGGTTAGTACTGTCGCCTCACAGCAAGAATGTTGCTGGTTTCCGGCTGTGTGGAGTTTGCATGTTCTCCCCATGTTTGCATGGATTGAACCTTCGGGTGCTACAGTTTCCCCCATAGTCCAAAGACATGCAGTGTAGTTGAATTGGATTAACTAAAATTGGCCATAGTGTGTGTGTAAATGAGAGAGGTATTTCCCAGTACTGGGTTGCAGCTGGTAGGTGTTAGATGATGAGCCAGGAGACCAGGAAAATTTTTAACAACTTTACTTGAAGCACAGCAGATAGTTCACATACATGAGGGCTTTTTCGTTCTGCCATTTCACTTCAGCACGTGCAGTAGCGAGCTCAGGAACAGAGAATTTAAAGCAACAGAACACATATATTGTATATCCTTCTTCTTTAACTGTGAGAGTTTCTTTGTAACAAAATATTATTACATAGTAAACTAACTAAAAATTTCAGTTAATGAGAAATGTCTCTAAAAGGGAAACTGAGCTTAGAGAGAGGCTGCAACACTTTGAACAGCTCAGATTCATTCATTCATTCATTTTCTTGTCGGCTTTGTCCCTTGCGGGGTCGCCACAGCGGAATGAACCGCCAACTTATCCAGCACGATTTTACGCAGCGGATGCCCTTCCAGCCGCAACCCATCTCTGGGAACTTCCACACACACATTCACACTCATACACTATGGACAATTTAGCTTACCCAATTCACCTGTACTGCATGTCTTTGGACTGTGGGGGAAACCGGAGCACCCGGAGGAAACCCACGCGAACCCAGGGAGAACATGCAAACTCCACACAGAAACGCCAACTGACCCAGCCCAGCCGAGGTTCGAACCTGCAACCCAGCGACGTTCTTGCTGTGAGGCAACAGCACTACCTACTGCGCCACTGGGTTGCCTGAACAGCTCAGATTTTAAACATTAATTAAACAACTTTTACACATTCAGTATTGCTACTCAGCGATTGAGTCTTGCCTCTTTCTCTTATCTCAGTCCAGTTGGTTTGCAAAAACAACCAACTTTGGTCACATATGGAGTTTTGGAAAGAACATTTGTTGAATGTTCAATAAACTTTTGAGGTGCAATATTCTCCAACTTCCTCTGGAATAGGGTGTTTGTGTTTGGACTTGACAGAGGGGGTCTGAACCAAGGGAAGTGACATCACACTTTGCTCAAACTGTTGTGGTGGTTGTTCTGTGCCTGTCACGATTGTGGATCCATCTGCTCTTCCTGCATGTGTGTGTGTGTGGGAAGTGGGTGTGTTTGTTTGGGTATATCTTCACTGCGTGGTGTGTGTGTTTACATTCATCAGCTGAGTTATCACGTGTCTTGTTGCTACGCATCTCACTCAGCTGTTTTCTATCAACCACAGCTGTTGCGCATTACCGCGCGCCTTTATATGTTCAGTGTTTGTAGATAGCGTTTGTCAGTCCGTTGTTTGTTCACCTCTGTGTCTGCTTCCTGTTAGGCACTCTCGCTATATCCGCTGGTGGTGAATCGTCATAAGTCTGTTATATTGGACTTTATGCGCGTCTCCATTTCATTGATGTTGTTGCTACTGCCTGCAATGATGACAACCATATCAGTGAGAAACTTCACCCCGGATCCGCTGCTCTAAATGAACTATTACCGCTGGTAGCGTGTCGATTTCCTTGAGAGTTGCTCCATAGCACAACCTCCCCTTCCCTCGATATCTGATAAGATATCAGTGAGAGACTTCACTTCGGATCTGTTTCTTGGATGAACTATTATCGCTGTTTAGCGTGTTGGATTCCTTGTGAGGAGTACCCTTGCTCTACACAATTCCTCTATATCTGGTGAGATCAATACCAGTTGTGACTCTTGTTATCTCTATTAATAAATCATCTTGCATTCACTTGCATTTGGGTCTCCTGTGTATATTTGTGACAGTGCCTGGAAGAATGTGTTTTCGGTTTCATATGTATTCTCTTCCTTTTGATTCCCTGATTCCATCACAGAGGATAGTCCAATTCCATCATGACCTTTGGAAGTTGCCAATCTCATTATTTCACCTTGCGAGAGTGTTCGGAGTGCTTTACTAGATTTGTCATAGTATAGCTTTTGATATTGCTTCTTCCTCGAGAGCTTTCCAAGGCTAGCACAGGTTTGGACTTGCTAATTGGTTGTTTGAGTTTGCCTAGACATTAATCTCACTGCGGGGGAACCCAGAGTCTGGTCCTGTGTAATGTTTCCAATGTTGAGCAAGTTTTAAAACACATCCGATCCGTCTCTTTTAGATTTCTCCATTAGCTGTTTTGCACTTTGCACTGCCCTCTCGACTAGCCCATTAGCTTGTGGATATTCCAGGCTACTGGTGATGTGTGTGAAATTCCAAGCTGCAGCGAATTCTTTAAATCGTTGACTTGTAAATAGGGTGCCGTTGTCCGAAAGGACCTTGTGTGGACTCTTATGAACAGAAAAGTGCCTTTTGAGTTTTGTGATCACTGTCCAATTTCAAACCATCCCAAATATGAGTCAACTAGTGCAAGGTAGTGTTGACCATTCCACTCAAAGATGTCTGTTGCCACTGTTGACCATGGGGGATCTGGGATGTAGTGTAAGTGAAGAGGCTCTTTTTGTTGATGGGACCTCTGACTGTTTACAGATGGAGCATGACAACACCTGATTTTCAATGTCTTTGTTAAAAGAAGGCCAGAATACAATACCTCATTCCCGGTGTTTAGTTGCCTCAAGGCCTGGGTGGCCTCTGTGAATGATTGTGATATATTCACTATGTAGTGATTCAGGAACCACTATCTTCTGTTCCTTCATAATTACGTCTTCATCAACTGTAAGCTCGTCCCTGAAGGGAAAATACTCATGGATTTCAACAGGAGTCCTGACTGGCTAGACGGCCATCCTGATTTGAGAATACAACAACGGCGTTAAAAAACTGGGTCCTGTGCAGTGTGAGTTCACAGCTCATTTAGCCTGGAATATAAAATGCGCCGGACTGACATGACTTCAAAGTAAATTGAATCATCATATGCAGTCGTTGTCGGAACTATGTAGATGAGCTTGTTGGGGATGGTTACTAGTGGCTGGTGGTCAGTTTTGATGTGAATTTGTTTGCCATAAATGTAGTCATTGAATTTTGTACATGCAAATACCACCGCAAGAAGTTCTTTTTAAATCTGTGCGTAATGCACTTCTGTTTGAGTCAGTGTCAGTGATGCATATGCGACTGGAGCACGTTCCTGAAGACATGCCAAACTGGGAAGCATCACAGATGAGTGTGACAGGTTTTTGGACCTCATAGTATTTAAGGTAGATGGACTGGAATTAATTTGCTTTAGATTGTCAAAAGCATCCTGATGTTGTTTAAACCAGCCCCATTCTGTGTTTTTACAGGTCAACTCACGCAGGGGTGCAGACAGCTCACTGAGGTTCGGTATAAACTTTCCTAAGTAATTGATCATACCCAGGAAACATTGCAGTGCAGTAACATTGTCTGGTGGCTGCATTTCTGTGATTGCTTTTGCCTTCGCTGGGTCTGCTCGTAGTCCCTTATTAGTTGAAAATGTGACCCACATAGCTCACCTCACTTAGACAGAATTTACACTTTTGAGAATTCAGTCTCAAGTTCATTTCACGGGCGTGATTCAGCACTCTTTAAATTTTCATCATGTTCCTCTTCGCCATTTCCACCCACTTTTATGTCATCCACTATGGCTGCACATTGATAGCCAGCAAAGATTTGTTCCATTGCATGCTAAAAAACGTTGCTGGTGGAATTAATTCCAAAGGGCATCCGAAGGAATCTAAATCTTCCAAACAGCATATTGAACGTTGTCAGTAGAGAAAACTTTTGGTCTAGTGAGAGCTGCCAAAAGGAGCTCTTGGTATCTAGCACTGAGAAAACAGTGAAATTCGGCATTTGCGCCGCCACTTCTTTAACTGTTCCCAAATGACAAAATGTGCATGGGGTGACGTGGACATTTCAGGAATTTATTTAGGTCTCTGGGATCAATGCACAGTCTTATTTCATCTAAGTTTTTTTTTTTTTTGTGAGTGGTCACCATAGATAATACCTAGTCGGTAGGTTCAGATACAGGGCTGAGAACACCTATAGCGACCATCTTTTCTAATTCTGATTTCACCTTGTTTTGCATTGCTGCAGGAATTCTGCGTGCTGGACGAACAACAGATTGAGCTTCCTTGTCAAGTTTCATGCAGTATGTCACAGGAAATTTCTTTTTGGAAAAGATCTGCATACTCTGTGTTGATCTGTTGAGCAAAACCTGTTTCTTTTAGACTGACTTGGTGTACCGCTTTATTGAGAGAAATGAGGCCTATCCAAAGACAATCAGAGAGCCCAAGTAATGGCTGTACCTGTATATACCTTTGGACCACGTAGAACTGTAAAGTAGATAGATCTGACTATTCAGATGACAAGGTAACACAGTGGATCCAGCTGTTTGAATCTCTTCTCCACCATAAGCGACAAGCTTTACCTGGCTTGACACCTACAGATTTTCATGTTGCTTTACTTGTGTGAATGTCCGAGAGGACATGATGTTGCACAAGACTCCTGTGTCAATTTTCAATTCACTTGTTTTCCCATTGATTTGGATCATGCAAAATATTGCAGGTTTCTTCAGCTATATTAGTCTATATTCTAATATATACTAATTAGACTATCTATATTAGTTACATTTTGATGGTTCAGAGCAACTCCATCTATAAAGGAGTCTTCACTGGTATTGTAGGTTTTGGAAACTTCAATTTGATTTACAGCATTTTTTAGATTTCTTGCACCATGAACTTGGTGATAAATTTACAAAATTCTTGAAAGTGATTTCATTTGTTGCACCTGTGGCATTGCTGGCCATACGCAGGACATCTCTCCCATTTAGCTTTGTGGTTTCTTTCACTATAGCTGCAGTTATGAATTTGCTGTGGAGCAAACTTGTCTAATCTGGGCTTGGGAGTACGAAATGACTTCCTTTTTATTGTTTGTTGAACACTGGCCAAGTTTGTGTTTTGGTCCAGCTAGTGTTTTGGTGTGCTGATCTGTATCTGACATGTTTCAATAGCTTTTGCTAATGCCAACTCGTTGCCACGTAACAGTAGTTTTCTTATTCCATCATTAAGTATTCCACACACACACACACACACACACACACACACACACACACACACACACACACACACACACACACACACACACACACACACACAAGTTGATCCCTTATCAATTATTTTGTAAATCTCCAAACCTGCAAGTCACTCACATACGTCTCAATCGTTTCACCTGTTTTTTTGGTTTCCTGAATTAAATTTATGTCTCTTCATTGTTATGTTTGTTTGTGGACTGCAAATTTCTTGGAACTTGCGTTTCAAACACTCCGGGTTTTCGCATGATTCAGCCGGTATACTGTATGTATTTGTCGGTCATCACCCTGACCCATATACACCATGGGTGCATAAACAAACGTTTGTTTGCACTCAATGGCTTCCGAGCCGGCCAGGTTAAGCAGTATGAATGCTTTTGTACGAGGCTCTTTCTCTGAGTGTGCCCCGGTTATAAACAGTGTTGGGAGTAATGCGTTACAAAAGTAATGTATTACAGTAACATATTACTTTTTCAAGTAACGCAGTAGTGTAAGGCATTACTTTTACATTTTCAGTAATATTTTACTCGGTACATGTTCAGTAACGCGTGCGTTACAACAAACTTTTCGCCCGCAAGACATTAACAAATAAAAAATACCGCAGATCTATTTTCTGTTCGTGGTGAGTGAACATACGTGTGTGTTGTCATTAATCTCCCTCTGGCTATTGGAACTTCTTTCTTTGAACGCGGAATGATTTCAGCCTCTGAGCTTGAGGTCCGGGGCTAGTGGCTCAGCCTGGTTCGCAGTAACATTAAGCCCTAACGTGCAGCGGAAAAGGGGCAAATAGATGGAAATGACAGAAGACATTTGCGAGATGGACGTACGTGCATTTGGTGTTATTTCACTGACAAATGTCGTAAGTATTACAAGTCGAGAGCGCATTCATGTAATACGAGCGAGCGAACGCGCCGGTGTGGTGAACAAAACTCCTCTCGTGCACTCAAAACACTGTCTGGGCTGCTCACGTGTGAATGATCTGCTCTCTCCGTCAGATGATGCAGACTCACAATTTGTGCCTTGTGTTTCCTCCTCTTTTTGTGCTTTTGCTCTCCAGAGATCCTCCTGTTAAATTGTTATCCCAAGAATGTTGATATGGTTTATACAGGTATATTGCTGCACTATTTACCTACAGGTTAAGGTAAATTCTATAATAAATACAAGTGTTTTTGAGAGTTAGGTATACTACTGTTTTAAGCTAGTAATATTTACAACTTGTTAATGAATGCTTCAGCATACTGTAGTATTAAGAATAGTGAATTCATAAAATGAAATACAAAGTTTACTACAGTAAAGTGTGGTGAATTGTAGTATATTATACCCTATGTTGTAAAAAAACACTACAGCATTGGGTCCTTTATTATACATTACACTTGTGTTACCATAGCAACTATAGTATTACCACAACAGATTAATTGAAGTACTTTACTATAGTACATGCCAGTATGTGTGTTCAGGGGCCCTGTGAAACAGCTTTTCCTCAAAATGAAGAGGATGACGGACAAAATGTCCTGCACAATCTTATCAACAATGTGGAAAACAGCAGAGACTAGTTCACTTTATTTTAGTTGCCATGATAAAATGGGATTTATAGTGACATTTATTTGAAGAGTGAATAGTACAGTAGGCTATACAGTAATACCTTATCAAGTTTATCCATATTTTCTATCAGTTACATTTCTGCATGAGTTAGTTATATTTTAGTTTAAATGTTTTGTTTTGATTAGTATGGTGCACCTTTTGATGTTTAAATGTTTTTAAAATAAAACGTATTCTTTACATCCAACGTCTATTCTCTGTCTTTTAGTGTTTAAAACTGGAAATATCTCATCATATAACATACAGCCAAAAAGGTTATGGTTTATTAGATAAAAAAATTTATATGTAAGTTTATTTTAGTATTTTGGTTATTGTTAATAAATAGTGCACCAATATAAATCATATCAAAAAGCACAAAAGGAAGAGGGAACACAAGACAAATTGTGAGTCTACATATAATCTCACTGAGCGAGTGTACTGAGAGTGCGCAAGAAAATTTGTGCGTGAGCAGTGCATATTTGAGAGAACGTTAGAAAATTTGCACGCGAGCAGCGTATATTTGAGAGCTCACAAGCAGTTTTGTCCACAGAGGCAATCGGTGCACGAGCATTATATTGAGAAAGCTATGTTCATCATGCTCACTTTGTGCAGGACAGTTTTGTGTTGTGAGCCACTTGAATTTAAAGTGAACACAATAATGGCAACAATAGGAAGAGAAAAGAAATCTGCATTTTGTCATGGCATTGGAGTTTACATATAGGCCTGTTGTGTCTAATATGAATATAGTCAAGCTATTCACAGATATGGGTCAGTTGGCGTTTCCCTGTGTTTGCGTGGGTTTCCTCCGGGTGCTCCGGTTTCCCCCACAGTCCAAAGACATGCGGTACAGGTGAATTGGGTAGGCTAAATTGTCCATAGTCTATGAGTGTAAATGAGTGTGAGGATGTTTCCCAGAGATGGGTTGTGGCTGGAAGGGCATCCGCTGCGTAAAATTGTGCTGGATAAGTTGGCGGTTCATTCCGCTGTGGCGACCCCGGATTAATAAAGGGACTAAGCCGACAAGACAATGAATGAATGAAAGAATATTCACAGTTATTGGCAGATAACCACTTTAACTCTACCATACTTTTAACAGATCATTTGTGAATCTGACTGTCATCCTCTCCTGCATTGTCTTGAGCCTCCACGTTGCCAGTTATATACTATATTGTTAGTAGCCTGAATAGGTCACAGTCATTATGCTACATCATATCGCTTTCTACTGGACGTAAAATGCTCTGCAGTACATTTGGTCACTTTAGAATGTTCTAATTCTGTAGTAATTTTGGTGAAAGTAACTAAAAAGTAATATAAGAGTAATGTAACATATTACAATTCTGAGACAGTAATATTGTAATGTAAGGGATTACTTTTAAATAACAGTAACAAGTAATCTGTAATGTATTACAGTTTGGAAGTAACTTGCACAACACTGGTTATAAATATATCAAATTCCTGTTGAAAAACACACAAATTTTTGTTGATATTGCCATCAAAGACTAACGGATCAAGTGTGCGGAAATCTTGGCTATATAATTTGTCCACGACGCTCTTAGAAAGTTTACTGTGTCGAAGCACGATAGACGAGCTTTTCCTTTGCCATCATCAGAATTCTGTGCAGACCACTTCTGACACCATGTTAGATGATGAGTCAGGAGACCAGGAAAACGTTTAACAACTTTACTTGAAGCACAGCAGATAGTTCACATACATGAGGGCTTTTTCTTTCTGCCATATCACTCTAGCACATGTGCAGTAGCGAGCTCAGGAACAGAGAATTTAAAGCACCAGAACACATATATTTTACAGTAGGGCATCTGCTGCATAAAACATATGCTGGAATACAGTTGGCAGTTCATTCTGCTGTGGTGACCCCTGATATACAGTGCATCTGGAAAGTATTCATAGCACTTCACTTTTTCCACATTTTTTTATGTTACAGTCTTATTCCAAAATGGATTAAATTTGTTTACTTCCTCAAAATTCTACACACAATACCCCATAATGACAATGAGAAAAGATTTTTTGAAATTGTTGCAAATTTATAAAAAATAAAAAACCTAAAAAAAATCTCATGTGCATAAGTATTTAGAGCCTTTGCAGCCTCAAATCTTTTTGAAAAGGATGCCAAAAACTTGGCACACTCAAAAAAATGAACAAGGGAGGTTGTAGACTTTACATAATATATTTATATTTGGTTTACTTATATTTATTGTCTTTGTTGACTTTAAATGTTTTTTTCTATTAAGGTCCACGTAATTATGTCTTAACTTAACTATACAAAATACTAATGTGTTGTTTAATCACAAACCATTTATGTTAAGTGAACATTTCTTACTACCACATGGTGGCAGTAATGCGACGCCAACTGCCAAGAATCTCCAATGAAAAAGATCGCCTCAGATTACGCATGCGCAAAGACATTTGAATCTGACCGTTTTGCTGCAGTTTTTCATCGGTTGGTTTTGACGGAGGGAAGTCTTACTTTTGACAACTTGAAAAGGTAGGAGGTTATTTGTTTTTTCATCTGTATCGATCTATTTTATTTGTGATAAGATAGGTGTTTATTCTTTAGTGATTCGGTGTCTTAGACATGCTGATGTTAGCTAGCAAACAGCCATGTGGTGCAGGTCGGTCAGCTCCTTATTTTTATTATTTCGGCAAAAGAAAAGTACATTTTTCGATACTATGGTAGATGTCTGAACCCTCCGTTTGACCCTATTCAATGTTTAATATCTAAATACGTAGTTTATTTAAAGGGATATGTTAGAGTATTAATAAAAATGTTTACCACACACATATTAACAAGCAGAACAGAGGATTGAATTAGTTTTTATTGTTTCTACGTGACTAATAAACCGACTAATACATCTCACAGAATGAATTATTTCAAACACTCGTTCATGTGATTAAAGCCTGGAGTAGCGCGAATGTATGCTCCTCCCTCCAATCCGAGCTCTGTAATTGCTAGGTGCGGCTGCATCCGCTCCAGGTTTTCTGTTCCTGCTCGCAGACATATTTTTCCTTGTTCACTCTAGTGTTGTCAAGATACTGGAATTTAGTACAATCTGTAGTGGAATTTAAAAACGTCAATTTCCTGCTGACATTTAATCACTGAAGTGCACATCCTAACATGTCACTAGGACAACACTAGTTTAACTCAAATTTTAAAGATATTCAGGTGTGTTTATTTTTTTATATAATGAACGTGTAATTTATAATACTATATGTAATTGTTTGGAAATTATTCAACACGTTTAATGTTATTATTACATAATCCCGTTCATTGTTCTGAATAGTGTTAAAGGTTTTGTTTTTGTATCTTGTTTTACTTTTGATTGTACTAAAGCATTAAAATACAGTATTTTTGCTAATTTAAAAAAACACTTCCACTGTATTTTTTTTATCTCCTTTGAATCCCAAAATTTACTCCAACCACTAGGTGTTAATTCTTTTCACAGCAAAAAGACTCACTAAAACTAGATGAAAATCTGCTATTAAAAATATTTATTAACACAATTAACTGTTATTAAAAATAGCAGTGGTTAATACTTGATTTGAAAGTTTTATTTCAATTTAAGTTTAAAAAAATTACAAATTGTTATTGGTGATATTTTTCTGTTTTCTGCATTTTTAATTTTTATTCTTGTATTTTTTTTATATTAGATTCTTAATGATTGGTGAAGGTTTTTTACTCACAATTGGTAAGTATCATCTGCAACATCTATTAATTTAAATTGTTTCTTCCATGACCAATTCATGTGTTAGTTCTGAGTATATTGCTTCTGTATCTTTTTTTTTTTTTTACTTGTAGTTGTTTATAGCAATTGATAAGTTCAGTTTTTAACATCCAATAAATGTTTTTAATTTCACGTTCTGACTGTTACAGGCAAGTGTTTTTTATTCGGTGCCACAGTGCTGTTAAATGGTATGTTATCTGCAAAACACTTCTAAAAAATTAGTGAAGTTCTTTTGACCTGTAATCACAATTTAATTCAATTTTATCACTTATTTTTTTATATATATTTTTTATTTATTTAATTTATTTTTATATATTTTTTATTTATTTTATTTATTTTTATATATATATTTTTGCTATTTTGTTTGTTACATATATTGAATGTGGCAGTGTAAAGGTTGCAGTTCAAAGGCCGCAACTAGAACTCAGTTACTTAAACGTTATAAGTTAAATCATTCTCAATATGGGCGTAGGCACCCATATCCTTGTCCATATACTAGCTGTCCATGTACATTCAAGACATGGAATGCACTTAGATCACACCTTTGTAGAGTCCATAACAGAGACTCATCTCAGCAAACATCATCATTGGCTACATTCAGATGTCAAGTTTGTGAATTCTCTGAACTTGGCAATGAAAAGGAATATTTCAGTCACATAAGTCTGCATCTTAAATCCCATGAAAACATCACTTGTATGTTCAAAAGTTGTACATTTTAAGAGAAAAATTTTATGGGACATTTAAATCTCATAAAAATAGAAAGCTGGATGGAGATACTTTCCTTTTGTGAATATAGGCCATGTTTGCTTTGACTTCCTTCAGGTTTTTATTAAAGAACTTTCTGACTTTCAAATTTAAAAATTTTTTATATGCACTTAATGGCTTTATTAATTTTGCTATTTAAGGTTGAATCATTTGCATTATGGCTACACCAGTGAAACTGCGGATTGTCTTTGGTGCCAACAATTCTGAAAAGCTGACCATACAATCAGGCATGCCAAAGTCTGTGGAGGATCTTTCAAATGAGATCAAACGTCAGTTTGATATCGAGGGGGACATTAGACTCCAATACATGGACAGTGACTTTGATAATGACTTTGTTAACCTTAATCAAATTGGTGATGTACAGGACAAGAGTACAGTTAAAGTTATCTCATTGTCAGATGCTTCGGATGTCAGTCAAGTTTGTGTGAACCTGAGTGGTGAAGACACATCTTTTTCCTCTAATGACACAATAATTCTCTCCTCCCCTGACTCAGCAACTGCTCGATCACAGTGGCCTCAAGAATTTCAAATACCTACATTCCCATATGATGTGGAGATCCAACTTCAAAGTGCAAACCAGTCCTTCTTGTCAAGCAAAGTTTTCTTTAAACCCAGCCATAAGCTTAAATCTGACATCTTGGAAAGTCTGGCTGAGCAAATAATCAAGTTCGAGGAATATCCTTCAAATTTAGAAATAGAATCTGTTGCTGAAGCTTTAATCAAAGCTCACCCATGTTTGAGGGAACAAGGATCTGTTACTGGTTACTATGGTTGGAAAGTTAGCCTCCAGTACAAAATGGCCAACTATAGGACAAAACTAAGAGATTTTAGGTGCCCAGAGATGACCATTAATTCCCTCAAGCACAAGCCTGAAGATAAGTGCCAGCCAGCCTATAATGTAAAAAAACCCAGAAGGGCAGAAGTAAATTTCTGCCCCCCCTATCCTACTGGAGAGACCCAGGACAGCCTTGAAGGTGAAAGAGTGGCTTTGTTGGCGGAGGTAAAAAAAAGACACAACAAGGCAGTTATCAGGGAGAAGATGGCCAAGACCTTTCCATATAGGAGACAGGAGGTAGTCAGAGACAAACCCATGATTGCAGAGTTCCAGAACAGATGGCCAGGACTCTTCACTGCGCCTGAGGTATAAACTACTGCTTAAAACATTGGTAATCAATGTTATATAATGTATCAAATAACTGCGTGGAATTCAGTTCAGAATACTGTAACATGGTTTTTAGGGTGGGGAGTTTAACCAGATTTAGAGCACAGCCTCGGATTGATGGGGTTAGGAGAATTAAATAAATTAGTAGCATTAAAGTCAAATGTAATAGTAGTGCTGCTATAGCAGTAAACGTATTAGTATAAGCCATGGATAGTATAACATGTTTGTGTACATTTATTTAAAGGTGGAAGCAGAATTTCTGAGGATTACGACTGTTCAACTCATCACAAAGTTTTTTTCTCAACTTGACCACCACACCGATCAGCTCATTAGAGTGATGAAGAAAACTGGTGGAGCAAAAGGGAAGAAAATTGACCTCACTTTTGCTCCGACTGCACAGGTATCATTTCTCTACTGTACAACACATTTAGGAATAAGTCATTTTTGTCGTCCAGTCTTGAGTTGCTTTTTGTCAGAAACCAATAACATCTGCAAGTATGTTCTATATGAATAATAAATTATTTTGGTTGTATTGTAAAAAGCTAGTGAGATTTAACAGCAACTCTGTAATTTACAATTTGCCTAATTTAGTTTCTATAAATAAATAGACATAGTGCATGTGCCTACTTAACCCATAGATACATTTCACCAATTAAACATTTATAGAAGTATAATAGGTTTGTTGTATGTATGTTGACTACTGCTTTTTCTATTTAGAATGAAACTGTTGAAAAGAAGAGGGAGTGCCTTCTCAAGGCACTTTGTATCTACCTGAACGAAGAGCCGAGAAGTCTCTTTAAAGAATATCTGGTAGGTAGTACTTATTAATGCTGCAGTAACTGTATACTACAGCTGTTAAGAATCTCACAATATCCATTTAGCATTGTGTGATACGGCTTGTAGGAATGGCAAATTTGGTCTAGACCAGGGGTGGCCAAACTCTGTCCTGGAGGGCCGATGTCCAGCAGATTTTATCTTAAACTTGCTTCAACACCCCTGCACAGATGTTTCTAGAAAGCCTAGTAAGAGCTTGAATAGCTAGCACAGGTTTGTCTTATTGGGTTGGAACTAAACCATGCAGGACATCGGCCCTCCAGG
Source organism: Danio kyathit (assembly GCA_903798195.1). Classification (NCBI taxonomy): domain Eukaryota; kingdom Metazoa; phylum Chordata; class Actinopteri; order Cypriniformes; family Danionidae; genus Danio; species Danio kyathit. The sequence goes on along the minus strand of LR812537.1, from coordinate 18,385,284 downwards.
ATACTTATTATTATTATTTTTTAATTATTATAATTTTTTTTTGTTTTACAATATTAGCTTTAATCCACCGCCTGGTCAAACACGGTGCAAACTTGTGATCTTTTAGCAAAATTCACCATTTTATAGATATTGAAAATTGCATCACCAGCTCCTGCAAATAAAAGGACTACAATCAGACTAAATCCGTGCATACATCAAGAACTGTTTGATCAGGCTGTGGTTTAAAGCTAAAAATATGTAAAAAAAAAAAATTGCACTGAGCGATCATTTCACTTTACAAGACCTCAGTGTGTAATCAGGATCCATGGCTATTTGAATTCATTTGTATGCTTTTTAATAATAAAAAAACCATCACCTTTCACTGCCGTTGTACAGTCAGGTCCATAAATATTGGTACATTGAAACAACATGTTGGCTTTATACACCAACACAGTGGATTTTAAATGAAACGAACAAGATATGCTTTAACTGCAGACTGTCAACTTTAATTTGAGGGTATTAACATCCAAATCAGATGAACGCTCTAGGAATTACAACAGTTTGCATATGTACATCCCACTTGTTAAGGGACCAAAAGTAATTGGACAGAATAATAATCATGAATCAAACCTTAACTTTTTAATACTTGGTTGCATTAGTATTTGCTTTTTAAGTCTGGAATGCATAGACATCACCAGACCTAATGCAGGTATACTTCAGTTTCCAGTGAGTGAAGAAATTGTGAGGAGTTTGGGCCAAAAGTTATTTATCAAATAAGCTATTGGGAATTATGGAATTGACTGTTAATTTCATGGTTGTTTTTTTGTGTGTGTGGACAGGATTCAGATGGTGGTGTTGCTGAGAAGGATCTTAAACAAGTTGTCTTTGGCATCTACAGCATTAATTCTGAGGGAGGTGATGCCACCACCCCTCCAGTGGATGTTGGAATAGTGATTGAGGGCATTGAAGTGCTTCACGACTTGGGAGACATTGCTTCTGCATGCGCACTCTTAATGGGTGTAATATATGCATTGAACCTCAGTTATCCTCAGGAACTGAAATTTTTTTTTGAGGTGCTTCAGAAAATCTTCCTTCAGCTGGATGCTACCAGACTCTCAACCAAGGTACAGATGCTCAAAAACAAACTGTATGAGTGAACCAACTAGTGGTGTCACAATACTGCAATTTCTGTACCAATCAGTATTGAAATTTAAAAAATGTCAATTTCCTGCTAACATTTGAGGCCTATTGAGCACGTTCTTAAACACTTTGCATTGACCATTGTGTTCACATGCTCAACAGAAATTACTGTGATTGGCCGTGAAGGTCATCAGTTCACCACTCTTCTTACAGAGTGCAAACAGAGATACAAGGACACTGGAGCATTTCAAAGATGCGTAGATCAGTCAATCCATCAGCAGATCACTTGTATGTCAGCAATAACTGATTATCTTTAAAAGGCTTTAAAATGCTCCAGTGTCTCTGTATCTGTGGTTACACTGAGTAAACACATTTTGGTGAAGTGAGTTTGGTGAACTGATGACCTTCACGGCCAATCACAGTCATTTCTGTTGAGCATGTGAACACAATGGCAAATCAGTGGCATGTAAAAATGTGCACTACAGCGCTCTAATGTGAGTGGGAAATGGACGTTTTTAAAATTCCACTACAGATTGGTACTGAATTCCAGTATCATGACAACATCAGAACCAACAAAGCAGAGTTTGTTCATGAAGGCACTTTAGACATAAAAAACCATTTCATTTGAAAAACACTTGACACTTTTATTTGTTTTTATTTTTGTGTGTGACACGTACTACTGTTCTGGGTGACATGTTTCTCTGTCATGTAAAGTGTCCAGAGTTATTTCCTTTTTTTGAAAAAGGGCAAGATAACAAACTTGTTAACAAAAATGTTTTATTTATTTATTTATTTTTTTATAATTTTTGTTTTGTTTTGAAAACTTCATCAGTAACTGTTTAATTTGTCAAAGTTGACCACTCAGGATAAAACTAAATAAAATCCTGTTGGCTTGTTAGGCTATGTTAAGTATTCATAATTTTCTAACACCTACTATATAGTTGAAAATCTTCCTCCAGCTGGATGCTACCAAACGTTCAACCAAGGTACATATGATCAAAAACTAAATTTATGAGTAAACCAACACTGAGCTATTATGATTTTGTGAAATTTAACTTGGTCTTGTTTGTATTTAAAACAAATTTACTGCAGATACACTTGACACACACCACTGTTCAGGCTGACATGTTTCCTCTCCATGTAAAGTGACCAGAGTATTTAATGTTTTTTTTTTTTAAAGGTCAAGATAACCAACTTTTACAGTGTGTCTTTTTATTATTATTATTTTTAAACCAACACTGTTGCTATTCTGACATGTTAATTTTATTTTATTTTGTGATGGTTTAATTTGACCACTCAGGTTTGAACAAAGTAATGCCATTTTGGAATATGTAAGTCATTCACATTATTTTCTAATACTGTGACAACTGTTGTATTGTTGGATCATATGTTCTCAACTAATGTAATTTTTTTACTGCATTTTAGACAGTGCACAACTGTTACTTGTGTCAGTAATGTTAATGGAATTTTGTGTTGGTGAATAAAAGAACTAACAAAAGTTAGTTGAGTTTACTTAAGTATATTGTGTGGAACCTGTTGACAAACTAAAGTTAATTAAACCTAACTAGTAAAAATGTAATAGAGTGTAATAATTTAGTTTTGATTGATTAAGCATAAATTAATTGATTTGTTGTAAACTAATTTGTTTACTTTCAATAGACAAAAATATAATATGCAACTTCTAAACAAATTTAGTTAGTCCTTATAACATAACTGATTTAAGTTAGTTCAACTCGAATGTCTCATGTTCAGCAAAATCAATTGATAATAGTTGGCTTGATTCAAACTAATTGTTTCAACCTAAAATTGTTACGTTCAAGTACTCAAATAAGGATCCAATATTGCAAGTGAATGTGTTTATTTGACAAAGTCAAGATAAACTGGGACAGAGTGATCAAACTATAATCAAAACAGGATAACTGGGTAGGGAAGGCAGGAAACAGAAGGACGAACGGGGTCCAACAGCCACTCCTCTCAGTCCTGAGCACATACAAAAAGGCGTAAGCAAACACACAACGAACTGACAAGGAAACATAGAAACGTAGCCCATATATAGGCGAGATAATAAGTCTCAGCTGGCAGGTAATCAGAACAGCTGAGTCGTCATGACATGTGACATAACAAATACATGTGACAATAACAAATACACATGGGCGACCAAAACAAACAAACTCACGTGACAAAACAGACACTCCGGATGACGCACAAACCTGCAACCGTGACAGTACCCCTCCTCCTAGGAGCACCTCCTGGTGCTCCCTGAAGAGCTAACCTGGCGATTGTAAACATCGATAAGAGAGTGATCCAATATGTCCCTAGCCGGAACCCAACTTCTCTCCTCTGGACCGTAACCCTCCCAGTCCACCAAGTACTGGAATCCTCGCCCCCTCCGTCTCGAGTCCAGGATACGTTTAACCGAATAGGTCGTCTCCCCATCTACGAGACGCGGCGGGGGGGGAACCGACATGGGCGGATTGATGGCCGCATGAAAAACGGGCTTTAATTTGGAAACATGAAACACGGGATGTATTCTCCTGTACGTTGGAGGAAGTTTGAGGCGGACTGCCACCGGACTAATGATCTTGATGACAGTGAATGGGCCAATAAATTTAGGTGCAAGTTTATTACATACGGAGCGCAAAGGAATATTCTTGGATGAAAGCCACACTTTTTGACCGACGACGTAAACGGGAGGCTTAGACCGGTGGCGATCGGCTTTCGCCTTGGTGCGCGCACCCACTTGGAGGAGGGTCTGTCTGGCCCTGTTCCAAGTGCGTCGACACCTCTGGACAAAGGCGTGAGCAGAGGGAACCGCGCTTTCGGATTCCAGACTGGGAAAAACTGGTGGCTGGTAACCTAAACTACACTGAAACGGAGAAAGGCCCGTGGCAGACACTGGTAATGAATTGTGTGCGTACTCCACCCATGGGAGCTGCTGACTCCAAGAGGCGGGATTCTGGGAAACCAAACAACGTAACACACGTTCGAGATCTTGGTTGGCCCTCTCTGTTTGTCCGTTACTCTGAGGATGAAAACCAGAAGAAAGACTTACAGTCGCCCCCAATAAATGACAGAATTCTCTCCAAAATTTAGAGACAAACTGAGGCCCCCTGTCAGAAACCACGTCTGTCGGGAGGCCATGAATGCGAAAGACGTGATTAATGACAGCAACCGCTGTCTCTCTGGCTGAAGGTAATTTGGGCAGAGGGATAAAATGAGTAGCCTTCGAAAACCGGTCCACAACGGTCAAAACAGCCGTATTGCCATCAGATGGCGGGAGACCTGTGACAAAATCTAGCGAAATGTGCGACCAGGGTCTCGAAGGCACTGACAGAGGCTGAAGGAGCCCAGCGGGAGGACGATTGGAAGTCTTAGAAACAGCACAAACAGAACAGGCCAAAACAAACTCACGTATGTCCCGTGCCATAGCTGGCCACCAGAATCGCTGTTTAACCAAAAATAAGGTACGACTCACCCCCGGATGACAAGCCACTTTGGAAGAGTGTCCCCATCGAATGACGTCAGACCGAATCTCCTCCGGCACAAATAAACGACTGGGTGGGCATCCGGGCGGGGGCGTTACCCCTTCCAGGGCTGTGCGAACCCTGCTCTCGATCTCCCATGTTACCGCAGAAATGCAAATTTTCTGAGGAACGATGGGTTCGAGGGACGTATTGCGCTCTGAAAAATCAAAAAGGCGGGATAACGCATCGGGTTTGATGTTTTTGGAACCCGGTCGATAAGAGATGGTAAAATCAAACCGTCCGAAAAATAATGCCCACCGAGCCTGCCTGGAGCTAAGTCGTTTGGCGGACTTGATGTATTCAAGGTTCTTATGATCGGTCCAAACGATAAAGGGAACCCCCGAACCCTCCAACCAATGACGCCACTCCTCCAAAGCGAGTTTGACAGCCAACAACTCCCTATTACCAATGTCGTAATTACGCTCTGCGGGAGATAATCGGTGTGAAAAAAACGCGCAAGGATGAACTCTGTCGTCCGAGGCTGCGCGCTGGGACAGGATAGCACCCACCCCCACCTCTGACGCGTCAACCTCCACCACAAACTGCCGGGAAGGATCAGGGGTCACCAGAATTGGGGCTGAAACAAAGCGACCCTTTAATTTTGTGAATGCTGCTTGTGCAGCACTCGACCACCTGAACGGAGTCTTGGAGGAGGTTAAGGACGTCAGAGGGGCGGCGAGCTGGCTGAAATTGCGAATAAAACGCCGGTAAAAATTGGCAAAACCCAGAAATCTCTGCAGGGCCTTACGAGACTCTGGATCTGGCCAATTTACCACAGCCTGGATCTTCTCTGGATCCATGCGCACCCCCTCGACCGACACAATGTGTCCTAGGAAGGGAACAGACTGTGCATGGAACACGCATTTCTCCGCCTTGACAAAAAGCCCATTCTCTAGCAGCCTCTGAAGCACTCGCCTGACGTGTTGCACATGTTCCTGGAGAGAACGGGAAAAAATCAGAATGTCATCCAGGTAGACATAAATAAACTGATCAATCATATCTCGCAACACATCATTAACGAGTGCTTGGAAAACTGCGGGGGCATTGGAAAGCCCAAAGGGAAGAACACAATATTCAAAATGCCCCCTGGGGGTATTAAACGCGGTTTTCCATTCATGGCCCTCCTTGATGCGAACCAAATGATAAGCATTGCGAAGGTCTAATTTCGTGAAACAAGATGCCCCCTGTAGACGCTCGAACGCCGAAGACATCAACGGTAAAGGATACGTATTCCTCACCGTGATGTTATTCAGCCCTCGATAATCTATACAGGGTCGAAGAGAGCCATCTTTCTTTTTCACGAAAAAAAAACCCCGCCCCCGCCGGTGAAGAAGAAGGGCGGATGATCTTAGCCGCTAGAGAATCAGAAATATATTTCTCCATGGCCTCCCTCTCGGGAATGGAAAGAGAGTATAACTTGCCTTTAGGCGGAGACGTACCTGGCAGTAAGTCTATAGCACAGTCATAGGGACGATGAGGAGGAAGAGAAGCAGCCCGAGACTTACTGAACACTCTCTTCAGGTCGAGGTACTCACTGGGCACGTTTGACAGGTCCATACACTCCTCCTGAAACACAGAACAAGACACAGCAGAACGAGCAGACGAAAGACAAGACTCATGACATTTCTCACTCCACGAAAATATTGTGCTGAGACCCCAATTAATATGAGGTTTATGGAGAACCAACCAAGGATGACCTAAAACCACCGGTGTGTTAGAACAGTCAGTTAAAAAAAATGAAATGTTTTCAACATGATTTCCTGACGTAATAAGTTTTATGGGGGTAGTGGAGTGAGTGATAGTGGGAAGAGAAAGCCCGCTGAGGGCGCGTACTGCAATAGGTTGGGAAAGCGCGATAACCGGAAGTTTAAAACTGAAAGCAAAACTAGAGTCAAGGAAATTCCCCTCTGCCCCGGAATCAATAAGAGCGTGGGTGTCTTTAGTTCCGCCTCCCCATGACAGCGTAACAGGCAGTAAAGTAGCCGCCGTAGAGGGTTTCTTCAGATTGATTTCACCCATCAGTAACCTCTTACCTACTGATGGGCGTTGTCTTTTACGGGACAAGAATTCACGCGGTGCCCCGCGGCCCCACAGTAAAGGCAGAGCCCCTCATTTCTCCGTCGGCGCTTCTCCTGCACGGACAAGCGAGATCTGCCCACCTGCATAGGTTCCGGGTCACCGTCACTAGCTTCCGCCGTCATAGCCAACACAGGAGGATTATGAACTGGACCCGCAAACCTCTCCTGCTGCGTGCGGCTAACTCTGCGACACAGCCTGGTGTCCACACGGATAGCCAGATCCACAAGCTCATCCAGAGTTTTAGGAAGATCCAGTGTATATATCTCGTCTTGTAAGCGGTCCGACAACCCGTGCAGGAACATATCCCACTGAGCCTCCGCGTTCCAACCGCATTCGGCAGCCAAAGTCCGGAACTCAATGGAGTAATCCGCTACGCTCCGATTCCCCTGACGGAGCTCTGCGAGGATACGAGCGGCCTCTCTCCCGGAAGCAGCACGGTCAAACACTTTTTTGAGCTCCTTAGAGAATAGTTCAAAGGTGGAACAACAAGGCAGCTTTTGTTCCCAAGCTGTAGTTCCCCATAGAGCCGCTCTCCCTGAAAGGAGCGTGATGGCAAAGGCGACCTTCGACTGTTCTGTGGGAAATAAGGATGGTTGCAGAGTAATATATAGTGAACACTTTGACAAGAAAGACCGACACAAGTGAGGCTCTCCATCATAACAGGTCGGTGGAGGAAGGCGAGGCTCAACAGGACGGCTTGCAACGACCGGTGCTGGCAACACCTCAGGAACTGGTGCAGATGCTTCCTGTACCGCTCCGGTAGCCAACTGTTGAACCTGGGCGGTGAGAAGAGAAACCTGGCCGACCAGAGTCTGAATGGCCTGGGCGGTGGTGGTCAATGCCTCATCCTGCCGATCCATTCTGGCGCCGCTGAGTGTCATGAACTCTGAGATCTGTGAAGCACTCGCTGGATCCATAATGCAGGTCAGTTCGTTTTGTTACGTTCAAGTACTCAAATAAGGATCCAATATTGCAAGTGAATGTGTTTATTTGACAAAGTCAAGATAAACTGGGACAGAGTGATCAAACTATAATCAAAACAGGATAACTGGGTAGGGAAGGCAGGAAACAGAAGGACGAACGGGGTCCAACAGCCACTCCTCTCAGTCCTGAGCACATACAAAAAGGCGTAAGCAAACACACAACGAACTGACAAGGAAACATAGAAACGTAGCCCATATATAGGCGAGATAATAAGTCTCAGCTGGCAGGTAATCAGAACAGCTGAGTCGTCATGACATGTGACATAACAAATACATGTGACAATAACAAATACACATGGGCGACCAAAACAAACAAACTCACGTGACAAAACAGACACTCCGGATGACGCACAAACCTGCAACCGTGACAAAAATAAGGCGATTAATTCAATTAGCTTTGAAATATTTATTTTCAACTTTCATAAATATATTTTGTGGAACCCGTTGACAAGAAAAAATTAAGTAAACTCAACATTTCATTTTTTTGAGTGCACACCTGTCTTTGGGAATGTTTACCCATTCCTCTTTGAAGTATCTCTCAAGCTCTATCAGGTTGGATAGGAAGCGACAGTGTACAGCCATTTTCAGATTTCTCCAGAGATGTTCAATAGGATTTAGGTCTGGGCTCTAACTTGGCCACTCAAGGACATTCACAGAGTTGTTGCTGCATTCACCTTTCCCTCTATCCTGACTAGTCTTCCAGTTCCTGCTGCTGATAAACATCCCCACAGCATGATGCTGCCACCACCATGCTTCACTGTAAGGATGGTATTAGCCTGGTAATGAGCGGTGCCTGGTTTTCTCCAAACAAAACACCTCGCTTTCACTCTAAAGAGTTCCATTTTAGTCTCATCAGACCAGAGAGTTTTGTTTCTTATGGTCTGAGAGTTCTTCAGATGCCTTTTCAACCCTGGGACCTTATATAGACAGGTGTATGCCTTTTCAAATCATGTCCAATCAACTGAATTTACCACAGGTGAACTCCAATTAAGCTGCTTCACAGCAAAGGCTGTGAATACTTATGTACATGTGATTTTTCAGGCTTTTTATTTTTAAGAAATTTGCAACAATTTAAAAAAATCTTTTTTCACATTGTCATTATGGGTTATTGTGTATAAAATTCTAAGGAAATAAATAAATTCAATCCATTATGGAATAAGGCTGAAACATAAAAAAAAAATGTGGAAAAAGTGAAGCGCTCTGAATATTATGTATGTATACTTTATATGTAAAAGGGACTAAGCCGAAGGAAAATGAATGAATTAATTAATTTTTAACTATAAATAAACAATCTGATTTATTCAAATATATTCATTGTTTATGTTACTAGAAAATGTACTTTATTCCTCTCCCAGTTAAACAGCTACTTACTTTCATGTATTTCCAAAGAACATTATGAATTAACATGTTGTAAACTGCAGATCAGATCTCTCCTGCAGTGTAGACTAAACATTGTGGCACACATCACCTGTTCAACAACCAGTTAGCATCTGTTTAACTTTGTCTAAAGATGAATTTGTACAAAAAGTGTTTTCATAAGACAAAAGGTGCGTTCGACTTCATGCAGCACTGCGCAGATCGATCGAAATCTGTCTTAAAGCGGTGCATGCCGGTTAGAAATTTTGGCCGGATTGATGCTGCGCTCTGAGATCAGACGATTGAGTCAGCCTGCGATGACGACACTGATGTTACACGATTGGCTGAGTTCACCGCATGACAACAACCACGTGTGTTGCGGGTTTATTACTGGACAAATTCCGATTCACAAATTTCAAAACAAACAATTAAATGTTCATACCCTCTCTATCTTGTACACATCATGCTTATTAAAAGACTACAAATATTTTACTGCAGTGTCTTCTTTTGTTAAATAATTTGTTTATAATATCTAGATTGTTTTGAACAGGTTTATTCTGCCTTTTTTATACAGACTACTGTATTATACATTTTAGTGAATGACCAAATATTAACTCAAATAAGTCTTACAGACTTATAATAAAATAATTATCATCATTGATCCTGACACTCCTATGAAGATTTCTTAACAAATTAAGTCAAAAATATTTTATTAAATATAAAAATATATGATTATAAAATATTTTGTTTCATGTCAAGCCATGCAGAAATGTTAAAAATGTCATTGATGTACCTGCTCTTTCTGGGTATTTTCTATTTAGTGTAGCTCATTTATTGTGGTCCTTTTGTTCAATCTCTATGGATTAAAGTGCTTTTTTAAAAAAAAAAAAAAAAATTATATTATTATTATAATAATCATTGTTTAACACTTAATCAAAACACCTTGTTTTGGGTTTTACACTAATATATATTGGAAAGTTTTATATCTATAAATGTAAATAAATGTAAACCCTTTTTTAGCATATTCAAACAAGCACTGGAACAGTATTGACATACCATTCAACATCTACTAGCCCAAAAACTGATGCTTAAACTCCAAGAATTTGAGCTTATTGTTTTGTTTAATATAGGCCTTTTTGTGGACATTTATTTTCTTTTTATGTGCTCTCTCGTTTTCCACTTATTTCTGATGCGTTTGTTATATAGGCTACTTAAATTTAATTAATAATTCCCTTGTTTAAAAATGAACTATAGTTTGTAGAGACTGTATTCTGTTTTATGTGTACTGTAAATCTTTTGCTGTTATTGCAATAAATAAACAAATAAATAAATAAATGATCACGCCATGTGATCGGTCATCATGACAGCAGCAACTTCGAGCCCCGAAGTGTCCGGCTTGACGGCTCCGTTTTCAACTCCGCCCCCGCCTGCGCACGGCTAATCTCCGGCTGCAGCTGTGCTTTATGTCGAACGCACCTAAGCACAGCTATGAAGTGTAGCACAACAAAAGATGTGTAGCATTTCATTCCCTTTAAAGTTGACAAAGATGTTTATTTTACTCTTTCTAATTATATTCCCAATTATAAGGCTATTTGTTCTGAGCAGTGTTTTTCTCTTGCCATACGTGATCAGTTTTAGAGTTGCATGGTGTTGCTTACTAATGGAGCTGTAATTCTTCAGTTTGTCATCTTGTCTCTCTCCTTTTCTTTTGTATTAATTAGGCTAACTTGGTTGTTGTTCTCTGTGGACAAAATTATTCATTTGCAACGCTGATTCATGCTGACCCTCTAACTCAGCCAGGGTCACTCCAATGTGTGATTTGACAGCAAACAATTTATCATAATCTGGTGGGAGACATCATTTGTATGCCACACACAAGTCGTGTCGCTGGTGTCACTCCAACGATTGTCTTAATGAACCCCCAATTGGATATAAAAGCCAAGACCTGGCAGCAGCTTGTGTAATGTTGCTAGTGTTAATTGCCTTTGAAACAGAAGGCTGCAAAAGCACACATGCCTCAAATGACAGATCAAAAGCTTTACTTGCTTTCAGTGCTTAGATTGTGGATTTACAACCTGAGGGATTAACCTGCCACCAGTGCTTTGTCACACAGACACACCCAGGAGTATGTACCCCTTTATGTATAAGGGTTTGGGAGAGGTTGTTAAATGTAATATGATGTAATATAATTCAGTGCTATTTATTTATTTGAGTAGGACTTCTCCTCCTTTGCAGTCAAATAGAAAATAGAAAATTAACTGGATATTTAAAAATTACAAAAACTTGAAAAAGACAATACAAGTAATAAGTCAATGTTGGGGGATCTTGAATTGTAAGAAAAGTCTTATAGTCTTAAAAAAGTTGCCTCAAAATAGTAAAGCGCCAACAATGTGCCTAACACACATCATTTTCAGACCAGCACAATTTAAACAATTTGGTCTAGGATATTAAAACATGTCTGATAGGACATTAAAATGAAAAAGACTTACGCATATTATGCTGTATTCCAGTTCAAATCAAAAACAAAATTGGAACTGGAAAGCATCAATATATAATATGTTGCAGTATATGCCTAAAACTTTAGCCATCATTAGAAAACAGACTGCTATCCAATTTGCCTGTTCTTTGAGAATTCCGTATGCTGGCAGTAGACATAGGCCCTTGGCCTGAATGGTAAGCAGCACTTTAATGCTAACTAGGCGTAGAACTAGCAAGCACACACGAGAGAAGTCTAAAAATAGTTGAACATTCTAGAGCCATAACAACAATAGACATGAGCCCCTAAAGCGTGATCTCCAGACGACATGTTTGTTCTTCTCTGATGAATTAATATAACATGAAAAATTCATAGGTGTTTTATTCATTTAAATATGACATTTTTATTGTATATTTTATTGTATACAGTAAAATAATAATAAAAAATTAAAACCTCAATACATTACAAAAAAAATAAACATGAATCTGATAGAGAATCCCTGCTGACCATTGTGATTATGTCAAGGTCAGTAATTAAAATGTTATTTGATGTTTTTATGACAAGGCAATATTCTGGATGTGAAGTGTCCTGATTTGTGACTCAATAGCAATTCTGAATGAATAATTTATGAAATGTATAAATTTCTTTTAGAATCTGCTTCTCCAAATTTCTAGATTAAAAATGTGTTTAAGGTATGTGAAGCAGACATGGTTAACAGCAATCTGTGTCATACTTGAAATATTTGCTATGTGATTTGATATCAAGTCACATGACCAATTACTTTCTCCCTGGGTGTCTCTGTTGATAAATAAATAAAATTTTAAAATGAATTAGAAAAATAACAAACAACCACAGTAAATAGCAGAGTAAATAAACACTAGTTTTAGCAAGTTTTAACTATAGTTTTAAAATCTACTGCACAATTCCTAATCTTTATTTCTACAATTTATTAGAAAGTACAATAATGTTAAAGAGTATAGTTGTATAATTAGCATTTTTTTCTTAGGGTATATATATCAGTACACTATTCAAAAAGCACTTTTAAATAAGCTACATTACTCTTTTACTCTAGTAGTACATTTACTACACTGCCAGAAAATGTTTAGAAAGTAATGTTGGTAAAAAGTAAGTAAAATTATATACTATACTGCCATGATCTAGGGTGGCATGGTGGCGCAGTGGGTAGCGTTGTCACCTCACAGCAAGAAGGTTGCTGGTTCGGATGGGTCAGTTCTGTGTGAAGTTTGGAAGATTTCTGGCAGGGGTAGATTGTTGGGTAATGTCAACAAGCATTAATAATAATACTGCACAATGCTAAGACCAATAATAAATCTTGGCAGTCATTTATTCATATTATTTTCAGCTTAGTCCCTTTATTAATCAGGGGTCGCCACAGCGGAATGAACCGCCAACTTATCCATTATATGTTTTACGCAGCAGATGTCCTTCCAGCTTCCAGCTTCTTCATCACTGGGAAACAGCCATACACTCTCATTCACACACATACACTACAGACAATTTAGCTTACCCAATTCACCTAAAGTGCATGTCTTTCGACTTGTGGGGGAAACATGGAGCACCTGGAGGAAACCCATGGGAACATGGAGAGAACCCTATTTACAGTTGTCTGTTACTTTCTTTATATATGAAAGTTAGTTTTGAGTGCATCCACTCTAAGTAGTGACCACCATCTTTATTAAGTAGCATTGTTCTGATCGTATCTTACATCTAGGCATGAAAAAGAGAAAGATCCAATAAGAGGCCTAATTTTTATTATGCCATCATATAGACTTATTTCAAAGTATTTTACTCTAATTTAAAACTACAACAATACAGAACACTAAGACATTTTGATGCAAAATATTAAGCCTCAACCACATCAAATTCCATAATTAATTGTATCTTAAATACATGTATCATAAATATTGACCATACCTGATGTTCCCTTTGTTTCAGTCACTTGATCAGTACTCTTTCCACCTCAGTTTTTGTCACTGATTCACAAGCCAGTGTTTGAGGTGTCTGAAAATGCAAGCAATTAAAGTTATTACAGTGAACACAATCAATATCAAGAGCATATCATTAACACCAAATTCCAAAGACAGACCAAACAGTGCACTGACCTATAATTCTTTCTCCCATCTGAAATGGTGGTTATATAATGAAATAACTCACACTACAAAGGCTGAAAGCACACACCACATGTTGGTAAATCCATGAAGGGTAGAGAAAATCACAGCCATGGTCTACTCTGCTGTAATACAGACAGCCAGTTGGGATTTTCTAGTATCAATAAATCTGAGCAAAGTCTGAGAATATTGTGTTCTCTACTACTCTAAATTACAGTACTTGCACTTCACCATAAAAATGAGCACTCGCCCAGTTCAGTCAGTCCACTATCTACAGTCTAAAGAAATGCCTGATGGAATGGATGATGAGACGTTCACTGCATCTAAAATCACATATACAGTATAGTATGGTAGGTAATACATGTAGATGTACTGCATCACATCAGCTTTGCTGAAATAAATCAACACCTTCCATCAAAAGGAATGAGAAGAAAAAAAAAGGTTTGGAAAACAAAGACCTTGATCTTTTTTAGCCATGCATATATTAGGATAACATTGTAGTTAGATGTTATCTGATACGGTGATACTAATCAAGCTGTATAAAGAAAATATCTATATTTTTATCTATATTCTTGCTTTTGACTAGACATTGGAACAAAGTTATTTATGGCAGAACCAAATGGGATTTTTTATGAGCCAGGTGTCAAATCAATACTTTTAAAATGGTACCACTAGATAAACAGTGGCTGAATCAATACTTAAAAGCCATAAAAAATGACAGTGGATGTCAAAATATGTCTTAAGGTGACAATTCAATTTTCACTTTTGCATTTCACTACTTGATTGAAAAAATTACTACTTGAAAAAAATTAATAAATAAACAAAAATAAATAAATATATAAATAAATAAATAACAATTTAATAAATTACCTACTATCAGTCATATTCACAGACCTTGCAGGACAATTTTCACTCCAGCGGTGAAAGTGGGATTTTAAGTATAAGTTCTTCAGTGGTAGATACCTTGAATTGCCTGTGCCAACAATGCAACTGCCATTGAAATGTATGGGAATGCCAGTTATTACTAAAGCTATATCTCCAGCTGTTATATGCACATTTTTCCTACACCCCAAAGAATGCTCTGTGTTAACTAAGGTAATTACTTTCATTAAACTGTTAACAATCATCCATCGAGTTCATCCATCAAATATTAAAAGGCAGAAGATTACAACAAATTACTTTCATCAGACCATGAATATCCCTCAGGGGAATATTTCTGCTACACGATATTATGGATGTGTATTGCATATTCATGTACTGTATGATTGTCACACCAATGCAATACTAAAATAACAAGCATGACTTTTTTTTTATTATTAAAATTATACACAAAGCCTAACATACCTTACCTTTCACTCAATTTTAACTATGCATATTAATTATTTAGAGCACAGCCTTGTTAAAGTGACTTGTTGCAGTTTTTTTTTAAAATTTTTTTTTTTATGCAAGTTCCCCAAACTTGAAGCACAAGATTTCAAATGCAGCATCTTGAATCGAAAGTTGGGGGTGAGGAAAGTGGTACAACTTGGTACAAACCAGTAGCAATGGTGTACTTCATACCTACATACTGTATTAAACTGGGACAGAAGACTGAACAAATAACAAAGTTTCACTTTTTTAAATAAAAAGTGTCACATCTAGGTCTCTTCTTGTTTACTGTTAAGACTGTGACTCGGTTAGCTCAGCTGCTTTCATTGGATTAGGGCAAAGAGAACATTAAAGAGGTCATATGAAGAGCCTTTGTGATTTAGCAATAAATAAGGATTGTGCTCAAATCAATTTTGTTATAAATTGGTTAAAGATGTTGATCATTCTTATGTATTAGTACCAGGAAATCTCAAGTGCTAAGTCCCTGAAGAATGCCTTGCAATATATTGTAATAGATTTCTGTGGGTTATGAAGGAAATTCTCCTGTGTACTCAATGAAATGCTCACGCTATCTAATCATAGAGAACCTTCACCTTCAATTGTACTTTTACTGATGATGCTACCTTATAGCCATATTTGTTGACCATTAGTTAATTGGTAATGGGTTTACAAAGAATGGTAATGGGTTTACCGCTTGCTCTGCTGACTCTTGAAAAATACCTCAATATTGATCACCATAAGAACCTCAGTTCCCACATGCTTGGATGGATCTGCTTCACTGATCCATACATCTAGCAAAACAGGTTACAATTATGCGATCAATATGGAAGAATCCATGCAAAGAAATAGACTCAATTTATTATCCAGCACATTTTTCAATACTGGGACAAATATGAAATAGTTTTAAAGGAAAATATAGTGTTACATTATCAGATATCAATATCAGAATTAGAGCAATTGAATGGTGAGTTTTAATGTTCGGTTTTAGTGAACATCGCAAGTTTTCCTGTGTCCTCAATATAAATGTATGTCTGGGAGCGATAGTAACATTATTTGTTCAATCATCAGTGGTTGCTTATCCATCGAGAGGGGTTTGGCTGCAGACTCGGTGCAGTGCAATCTGAGCTGCATGCAATGCTTTTTAATAGGCTCACCTAACAACCCCCCTAAACCTACCCCTCACAATGACGTCACTAGCTCCATTGAGCGCATTGTATCTGACTCTGAGATAAGCTTGCATCATAAAAGCTGCATCCAGATACTCTTGTCATTAGAAGGTCACCTCCATGTGCCTTTTGGGTCAGGGTGTCACACCCAGGCCAGGTTCTCCCCACTCATAGTCACATGATTCACCCTGTTTACCATCACCGCAATCAGCAAGATCCCGTCATCTGAATATTAATCACAAATGCTGCGCTTTCAACCTCTAGTCTCAATGACTTCTGGGACTTCTAGAGCGAGATCGGCGCTCAAGTCTGCATCGGTGCGTCCTCGATATTAAGAACACATCCGGGAAGTTTCATGCATCCTCTGTTCTTGCGGTCTTGAGTATTGGAACTGAACTTTGGCAGCTGATGATGACGTTATACGAGAACACGAGGACACCGGACCGCTGAAGAACGCATATTGAGAAGTCAGTCAATTCCTGTTTTCTGAGTTATACTTACCTTGTCTGCTACAAGTGTACCCGCAGTGCCTTTGTGTCTCTTCCTAGAGTGGTTCCCTCCTGGTTCTGTCTCCCAATCTCGTCTGTGTACATTGTCGTCATCAGTGTCCTGTCCATTCCATCACGGTTCCACTGTTCATCATCTGCAAGTGAAAAGTACCTGCTTGACATATATCCTGTTTACATCTAATCTGCAATAAACTGTTTACTTATACGCACTCAGTTCTGGTCTAATTCCTCCTTCTGTGACACAGGGATAGGTCTGTGACTGTATTGTGCTTCCAGGCCAAACAATAATGCAGAGTACTTAGACTTCTCTGAAGGGTGCTTGAAGTTTCTCTGGCTGTAGACCTAGTCTTTCAATTGGGGAACTTTAACATCCATGTATAGGCAACAATAGTGATACCTAGGGTTTATTATATATCTGGTGCAATGGGACATCAGGTGCAAGGCGAGTGTTTTTGTGAGTTTTAGCTCAGTGACAGTATTATTTTAATGTCCTGCACCAAATTGTTTAAATAGTGCTAATAGTTAATAGTGTTAGGCACATTGTTTGTGCTCTGCTATATCGAGGCAACTGAAATAGCCTGAAGTGTGTATTGCGTATTGACTAACTAAAAGCTGGTCTAAAATCAGTGATACGTGTGTTTGTATGGGTGGGTTACTATAAAGGGCACATTAGTGGTATGTGCCTATGTTGATTCAAAACATGCATACACATTGCTTAATATTCACACAGGGATGCTCAGTAGCACACAAATATATATATTTTTATATGAAAACCTAAATGATTAAAATGAAATATATATATATATATATATATATATATATATATATATATATATATATATATATATATATATATATATATATATATATATATATATATGCTGTCACGAGTCAGGTTTGATCTAATCATTTTCTGTTCACCTCAGCTGTTCCCTCTTACAATCAGCATTGGCGCACATGCATTGATCACCTGTTTCTATTTTGGCTCTGATCCGCCTCTCTACTTATACCTGCCTTGTTGTATCACACTTTGTCAGATGATTGTGTTCATTAAAGATACGGACGCTCTCTCTATGCATGAATAACCCTTTTCCCAGTCTAGTCTAGTCCAGTTATTTGTTCTCTTAATCTTTATTTTGCCTACCTGTGATCTGCGCAGTCATCTCGCTGTTGAGACCCAGCTCCTCACCTGCGCTCGCCAGCTCCAGCCCTCGCTCCGCGCCGAGGTGGATTTTCCACACCCATTTCCCAGTCTGCGTACTCCCACGGGTGGTCGAGGAACGGCAGCTGCCTTTGTTATCCTTTATACCTAATAAACTCCTTATTTGAACTGCAAACCTCTCTGTTTTCTGTCCGAGCCTGACATATGCACCTCTTTTCTTGTAAATGAGCATTTTTTATCAGGCTCCTATAATTAGGTTTAGAAGTTTTATTTGTAATACTAAGGTTATTAGCTAGTAAATAAAATTCAAAAATGTCACTTTAGACAATTCTTTGGTTTTTAACAAGGTAAATTTTCTTTTGCATCAAAACCAGATATATCCACTTGTGCTTTTTTTTGCAAAAACCTCTAAATCCACATATTGTGACAACACAGTGTACTTAGTTGAAAATCACTAAAGATGCAATTACAAATTATTTTACCAAACATAAAACACACTACACAAACCACCTAAAATTAAAAACATATAAATCTGTAAAGTAAGAGGCGGTTTATTCCGCTGTGATAAACCAGGAAAAAAACAGAAGGAAAATAAATTAATGAAATCTGTCAAGTAAAAGCATTAATAAATAACATTAAAACTAACATAAATTAAATCTTAATAATTGGATAATTGGGATTTAGATTTAATGTAAGTAGAGCAATGTAAATGTTGCAAACATTGTAAGCTAAGCTTGATAGATTCAATTAATGTAGTGTAAAACATTATGAAACATCAATATCTGTGCATTGTCCATAAATATAAAAAGCTTATCAGATGTATAGGTATTATGAAGTAATATAAATAATGCATAGTTTTATACATTATATATATATTTTAATAAAATAGCTTACATTAGCAAATAAAACAGAAGATAGGCCTATACTGGACAAAAATAGGATGTCTCTCAGACACTTTTAGAAGCTGTCATTCATCCATTCTCACCATAGTCAAGGTCTTGGTCTCTTTTTTGTCTCTTGTTTATCCTCATAGCATCCACGTGGGATAAAAGAACGGCATCTTAACTTCATCTTTCGTGAAGCGCAATTGCCGTTTAATGTATAATAAATTGGACTCATTCAAAGTAACGTCGCTGCGCAAAAACACACTATGAATACATGTTACACTTCCAACTGTACATTGTGTTTTCTTTTTCTTATAATGCACAGAGTTTTGAGGTAAGAGCCGTTTTCATTTGCCATCCAGTGTCAGTCGGACAGGTGTATGCAGTTCATTGAACTCCATCTTTTAAAATCTACTTCTGAATCTGAATAAAACAGTCTCCTCATGAAAGCCGGCATATCAGCGTGCTGCTACATTGAAAACATATAATTCAAAACGCGCCTTCTGATTGGTTCTCTGGACATAGCCGATTTTTCTGTCAAAGGCAAGTAGCGTTTAGAGCAGGGATTCTCAACCGCTGGGCCGCAGCCCACTAGTGGGTCTCAGCGATCCTGCAGGTGGGCCGCAAGATTGCTTAAAATTAACTCTCAATATTATACTATAATTTTTAGATTTTATTATTAATATGCTTTATTATTAATAACACTTTCTCCTCAACAGCCTCATGATCGCGTGTACAACTAGTAATGTAAGTCTGTTCATTCACAAACTGTGTGAAGTGAAAGTCTCTCTTTAATATATATGCATAGTTGTCCAAATTAATGTCCTGTAAGTGTTTTATAACGGATGCGCGTCCATACAGGATGATCTAGCAAGGTTTAATGGTGTTTCTGCCATAGAATGGAAAATAAACTTGCATATGAGCTTTAGACGTGCTGGCTGTTTTACTGTATTTTACATTTGTCTTTATATTTTTGAAAAGTATATATTGAATAGTAGATATTCAGTCAGTCCAATTAAAAGCAGAAGCTGGTCTTTTGCAATCTCCCTGTTGACCTGTGCTTCTCTTTGAATCTGTGTATGTTTAAAATAAATAAATAAATAAATAAATAATAATAATAATTATATATATATATATATATATATATATATATATATATATATATATATATATATATATATATATATATATATATATATACTTTTAATTTTATATATAATTAACTTTAAATAAATTATATTTTTAACAAAATGCTGACAATAGAAAATAATAGAAGGCACAACAAATGTATAATATATATATGTTAATAAATAAAGGTTTAAATGAGCATTTCATACAAACATTTTAGAGAAAATGTCAGTTTGTGCCTTCAAAAATTGATCAGAGAAAAAAGCTGGCCCTGAAGTGAAAAAGGTTGAGAACCCCTGGTTTAGAGGCTTTTGCCAACAAACTGTTATTTCTGAACGGGCTGATGCTGCGATTTAGATGATTTAAAGCGTTTGATGTTTATGCATCTGAACTCTTCATATATATATATATATATATATATATATATATATATATATATATATATATATATATATACTCTGCATAAATCTAAAAATCTACTGTACCTTCTCCCATATCTCCATCTCAGGGGGCTTGGTGGAATCCATCTCTTTTGTAGCCAGTTTATTCATGAAAATTTACATTTGTTTATTTGTCATTATTATTATTATTTATTTGCATATGTATATAACAGAATAATTACATTTTCATTTGTGAGGTGTCATCAGTGAGTCTCTTTGATGTGTCATTCAGTAGTTTACACATAAAGACTGCAGAGCATCAGTCACCTTCTGATTTTCCCACGATCACAGCCTGATCTGTCAGTGAGCTAATTAACTTGCAAATCTGGCTCAAATCAGGCTTAAAATTCTGTAGTGTGAACTAGACATTAGAGATAAGGTAAGGATCTCTGTCACATGGGCAAATAAAGGAAGTGGTACGCCTCATGCTTTCGATGTGTTTAGATGAGACGTGAACAGCCCTGTGAACAACGGGGACATACAGCAAATCCTGTTTTTGATTTTTGGTATGTGGCTATTTGTCACAAAAAGACGCAAAGCTTTGTTTCAGCATGGTTTATTTCTGCACTCCCTCATTGTATGACAGTGCCATGACTTAGGTGTGTGCTTAAAAATGAAACTTTCTATTTTTTAATTCTGCTGGCAGCTTGTTGCACATGCAAGTGACTTTTCTTTGTAAGCCAATAGCTCCACCCATTTGGTACTGTACTGTTGTGGTTGGTACCTTTGTAAAAGGATGGCAAAAATGTAATGGTAAGGTTTGCTTTTTTGTTTGCTTTTTTGGGGCCATTCGTTACAACAAGGGGCCGTTGTGGCCTAATGGTTAGGAAGTTGGACTTGTAATTGAAAGGTTGCAGGTTCAATTCCTGATCCCAGCAGGAAATGGAGATGGGTAAGTGAATGAAACCACACTCTCTTCATCTTCGATACCTAGCTGAGGTGCCCTTGAGCAAGGCACCTAACCCATAACTGCTTCCTCTCTCAAAAGTATGTGTGTGTGTGTGTGTGTGCGTGCACTTGGATGGGTTAAAAGCAGAGTTTGGGTAAAACTTCACTTCACTTAGAATGATTTAGATGACTTCAGAAATTCATCAGAAAGGCTCACTTATTGCTCAAGAAACATGATTAGTAGTAGTAATATCATATGTTGATAATGCTTTAACATTCCAGACTATATGTAAGTATTACCACAGCTTTGTGGCAGTGACAGAAAATGTTACGTTAACTGTTCGTTTCTCAGCAGCCTTATCATATCTTTCTCCCCCTTTTCATTTTATAACGAAGAAGACTTTCTTTATGACATTTAAATTATTTGATTGGAGAAATTGTTTTACTTCTACAATTTTACATCATTTAAACAGGTAAATTATGTTAATTTTCTATTTTTTTTTATTTGCATAAAGCCAAAGTCTTGCTTTATGCCATAACAGCTTTTATACTTTTAAAATGATTTTCAAATTGTGACCACAAGATTGAATTGTACCTGTAGTTTGAAGAGTAAATCATCAGTAGCCCCATACGGAATCTGCACACGCAGAAATCTGCAGATTTCCACAGATTTTTAGCCCATCATTGAGTCTATTTATTTACTGTACTTGTGTAAAGGTGTGCAAATGTATATTTATTCAGTTTTTTTTTTTTCCAGCAATAATATTGACTAATATGAAAGTTTTCATTTGATTTATTTACAACACAGTTTGTAAAGTAATACTTTCTGTCTTTTAGTACTGTATATAAAAAACCTGCTTTGTTTATCAAATAGGTGGATCTAATTGGATTTGCATTGTAAACATTAAATAAGAGTTTAAAAGCAATAATTTTTTATTTCATATATTACGTTTTTAGTTATGATACTCCCAAAATAATTCCACATAAATCCGCAGATTTTTTTACAAAATTATCTGCAGAAATAGCAAAAACTGTCCGCAGATTCTGTTTGGCTCTAGTCTTCAGTCATGTGGATGTTGTATATATAATATGTATATATATATATATATATATATATATATATATATATATATATATATATATATATATATATATATATATATATATATATATATATATGTGTGTGTGTGTGTGTGTGTGTGTGTGTGTGTGTGGTAGCCTATATAATGGAAACTATTTACACAAGGATCCATTAATAATTGATTGATGCATATTTGGCACATTCAATGCAAATACTGTGTAATTTTTCCCAAGTTGTACATCACATAAACTACTTGGGTTATTCTATTTAAAAAAGCATGTCTCGTCAATTTACAGGAGCTAAAAGCAATTGTAATTTATCAGTCTTAATGAACACAGAAGGTAGACTCCAAATCAGGGAGGTTTGCAGTCAGAGCAAACTGCTGACTGATGTCCAGGTCAAAAAGCTGAACCACAAGGCCATAAGTTAATTTGTTCACTGGTGTCTGACAGCCAATAGCTTCCTTCTCGGGTGGAATTAATCCATGGCACATTTACTGCAGCACAATATCTGAAGGGACAGCAAAGCTAGAGCAGCAAAGCTTACTCAGGATTTTTGGAAAATATTTTGGAAATCTGGCCAACTACTGATCCGGTATGCATAAAAGCATACTGTGTGTATTTCAAGCTCCCGATGAACAGTTTTGGTGGAAACAGGACAGTTGAGGAGCACATTTAATGCTGCAGTGAGTTAAAATATAAGCTAGCGTAAAGGCCCTTTCACAACAAGTACGATAACTAAGATAAACTAAAAATATAGTTTTGAAAATCATTCACAGTGTTAAAGAATAGCATTCAGAACACAACTACAACAAAAAGGATGCAGAGGAGTGATATCGTAAGGATCGCTTTCAGAACAGTTTTTTTTTCCTAGCTACTGAACAATAAAACACTGACAGAAAGTCAGAATCCATAGAAAATAAAGGGCTCGCAGAATTTAAATATACAGACAACAACTGTCGAGAATCACACTGCTTGATATTAGGCATCTTTTATAGAATAATTGTTAAAGATAATGATTATGGTGCAAACAATTGGTTATACCATGGGAAATAATGATAAAAAACATGGAAATTATGAAAGACAATAGACATTCTGACAAATTGAAGTATAAAAATAAAAGTACTGCAGAAATGCGGTGCTAGTTTGAGAGGGGTCTGGATGCAGACCTGGTGCAGATACAATCTGAGCTGCATGCAATGCTTTTTAATAGGTTTGCCATATCCCACCCCTAATACTACCCATCACAGTGACGTCACTAGCTCCATTGAGTGCACTGTGTCTGACATTGCATCTCTGAGAGATGCAGTCTCAGCTTGGACCATAAAGGCTGAATCCAGATACTATTGGCTAGTTTCAGTGTCTTTGCATTGCCTTCTTTGAAGGTGCTGGGGAACTGACTACATTTGCTAAATTTACTGTTTGATTAGATTGATTACAGTTAACAAGCTCCATAGTATGTTCAGATGTAGTAGTAGCACACTGAGGACACCTGCTGGTTACAAGGGATAATTCCGAATTAAAAGGATAATGTAAAAATAAACAGATCATTGTCGTTTGTCTCTGTAGACACACAAAAAATATTTATCTTGGTGTGATTATTTTAAGAAGTATCAATTATTATTATTATTATTGTTGTTATTTTGAAGTTGCTCGTGGAACAGCATTGCATTTTTTTTATGTTACCAGGTATTCAGCAGTGTGTATGGGATTGGTGTAATCATTCCAACAGCATGGGACAATTAATTAAATGGTTCTGGAAAGATATGCAATATAACTGCATATAATAACCTATGAGCACTTTACAGTTGGTAAACTGTTGGTAGCCAAAAGCACTTTAGTGTTTGGTTTACAGTTTGTTTTGTGATTTTAATGAACTATTCTAATGATCTATTGGGCTTCATAATATGCTATTTAACATTTGAGTACATTCAGTTTTTGAAAAATAGCAATTTTGTCAGTAAATATTGATTTTGAGGAAAACGGCTCATAAATCACACTTGACGTATTTTAAAAATGTAAATTTGTAGGGTAGGGCTAGAGCAGGGGTGCTTAATCCTGTTCCTGGAGATCTACCTTCCTGCATAGTTCAGCTCCAACCCTGATCAAACACACCTGAACCAATTAGTTAGGACCTGGATAATTACAGGCAGGTGTGTTTGATATGGGTTGCAACAGAAATCTGCAGGAAGGTAGATCTCCATGAACAGGATTGAGCACCCCTGGGCTAGAGTATAGAGTTTATACAGTATATAAATTGTTTAATTTATGGGACTGTGTGTGCATGCATGTTGGACATACTTTCTTTATATATACACTTATAGATACTTGTTTACGGTGCAATAATATGCAGGTCTACCAGATAGAAGTATTTATTTATTTATTTGTAGGTTGGTTGCTTGGATTAGCAGAGTATATATCAGATGAAATTATGTGCCATCTTGTGGATATGTTGAGATAGATAGATAGATAGATAGATAGATAGATAGATAGATAGATAGATAGATAGATAGATAGATAGATAGATAGATAGATAGATAGATAGATAGATAGATAGATAGATAGATAGATAGATGATTCCTTGGATTTACTGATTTACTATTTTTAAGTTAAGTGGTTGTAAACAGTTTATTTGGGTTGAATTTAAACACACAAATTAAGTTGAACATTACTAAATTGTTTTTGTTTAAATTCAACATTTTTATGCAACAGTTTTGCAGAACTCATTTTTTTCAGTGCAGACAGACAGACAGACAGACAGACAGACAGACAGACAGACAGACAGACAGACAGACAGACAGACATGTTTGAGCAATAGTCAGGCTCGAAAGAAAACTAG
Organism: Danio kyathit; assembly: GCA_903798195.1. Taxonomy (NCBI): domain Eukaryota; kingdom Metazoa; phylum Chordata; class Actinopteri; order Cypriniformes; family Danionidae; genus Danio; species Danio kyathit. The sequence continues at coordinate 18,360,154 of LR812537.1, read as the reverse complement.
AAGTACAAAAATAATCTCTCTTGATCACTGGCAGGGGGCGCTGTTGTTCCATGGCTTTTAACCTCGCAATAGAAAATGTTTTTAGGTGACTGTGCAACATATTTAAAATTAAATATGCATTTTAATCATGCTATGGATTGTAAAATTGTATTGCACTTATATGTAGCCAGACAAATTATCAAGACAATTAAGAGTGAACTGAGCTTGTAACAATATATTTGTGACAGACAGCATTGTACAACATAGAAAACTGTCTAGCATGCATAGTCCAACATACATTATTATTCATTATTGTTATTTATGGTCAACAGCAATATACAGACAGTAATGCACACATAAACTGGACACTTCTGGACACATGGTCTAATGTTTTGTCTTATGTTTTTATAGTGCCCGTTTCTTTCTGCTTTTTGTGTGGAGCTGTGTCATGAATGAAGACTCTTGACTGCAAATTATTATACCATTATTGGTATAAATAATGTAGCCTAACCTAACCCTCTACTGCTCGCATCATGATATATCAATAAAATGATGTTTCTTTTCTAAGAATGGCTTAACTTTAAGTGCTGTAAAAAATTGGGAAATTTTTTAAGGTACTTTATGATATGTAGCCATATGGCAACAACGTCCAATAGTGGATCTAACTTAGAAATTTCTATATTAGAACTTATAATTAATAATTTTGTTGTTTGAAATGTTGTTTGCTTTGATTTAGTTTGTGTTGTAGTATTAAAAGCTTTAACAGAACCACAGAACCTTTCCAACAAACTGTTATTCCAACAGCTTTTATTTATTTCATTCTATTTGCTGAATGTTATTTCCTCCGGTAAATATTATAACAAATAAATAACAAGTCTAATATATCCAGATGCATCAGAATACAGTAGCTACTAGCTATTATATATTATACTATATACTAAACTATGCCTGTCTAATCTGACTCTGAGCTATTTACCTGAACTGTCTCCATCACTGCTCTTATGACCAGAATGTGTCTGTAAAGATTCAGCTCAAAACACCCATCAGATTATTTATCCCTTTCAGACGATTGGATTTTCTGCTCTGAACAACCATGTAGCTGTTTTTGTGGCCTGTGTCTTTAATGCTAGTTCTCCCCAGCCACCGTTCCCATGTGCCTGTCAGAGTGTGCCTCAATCTCCTCACAGCACAGTGATAGACATGAAGGAACCAGATCTCACAAAACGTTTGTGAGAAATACTAGAGTAAGAACTTTCCCAATGATAATTTAATGTATCTGTTGTGGAGTTGCAATGATGAGCCACACACAATGTTGTCACAAAGGTCAAGCACACACACACACAACGCATGTTTAACTTTGCAGTTTTGGCACGCAAATGTGCAGGATACACGTACACTGCTGTATGGACATCGGTTATGTTAATGTACAAAATAAACCCGATTTAACGTCCACAAACTGGGACTGAAACGTCTTCTTTTCTAATTGTACTGACATACGGCTGGGGTGATACACACGGTAAAATCGCTGTAATTTATTACAAACGTGTACTGTTTTAAAAATGTTTGAAAGTTGTAAAACTCATTCCTGATCACATTTGATGACGAATGATGATCACAGAGAGCTGAACAGATCTTTTAATCCCAGTCGCTTTGCGCTCGTCCTGTATTGTGGATATGATTATACATGTTACTATGTTAATAAGCAGCTGTCAATCAATTCACACTCCTACATCACATTGCGGTGGGCCTCAAAATGAGAAGGATTTGAATCTTATTTTACAGTTTTTTACAATCGCTATGACAGATATTTTCAATATATTTAACAAGTTTCCTAAACTCTTAAACTCTTATCTCCTAAACTCTTATTGCACCAACACACCTAAAACACACCTAAACACCTAAAAATTGCCAAAACGGTTACTTTCATGCTCAAAATCACACACTGTAAACTAAACCCCAAAACTAATTTTCAAAATACAATAATAAACTAACACAATAAACTATGTCTAACAAAACACTGCAAACATGTTTCAAAATCAAATAATTATTCAAAACACTAACACATGTTCTCTTCCAACAGGAACATTTAGTCAATCATAACACATTGACAAAAAACACTATGATCAGCTGAAATGACAGAAACTGCATTATTTTATGTGTCAGGTCTGCCCTTATATTTAAAGCCTCTCTACATTTTTTTTCTTTGGGTTTAGTGAGTGCATGCATTTTGTTTCTTTTGCTGCAGAAATTCAATACAAAAATGAATGACCATATCAGAGTAGCTTTATAAAATGTACAGTTTATGTATACAGACACAGAATTGCTGCAGTACAGACTTTATTTGCAAAAAGGACATTACTGCAAGATAATTATAATAAAAAAAAATAATAATAATTCTGCATTTGGCCACATTCTCATCCACATCACACCTGATATCTTCTCTGGCAAGACATGGGAAGAATTCTCTTGTTGTTCCTTTTCCACACAAGATCAGCCCAAAGAGTCCTCTTTTAGACCATATGATCATGTGATTGGAAAAACCTGAGTGTGGTTCCTAGATGGGAATCTGCTGTGATTTATATATTTACATAACTGCAATAAGCTGTTTCTCATTGGCAATGGAATAACATGCAGGGAATATATTCATTCATTTTCTTCTCAGCTTAGTCCCTTTATTAATCTGGGGTCGCCACAGCGGAATGAACCGCCAACTTATCCAGCACATTTTTACGCAGCGGATGCCCTTCCATCTCTGGGAAACATCCACACACTCACACACTCATACACTACGGACAATTCAGCCTACCCAATTCACCTGTACCGCATGTCTTTGGACTGTGGGGGAAACTGGAGCACCCGGAGGAAACCCACGCGAACGCAGGGAGAACATGCAAACTCCACACAGAAACGGCAACTGACCCAGCCAGGGTTCAAACCTGAACCTCTTGCTGTGAGGCGACAGCACCACCTACTGCGCCACTGCATCGCCCAGGGAATATATTTGTGTTTCAATTCACAATATGAACAGGAGTTCACTTTGACCTTAGCCTATATAAGTTATGTTTAGAACATGATGTTATCTGTTCTGACATACAGTGTGAAAGCATTTGTAATTTTGACTGTAAAATGACATTGGTTTGGTCTTGGTTGAGCTTGTGTGTAAAAGAAGTTCAAGGATTTTAAATTGGGGTTAACTGTATGCATTTTGTATCAAGAAATTTGTTAGTTGTATAGCCTACGAAGACGGATGTTGTGCTAACCATGTTAAGAGTTTAGGAAACTTGTTAAATGTATCGAAAAAAACTGTCATAGCGATTGTAAAAAAAAACTGTAACATCAGGAAATTTAAAAACAGAGACTTATTGTCTTTATATCTCTCCAATATGACTGTGGACACACTATACCTACACACAGTTCTGTCCAAACAGCTTACAAAAAATGATTTTCATTATAGGTGCCTTATAAAGAAACAGTGGCAGGGAAATGGACATAAATATCATGTTGCCATGAGGCAACACCATGCAGCAAATGACTAACAAATATGTTTTCCCCCTTTTTTATTCAATAATAGTTATTTCTTAAATGCATTAATGACAACAATAAAGATAAGATTGGAAGTTAAAAATGTGGGGTCCCAGCGGCTACTACTAAAAAACTGGAAATCTCCTTTACCTCCTTCTTTTCAAACCTGGTTAATGGATATGGCCTCCGTTATCCACTTGGAAAGGCTCAGATTTATCAGGTCCAATTCTAACGAAAAATTCTTTGCTACCTGGGAACCCTTTCTTGGATACTTAGACCTGAAACGTGCTTTATCCAAATCCAACACCCCTCATAAAAACTGACTGGCACACTACCTTATAGGACTTTTTGATGTCCACATACTGTGTAACTCTACATTTTGTATCACCAACAGCTGAACCCACATGTATGGCAATTCATATATTTACCTGCAAAATGTGTATACTCTGAGACAATATTGTTTGTTTGCTTTGTTTTTTCTGTTGTACTTAAAAAAAAAACCTTAAAATAAAAGTATTAAAAAAAAAATAAAAAATGTGGGGTCCCGTTTATAAAACTTTGCGTTGAAACCTTCCAAAAGGTGATCATTCCATCATTTTAAACCTGAGCGCTTCATTAACATTTGACAATCAAATGCACATTATGTTTGGCTTTATTGTTTAAAATAGAGAGAGAGAGAGAGAGAGAGAGAGAGAGAGTGTGTGTGTGTGTGTGTGTGTGTGTGTGTGTGTGTGTGTGTGTGTGTGTGTGTGTGTGTGTGTGTGTGTGTGTGTGTGTGTGTGTGTGTGTGTTTTGACTGAAAATGTGCTTAAAATAGAAGAATTTCAGCTTGGTGTGATTATGTAATAAAATGAAACATTCATAAATAATTAAGTGTGGCTTGTATCCAAATCCTTATTGGAGCCAACATTTTATTGGACAAAAAAAAGGTCTAACATATAGAAATACTACCCTGCAAGTTTTCAAGTGTTCAAATTGGCCTCATTAAATGCTTTTTAACACCTAATAAAACACACCATCGAGAAAATATGACATGTTATTTTACGCTACCGTTGCATTTGGCCTGCATTCACACATACTGTATAATCATTTTTGGATGTTTTGTTGCAGACACTGTTTGGCCTGGTGTGTTTGAGATAGGGAACAGGCATGCTGACAGCAATGACAGGTTACATTGTGTACAGTAATGATAGGTTTTGCTGTCTATAGTGACAATTATGACTATGGGACGTATTTGAGACTGCTTTGAGTTCACTTTGAAGGGATGCTTTTTTCCAAATCATTTGGAGTGTGCTTTTCACTTTCCTTTTTAAAATGTGTCCTATTATACGCAAACCCCTTTGAATACAATGCATCAATCAGAGGCCACCCACTCTCATGTCCCTTTGCTATGAGACACAACCCTTCATCTTAAAGCCCAATTAGTTGTAATTAAATCCTAATGGCTCCAGTTGCTTTTCTGGAAGCAAAGCCACACACAGGAAAAAAAAGAATCACTGAATAGTCAGAGCTGCTCTAGTGAAACCCTTATTTCGGACTAATAAACTAAATCTTAGTTCTGCCCACAGCTACAGTTTTATTTTGAAATTGTCACAAATGGCCAGTGTTTACTTTCTGATTATTGCATTTTAAATTATATAGTTGATGCCATGGAAAAAGCATTGCAAAGGACATTTTATAGTGTGGTTTTGATTTAACAGGGAACCCAACTTTCAGATAACACAGTTGAGTTTTTGTTCCCAAAGCTCAATTCCCAGCTGTGTTCCATCATTACTTTGATGGAACTGTTGTATTTGTTGGATGATTAAAGTTTGCTTAGTTGCTATTATAGTTACTTAACCACTATATTTATTTTCCACCCCAAAACATCAGCGCATAGCTCATGTTTGTGCAGTGGATATGGATGGTAGCTTAAATTGTGTGGCTTAGACACTAGTGACAAAATTATTCAGAAATAAAATCACTATAGATTGGGTCAAGATTACTCATTGTAATATTTCATGTTTGGAAAGCATCTGAAAAATGAATAGTTAAATAGAAACTAAGTAAGTGTATGTTTACACTGCAGTAATGTTCTGAAAAACGGAAACACATTTTTTTGTGTTTTGAGAAAGCAGTGTTATAAATGTGTTATTCTGTGACAGCAAACAGCTTCACTATGCAAAGGCTCATGGGTGCCTGAAGTGTCCATCAGTCCTTCATTCAAAGTGGTCAGTTTTCAGCACTTCGAAAGAGACTTTAACAAGGTGGCCATGATTTGTTCACTCTGGGCAATATATCCCATTTGAAACACATCGTATGTGTCTGCATCCATATGCAAACAGTCCTGTAATGAGCTTCAATTGTAACAAGAAGCAAATCTTTTCAAAGTTTTATTAAAAAGAATTAAAAATCCTAAATTCAAAATAAGTGCATCCTCTTAAGTTGTTAGAGAGGCTGACCGGGGTATTGGTCACCTAGTAACCAACAGTAAAAAGGCAAGCATATGTTACATAATGACTTAAGGTGTTACAATAAGATAATAGGCTCTATTTTAAAAATTTAAGCGCAAAGTCTAAAGCGCATAGCACAAAAGCATTACGGGCATGTCTGAATCCACATTTGCTATTTTATGGATGGAAAAATATGCTCTGCGCCCCAGCACATGGTCTAGTAGGATTGTGCTTATTCTCTTAATGAATTATGGGTGTGTTAGGAGCATACCAACCAATCAGAGTCTCATCTCCCATTCCCTTTAAGATTCACTTGCGATTCATTTGCTTGTTATATGGCAAACTTTGTCAGTGGAAAAACTGAAAGCTTCACTTTCAAGAAAACAGTTAAACAGACCATCTGCAGCACGAGGATAAAGCACAAGCCTCCTCTATTATTTTACTTTCTCTTTACTTTTACTCTTTACTTTACTCCTTTACTTTCATGGATAAGGAAACTCCACTGAAGACATGCATTAGCCTACATATTTAATTTCATTTGTTAAGCGCAAAGATTTGTTTCAAAACTATTTCTAAATTCAGTTCTAATTTCCAGCAAACAAATAAGTGAACAATAATAACGAAGTTATCCAAACACACGTCCTATTATTATGCCCCATATGGTGATGCATACGTCTCCAAAACCTGACAGGTGGACAAATCTAAACTTAATAATAATAATAATAATAACATTATACAAATGCAAATTGTCAAGAATAATCATGGCATGGAGGTAGTGTTTTTTATATTTATGTATCATTTTTGTATTATTTTAATTCTTTTTTTTCATATGTAAAGATATTTGTGTATTGTTGTACATCCTTTGCGTATTAAGCAATGTGTGTTTGGACCCATACCCATAGTTCCTCAAAATAGCAATGCGGCTTAACACACCTCCTTTATACTGTAGACTAGCACGCCCATGAGTCCACAAAGTGGCGCAAATGGATTTCCTACTTAAAGAGCCCCTATTATGGGATTTTGAAAATGACCTTCCATGCAGTGTGTAACACAGCTCTTAGTGAATGAAAACATCCAGCTGAGGTTTAAATCTAAAAGTGCAGCATGTTTAAAACTATTGATTCTTTAGCAAAATATTTGAGTCGAATAAACAAATCGAGTTGGGTTCGGATCTTTTGTTTGATCGCATCAACGTCGATACAGTACATCACCATATATGTACTTCCAGTTTAGTTAAAATGTGCACGCGTTTTCCCTCCACACACTAGTGGAGGCGCGGGGGATCACAGGACTGATCATAACGCGAAGATAACGATCACTGACAAATGGAGATTCGGCTGCAGGGAATAAAGGGTTAAAGTTCATTTTCACAACAATACCACAACATAGCCAACTGCATACTCTGTTTGTTCCTGTCATTTTTTCAAATTTTGATACAATAACCTATGCTGCAACGTCGGCCGTTTGCTATTGAAGAAGCAGCAGAGACTATGGGACTTTGTCAGACTTTGTCAGTAACTTTTACAGTTCATATGGACCAGTTACTTCTTCCAGATCATAACATGTAAGTGTCATTAAAATTGTTGCCTCGTTTTGTGTAGTTTACAAAATATGTGTTTAATTGTGTGTTATAAGTTGTAATCACCCCGCACGGTTTGTAATCACGTATCTATTATAGATCAGTGCTTGTACTGTATCTCTCAGGTTAAATCTGTATGGGGCTGTTCACATATTGCTTCCAAAACCACGTTTTGACGTGCTTTTTCCTTTACCGATTTAAATGCGTTTCTGAACTGGGGATTCTATTGCTGTTTGCCTTTGCTATGGCCACCATCAGCCGTTCCTACACACACGGTCAATTTTCAAAATAGTTAAACTTTTGCCACTGTGTGGATTAATACTGAATGTGTGTCGTTGTTATTACCTGGGGTTAGGTTTAAGGGTAGAGTAATATGCTGGTCTTAAACTGCATTTATTTATTGCATTCCTGCATTAGGCTCTCACATACTCTCTGGCTGCTACTTTATAACCGTGGTGGGCTATTCTCTCTGTCTCGTGCTGAACACAGTTGACCAATCGCAACAGAGTGGGTCATCGGACCAAACACAACAGATTAGCTTCGCGCTAAGGAGGGGTTTAGGAACAAATGAATCGCTGAACGATTCATATGGGAGTCGCTGGGATAATTAGGTAAAAAATAAATGCATATTATACGACAATGAAAGTGTTTTTTGACCTTGCACACATATCAGCCTGTTGTTGGAGACCCCTAAAACCAAAATATGACCTTTTTTAATGCAAAATAGGGGGTCTTTAAACTATATGGTGCAAAACGTGAAAATTTCTGTTGCACTGCTTTAAAAATAGCAACAAATCATGCTAAACATGTCTTGCACCTTAATGCGCCAGGTGTATGATAGAGCCTAATGTGTTTTCTTCTCCCATTATTCACACTAACCTTTTTTCACACACATCCAAAACCACCTTAAGCAAGCTTAATTTATTTTTTTGCAAATTATTTGTATTTGAAATTTGAATTTCACTTGTTTCTCATGTGGTACTTCAAAATGTCCAAATAAACAGGGTGATGGAAACACATTTTGTTTGATGTTAAAAAGTCTTAAATGAGACTTTTATTGACAAGACTTTTATTAGAAACCAAAATGTCTTGCCGATGTGCTATTTTCTAAACATGATTTTTTGGTTAGCATAAATGAGGATGTAAAGACTTCCAAAAGCTAACCGTACACTGCAGACAGCCTGTTCTGTCTCTTCCAATCAGTCAGCAGGAAACTGTTGATTATAGGCCATTTAAGAATGACATCATCCCAGAAAATGAATAACCTCATTTGGCTTTCATGTCTTTCTCTGGAAAGAGGACAAGAAGCACTGTGTGAAGCTGTGCCCACTCGTGGCCTGCTGTGAGCACCATATAACTAGAGTGGACACTGGGCTTGAGACACTAGTTTAGAGACATATTGCCTGATTAAGGGCTGACAAAGACATGGGAGGCAGACAGCACCACCATGCAAGGTAAACCCATATGATTACTGTCATTATAGTCTAATGCAAACCTGCAAAAACACAGAGATGGTGCACTTACACATCTCCACACACCGCACAAGAATCTTTCACATTTTTTCAATCACCACAGTAGTTAAAAGGGTTTGTTTTGATTGTCTAAAATCCTTACCATGTGTATGAAAAGGGGTATTGCGGTATATTTTCTTCAGCTGTTGAAGACCATGAAATGACTTACACTGCTTCACTTCCATACAGAAGCAACAAACATCTTCTGGCATGGACTCTTCACCTATGAGGCACTCAGGGTTGGTTAAGCCTTATCATTACACCCGAGTGACTCCCTACTGCTTTCCACTGCATTGACCAAGACTGCAAGAGGGGGGCCTGTGATCCAAAACCAACTGAGCTGTTTTGGAACCTTCTGACTTTATAGATCTGGGATATTCTATATTTTTTGAATGACTTTTAAAATATATGCAAAAATATATTTCCAGATCCAGATTAGAACATGAATATAATGTCAGACCTACATAAGTTTTGCATTAGCATGTTGCTACGCTAAAAATGTTACACTCTACAGTAACATGTAATCCTGCTTCTAGGGATTAACTGTTCTGGGGTGCGTTTCCGAAAACCATCATTAGCCATAAGGTCGCAAGTTGTGTTACAAAGTGTCGTTGATTTGGTGTTTTCAAAGCTTTTATGTTAAAAAAAAAAAAAAGCAAAATGTATGTCTCCAAAGCTTGTGAAACAAAAAACATAGCATAGGTTAAATCTTTTAATTTATAGTAGGTTATTTATTAAGTAGCCTATCTGTAGCCTACTTTGTATGACATGGGCAGATTTCTGCAGTGGTACATCTGTCAAATTGTAAAAGTACTTTTCAAAAAAAGAAAATAAACAATGTCCTACTTAATAATAATAATAATAATAATAAAGGCAATTATCATCATCATTATTAATATTATTATTATTAAAGTATGATTTTTATCATTTCCTAATAAATAATAAATATTAAATTTTATTTCTTAATAAATAGCCTCATTATTTATTTACTTATTTATATGATTTGTATATATTAGAATACGTGTTAGCTTTTGTAAGTGATTTTATGTTTTAGAATAGAATATGTAATGTTCTCAATAATATTTGTAAAGGAAACATAAACCCTATCCCCCGGTTTCACAAACAAGGTTTAAGGCTAGTCAAGATTAAATTGCATGTTTGAGCTGTCTCAACTGAAAATAACTTGCAGTGAGATGTCTCAAAATATGTCAGTGTCATTTTTTGTCTCCAGGTGCACACCAGAAATGTATTTTTCTAAGGCTGTTTTTATAAATGTGGCTTAAATAGCCTAATTTAACTAAGGTCTAGTCCTGGCTTAAGCTAAGCCCTGTATGTGAAACTGGGCCTATATGTGCCATTTACATTTATTTCAATTAATATGGAAAGCGAGTGCATGTTTTACCAAAACTAATATTTAATAGGATTTTTTTTATGTGTGTGCGTGTAAAACAATATAATTAGCACAAAGAAATTATGGGGTTCTTCTCTGAAGAAGTAGTTACTCCACCCCGTTTAGAGCATCATTATGGGCGTTTTACGTTATAACTAACGTGGTTCAAAAGATGGATCTGCAACAGAGAAACTAGGAGTTTTGGGAAACACTCGTCACTACATCGTTCTTTTCCCAAACGATGCATCGTATTATGATACTTTAGCCGCGAGTTATGATGTTGTTTGGGAAACGCACCCCTGCAATGTTATTTCTGACCTGTTCAGCACACCTGCTTGTGCATTTTTAAATGCTTCTTTATAAAGATAAACAGTAGGGGTGTGACGAGATGCCTACTCCACGAGACGAGACGAGATACGAGATTGGCTTCACGAGAATGAGACGAGACGAGATTTTTACACTATTTTTAAGAAATCCTCAATGATAAAATATATGAATGGAAAATAGTCTTTTATTCAACTGGGAAAAAAACCAAATCACAAAACTACTTAGGTGCTTTCTTTAAATCAACTTGTAATGAATGTTATTTTACTTCTATTTTAATGAATTATACGCAGTAATAGACATGCAAACACTGATAAATATTTTGCTAATAGCCTATGTGAATGGAAAAATCTTTTTATATATAATTTTAAATATTAGCTAAATATTTGCTAATATATGAATGGAAAATAGATTTTTATTTAACTAGAAAAAAAATCACAAAATACAAAACAATTTAGGTGCTTTTTAAAAACATTGTAATGAATGGTATTTTATTTCTATTTAAATGAATTCTGTCATAAAGGACATGCAAACACTGCTAAATTTTGCTTTAAACTCTACCGACTGGCTTCTCCCCTGTACAATTTTACATGATATATTCGAACTTATTTCCACACACTGAAACAAATATACGTAATTTTTTGTATTTCATTTTTAATTTAATAAATGAGTTTCACTTTCATTTAGCAAGATTTCATTCAGGCCCCGTGACTCACTCTGAGCTACAGGATGGGATCATGCGAATATGAAGGACTGATAGAAGAGTTGTTTTAAAGGAGTTTGATATCGCACGCAGATTGAAAAAAAAATTCAGCTTTTCCCGGACAGTATAAACGTGTGTTCCGTGATGATGATGTGACAATGAGTCTCCAGGAGTTCATTCAGTGAGTGTGTGTGTGTGTGTGTTTGTTTGTGTGCGCTTAGAGATGTGTGCATCTGTGGTGTTTTACTGACTCGCTAGGTGTGTAGATCCTGTCGCTAAATGCGGATAAAAGTCCTTCACGGGGTTAATAGTTTGACTACGGCGTTTACATATCTGTACTTCAATATTGTGACTAAAATAGGAATACTTTACGTCGTAATTCCATTTGTGTTTATGACGATTATGACTTTCAGCATATCTGAAGTGCTATTCCATTGCATGGATACGAACCACAATGTGTGAGGCTGTAGTTGTAGCCTATATTGGATGCGGCACCTGCTGAACTCCGGTGAAAAAAGCGGTTACGTCACACCCGCCCACCCAACCGAGTGACAAGCCCAACTCTGAGGCCAGCCTGGGTTGCCAGGTGTGTGCCAAGCACTTTATTTGCAGATCAAATCCAATCCTGCCTCCAATCGTCAATGCTAATTTCACCCTCACGCTCCATCATAACATCACAACTCACGAGACATATTTTCATCTCGCCGCGATTTAATCTCGCGAGATCTCGTCGTACAAGATCTTGTCACACCCTTAATAAACAGGTAACATTCGCTGCTCACGGTTTATTGTATCAAATTTGGAGTTTATAGTATTATTTCCAAATAAATATTTAAGTTGACCAAAGTTGTTTATTTAAGTTGTTTCTATAAAAACAAGATAGAAAAATATACCTTTGAGTAAATTCATTTTCCCCCTTGAGCTGAATATTTTGTCTCATTCAAATATTTTTGAGGAAAATTAAGAAATTTAGCCATAACCAAGTATTTTTAGGTTGCTTCGAAGCAAAATTATACTTTGATGTAATGATAAAAACATTGTTTTTTTTTCATAATACAAATCTACGTTGTACCAAATAAATAAATAAATAATTAGTGGTCTATATTAAACTAATAATGTTCTAATGTTTTTACTGTGTGTATGTAGTTTTATTTTCTTGACAACAATAAATGTTTTTGATTTAGACTAAAATAATTGTTAAAGTTTGAAGCAAAGTTAAATTATACATTAAGTAAAACAAAACATTTTATCTGTAACAAATTACATAATCTTTTAAAGTTGGTTCAGAGTATCATTTTTTCCGTGCATGAATGACACATTAGATAGTGTCTTAGAATTCACACATGTGGTAATTAACCTAATTAATGTCAAATCTGGATTAGAAATTACATCCAACAAAAGTTTTGAAAGCACTAAATGCACATTACGAAAATTTACTTCAGAATGAAATAATTTATTTGACTCAACATTCAGCGATTTCTTTTTTTCCAAGTTTGAACATATATGATTTTTTTTTTATGAATATGGAATATGAAATTATGTTTTTAAGTAATTAATACTCCAAAAAGAAAAAAAAGAAAAAAGTAAAACTGACACTACAGCTACAAACAAGTTTGTATTCATTTGATTTTTCAGTAGCAATACTAATGGCTCTCTTTATAACTATGCCGAATCACTGGTTTTCTCAATTCGTGAAAAACTCCAGAATTTTATCCAAAAATGAATCAATCCTGCCTTTGCTAATTATTTTCAAAAACTGAATAGTGTGTCAAAAATATAGCAAAATATTAACTTAACCTATTAATAACTTCAGTGTGGTATTGCATATATTGCTCATGTGATACTGCTTAACTCAGGGGTCTCAAACTCCTGGCCCGCGGGCCATTTATGGTCAGCCCTCCTCCTCCCTCCAGCCAGCAACTGACATCAAAAATATAAGAGATTCCCCGCTCCCTAAATTATGATTTTGAATCACAATCATTGTTGTGCTGTCGCATAAAGCCACTTGTGGTTTTGACCCCACACCCATTGGACGTTTAAAGTACTGCACTATATTATACTGTATTTCAGCTCTTTTGTTTTGTTTTTCAGCGTGCTGTCGAGAGTAACGTACATGCAGATTATTCTGGGGCTGATTTAAACGTTGAAATAAATGTGCATAATAGCTCTATGTTTACTAAAGCTCTATTTTTGTAAATATTCAAGGGACATTTGATTATTACCAATTTTATACCACCTGTATTTGGTTGAACAAACACTTTTTGCAAGGTTTTCGCATTGCTATGCTAGTGGTGTAACAAATATGCTAATTTTGCTAATATTCGATTCAAATGGTGTCATTTAATTGATTTTACTCATATGTGTATTGAGATTTCTATGAAAACTATGTACATTTTACTGCTGGCTGAATTGAACATGTTAAAATAAATGTGAATATATACTTACTTTTCCTTTCTTTGTTGTAGTTTTACAAAAAAAGAAATATATTGAAAAGAACAATTGTAAAACCAGTAAAGTCAGTAAAGTTACCCAAACTGATTATGCTGTTTCTATCTGTTAAACTTTTGGTAAAGCAACAATTGGTTGGGACAATGATAATAATAATTATTATTATTCTATTATGACTATTTAAATGTCAAAATGCTCATTTAAACAGCTACAGATATATTTCAGCAGTGGTGTGAAGCAAAAAAACATGCTGATTTGTTGATTTGTGACAAGTAATGCTTGAAACATCTTGTCTGTTGTCCTAAGATGCACCAATTACATCACTTTTTTTCTTGTGCTTGAATGTTAAAACGGCCCTCCTATGAATTGTCAGTCACTGAAATGGTCCCCCCGCCAATTTGAGTTGGAGACCCCTGGCTTAACTCTATTGCTTGTTACTTGTAACGTGAAGTGTTGTCATGTAAAGTATTCATCACCACTAAACTGTTAGAACTGTGAGATGACCTACACAGGTCTGGTGGTGAAACAGGTACAATAACTTTGTAAAAACATTTTTCCATAACTAATTAATCTAACCTAGGTTTTAGAGCTGAAAAGCAGACACATAGAGTATAATGAGCAAGTGTGATAGAATACTCCATTCCATGCTACAGAAAAAGAAATTAAACAGCAGGAACAAAATGCAGTTTTATAGCTACCTACCTAAAACAGCTAATTACATATGGTCACAAATGTGGAATCTTTTTCCGCAGGCCTGTCTGTGAACAAACTTTGAGGTTTTTCGCAAGCTGCCTATTTTACCTTCTCTGGGCTTGCTGGCACACACAGCAATACTATACATTGACATGTGCTCCCAAGTCACAGAGCCAGGAATGCAAAAGAGTGTGGACAAGAGTCTTCCAGTGCCTGGGAATAAAAGAGCCCTTGACCAGGTTCACCCCTGCCCTTGGTGCCGCTCAACTTAGGCGGCTGGGGAACAGACGAACTCTCCGGATAAAGCAAGGCCCTCACTGTGCTTCTTAACCCACACAGCCCATACTTCCGAATTGCATGACAAACTGCCAGACCAAAAATAATATGTTGTTTTTTACAGTGTATCTGTGTGTGGGGTGTGAAGAGACTCAGTGTGTGTGGAGAGAGTTCATATAAACGTGAATTTGTTTCTTAGTCTTGGTAGTCTTACCTCTTGTATATTCCCAGTTAAGATGATGGAGTACAGAGTTTTAAGCTAGGTTTTGACTTCTATCTTAGAGAAGCTAGCAATACCAAGCAATATTCATTCATTCATTTTCTTTTCAGCTTAGTCCTTTTATTAATCTTGAGTCGCCACAGCGGAATGAACCGACAACTTATCCAGCATATGTTTTACGCAGCGGATGCCCTTCCAGCTGCAACCCATCTCTTGGAAACATCCATACACACTCATTGACACTCATACACTACGGACAATTTAGCTTACCCAATTCATCTGTTACGCATGTCTTTGGCCTGTGGGGGAAACCGGAGCACCCAGAGGAAACCCATGCAAATGCGGGGAAAACATGCAAACTCCACACAGAAACGCCAACCGACCCAGCCGAGGCTCGAACCAGCAACCTTCTTGCTGTGAGGTGACAGCACTACCTACTGTGCCACCGCGTCACCCTGACAAGCAATATTTAATTAAAAGCAAAACATCACACCCTCCCTTTAAAACATCACCTCATCAACATCAAAAAGCAGAGTCTACAACTGACACGAAACTGAATAAGAAACTAAAATATAATTGGTTAACATTATTATTATTATTTTACCTTATTTTATTATTAGTTACACCCACATACACACTGAACATCAAAATTGATAACTCTTTGTTTGTTTATTGTTATTTCAATATGATTCTGCAATGTTACAACTTTTCCCATCCACAGTAGCATTATTTTTTCCCTGAGATCTTGTATTGATGATGTGACAGTTGTACCTCAGTGTAGTCTTCTAATGCACATCCAAAAGATTCTCACCAGGGTTAAGTTTAGGACTTTTTTGTGGCCAATCCTTGTGCAAAAGTTATACTATTATACCTTTAACTATTGTTTTAGAATTTGAGCTCAACAAATCCTTACATTGTCATTAATGAAGAAAATTCCCCATGCAGGAAGAAAAAAATCAATTGAGGCAATAAACTGGGACCTCATGTATTAATGCTGCGTACGCACAATAACTTTGCGTACGCCAGGTTTCAAGCTCACGTTTGGATTTACTAACGATGAAATTAACGTGAGAATGTGCGTTGGTCTACGCCAACTTCATGTCTGGCATCCGCGTATTTCTTGTGTGTGTTTGTTTTTTTCCATTGGTGACTCCTAGAGGCAATTATGTTAAACTGCACACTACAAAGTATAGCACCAACACATGTGAAAAACATTACTACTAATTTATAATTGATAAAATGGGTTAATTGACACAATATTTTTGTACCAATTATGTGATTTAGAACATTGATTGATTCATTCATTTTCTTTTCGGCTTAGTCCCTTTATTAATCCGGGGTCGCCACAGCAGAATGAACCTCCAACTTATCCAGCATGTTTTTACGCAGCAGATGCCCTTCCAGCCGCAACGCATCTCTGGGAAACATCCACACACACTCATACGCTACGGACATTTTAGCTTACCCAATTCACCTGTACCGCATGTCCCAGAGGATACCCACCCATACGCAAGAAGAACATGCAAACTCCACACAGAAATGCAAACTGACCCAGCTGAGGCTCGAACCAGCGACCTTCTTGCTGTGAGGCGACAGCACTACCTACTGCGCCACTGCGTCGCACTAATTTAGAACATATAAAAGCATTTGCAAATGTATACAACCCTTAGTCTATGGCAATTGCAGAGTTGGCCTCATTAGAGCATATTGTCAATGGGCGAATCCGAAGGGAACGTGTTTTTAGGGATCATGGTGATTTTCTGGCCCATGATGATGACTGGCTTATTAGCCGTTTCAGATTTCCAAGAGGTATTCTCTTGAAGCTCTGTACTGAGTTGGGTCCACATTTGGAAAGAGAGACAGCGAGGAGCCATGCATTACCCGTTCCCTCACAGGTGCAGACAATGCTTGGTTTCCTGGCAACTGGTTCCTTCCAAAGGGAACTGGCAGACTGCTCTGGGTTAAGCCAGTCGTCTTTGAGCCGTACAATGCCAGCTGTATGGGACGGGATCATCCGCATGTCTAGCAGGTATATAAGGTTTCCATACCATGCAGTTGACCAGCCAAACATTGAAGCGCAATTTGCAGCCATAGTCGGTTCGATCGACTGCATGCACATTGCTATAAAAGCGCCATCTGAAGACTAATTTGCATACGTGAATCAGAAACATTCAATAAATGTGCAAATAATATGTGATGCTCAAATGCGCTTAACAAATATTGTGGCAAGATGGCCTGGTTCAACCCAAGATTCATTCATTCTCACAAACAGCATGTTTGGGATGAGGCTCCAAGATGGCAGGGTGCATGATGGGTGACTTCTTGGTGAGTGATGTATTTAAAGATATTATTTCAGCTAAGTTTTTTTTTTTTATTTTATTGAGCGTAATTATTTAACTGCATATCAGGAGACCTCGGTTATCCATTAAAGACATGGCTGATAACCCCGCTCAACAACCCACAAATTAACCAAGAGCACAGATACAATGATGCCTATTCTCACACTTGGTCCATTGTAGAGCGGGCGATTGGGCAGCTAAAATGCTAGTGGTGCTGCCTTGATAAGAGTGGTGTGCTGCACATTGTTGCGCACAGACATGGCAAACCTCTTGGTGAGGAAGTGGCACTGCCAGATGACCCAGACCCAGGACCAGTGTGTATACAACCCAACGTGTGGTTGTGGCAATATAAAAGGTAATCAGATGACAAAGTTTATGTTTTGACCAATTGCTTTAATGACTGGCTTATGTCTGCGTCAGTTATATTTTTCAGGTGACTGTTAATTTCTCCGATGGCCTTAACAATTTGCTGTTGTGACTCCAGAACAGAATGCGTCAAGACACGGCCTGACGGACGGGCCTCAGCACTGGGTGTAGCGCAGGAAATGCCGGAGACACTGGGTCCTGGTTGCTCAGGAGGAACGAACTCCGAGTGTGTGCCAGTGGATGTTCCTGCACCATCTAAGTGTAAATAAAAACAAGCACGTTAACTGATATTTGAGTCCATTTCTTATGAGTACACGCATATTTATAAATGTAATGGATACATAAATTAAAGAGCCCCTATTACACATTAAAAAGGGTCATATTTTGGTTTTATGGGTCTCCAACAACATACTGATATGCATGCAAGGTCAAAAAACACTTCCATGGTCTTATAATATGAATTTATTTTTACCTAATTATCCCAGTGACTCCCATATGAATCGTTCAGCGATTCATTTGTTCCCAAACCCCTTATGGCATTAGACGCAATATGAGAATATAAAGAGTTAACCTGAGTTAACAGTACAGTACAAGCGGTTACAAGTAACAAAACATGTAGATCATTTCTATTTGCAATCATTGGTCTGGCACCTCTTGCATGAGGTGTTCTCAGGGCTTAACTGTACTCTGCTTTGCCCAACGATCACATTCCCAGCCGGGGGGTTGTAGCACTCATCAGCGCTCCTCCTCTTTCAAGCTATCTCTGCGGGCTCCCATCGCGCTCACCCTGAGAGCCTTCGTAAGGCTTTTCAGTGCTGCGCACCAGTCCGAAGCCCAGAGTGCAGCAGCCTTCCTTTGTTTGACACCCCTGGTGTATTGTCTGTCCATTACAAAATGGAGGAAGAAACTTATCCATGAGCTGTGTACTGATAGTTCCTGTCCAGATCTGTCAAAGTCTCATACATCAGTAGTCTTTTCTGATCATTCCTTTGACAAACGGCTGATGAATCACCCATTGTAAGCGTGCAGATTGCGGAACCACTCCTTTCCCTCACACTTCCAATAATATCCAGGTAAGCACATCGTCTTCATGACTCATGACTTCAGGATCTGTTTGTCTTTGCTGCTGTGTTAGTGGCCGCAGGTTTAAATTTTCCCGGGTTTATGTTTCGTATCCATTCGTATCCATTAAACCACTAGGAGTCGACTCTTTTTTTAGATGAATCAATATTTTTAAAAACTGTCCACTTTCAGATTTAAGCCTTAGCTGGATATTTCACTTCACTTAGAGCTGTTACACACTACATGAAAGGTTATTTTCAAAAACCCATAACAGGGGCTCTTTAAAGTCTCCTATGTACCGCTACATTGCATGTAGAAACTGGAAACTTAAATGCAAATGTAACTTATCTTAAATGAGAAGTAACTTACCTTAGGGTTCCTCTAATACATCCGTGTCTCCCACAGACACGGATACTACTCAAGACAGTAAAGTGTCGCCTACAATTGAGGCACCTCTCTTCTCAAAGGGTGTTAGTTCAGCATCACCTGTTTCCCCGCCTGTTCGGTCCACACTTTGATGGTGCGCCGATGTTCTTCTCTTAACCTGCACCGTTACATCGCACCATTTCTTTTTTAATTCACTCACAGTGCGATGTTCAGACCCTACTGCATTATTGGCATCAGCTACGCTCTCCCACTCTATTTTTTTTCTTTTGTTATAGATTCCGGAGGACAAACTTGCAAATAACAGTTTTTCTCCGGTCTACCTCAGATAGGAGCACCTCCAATTCACATACTGTGAAGTTTCTCTTTTTGTTTGCTGTTGCCATTGCTTTTTCGTTTGGTTTTGCCAAAGTGAAGTCATTACCATATTTATAAAGGGGAGTAGGCAGGGAGGGGTTTTGCTCTTGTGCAAGTGCGCTCAATTTCACGTTAATTCGGATGTACAAAGGGAATATGCGTGGGATTCTGCGTGCGCAGTGTTTCATACATCTGAATTTTTTACTGCGTATGCACATTTACAGCTTTGTCCGTACACAATGTTTTAGTATTGATAGTCTTCGTACATGAGGCCCCTGGTCATTTAGTAAATTCAGATAGCCAGCTGACCTTATTCTTTGGGCACATAATGTTGATTAACCTAGTCTTGACCACCTGCAGCATCCCCAGATCACAGTAGTGCCACCACTGGTTTAAATGGTAGGCACTAAGCATGATGTGTGCATCTCTTCATATCCAGATGCAGATCCAGATCTGTGCAACAGCAAGAAACCAGTGATTTATTATGGCTGCAAAGCTTTTTAGTCCCAGTCACTTGAGTTACCTTCACATTGTGTGTTTGGAAATGCTCCTGCTTTCACTATTAAACATAGCATTGAGTTGTACTGCTTTTTTAAACAATTTCATTTAACTAGACATTTAAAAGATTGACAATCTCTATAAATCAAGCAATATTTTTTACTTACTCAATAATAGTGACTCCTCACTATAAACCCAGCTTTAAGTGAACTAGTAGTTTCGACATTATCCTTAGATAGTCTATAATTTAACTCTTCTGAAACAGAACTATATTTAGATATTCTTAATTATTTAGATATTCTTAATTATCTTTTCCACAACCACAGAATGGGAAGCACAGAGGCACAGTGGGTAGCACAATCGCCTCACAGCAAAAAGGTCGCTGGTTCGAGCCCCATCTGGGTCAGTTTCTGTGTGGAGTTTGCATGTTCTCCCCGTGTTCGTGTGGGTTTCTGCATGCTAAATTGTCCGTAGAGTTTGTAAGTGTGTGCAAGAGTGTGTGGATGTTTCCCAGTGTTGGGTTGCAGCTGGAAGGACATCCGCTGCGTAAAACATGTGCTGGATAAGTTGGCGGTTCATTCCACTGTGACGACCCCTGATTAATAAAGGGACTAAGCCGAAAAGAAAATGAGTGAATAAATGAACAACCACAGAATGTGTCTTCCAGCATGCTAGTTTAGAAAATTTAAAAACTACACTCTGCATTACTTACCGTATATATTTTTTTACACAGACAGTATATCTTAAACATTGAGAAACTGTTCATTTATATTACCTGTATTATACAATCATTTTATTTCAATCATTCGTTCGTTCATTTATTCATTCTTTCATTCATTTATATTCAGCTGTCTTGGAGTGTCATAAGTGAACAAATGCATTCTGTGAACAGAGTAGAGATGTAAGAAAATGCATACACATGCAAATATGAAAAATGACACTGAATAAAATAAGCATACAGATACACACCCACATTGATTTGCAGTCAGGGAACTGTGTTACTGCGTTAATCCTGCTTGTACTGGATTCTCAGCCAACATAATCCCAGCAGGAAACTTCATACAAGCTTCTTATCCATTTAATGGTCCCTGTTTTCTACACTCATACATCAGTTTAGACACACCTTCACTTTCACATTCTTGTCTTCTCTCTTTTCTTTATTATTTATAACAGTTGCTGTGCTTCTTGAAAGATTAAAAATTGTATGCACCGTTGAAGTCAGAATTATTAGCCCCCCCTGTTTATTTTTCCCCCAATTTCTGTTTAACGGAGAGAAAAAATTTTAAGACATTTCTAAACATAATAGTTTTACTAACACATCTCTAGTAACTGATTTATTTGATCTTTGCGATGATGACAGTACATAATATTTTACTAGATATTTGTTAAAACACTTTTACACAGCATAAAGTGACATTTAAAGGCTTAACTAGGTTAATTAGGTTAACAGGTTAGGGTAATTAGGCAAGTTATTGCAAAACGATGGTTTGTTCTGTAGACAATCGGAAAAAAATATTTAACTTACAGGGTCTAATAATTTTGACCTTAAAATGGTTTTCAAAAAAATAAAAGCTGCTTTTATTTTAGCTAAAATAAAACAATTAAGACTTTCTCCAAAAGAAAAAATATTATCAGACATACTGTGGAAATTTCCTTGCTCTGTTAAACATCGTTTGAGAAATATTTAAAAAAGAAAAAAAAGTCAAAGGGGGCTAATAATTCTGACTTCCCCTCTTGTGTTTGTGTTGCACACTGTACTTGCACAGGCTTCATAATAAAATTAATGGTGAAAAATTAATGGTGAAACTATTAAAAATAAATACACCAGACTAACACTTTCTATAGTGATCTGACCCATGTGTAGCCAACAGGTTTTAAGATTAAGAGATTAAAGATTACAAATATGAAAAAAAACAATTATATAATCAAACAATCAAATATAAGATCTAGCAAGTGTATGCTGGAGATAAAGAGTCATGTTATATGTCATTAAAATGTAATGTTACAATATAACATAGAAGCTAAAATGTGGCATGTCAGAGTTTCTCAGCCTATTCTTGTTACATCAGATTTGTATTTTACCTAAAGTCTAGTTGTCAGCAGTTAACACCTATAGAGGATATACTGCAGCCATAAAACATAGCCATTTAAAACAAAAATGAAACATCATGCATGCATCATTCATTATTAATATATAGTAACCATAAAAAAATAATATTTATAAAAATAAATTATTTAAATTCATAAAAAATAGTACTGTAATTAAATATTTTTATATTTGATGTGTATGAATTGAAGTAGGCAAATAAGGCATCGTTTGTTTATATATTAAACAGAAAGATGTTGTATAATACAGGTCCGTAGAAATGGGTGGTTCTTTTTCTCAAAAAGTGGACCTTTTTCCAGTTATACACCTCATTTTCTATTTAATTATTAGATTTAAATACTGCATTTGAGTGCCATTTAAGCACAATTATTAGCTGAATTATCTTGTCTGATGGTCATCATAGCCACACTTTTTGATTTACAGGATTTACAATAAAGAAATATGGAAAAAATACTTATTTTTACAAATAAGTAAAAATACAAATTTGTTACATCATTTATCATTAGAAAAAAAAATTAGACCTATCGTCATTTATTATGCGAATACCAAATTGCCCAGCAGATTCAGTTTTCCTCAGTCAGAATTTAGCCATTTGAATGATAAAAGATTCAAACATAATAATAATAATAATAATAATAATAATACGACAATAATAACATGCATTTTTAACTATGACTTACTGTTTTTCACACATTTGTAATACTTTTTATGCCTTCAGGTCAGACTGAGCGTAGTGATGTCATTAATGTCCCTGATCTGTGAACGGAGTTGGAGTAGTGCTCGCGTTCGCACTTTTTCTCTTTCCCTCCCCCACTCTCTTTCTCTTTCTCACTCTCTCTCTTTCTCTCTCTCTCTAAGAATGGCTTTGGAAAAACTCACAGTGTGCACTGCAGTGGCAACAGCTGGGTCCAACGTGCTGTCCCCTGGCAATACACCGAGTAGTAAAATTCAATGTAGTGTATGGTCAGGAGAGCAGTGCTGCAAGGTGATCTGGTTATAACAGTGAGAGTTGTTCCACCTGGTAATCCTGTGGATCACCTTTTACTGCAAGAGCCTCAAGATCATCCACTCTCACTAACCTCAATGATGGGGTGACCCATAGATATGTGGGCATTCATTAGGTGAAGAAGGCATTTGTGGTCAACTTATGTCTGCAAGGCCCCTTGATGCTGTCCAAAGCCGGTAAGTTTATGGAATCTCTCAATGCCAGAGCTTGCAAATTCTCTGGGAAGGGTGATGTCCACACTAATGGTCCAGAAGAGACATCTTCTTGAACCTGCCAGTGATGAAGGATATCAACAAAACTAATTTTCTCAATACTTTCATCTCCCAGGCACCTAACTGTCAGGGACTTCACACAGGAGTTCTCTGTGGTGCAACAGCAGTCAGATGACATGAATCCAAGAAGAAATCCAAGAAGAACAGCAGTCGCTCAGACTTGAACACTATGCTAAATGGACTTAACCCCCAGGGGTTGAAGCCCGCGTATACGTGTTTTGACGTGTTTTCACATGAAAACTCAAAAAAAAAAATTAAATGACACTTTCAGTTTTGATCGTACAGATATGAGCAATATATCAATCGAATCTGTTAGGTGTCTAGTTTTTTTGTGTACACTCACAATAACAACAAAAGTGTGTGCTTTTGCAAAATAAGGAAAATAAACAGTGAACGCACTTTCTCTTTTCTCTCTCCGTGAACTGTTTTTACAAACACGTCAGTATGATGCACTGAAACTCCGCGAAAACTAAACACGCAGACATGAGACATATATCTATAGAAAGCTTGAAGTGTCTACTTTCAAATGCAGCATTTAAGTGCATGTTGAAAACAATTATTGCTTGATAAAGTAATCAGTATGAAACCAACGCTATGTCTAGCTTCTCTATCGGAGCTCATTAGTTTTAATGCGACCACGCCCACGAGGCTTTGTTATTACAATAGTCCACGGGAGACTCGCGCGACGTGTAAACTGAGGTCAGAAAAAAACAGCGGAATCTTCACGAATACATGAGACATACACATGACAGACATACCTGCATAAAGCTTGGAGGGTGAACTTTCCAACTCATTTTGAAAGCAAATGTCTCGCTAGGTAATCTATACAATTCTCCCGGCAGAGCGTGCATCACGCCAGCTCTTCCCACTTCCACCATTAATACAAACAATGACGTAGGCTGCCCACACGCCCACAGCGCGCTGGCTAGAATGCGACGCATGTTATACGTGTTATTAATTTAATTTTTATTTATTTTACCGTAATTGAACCTGTTAAAGTTTAGAAAAAGTTAACTAAGGCTGCAACTATTTGGGCAAAATATATATAAAAGGTCTTCAAATATTATTTTGATTATTCTTGTGTTTTGTCATTATGCCAGAGTCATTCAGAAATTATTATTAAATGCTGGATTACTGCACAAGAATGTTTTTATTACAACAGTTTGGCAAACACGTTTTATACCATTTCAAATATTTCCCTCCATTTCTCAGTGAATATAGGCAATGTGTTTTGATGCATTTAAACAAAACAGATTTATTAAACAGATATATTTATTAAAATAATATTTTAGTCACCAAACATATTCAGAAATTTAAAGATGATACAATAAAATTCAAGCAAAATATTGAAAAAATTACAACCTACAAAATTTTAACTAAATGTAACAAGCATTTAGTTTGGGCTAGCTTTTCCAAATGGACATTGCTTTACAATGTCCTTGATGGGTTAGTGGGGGAGTGTCTTTTGTCTCTCCAGGTGTGAATTATTCATGACCATTGTCACTCACGCATAGACCTGAGACGAGCCAAACAAACTTAACAAAATGTAAATCTTTGTAATGTTTCCTTTTAATGAGAGAATAAAATAATTTTTACATAATTGTGAAGTAAATATTCTAGCCTACCAGACTGGTTACTCAAAAGTTTTGTTCAGGCACATTTAGTGTGTTTTTTTGGACCTTATTTCAGCTACATTTTTTTCTCCAAATCCTACTAATCACGCATAATATTTTTTTTCTAAACAACAAAAGCATGTACATCAATAATTGTCACATATTATTGTAGCACAGTTTGTGCTGAATACAAATAAAATATATGTTGGCCAATACCATGTAATAAGTAGCTGAAATTAGCACAAATGTCAGGGCATGTCAAAACATCTCAGGGGCCCCAAAATCACCTCAGACCCCTGAAGGTTAACTGAAGCTCTGTCTTGGCTGCGAGCCTGCATATTACATCTGAAGCATGCAGTCCCAGCTTGCATATGCACGTCTGCATCCAGATACTATTGGAATATCTAAACCAAATTCCGTCAGTGGCTAAATGTCTTTTTAAAAGGTCTAAACGTTTATTATCAATGTTTACTTTGCCCCTTTATTAAATTGACAGTAATTATTGGCTCTGTCTATTTAGTTATTGATAAGATAACTAACTTAATATCCTCAACTAAATGTAAATTCAAGGTTAAAGAAAAGAAACCCTGCAATGCTTCATTGTTAAAATGAGGTTAAAATAAATACCAGATAATAATAATATTTTAATTAAAATAATAAAAATATGCAGGCCCTACAAGTCGATTAATGAGGGAAAGGACAACTTAGTTAATACAAATAAAACATTCTAACTTTAGTCGATTTTTTAAAGATCAAAGCGTGTATGTGTTGTGAGGATTTGTTGTGTTCTTAATTGTGAATATTTGCAACACATATTTGTGTTGTGAGGTTTTTCAGTGTTTTTTTTCTATTTGCAGTGTGTTTTTTGTGTTTATGTGTTGTGAATATCTGCAGCACATATTTGTTTGTGTTGTGAAGATTTTCAGTGCATTTTTATATGTGTTTGAATTGTGAGAATCTGTAGTGCATTTTTATGTAGTTTGCATAGTAAGGATTTGGATTTGCAGCATGTTTTTAATTTGTGTTTGCATTGTGAGGATTTGCAGCATGTGTACTGTCAAAGTGAACAAGATGTTTCCTTAATTCGTTGGTGTTTTTTTATATATATATTTGCATGTGTTTGCAAGTCACAGCGCATTAAGCTCTTTTTGCCACTGTGTCCTTATTCTTTTTCTTCTTATTATTAATAATACTATTACTATTATTAGAGAAAGATTATTTACAAGAAGCATATTATATTTTGAACACTTGTTTCACTCTATGTATAAGTCTTTAGTTCTCTTGGTAGCTCTTGATTTGATTTGATGTAACAATGTTTTTATTTTGTGTTCCATGTTTTAAATGTAGTTTTGATCACATTGTTTTGATTAGGATAGCCTTTATATTTTGGTAAAATGTAAACTGACATATTCATTTGGTACACATTAATATATTAAACCAAAACCTAGTTTCCCATCTGTTAATATCTTTCAGATGTACTGTTTCATATGGCTAGAGTTGTAAAGATCAAACAAAGAATGTGAGCTTGTTTTTGTGGCTTATGCTGGTTGGCCAGTGTGATTCATTTGATTTTCAGCCTGTCAATATTTTTTTTTGAATAAAATTTTCAGCCTGATGATGTTTTGTTAAAATGTAATCTGACATTCTCAATTGGAATACATTGTTTATGAAACCAAAACCAGATTTTCCCTCTATTAATATCTTTCAGATCTGTGGCGGGGGGATGGGGATGAGAGTTAACTATCCTTAAATATTCAGGCGTAGTTGGCAGGATTCCTTCTTAACTGTGTGCAGAGACGTAGGTTTGTTTTGTATATATTTTTTTGTGTTTTTTGGTTTCCCATCTCTGTCAGGAATTGCATTGTGGCAGTCCCCCCTTTCTTTTGTAGGTGGATCAATACAAGTTTATTTTTTACTTGTACGTTTGTGGTTAGTGGTCGCAGCGATGGAAGATGAATTGCGTGAGTTAAGAGAGCTGGTAGCTCAATTAAAAGTGGATAATGTGCGACTACGGCAAGAGCAGGTGCCAGCTGCATTGTCGGGTCCCTCTAATATCAGTAGAATGATTCGTTTTCATTCCTCGAGATTGTAAATTTCCTAAATTTAGTAGTCGGTCAGGAATTGACATCAATGAGTGGGTGGAAGAAGCAGAGGCTTGCATGCAACTTCGCCATTTGTCTTCAGCTGATCAGGCATTTTTCTTGTTTGATCACCTGGAGGGAGAGGCAAGAGAGTTATAGGCCACGGAGCAAAAGAGATGATCCAAAGTGGATAATTCAGGTATTGCACGATTTATATGGCTGTACTAAGTCTTATGTAGCTTTTCAAGAGTCATTCTTTTCCAGAAGACAACAGAAGGGGAAGACTTTGATAGAGTTTTCATTGGCCCTGATGAGCTTTCTGAAAAGGTTAAAGGTCAGTCACCTCATGGCATGCCTAATGCAGAAACTTTACTGAGAGATCAGTTTGTGGAAAATGTTAATGATTGCACCCTTCGTCGTGAGCTTAAGCAGTTAGTGGGACGTCAACCTACTGCAACATTGGTTGACGTACATGGTGAAGTACTTCAGTGGGAAAGAGAGGCCATGCCTGTGGGAGAGCGGGGCCGAAGTCAGTCTGTTCCATCAGCGTACGGTAATCAGTATGGGGTGCAGGGAAGTCAGAGCATCAGTGGTGGGGTAAAGTCTGAAATGACTGAATTGCGGGACATGGTCCCTTGTTTGGTGGACACCGGCTCCATGGCGTCCACCATTACTGAGAGTTGTTGTGGGGTCAAGAAAAGCTGAGATCATGTCATTGGTTACAGCTTCGAGCTGCAAACAGTCTTTCAATTCCTTATATTGGTTATTTGGAATTAGATGTAGAGCTTTTTGGGTGAGTGATTTCAGACTGTGGGGTGCTGGTTATTAGGGATCCTCCTGGTGGCATGTGCGCACAAACCCCTGGTGTATTGTGAAGGGACTCACTGATGATTAAAACCAGTTTGAACTAGGCTTGGAAATCGAGCGCCAAATTGCCTGGTCATTGAACTGGCTCGAGGGCTTATACCATCAGGATAACAGAGCGCCAATTGATTTTGACTGTTTTAACCAATACTTTGGCCGCAGATGTTCGGGTACCCTTCAGCCAACTTAGAAAATGATTTAATCACCTAACAATGGGGCTTTACAGGATTTTCAAAGGGAAAATCTAGCTAACTGCCCCCACAAAACTCTTTTGAATGACTCCCCTACATGGGTCATGTGCTCGCCATGGGGACATCCTGCCAGATGTACAATTTCATAGAGACAAAGAGATCTCTTGAAATTAATGCATACAAATGAAAGACAATCTCGTAAAATGTTAGAACTAAGGCAGAGTTTTCCTCATACGCTGTGTTTATTCCAACCAACCAGGTTAATCAATGTATTGTTTTAACCCTCAATGTGTTGTTTTAACCCTGTGAAATCAACATGCAGTCTGTTAATAATTGACCCTTACTAAGATGGTACAGGGCGTGGCCCCGCCCTTCATGGCAACTGCTTATTGGAAGACAGTGCCATGGGGATGAACCAAACCCGGTTACTTAAAACTCACTGCAGCCGTAAAACGTTGCTTTTTGCATTACTGTTGCTCTCTGCCCCCTCTCGCCTGCTCGGACACCACGCCACCACACGATTGGGTCACCACAAACTTTCCATGCAACCTCTTCGGAACCGCCGAAACCACAAGAACTTCCGCAAACCGAATCTCAGCAGTCCATTACCCCGGTAATCCAGGACAACCTCCACTCACGAGCGAGCGAATCCCAAAGATGTCACCAAAGCAAGTCAGGAGCACAGTGTTCCCCCAGGCCAGCCCTGCGAGGGAAACTCGACTTCAGCAAATGCGCAAGTAACAAACAAATGTTGTCTCTTGCTGATCTGGTGCATATTGATCTTAAGCAGTTAAAGATAAGCCAAATCTCTGCTTTTGTGGTTTCTCAGGTGTGATTCTAAGATCTAGGAAGAAGTACTAGAATTTATTTGGGATGGTTGTCAATTTATTTTGCATCCTCTGAACTGTCTCTGTGTGTGTGTGAATGTGTGTGTGTGCGTTTGTTTGTTGTTTGTTTATTATGTAGTTAGTTTCATGTATCGTAGTGTAGCTAAATAAATATTTGTTCTCCTTTTGTAAGAACCGTGTTCTTGTTTATGTGCTTCTAAGTCATTGCCTCGAGCTGTAGATTGTGTTACCTTGCTAAAAGTTAACCCAATACTGTGTTATGTTATTATCATTGGCCACGGAATTAATACAAACAAGATTGGTAAAATACGATGTCTTCTATTTGCGGGACAAATAGTAGATAAAGTGTGAATCTTTTAATCTGATTCAGTCTGACTCAATTGATTTGAATCTTCAAGATCCGATTCATTGAAATGAGCTAATAAATCCCTGACTGATCTTATAACGTAGGTTTAACCCCTACAATTGGGTATGAATGTCTTGAGCTGCTGTTACCAGGAGCTCTTCGGCCAGCATGGCACTGGCCTTTTTGATCTACCGGCAGCATCACAGGCCCCCAGTTTTATCGTTCAGGCCTTACAAAATCATCATCAAGCTGAAGTTCAGCCAGTTACAGATGCAGAAGGACAAGTGGGGGCACGTGGACGTCGGGCGTGTCACATCCCTGGTGGCACTGTAAAATTTGTTGCTACAACTTGATCAGTGAAAATTCGAAAAGATGACGCCGATGTACATTGCATGCCGTCTGTTGAGCTCCCTGATGCTATGCTTTGCGTTTGCATTCCTTTTGTTCACAACTTTTCCAGTTTTAAACTGTGACACTACACTCATTTATGACCACTTGACTTTATTAAACATTCGCAGTGCAGTCGCAGCGTTGCCTAGCGCTACAGGCGATCTTTGTAAACAACAAATTAACTCTCCTACTTCACCTCTCCCCTACCTCGTCGGAGATGCCGGAGAAGGTGCAGCAAGTGCGAAGGTTTTGCCGTTCGTTGTAGAACGACCTCGCAGTCACTAAACAACTACCCGCAACATGCTGGTTTTCCGCCGGGATCTCAGTTTGTACAACAACTCACTGCTGGGCTGCGTCCACTGGAAGGTCCATACCGATGTCTACACCCTATCACGCCTGGATTATTTGCTACACCTGCGAGGCTTCTCTCCCGCCCTCGCCGTGGCGGCGTGAATCTTCGATATCTCCGCCCGCTGTGCCGTGAAACACAGCCAGAGGTAACAGCAGTGCAGCTGAAGATTGCACTCATAAACGCCCGGTCTTAAATGACTTCTTTACTGTGCAAGCACTTGATTTCCTTTGCATCACTGAAACATGGTGTAAGCCCGATGAGTCTTTCCTGCTATCTAAACTGGTGCCTCAAAATGTGATTTTAACTTATGGTTTTTCTGTTTCTAATATTGAAATAAGTAGTGCATCCTTTTCTGACCACATGCCAGTTCTTTGTACTGTCCCTCTCAAGGGTAAAATTCTTAGAAATCCTTTACTGGCACGCCTAACTCCTTCTCTCACCCAATGATCTAGAGAAGAATTTTCTGTTGCTTACAGTGAAGTAAACAACTCATTGGAGCTGGACTCTACTCTCTGTAATTCGGATGCCGATGCACATCTTAACCTATTTAATACTACTTGTGCCAATATTATGAACTCTATTGCCCCGTTGAAATATAAAAACCATAAGCCTGCACCTGTGCCCTGGCACACTGAAAATACTCGGACCCTGAGACGGGCATGCAGACAAGCTGAGCGCAAGTGGAAGAAGGAGAAGCTGCAGATTTCTTATGATCTCATGAGATATTCTTATTTTGTTTCAGAAAGCTGCTAAAGCAGCTAAAAGTAAATATCTGGCAGAACTTATCACTAACAATTGTCACAAACCTCAAGTTCTGTTTTCTACTATTAACTCTGTTCTACCCAGTCAGTTTTAAAGCCATCTATGTCACTCTGTAATGACCTTGGAAAATTCTTTGTTGAGAAAATCACAACATTAAGATCACAGCTGCCTTGTTCAGCGTATGCATTTAAGGATGTTCCTCTATGTTCTTCCACTTGGTCTGAGTTTCAACTTATTGAGTTGAACTCATGCAAAGACATTGTTAGTCATTTAAAACCTTCAATCTGCCCTCAGGATATTATCCCACCTTCTTTCTTTAAAAAAGTTATGGATACAATTGGTCCTGGTTTGCTACTGGCGATAAACAAATGTTTGTCTACCGGTTCCTTCCCTAACGGTCTCAAATGTGACGTTGTAACACCATATCTTAAAAAACCAAACCTCGATCCAACCTTTCTCTAATTTTTGGCCTATTTCTAATCTTCCTTTTATCTCAAAGATTCTTGAGAAAGTTGTTTTGACTCAATTACAAACATATTTGAGTTTAAATTCGGTGCATGAAACATTTCAATCTGGTTTTAAAGCATTACACAGTACTGAATCTGCACTTTTAAGAGTATCAAGAGACATTTTTACAGAAACTGATTCTGGGAAATCTATGGCACTAGTCTTATTAGATTTAAGCTCTGCTTTTGACCTGATTGACCACAAGGTCCTGTTGAAACGTCTAGAGACAGCTGTGGGCCTAAGTGGCACAGTTTTAGAGTGGTTCTGTTCTTATTTGACCAATAGATGTTTTAGTGTGCGCATTGGCCATCAATCCTCATCCAATATTCCTCTCAACTATGGAGTTCCACAGGGTTCAATCCTTGGGCCTGTATTGTTCACCCTGTATTTGCTCCCCCTGGCTTCCATTTTCAATAAATATAAAGTTTCCTTCCATCCATATGCGGATAACACTCAGATGTATTTTCTTCTAAAACAAAATTATGTAAATGGCTTACAACCACTCCTGGCCTGCCTAGAGGAGCTTAAACTTTGGCTCTCAAGCTATTTTTTAAATTTAAACCAAAATAAAACTGAAGTAATCGTGTTTGGGCACAAAGAAAATTCTCTCTTAGATGTCAATGTGGGATCTTTGGCCCCACATATTACCCAGTGTGCAAGAAATCTCGGTGTTATGTTTGATGAAAACTTAAAATTTGACAAACAGATTAGTACGGTTGTAAAATCCTGCTTTTACCACCTCAGACAACTGTCTAAAGTCAAGCCATTTCTATCCCAGAGAAATTTTGAAACGGGGATTCATGCCTTCATAACAACACATCTAGATTACTGTAACTCTCTCTATTTTGGTATTTCTCAGTCTTCTCTCTCTCATCTGCCGCTGGTACAAAATGCGGCTGGAGACTACTTTCTGGCACCTGCAAGTATGAGTCGGTAACTTCAATTTTAGCTGCACTTCACTGGTCATACAGAATTGATTTTAAAATTGTATTATTTGTTTACAAAGCAGTCAATAACCTTTCTCCTCAGTACCTTACAGACTTGCTTTGTCCGTATACCCCCTCCTGATCATTGAGATCTTATGATCTCAAATTACTCACCGTGCCCAGAACACGCCTTAAAATATTAGGTGATCGAGTGTTTGCTGTTGCTGGTCCTAAACTCTGGAACAGTCTACCAATTCACATTAGACTTTCCCCCTCCATTTCTGTGTTTAAGTCTGTTTTAAAGACCTATCTATTTTCTCTCGTTTTTAATACTCCTTGATTGCTGTTTTATTGCCTTTATTTGTTAAATGTTTCTTTTATATTCTGCTTCTCTGTCTTTAGTACTCCTATGTACAGCACTTTGGTCAACCTTGGTTGTTTTTAAACAGGCACGTGCAGAGGTGGGGGCTTTGGGTGCTTGAGCCCCTGCCCTTTTTTCTCCTGGAGAGAAAGTGCCCTTTTTTCCTGGGGATAATAATTATTTTTTAAACACTAATAATAATATAACATGTGTATAAGTTAATGCATGCTCTTTATAAGGACAGCTTACCCTGTCAGACAATAAAAAAACAAAATTTTAAAGTATATCTTGGTTTTAGTCTAGCCACTCCAAGCGAGCCTCAAACCAGCGATTTGGAAAGAAAAATCACATGTGAGGTGAATGCTCTAAGGAAGACTCTATTTAAGGTGTCAACAGTGGAGTAACGTCTATAAGCGATTATGCCAGTTTTCATGAAAACCGGGACCGCCAACCCCACCTCCCACTTTTCGGAAAAATCGCAATTGTCAATCGTCAGAACTTATTCAGAATAGATAATGTTAATTGAAGCTATAAAACATGTACATATAGGCTAGCTATGGATGTCAGTGGCCATCAATGTGTCCTACATTCTTCAAAATATTTTATTATTTTGTTCAACAGAAAAAAAACTCAAACAAAAATAATAGATTGAAAAGGGATAGTTTACCTAAAAATTTTAATTTACTCACCCTCAAGGGGTTCCAAATCTTTGTCTCTTTATTTTGTTGAACATAAAAGAATAAAAGATTAAAAAATATATATTTAAAAGAAAGCTATTAACTTGAAATCATTGACTTCCAGATTAGGAAAAATAAATACCATGAAAGTCAACGGTTACAGGATTCCTGCTTTCTTCAAAATATTATTTTGTGTGTTTGACAGAAGAAAAAAAGTCAAATACAGTAGGTTTGGAAAAAGTAAAAGTTGAGTAAATGATGACAGAATTTTCAGTTTTGAATGAACTATCCTTTTAAGGGTGAGTATATAGTGAATTTGGGTGAAATGGATAGTGGTCTGAGCATGTTTGAATGCAAAGACCAAAAAGGATGCAATTCCTCTACCACGTATTGAGGAAACTTTGGACTCACTGGCTGGGGCCTGTTGGTTTTCCACCAATGGATCTAGCCAGCGGGTATAATCAGGTACCTGTAACTGAGACCAAGCCCAAGACTGCCTTCTGCACCCCTTTTGGTCTTTTTGAATGGAATAGGATGGCGTTTGGGCTGTGCAATGCCCCAAGCACCTTTCAACGATTGATGAAACGGTTGTTTGGAGATCAACAGTGCCAATCCCTCCTCTTGTATTTAGATCATATCGTTGTCTTTTCCTCCTCTCTAGACAAACATCTGGCGCAGATGGAGGTTGTTCTGAGCCATCTGCAGTGGGAATGGCCAAATTATCCAAGTGTGCTTTCTTTCAAAGGAAAGTGTGTTATTTGGGTCATGTTATTTCATCTGAGGGGGTCTCCACCGACCCAGGTAAAATGAAGGCAGTTACCAACTGGCCTTGCCTGGCCAGCGTTACGGAGTTACGCTCATTTTTAGGGTTTGCTAGCTACTACTGCCGTTCTGTGGATGACTGGTCTGGTGGTGGTGCTTCTTTACTGTGTGCTGTGGGACACTGAGTGCTTGATAGTGTGATTCGAGTGCACGGTGGTGTGAGCGTGTGCCTGGGTAAAGTCAGTCTACTTGTATCCAGTCAGTGGGTATCTATCTATCTATCTATCTATCTATCTATCTATCTATCTATCTATCTATCTATCTATCTATCTATCTATCTATCTATCAGAATACCTTGATAAATGCACAAGAGCCTCCTAGCAACTACAATACCTAAAAATACTGGATAAAACACCCAGAACACCTTAGCAACTGCATAGAAAGGAATATCTCAAAGGCAATGGTTGTATAACTTCATTGAATGATTTGGACCTCATCTACAGTTATCATCTTCACTCTCAAGAGGCCAAAGTGTCGAAATTCATAATTCCCAATCCTCCAAATACTTGTCTGCTTTATTTTATTCAATTTCATCTCCTTTAAGCTCCATTATCCATTATCTCCAGCAAAAGGTTTTTGGACACACCTCAAAAACATTGTATTCAAGTGTTCCAATCACTTTCATGGTCACAGATATTTAAAATCAACCATTTAGGCATGCAGACTGCTTCTACAGGCATTCATGAAAGAACAGGTTGCTCCCAGTAGCTCAGTAAATTCATTTGTGGTATCATGACAGATTGCCATCTATGAAGATAATCTATTTGTGAAGTTTCCTCAACACTTAATATTCAATAGTCAAATGTTATTGGTATTATAACAAAATGAAAGAAATTTAGGAACAACAGCAACTAAGCCATGAAGTAGCAGGCCATGTAAAATCACAGAGTGAATCAGTGAATGCTGAGGCGTATACTTTAGTGCTTAGAAGTTGCCGAGTGTAAAATTTGGTGAAGGGGGGAGTTTAATGTGGGGTTGTTTTTCACAGGTTTGGGCTTGGATCAATTTGTATGCTCTTTTGTATGACAATTGTATGACAATTTTGTGTGACAATTTCTTGCACCCAAGTTTGTAAATGGCCCCTTCCCTGTCCCAATGAATGTGCACCAGTGGACATATCAAGGATCATAAAGACATGGATGACATCAATGCTTTGAATCACTTTAGTCACGTGACCAGGTGTTTCGAAACACTTTAGTCACGTGACCTGGGTGTTTCAGATCATGCTTCGGTGCAGTGTTTCGAAACACTTGCGCTTCGGGATCTCGACACTATGTCGAAACGTCAGTTTCAAGTCAGCCATCCCTAGTTACAGAAGACTCAGCCAAAACATGGATCCAGCGGGTATCAAGATCATGCGTCTGCATCAGGAAGCTAGCTCTATAGAGGTGTATGTGGAGGAATTCATTGGACTGGCATATCAAACATCAATGAGTGAGTTGTGTTTAAAGATTTTCTTTCGTGAAGGACTGTCTGAACCATTATATTCCACAATGCAATTGCACGAACCCCATGAGACATTAGGACATTATATTGATTTGGCCTTAAGAATGTCCGGGTCCCCCTTCACTGTTGGCGAAGTGGAGGAAAGCCCTAAATGTTTTTTGGAGGGGGGCAATGAACAGCAAGACCCGCTGGCGACAGGGCTTGTTGCCCAATCCAGTTCTCCAGTTCACAAGATGGCCACCTCCAGTCCTCCAGTTGACAAAATGGCCGCCTCCAGTCCTCCAGCTCACAAGATGGCCGCCTCCAGTCCTCCAGCTCACAAAATGGCCACAACCAGCCCTTCAGCTCACACAATGGTAAGTGCCAGTCTGCCACTAGCTCATAAGATGGCTTCCTGTTCTGAGTCTGTTCCTGCCATAGTTCCTGTCGTTGCTCCTGTTCTTGAAATGCTATCACCTGAGCCACCAGAATGGCCACCACCACCTGAGTTGCCAGAGCTGCTGCCACCACCAGAGCTGTTACTACCAGAGCTGCCACTGCCACCTCCAGAGCTGCCAGATGCTCCAGAGCTGCCAGAGTTGCTGCTGCCACCACCGCCGCCAGAGCTGCTGCCACCGCCAGAGCTTCTGTCGCCGGCAGAACTGCCAGAGCTGCCAGAGTCGCTGCCGCCAGAGCCACTGACACCGCCAGATCCTCTTGAATTCCCTGAATAGAGGGCGCCAGATCCTCTTGAATTCCCTAAATAGCGGGTGCCAGATCTTGTTGAATCCCTCGAATGGCGGGTGCCAGATCCTCTTGAATCCCCTGAATGGCGGGCGCCAGATCCTCCTGAATCCCCCCCGAATGGCGGGCGCCAGATCCTCCTGAATCCCCCGAATGGCGGGCCCCAGATCCACCTGAATCCCCCAAATGGCGGGCGCCAGATCCTCCTGAATCCCCCGAATGGCGGGTGCCAGATGCTCCTGAATCCCCCGAATAGCGGGCGCCAGATCCTCTCAAATCCCCCGAAAGGAGGGCGCCAGATTCTCTTGAATTCCCCGAATGGCCAAGGGTGCCAGATCCGCCTGAATTCCCCGAATGGCCAAGGGTGCCAGATCCGCCTGAATTCCCGAATGGCCAAGGGCGCCAGATCCACTTGAATTCCCCGAATGGCCAGGGGCGCCAGATGCCCTTGAATCCCTCAAATGGCGGGCGCCAGATCCTTTTGAGCTTCCCGAATGGCCGCCGTCTGAGCTTCCCGAATGGCCGCTGCCACCTGAGCTTCTCGAATGGCCACTGCCGCCTGAGCTTCTCGAATGGCCGCTGCCGCCTGAGCTTCTCGAATGGCCGCCGCCACTGCCTGAGCTTCCCAAATGGCCGCCGCCGCTGCCTGAGTTTACTGAATTGCCGCCGCCACCTGAGCTTCCAGAATTGCCGCCACCACCTGAGCTTCCTGAATGGCTGCCGCCGCCTGAGGTTCCTGAATGGCCGCCAGAGTCGTGTGACTTCTCTATGCTTCCTGAACCTAAGCCTCCTGACCCACTGGGGTTGAAAGAACTGCCAGTGTATCCTGACTCAAAGCCTCCTGACTCACTGGGGTTAAATGAACTGCCAGTGCCTTCTGAATCAAAGCCTCCTGACCCACTGGGGTTGAATGAACTGCCAGTGCCTTCTGAACCCAAGCCTCCTAACCCACTGGAGCTGAAGGAACTGCCAGTGCCTTCTGAACCTAAGCCTCCTGACCCACTGGGGTTGAATGAACTGCCAGTGCCTTCTGAACCCAAGCCTCCTGACCCACTGAAGTTGAAGGAACTGCCAGTGCCTTCTGAACCCAAGCCTCCTGGCACACTGGAGTTGAATGAACTGCCAGTGCCTCCTGACCCACTGGGGTTTAAAGAACTGCCAGTGTATCTTGAACCCAAGCCTCCTGACCCACTGGGGTTTAATGAACTGCCAGTGCCTCCTGAACCTAAACCACCAGGCCCTCCGCAGCTCCACGCTCCAGGCCCTCCGCAGCTCCACCTTCCAGTTAAACCTCCGCTGCATGGTCCTGGCCCTCCATTCCTCCCCCTATTTCGCCTCCGCTCCACCTCCCGCCTGAAGTGTGTTAGGAGCGTCTGGAATCCGCTCCTTAGAGGGGGGCTCTGTCACGGTCACCAGCGAGATACAAACACTAGAGATCGCTGGTACACACACACACATT
Organism: Danio kyathit; assembly: GCA_903798195.1. Lineage (NCBI taxonomy): Eukaryota > Metazoa > Chordata > Actinopteri > Cypriniformes > Danionidae > Danio > Danio kyathit. The sequence goes on along the minus strand of LR812537.1, from coordinate 18,322,318 downwards.
CACAAGGACTACAAATCTGCTGGTCATGGACTACATGTTCAGTCATGCCACACACACACACCTGATGCAAGTCACCACTGATTTGCAAACACACAGCTGAAGCTGCTCACAGACTAATTGCATGGACTATAAGTAATGCACAAACACTAACACTTTTGCTGAGTCTTGTCTACTGTTTAGTGACACCACAAAGCGTTTCATTTACCTTGTCTTACCGTGTTTTGAACCTAGCCTTGTCCTGTTAAATTCCTGTCTGCTGCCTGCCTTGTGACCATCTACCTGTTATTTTGACCATGACTCTGGATTGCCCTTATACATCTGTTTGCTCCTGGTCTGATCGTTGCTTGCCTGACCATCTAGCTAATAAACCTGCATGTGGATCCGCACCCCTGTTGTCAGTGTCACATCCCTCTGGTTACAATCACAGTGTATTATGGAATGTAATAGGCATGGCTACATGGAGAGATAATGATGAGTAGGGCAGGATGTCATTCCTTCTAGTAAATTTGCATTTCATGTCAAATATAAAAGTTAAGAGTGTAAAGTCACTCGCAAGTGACTTGTTTTAGCTATTTTGGTCCATTTAGAAACGTTGCCGTGTAAAAGCAAACTGCACCAGGAACAAAGAGCAACATTGTAACAAGTTTAATCCATGTTTCAGAACATAACAATCAATCTACAGGTGTAAAAGCACCCAAAAAGAAGTGCAAGGCAAACATCAGAATCAGAAAGAGCTTTATTGCCAGGTATGTTCACACATACAAGGAATTTGTTTTTGTAACAGAGCTTCTACTGTGCAACAGAATTACAGAGACCGGACTAAAAAAACAGATGATAAATAGATTTTAATATAAGTAAGTAGTGAATGCAAATATACAAATTGACAAGTGTATGTACAGCTATATTACTATATACAACCTTTATATGAGCAGCTGTTATATTCAAACTGGCATGTAAAGTGTGTTGTTAAATAAGTATATATATGTATAAAAAGTGTATAGCAAGTAGTGATGTTGGTTCCACAATTATCATCAAGTGTTCATGAGATGGATTGCCTGAGGGAAGAAACTGTTTCTGTGTCGGGCTGTTCTGGTGTGCTGTGCTCTGTAGTGTCGACCAAAAGATAAAAGTTCAAAGAGGCAGTGTGCTGGGTGTGAGCGGTCCAGAGTGATTTTGGCAGCCCTTCTCTTGAAGTCCACTATCATCTCCACTGTTTTGAGCATGTTGAGCTCCAGGTTGTTGTGACTGCACCAGACAGCCAGCTCCTTAACCTCCTGTCTGTAAGCAGACTCGTCACTGTCTTGAATGAGGCTGATAAGTGTAATGTCATCTGCAAACTTCAGGAGCTTGACAGAGGAGTCCTTTGAAGAGCAGTCTTTCTTGAAGAGCAGTGGGGAGAGTACACACCCCTGGGGGGCGCCAGTGCTTATTGTGCAGGAACTGATGAGATTTTTCCCAGCTTCACCAGCAGCTTCACCAGCTGCAGCAAGCTGTTGATCCACTGACAGACAGAGGTGGGCACAGAGAGCTGAGGTAATTTGGGCAGGAGAAGTTTTGGGATGATAGTGTTAAAAGCCAAGCTGAAGTCAACAAACACGATCCTCACATAGGTTCCTGATCTGTCTAGGTGTTGCAAAACATAATGCAGTCCCATATTGACTGCATCATCCACAGACCTGTTTGCTCTGTAGGCAAACTAAAGAGAGTCCAGTGAGGGTTCAGTGATGTCTTTCAGGTGGGCCAGCACCAGTTTTTCAAAAGACTTCATGACCACAGATATTAACGCCACCAGTCTGTAGTCATTTAGTCCTGTAAGTTTGTGTTTCTTTGGAATGAGAATGATGATGGAGCGTTTGAGGCAGGAGGGCACTTCACACAGCTCCAGTGATCTGTTGAAGATCAGGGTGAAGATGGGGGCCAGTTGGTCAGCACAGGATTTTAATCAGGCTGGTGCTTTTTTCATCTTCAGTTTCCGGAAGACCTGGCGCACATCATCTTCACTGAACTGAAGTGGGTGTGGGGAGTTTTCTCAAACCGGCAGTAAAACTCATTCAGGTCGTTTGCAAGTCATTGGTTATCTACAGTGCTGGGAGATGGGGTCTTGTAGTTTGTGATGTTTTTCAAACTTTTCCACACGGAAGGATTGGCATAAAAGCACAGGAAAGAAATTTGTACCCGGAAAAGACATTGTTCAGTTTGAAATGTGTGAGTGAGTGAGTGAGTGAGTGAGTGAGTTGGGTGGTGTGTATGGGAATGTTTTCTATCTGATGGATGAATATAGTCTGGATACTCATTCATTTTATATGGCTGTCACTTTTGACCAGGAACACCACAGGTGTAACAAGGTTTATTAAAACACTCAGAATGCAATGAAAGAAGTGATCATCACTTTTACGCCCCATTCACACGAGGCTTCAGCTTCAATGCTTGACAGAGGGTGTGTCTGAAGTTGGGGCTGACGCGATCGTCATAGCATTGTCAGCCAAAGAAATTAGTCAGCAATAGGCCACTGTTGGAGCTGGTGTATTTGCATACAGCGATCTGATTGGCTGACGCTTCTGTCGGCGCTTGAAAAGTTGAGCATGTCCCTACTTCTGCAGCGAGCAACGCCTCTGAAGCGGCGCCGACGGATCCACAATGCAGTTCGGCAACGCCTGACGTCACCCATTCAAAGTGAATGGGAAGCGTTGAAGCTGACGCCTCGTGTGAATGGGGCGTTATATGTTCAAGTGCATAGCATGGAGGATATCATAAGCTGAGGCAATCAGTGTTTTAAAGTTGTAAATCGGTCAGATTTTACCCAAACCCAACTTGAAAGTTAAAACACAGAGATTATTTGCATTTGTGGTGCCTTTTGATGCCAGCTCATCACCTCATAATTCTTTTATCTGCATGAATCCCATTTAAGACCTATTAAGCTCAGATGGGAACTTTCTCATCAGTTTCAGCAATGAATCTTCACTGATGAAATTAAACCTGTCTCACATATCACTCTGTTCAGTAAAGCAGACTTCTGAAGCTTTAATATTTGAATTTCTACTGTAAGGCTTTGAACAGCTTGAAATAAAATGTACACGTTATATGAACAGTCAATTTTGCCTGTTTTGAGATCGTTTGCAGCTGGAATTACACTGTGGTTTTCTTTCCAGCTTTGAAAGGACAGTGACTGGTTTTCTGTGTGATCATTTATGTGATGCTTCAGACTCTCATCATCATTTCAAATATGAGCTATTCATATTAGTATAGAAAAACATCCTACAAAATAAATGAAAGAAACAGATTAATCATTTGGCATGGATTTCAACACAGGAAACTTTTTTTATTGTATACATTATTTTATAGATTGGGTGGTAAGTAATGACAAGTCATGCTGATGACAAAATGCTAAAAAAATGTCACCTGAGTTAGAAGATTAAGACACCAAACACTAGTTAGGTGACTTGGATTAGCAGTCTGTGTCAGCTCTTGTTTTCAGGATCACAAGGGATCTCAGGTCACCAATGCATCACATCACAATGAGGCAGTCAACTATTTGTAATGTGTTTTTTTTTTTTTAAGAACACATTATACAAATTGATCTGCTACATATCAGCTGCTATGTTCTACTGATGTAAAATAAATAAATAAAAAATTATCTAACTAACAAACAAAACAAAATACAAATATCCGCCTATTGAGTTTTATTCTGCTTCCCGATCTTCTCAGTTTAAAGTTAAATTAGTTAGTTATAAAATGCCTTAAGCAGACAGCTATGATTTCTAGAAAGTTTCTGAAAAAATGTCTTTGGTCTTGGTCACAGTTATGTTTATGAGAACTCGTTCAGCTCTCTGACATACTTTAAAGCAATAAACAAAAACAATTAAAAAAAAAAAAAACTTTTACTTTTTTTGTTTTTATTACTGTGTTAGGACATTTTATGTTGACCTAATTAAAAAAAATCATGATTTTATTTTTCTCCATTGTCGTTTATCTTGAAGAAAGTGACTATTTCACATGAGGCAAAAAATAAATAAACTCTTTGGTTTCTGTGCTTATTACAAATATTTGGTACATAAAATCTGATGCATATTCTAACAGACATCACAATAATGATGACGTTCTTTGAAAATAAGTAAAACAACTTGAATGTGGATTGGAAATCTATTTTAATGTTATTTTATGTGCAACTCTAGTTTTGCAAGATTTGATGAGTTTTGTTTATGGTGAAATATATAACATTTTAATATACATCCTATGTAAGGTCAAAAATAGATCTGGCTGTAACAAATAAAAAAATAGCATTGTTTAAAATCTGTCACAATCACCAGCAATACAGGCCTTGCAGATCACTGGAGAATACTCACTATCAATCATGTTACTATACATCTGCCACTAAACTGGACTACATATCCCATCATCACCTCACACACACCAGTTCCAGGTCACCACTGATTGCAAACACACAGCTGAAGCTCAAGAGGACCAATTATCAGGACTATAAATATACCTCACTCACATTCACACTTTGTTAAGTCTTGTATCCTGTAAGTACTACAAAGCATTTCCTTGTTCTTGCCTTACCATGTTATTGACCTTTGCTTTGTTTATCGCTTATGTTGTTTTGCCGCCTGCCCTAACCTTTTTTCTGTTTACAACATTCATTCTCTGGATTACCTTCATGCTCCTGTCTGTTCCTGTTTTGACCTTGCTTGTACAACCATCCCAAAATAAAGCTGCATTTGGATCCTCACCTCTGTTGCCGACTAGACTCATTACAAAATCATAGTGGTATGTTAAGTTTGTTTACAATAACCTATTTATATGATTTGTATATTTGAAAAAAAAACTTTACTATCCAGTGGTTCTTTTATTTATTTATTTATTTATTTATCATTTCATGTGACACGTTAATACATTTAACATCCTATTCCTTCCTACATCATTCATATTCTAACATTCATCATATTTTAACAGAAGTCACTAATTACAGCAATATGTAGTAGATAAGCAGGATTTTTATATAAACTTAGTAAATCTTGATACATTGACATAAAACTTGAAACACGGTCTAGTAATTTATTTGGTGACAAGCTATCAGAGGTCAGATGCAATAGATCTCCAGAGGCATTTATTTGGTATCCGGCAAATCAAATGGCAGTTACTTCCTTAGGCTGTCTCTGCAATAACTTGCACACAGTAGAACACCTACATCAGGGGTGTCCAAACTCGGTCCTGGAGGGCCGGTGTCCTGCATAGTTTAGCTCCAACTTTCTTCAACACACCTGCCTGGAAGTTTCTAGTGTATCTAGAAAGAGCTTGATTAGCTGCTTCAGGTGTGTTTAATTGGGGTTGGAACTAAAATATGCAGGGCACCGGCCCTCCAGGACCGAGTTTGGACACCCCTGACCTACATGATCTGTACTTCAAGGTTGCCAGGCTCTGCCTTAAATCTTATCAAATATGGTTCACTAAACACAGACAGCTTCTTGGAGCATAAAAATGCTGACTAAATACACATTTAGCTTATTTTCTCTAATCCATTATTGTAATTTAGATAAATAATTATTCAAAAAGAAAACAAAAAATATTTACAGCATGGTGAAGGTCTATACGGTTCCAGGATTTCACTCTTTTAATCTATTTATGCATGTGGCTAATTCAGTTTAATTTCAGAAACTAAAAATAAAATAATCAGAACTTTTACCTACTCTGGATTGCCTGGGAAACTATAACAATCTTATATTTAGCTAATGGCACTTTTAAAAAATCCACCGTTTGTCTTTTTGAAGCAGCATTCTCTCCTGACAAGGTGTCTAATGACTTCTGTTTTGTCCCAGACAGAGTGTTCAGTCACAGGTGTCTTACTTCAGCACGTCTGAACCCATATCATCAACTTCAGCACACTGCCAGGTTATGGATGCAAGTGTGACTGTGGCAATGACTGTTGCCAAGCAACAGCAGCCCTCTTTAAGACAAAGATTAAATGCTGGCAGTGGGTGACGGAACAAATTACAGTAATGGGTCATAAAGAGGTCCCTTGTGTTTCCGCTTCACACAGTGGGTAAAATATGAGCATGTGGCCCATGTGCTTCTCATCAATTTATCTTCCTTTTCCTTGCTTTCTTTACCTTCTAAGCTTTCCTTTTAAACTGGCAGTGCCTCATTTTGCCTCATTCTCACATGCCAGTTTGTTGAGCCACCGATTATCATGACTCTCACATGATTCTCACCACAACTGGTTTATCATTGGTTAATCTACATGCTCTTCATTGTAGTGAAAGTCAAGATTCACCTGCAGAATTTATGGCAGGTTCACATAAATTGAAGGGTTTAATACATATATATATATATATATATATATATATATATATATATATATATATATATATATATATATATATATATATATATATATATATATATATATATATATACTTTAACAAATATATAGATGTTTTGAGGCATTAGTCAGCTGCATAGAGGGGTATATAATACCACACATGAAAATAAATTAACTACACATCACCGTAGTACACTGACAATCTTTGAAAATATATGCATTTCTTCATGTTTGCAGTTTCCTCGTTTGAGGGCCTTCTAGCATTCAGAGAACGTTTACTGCTGAACACATAACCATGCTTCCTGACAAAATGTCCATGACAATTGCTGGTATAATCAAGTATAATCAAACTCCAAGGTTGCTGGCTTCTCTGAAAAAAGTAACTGTTGATTTACCTAGCTGGATGAAGAAGTTGTGATGAAGTTTTGGGTAGGCCAAAACCACAAGCAGTTCTGTTGCTAGTAGGTTTGAGCTGAATAGATATATAGACAGAAAATCTATGTAATCAGACTGAACTGTCTAAAACAGTTTAGGGATTAAGTGGGCCTGTCACTTTTTTAAAAGTGTGTTCGTCTATGAACTGGCTTTTTCAATTTTTATACTGTTTTCTGAAGTTCAGGTTTGGCATTTTTGTGTTTTTTACTTTCAAAAACATTAAAATCAACAAGTAATGGTCTATTTTCTACTTTAGATTTGAGGTTGGCTGAATAAATGATTAGTTTCATCTCAGGGAACTCTACACTGTGTACCAAACGAATGCAATGTAAACACTTCCTATTCCCTATTCCAAGTCCTGATGCGCATGTGTAATCACTAGATTAGATTAGATTAGATTAGATTAGATTAGATTCAACTTTATTGTCATTACATATGTACAAGTACAAGGAAACAAAATGCAGTTTAGGTCTAACCAGAAGTGCAATAGCAGCAAGTGCAGGATACAGGTATAAATTATAAAGTGCAGTTATAGAAAAACTATGGTGATATTTACAAATGGATGTACTATGAACATTATATACAGGTTGTATTAGCTATGAACCGAGATTTACAATAGATATATAGATGTACAGGTTGCTATTAATAATCAGAAGTGTGCAGATAGATAAAAATAATTGCAAATGTATATGTACAGTGAGTGTGTACATAATTACAAATGTACATGTGCAGTGGGTATGTACAATTCAAATAAATGAATCAGTGCGATGTAGTGCAATGAATATGTGCACGTTTTAAATGTGCAAATGCTAAATAGTGCAGTGATTATGAGGAGTAAGAGTTATGAGGAGAGTGGGGGGTGTATTAGGGGGGCAAAGAGTCAGTTGGGGGCAGAGTTCAAAAGGGAGACAGCTCTGGGGAAAAAGCTGTTCCTTAGTCTACTGGTTTTTGTCCGGGGGAGCCTGAAGCGCCTGTCGGAAAGCAGGAGAGAAAACAGTCTGTGAGTAGGATGAGAGGAATCCTTAAGAATACTGCATACTCGGCGCAGACAGTGTTTCTTCTGGATGTCCTCTATAGCTGGCAGTGTGGTCCCTGTGATGCGTTGGGCAGTTTTCACCACCCGCTGCAGTGCCTTACGCTCAGCAACAGAGCAGCTTCCATACCAGACTGTGACACAGTTCGTCAGGATGCTTTCTATTGTGCAGCGGTAGAAGTTCACCAAGATAGCTGATGACAGCTGGTTCTTCTTAAGTTGCCTTAAGAAAAATAGGCGCTGGTGAGCCTTCTTGACCAGGCTGGAGGTGTTGGTGGTCCAGGAAAGGTCCTTTGAGATGTGGGTCCCCAGGAACTTGAAAGATGAGACAGGCTCAACGGCCATCCGATTGATGTGAATGGGATCATGTGAGCCTGTTCGTCTCTTCCTGAAGTCCACCATGAGCTCCTTGGTCTTGTCGGTGTTAAGGAGCAGATTATTGTCGGTGCACCAAGTGGCCAGATGCTGTATCTCCTCTCTGTAGGCAGTCTCATCATTGTTGCTGATTAGACCAATCACTGTGGTGTCATCTGCAAATTTGATGATGGTGTTAGATCTGTTCACAGGCCTACAGTCGATGGTAAAAAGGGAGTAGAGGAAGGGGCTCAGCACACAGCCCTGTGGTACACCAGTGTTGAGTATGACGGTGGTGGAGCAGATGTGGTCTGATATAACATTCTGAGGTCTGTTAGTCAGAAAGTCCATAACCCAGTTGCAGAGAGACGTGTCGATATCCAGGTCTCTAAGTTTGATCATTAACTTAGAGGGTATGACAGTGTTGAATGCGGAACTGAAGTCAACAAACAGCATTCAGGCATAAGTGTTTTTATTGTCCAGGTGTGTGAGTACAAAATGCAGTGCTATGGAGACTGCATCTTCTGTGCTCCTGTTGCTACGGTAGGCAAACTGATGTGTGGATGGCAGAGAGTCTATCAGATGTGCCAGGACCAACCGCTCGAAGCACTTCATGATGATAGGTGTGAGTGCTACAGGGCGGTAGTCATTCAGGCATGTTGGGCTGGAGTGTTTCAGCACTGGCACAATAGAGGTGTTTTTAAAGCATGTTGGCACAGCTGCTAGGTTAAGGGACAGGTTGAAAATGTCTGTGAATACCCCAGCGAGCTGTTCCGCACAAGCTTTGAGGACGCGCCCAGGAATATCGTCTGGTCCAGCAGCCTTACGCATATTGATTCGACTCAGTGCAGTGTAGACTTCTAAGGAAGTGAGTGTGATAGGTGAGTGGTCGGTTGAGGAGGTGATCCTGGTGTAGAGTTCTTTATTGTCTCTTTCAAAGCAGGCATAAAAGTCATTATGCTCGTTCAGAAAGGAGACATTTGTGGCTGTGGGTGTGGACTGGCTGGGTTTGTAGTTGCTAATGGCCTGGATGCCCTGCCACATGCGCAGAGGATCAGAGTTGGAAAAGTGCTCCTCTAGCTTTAGCTTGTAACAGTGCTTGGCCTTTTTGATGCCCCTCTTCAGATTAGCCCTGGAAGTGCTGTAGGCCTGTGCATCCCCTGATCTGAAGGCAGTGTTGCATGCCTTCAGCAGGAGGCGCACCTCCTTGTTCATCCATGGCTTTTGATTTGGGTATGTAGTGATCTGTTTCTTGGTTGTAACACTGTCTATGGTGTTGTTGATGTAGGGGTGTCAAAATTAATCGTTTCTTCGGTGCACCGCGATGCAGATGGGGACAATTCGATATCGGTTCAGTAATAGATCATAACCGGTTTTTACGCACTGACGTCATTTATCCCCTATGCGCGATGTCGCGGTAGAATACTATGGCGAAGGAGGCGAGGGTGAGTAAATAAAACACTCCTACTACTTAAAAAGCAGATAATTGTGCATGTGTGAGTGTGCTGGACACTGTCTTTTAATGACACTGAGGAATGGTAAAGAACGAGCCACTATTTCAGTACTTGGGAGAAATGATGTAAAACTCCATCTCTGCCCCTCTCTCTCTCTCTCTCTCTCACACACACACTTAAGGCATTTGACCCGTTTGCATGTTCGTGAGGTAAAGTTTCCTCTCTTCTCTGCTGTTAAATACTTGTGGATCCAGGCACAAGCGTGCCTGTGGTGCGAGTTTATTGTATTGTATTTATTCTATTACAGATTACCTGTTAACCGCGTATTATGCGCATATAGACTAACCCGCATCTGTTTTTCCCGCGTCACTCATGGGTGAAAGGCGCTTTCGTTTCTAAAGCCAAGCGCAGCCCTTTCTGTTGAGCTGGTGAAGACAATGACCAATCATATGGGGTGTAAGAACTTGCTCAAAAAGCAAGCGAGATAATATTTACATTAGTTTATTTGTTATGAATGCTTGTGCTGTCTTCTGAGCATGTATTGGAGTTTTGTCTAAAACATTCACAAAGTATATATTTTTTTGAGCAGGTTAAATTAAAGGTACAGTTCATGTATTTGACTGCTTGTATTAAAGGACAAAATTGTATTACAAGTAATATATACATATAAACATATTTATAGATTAATACAATTTTTTTCTTGTGTTGTAAAGAAAAAAATCTAATTATGTATGGAAAGCATCGTCAATGCACCGTGATGCACCGAGATATCGAATTGAACCTAATCGATGGCATAATAATCGTAACCAAACCGAACCGTGAGACCAGTGTAGGTTCACACCCCTATGTTGATGTATTCCAAAACAGAAGAAGTGTAGCTGTCAATGTCTGTGTGAGAGCCACAGGTGGCCTGGGAAGCAAACATAGTCCAGTCTGTGTGTTGAAACCTGTCCTGGAGTGTGGAGTCTACCCCTGCTGGCCACACTTTGATGGTCCTTACTGAAGGCTTCACACGGTTGATGACGGGTGAGTATTTGAGAGTGAGGAACAAAGAAAGATGATCTGATTGACCCAGTGGGGGAGGGGGGGTCACAGCGTAGGCTTCAGCCATGTTTGTGTATACATGTTTTGATGGAATTTGGGAAGCACTGTCTTTATGTTTGAGTGATTAAAATCCCCCGCAACAATAAAAGCAGCCTCTGGATGAGCAGTCTGTTGTTTGCTGATGGCTTCATGAAGTTCATTCATAGCAAGCTAGGCATCAGCATCGGGAGGAATATAAGCGGCAATTATAATGGTGAAGGTGAACTCACGTGGCAGATAGAACGATCTATATTTAACCATTAGAAATTCCAGGTTAACAGAGCAATGTCTGCCAACGATGACAGAGTTTGTGCACCAAGCTTTGATAATATAAATGCATAATCCTCCGCCTCTGGTCTTACCGGAGTCATCCGCCGTTCTGTCTGCTCGGAATGTATGATGTTCAGTTAAAGATACAGCGTTGTCTGGTATCCCGCTGTTTAGCCATGTTTCTTCGTAATCTTTTGCTGTGGTTGATGCGCAGTCGAATCTCATCCATTTTGTTCACCAGTGACCGTACATTGGCGAGGAAGATCCTGGGTAAAGAGAGCCGGTGTGGTGTTAGCTTTAGCTTAGCTCTTAGCCCGCCGCACTTTCCCCGGCTTTGTTTACAATCTCGACGCCGCCTTCAAGCACTTCCGCCCGGCCGGGCAGAGTGCTCAGCCTCGGGTGTTTTGGTGATCTCAGGGATGAGTCGAAGATTGCTGATAAAACTGTCTGGAATGCACAAACCAATATCCAAGATCTCCTGTCGGGTGTAAAGTAGTAGTGTGTAAAGGCACTACTGTTCTGCACGAACAGACCCGAAATGAGTAGGAATAATACTGCAAAACTGCAGAAACTGGAGAGACGCTGAGCCTCGCGATGTGTATTTGCCGCCATCTTTGTCAAATATTAGTAAGCGAGACTTAAAAATTTTAAGTGCGCGAGAACTGAAGAGCAGGGGGGTGGGGGTGGCCAGAGGTGCGCGCGAACTGTAGAGCGGGGATGGGTGCGCGTGAACTGAAGAAAGGAGAGGGAGGGGGGGTGGAGAGGTGCGCGCAAAATGTAGAGCGGAGAGGGGTGCGCGCAGACTAAAGAGCACGCGCACATGTACCAGGTTTCAGGGCGGACTGTACCTAAAAGCTGAGGAGCGGGGGTGGGGGTGGCGGGGTGTATTCATTTCGGGAGTTTTCCAGGAGACAAAACAATACGGGAGATGGGTCTGAAATACGGGAGACTCCTGGGAAAAACGGGAGTGTTGGCAGGTATGCCCGTAACCTTAAGAGGTTTGCATGGAAAGTTCGTGGTGACCCAATCGCGTGGCTGCACGGTGTCCAAGCAGGGCGAAAGGGGGCAGAGAGCACAGCTAGCGCGAGCAAGCTAATGCACAAAAGCAATGTTTTCTGCTGCAGAGCATTTTTAAGTGACCTGTTTTGGTCCATCTTCATGGCACTGTCTTACAATGAGCGGTTGCCATGGAGGGCGGGCCACGCCCTGTACTATTGTACTCAGAGTCAATCATTAACAGACTGTTCATTAAAGGTGCTGTATGTAAGTTTTTGAAACTTCTAAAGCATAAAAATACCATAATATGTGGGCAGATATTTAAGAAACATCCCAAGTGAACATACTTGTTTAACTGAAAAACAATGCTGAAGTCAGATATTCTGCTTTGAAAATGTTTTTTTCCGTGCCGGAACGCTGTCTTTGTTTAGGTCAATTTCATATGCACGATGCCAGTTTAGCCAATTATATTTCAGCACCCTGGGTTGCCTTGTTGAAAAACAGCGTATTTCATTCATTCATTCAGAAAGACTCTAAAGCATGCGTCCGTGACCAAAAAGAACAGTATGGGAGACAGATTCAGTTCCACATGAGGTTATTAATTAGCAAATTACATAAATATTACGAACGTAAACATTAGGTGAGCAGGTTACATTGTAACCGCGTGTCCTAACAACACGCTGTGACAAGAGAGGCAGTGATCAGCTATTAGGCTGTTTGCACCAGACGAAACACGACAGAAATTTAAATACAGCCTTTCAGAAGCACAGAATATGCACTCACTCACGGTTTAGAATCTATTTAATACATGTTAACCCACTTTAACATCATTAAATGTAGATGCTGAATCACTCATATGTGTTTAGTTCTAAAGTTCAATTTCAGACGCTTTATTGTATTTTCCAGATCTGAGGTGAACTTTCTGCTTTCAGTATATGGCAACAAATGCCATGTAAAATGCATTCAAACTAGCATTGTTAGCATTTAGCACTGAATAAAGCACACAAGGCTTACCTGAGGTGATCTAGCTGTCATAGGTTTCTGTTGTTCAGCTGTGAGAAATAGAAGCCATTTCTAATATATCAATTCGAGGTGTTGGTTAGGACAAAAACTCCTTTTAATATGGAAAATATTCCCTCTATCGCGTGTCGTTGCTTTTATTTAGAACACAGTTTAAATCACTCGCTCCTGTACTCAATCTGGCATCCCAGCGTACTTTTATTATGATCCAGGAGTGCAATACCTAGTTCAACCACTGGGTGTCAAACTTACATACTGCACCTTTAATTTCACGTGGTAAAATCTCTTGTAAGTTTGTAACTATCTTACATAAGATGTTACAAGACGAATACTGTTTGTACTACTAGTTTTATATTTACACCAATGTATTGCAATTGTCACTAGTTTTCGTTTAGTACCAGACATCATACATTACAGACACAGACAGAAGGTTTCATCTGCTATAAGGGTTAAAACAACACATTGATTAACCTGGTTGGTTGGAATAAATACAGTACATGAGTAAAACTACGGAATATTATTCAAAGATGCATCTTCCTTAGTTGCACATGACCGGGGAGTCATGGGAAAGAGTCTTGTGAGGCAATTAGTTAGGATTCCCACTGAAAACTTGTAAAGCCTAGTTCACACTACAGGATTTTAGGCATCTGCAGATCGCTGTGCAGTTCACACTACATGACTTGATTTTGTGTCTTTTAATCTCTGTGGTGTTCACACTATGCGACACTATGTAAATGATCCACAAAGGGGGTTACACACTACATGATTTGACAACAACTTGTTCGCCAACAGTTCAGTCAAGCTACCAAACCACAGCCAATGAAATTTTGAGGGTGAAGTCGTGAGAAAAAGCTGAACACTATTGGCTGCTTGTGTGCTGATTACATCACTGACTTTTAAGGGAGCATTTAAAAACATCATCAGTCAGCTGATGCATCAGCGGATCAATCATTCATCTGCAAAGTTCAAGTGGAAAGATACACAGAGTGTTTTTAATTTTTGTATTTTTATAACTCTTTGAAATAAAACTAACATATCTATAACACTCTAATGTTTCCTAAATATCTGTGTGTCTTTCTAACATTGTTATTTTTTAAAATTACAAAACAGTAAAGAACTGAGCATTTCTACCTTTAATTACCATAATTTCTTTACCTCGCAACTTCCTGCTAAAATAAACAAAACTTTCTGATAGCAAAAATATAAATTTACTTCAGAAATATATTTTAAAACAGCATATTCTGTGCCGCGAAATAGCTCCTGTTTGAAAGTGAAAATGAAAGCGAGGCTAAGACCTTTGCATGTTCTTTGCATTTTTAGGGTAATGCTGTCATAAAATATGATGACAGACATTCAAAACTTAATTTTAATATCACAATAGAAGTTTTGAATGTAAATATGATGTGAGAAAGGTCAGAATGGCCATTATGGTAATTCTAATAGTTACAGAATTCTAGTTCCACTGTTAATATAGCCTACTCTCGTGTCTGTGTTAACTCAGAATGAAGCGAGTGCATGGATGCCCATTCTGACCAATCACAGACCTTTCTGTTCAGCTCCTGAACACACAGCCATTCAGCTGCTGCTGATATGCTCTCTCATTGGCTGCAGCTCGTCACTACATCTGACCACACTTGGGGTCGAGTCGGCCGACTGCTCTGGAATATTCAGCATGCTAAATATTGGATTTCCGTCTGCAAGGTGTCGGCGACACTTTAGCGAGCCTATTTGACGCGTTGTTCAGTAGTTCACACATAAAGACTGGCAAGCGCCGTGCACCGGCAGATTTTTCACCGATCACAGCCCGATCTGTTGGCGAGCTCGTTAACTTCCAAATCGGGCTCAAATCAGGATTAAAATCTTGTAGTGTGAACTAGGCATGAGGCACTATTTTTAAGTGATTGAATCATTTACCAAATTTGGTACAGGATCTCTAGAACATCTGCGCACAATATATTGGTGAAGATAGTCAAATCAATTGGCTCTCTATTATCATGATGGTATAAGCCCTCAAGCCAGTTCTAACTGACTGAGACACTATGGCGCTTTTCCAAGACTGGTTCTTTAGTTCTGCAATATACCAACACTCAAAGTTCCAAATTTGAGTTCCAACACTCAAATTACTGTAATTGGGTAGTTTTTCTCCAAAATTGTAGTTTGCTAAGTAGTTTTAAAAATGTGCACTTTTACTTTCCCTTGAGTACATTTTTAGTGCAGTATCTGTAGTGTTACTCCATTGCTTACCTTCAATCTGCCTGGGCTGAATATACAACTTCACAAGTATTTGTGTGACACTCTCTCTCCCAGACATGCTTTGTTTTAGGGCTATATCAATGTGGGTACAGAATGATGTCTCAAAGCGAAGAGCATTTGGCTCACCATCTTTTGCCTGGGGCATCTTTTTCAGAGTCCCCACATGTTTCTCCTTCACTGTCTCATCATCGCTTCACTCACACACCCAGTTCTCACAGCTTAAAGTTAATAGTGCAACAGGAACACTCTGTTCCACTTTAACATCCTGCTTGCATGAGATCTGTTCTGTCTCCACCAGGTCAATGCGCACTACTCCCTTTAACCCCTGGCTGTCTGATGCTCTGAGAAAACATCGGACAGCACCCAGGTCAACAGAGAGAGCATGGTGCAAATCAAAAGCCCCTGCTAATTTTAAAAGGTACCAAACCCAGCTGGAAGAGGTAGCATAGAAAGAGGTATCCAAATTTCTCCTCTCTGCCCATCCCACAACCTGCCCTCTGGACCCAATCCCCTCACACATAGTGCAGGACATTTCCCCAAACATTGTGCCAGTTCAAACACACATCATTAACACTTCACTCCGCACTGGCACATTTCCAATTACATTTAAGCAGGCCCGGGTAACCTCGCTCCTCAAAAAAACATCACTCAACACCTCACTGGTTGAAAATTACAGACCAGTTTCTCTCATTCCTTTCATTGCCAAACACTGGAGTTGTTTTAAACCAAATTTCCCCATTTTAGCTCACAATAACCTGCTTAATGCAAACCAATCAGGCTTCAATTGTGGACATTCCACTGAGACTGCACTACTTTCAGTCACTGAAGGCCTACAGATTGTCAAAGCAGGTTCTAAATCATCCATTCTGCTTCACTGGACCTGTCTGCTGCTTTTTATACAGTGAATCACCTGATTCTACTGTCCATTATCTCTTCAATGGCCATCACTGGAACTCCGCTCTGCTGGTTGCAGTCTTACCTTACAGCAGATCATTCAGAGTGCCTGGAGAGGTATCCACAGCTCATCACCTAGCCACTAGAGTACCTCAGGGATCTGTTCTAGGTCCCCACAGTAGCTGCAAGAATCTCGCACTGCCTGGAGGTCATTTTGGATTGGATGAAAAACCATCACCTACTGCTTAACCTTGCAAAAACTGAACTTCTTGTCTTCCCTGCAACATCACACATACAACATGACTTCTCAATCCAGTTGGGATCATTCACCATTACTTCGTGTAGTTGGGTAAGGAATCTTGGAGTGATCCTGGATGATCAGTTGTCCTTCAAAGAGCACATTGCACACTGCAATGCTCTTCTAGCAGGTCTCCCATCCTGCACTCTCAAGCCTCTACGTCTTGTCTTCAATGAGCCAAAGAGAGCCTTTGTATCACCTCTTTTTATCTCTCCACAATGGTTACCGGTTGAAGCACGAGTTCAAATCACTGATGCTTGCTTACAGGACAGCCAATGGCACTGCACCCTCTTACCACCCCCTGCTCATGAAAGTCTACATCCCCTCCAGGAGTCTTCAATCAAGGTGGCAGCACTGCCTTGTGAAGGCATCGCAAAGAGGCTATAAGTCATTTTCCAAAACATCTTCATTCAATGTTCCTCACCAGTGGAATGATCTTCCAATTCCCAAATGGACTGCTGATTCACTAGTATCATTCAAATGACAACTAAAAATCCATCTCCTCCGTGATTACCTGAATCCCTATGAACAAAACCAAGGCCCTTTCTTCTTTTCTCCACCTTACCACAAGACAAACCCAAACTGAGTGTGCCTCACTCTGGTGAGTGGGGTTGACAAACTTGTAGACCTGTAAAAGACACTGGGACGTGGGGGTTGATGGTCTGAGAGGGAATGGTTAGAAATGTGGACTGGTTGAGAGGAGAAATGTTTAGATAGTTGGGGGGGGGGGGGTATTGGGAAAGGGGGTCCCTAGTAAGGCTGGGGAGTGATGTCATGGAGGCACGTTCCTGCTAGAGTGGGGAGTGTCTGTGTTAAGATGAGGCAGAACTAAAGGTGTTTTGGGGGGGAGTGAAAAGCTAGGCACCTGCGGGAGCTTGGTCGGTAATTAAGGGAGGTTTGTGAGATATTCAGTGTTGGGATACATGGGAGAAGGAAATGTGGGGTTCCTGCAGGTGTTGCAGCTAGTAGAAAAAAGCGGGGTGGTGGGTTTTAGGCCTGGCCTGTAGTATAAAATTAAGGAGGTTTTGGAGAGTAGGGAAAACAGGAAAATGAAATGTTGTAGACAATGTGGAAATTTTTGAATGTTTTACAAGCAGTTAATTATGCTTGGAGGGGTCTGGGGGCAACTGCTTGATGTATGATTCATGAGAATATCAGCTCTGAATAAGAAGGGACTGGAGTTAGAAGTGGCTCCCCTTCTGGTGCAAGCTGCCTGAATTTCTAAAAAGAAAAACGAGAGAGAGTCAGCAATTAGATTTTTAACACTGGACACATGTTAAGCCGTTATGATAAATTTTTTATATGCTGCGGTCCATATAAGGTGTTTTAATAATGGCTGGGGAATGGGAATGTCCTTTGTTAAGGCAATGAACGGTTGCTTCGTTGTCACAATGGACAAGAATGATAGAAGTGGCCCATTCTTTAGAATGGCCCATTAAAGAATGGCAGCCGCAACTAGGGGGTATAATTTGAATATGGCGGAAGATCATAGGTGATGGAAGATTTCGAGCATTTGGGGGAGCCATGTGGAAATGAACCAGCATCCTTTATAATACCCTCCGAACCTGACGGATGGCGCTGCATCAGTGAATAAGTTAATGTCTGTCTGAAAAGATATCAGGTCACTATACGTAGAAGAACGAGCAGCCGTTCCAGAGTTTAAGGAAAGAGATCCATAAATTGAGTTTGTCACAGCTGGCACTAGGGAGAAAAAATAGCACCTCAAACTGCTGTTTTAATCAAAGAGATGAGGTGGTGGGGTAAAGGCTGGAACAGCAGACTGCACAAGATGGATTGCAGCAACTCAGAAAAACTCTGTTGTGGAGACCAGTATCCAAAGCCCCCCCAATAAGGACACTGATTCCATTGTTTGATGCGGATGGCACATTTGGTGGAGAATACCTGGTTTTTGCAGGGGTAAGCTTCCGACTCATGTATACCACTGGGTGCTAGTGATAGTACTGCACCCAGCAGGAGATAAAGCAACAATAGTAGCCCGCCAACCCCAAAAAAGCAAGTACCCAAGATTTGGTGGTGGGTCGTGGGGTTTTCTGATGTGCTTCCTCTTTGGATTGTTGGGGATGGATCAACCCCCGGCCAATGTGATATCCCAAGTACTTCACTTCCACGAGCCCGAAATGACACTTCTGGGGGTTGGCTGTGAGTCCAGCCCGCCGTAGTTCCAGGAGCACCCTCCGTAGATGTATAAAATGTTCCTCCCAACACCTTGAATGGACCACCACATAATCCAGGTAAGCTGTTGCATATTCTTGGTGTGGCCTGGGGTGTTTGTTCATCATCCTTTGGAAGGAGACTGGAGCTCCATGCAGGTCAAAGGGAAGGACCCGGTAGTGTCAGGGACCCCCAGGAGTGGTGAAAGCCGTTTTCTCCTTGGCTCCAGGGGTTAGAGGGACTTTCCAGTTTCCTTTGGTGAGGAAAATATTTGTTGACCTTTTTAAAGTCATTACAGAATCGGAGAGTGCCATCTGGCTTCGGTATCATTACCACTGGGCTGGACCCCGGGCTATGGGATGATTCTATTACCTCCAACTTCAACATCTTCTCTACTTCATGCTGAATAGCCAGCCAATGAGCTTCTGGTACTTGATAGGGCCTCTGCCGAATGACGACTCCCGGAGGTGTTATTATGTTGTGGTGGATGACTGATATCCACCCGGTATGTACACTGAACACATCCTTTAACTGACTGACCAGGGTTTGCAGCTCTGGCTTCTGTGAGGAGGACCGTTGTTACCCAATGTGTTCGCTGGGTCTTCCATGATCCATGAAGTTGGCCAACTGTTCTGGTGGTGGTATGCAGCGCTTCAACAGATTGATGTGGTACAACTGTTCCACCTGTCTTTATGTGCTCGGTTGTTGACCAGACCAACCAGCTTGATGATCAGGTAAGATCTATTCCAGGTGGCCAGGAACTTGGAGGTTGTCATTGGAACTAGCACCTTATCGCCGGGATGGAACTCATGGGGATGGTCAAGCCAATCATAGAGTGATCTCTGGGCACACTGGGCTTTGGAGAGATGTTCCTTAACCAGCTGCATTACTCGGTCGAGTTGCTGTCTCATGTCCCGTACATGCTCTATCACCGTCCGCTGTGGGGCTGAGTCATGTTCCCATGCTTCTTGGGCCACATCAAGGAGGCCGTCAAACAGGAGTTCAAATTTGGTGAAACCAGTAGAAGCTTGGGGCACTTCACGGATGCCAAAGAGCACATACAAAATGAGTTCCCAGTCATGCCCATCCTCTGCCACCACTCAAAAGAGTATCCTCTTCAGTGTTTGATTGAAGCGTTCTACTTAGCTGTCTGTTTGTGGGTGGTAAACCGATGTTTGTATTTGTTTTAGCTTGAGTAGGTGGCAGAGGTCCGCAATCAGCATGCAGAGTAGGAAGAGTTCCTTTGCTATCGCCTTTGA
Organism: Danio kyathit; assembly: GCA_903798195.1. Taxonomy (NCBI): domain Eukaryota; kingdom Metazoa; phylum Chordata; class Actinopteri; order Cypriniformes; family Danionidae; genus Danio; species Danio kyathit. The sequence continues at coordinate 18,302,478 of LR812537.1, read as the reverse complement.
TATTGCTTTTCTCAAGGGCACCACCTCGGGGTAGCATGTAGCATAATCCAAGATGACTAGGATGTGCTCATGAGCACATGAGCATGTGAGTGGAATTCGGCAGAGGCCCCACCAGGTTCAGTCCAATCTGGTCAAAGGGTACCTTGATGATTGGTAGAGGTATTAGAGGGCTGAAGGGGAGGTCCGTTTGATAAAGTCTGTTGGCAGACCGGGGATGCCTGGCAGTACCGCTTTTCATCCGCCTCCAATCCAGGCCAGTGAAATCGGGTTACGGATTCTTTGGGTGGTGTTGACGGCCCCCAGGTGGCCCGCCATTGGGTGGAAGTGGGCTAGTTCAAACACGACTGGTATTTTGGATTTTGGTACTACCAGGATTGTTTTTTTCTCCCACTGCCGCTTCACGACACAGTACAGCAGATCATTTTCAATGGCGAAATATGGGAGTGGGTAAGGTGCTGATAGTCTGACTTCCTTTTCTAGCTCTCTTACGTGCGACCAGCAGTTTCTCTATGTATCATCGTCTCATTGGGTTTTCTCGAATGACCCACCTGTTGTCACCTGTTGAAACAGGTCATAAAACTGTTGAGTGTGTGGATTCACCCTCTCTATCGTTCTCGGTGGCCATGAGTGCAGGTTGGCGGTCCTGTGATGTTCAAGCCCGGGAATGGCATTTTTGTGTTGGAGCGCCAGAGGGAGCTGTGCTATGCACGATGCAGCCAGACAGCCAGGCGCGTGTCACTGGAGTTGCTGGATCTGTTGGCATGGGTTCGTCCCCGGGCTCGGGACCGTGGGTCTACTGTCTGGTCATGTGGTACCCTCTGCCAGTCGCTAGTACTGGGTCACCCTCCGGGGCTGTGCAGCCACTCTGTCTCCTCCCTCGTGGGCGAGGTTTGCTTCCACCAGCTCAACTGCATCCACTAAGGTTGCCAAACTTGTCAGATTTTTCATACTAACCGGCCCCCGGAGCCACCAACGAAGCACTTGCAGCAATTTCTCAATGACCTGTCTTTCAAGGTGCAGGAGCTCTCCCAGTCAAATTGATTGTGAGTTTTTGTTCAGGCACAGCAGAGACTCTTTCTTTTCAAATTGCTGTGTGATCCTCAATCCTTATTAACCATAGAGGATCTCCCATTAATTAAAGTGTGAGCCCCCTATTGGAAACATGGACTGGGGGTAGTAAAGAAGATATGCTCTTATGTGATCCAATAATTTTTCATTTACAGTATCTACACATAACATGTTCTTTCTGTGTTGGGGGGTCTTTTCTTTGGAAACCAACAGCCTGTTTCCCTTCAGGAACTTCTACCCCATTAGTGACATAGCTTGCCTCTTGTACTTTTGACTACATAGAGCTCTACATCTAAGATGTGCAATGGAGCATGACCCAACCTGAAGGTCATGACACACCAAGTCAACGATTGGCCATTAAGCTTTGTTGATCCATCTATAAAGCCGCGGTCACACTGGACTCTCCTCCCCATAGACTTCCATTCATATGCACGCGAATGCGTCAGACCGGAAATGCAGGGTCATGGTTCGAGTTTCGCAGGTTCCTGCAGTGCAAAGTTCAAGCTTGGTGAACTCTGACCTGCGAAATCGCATCACTTGACTGCGTGAGACCAATCCAGGATCAAAACACGACCTCTCTGAACAGAAATTTAAAACATGGAGCAATCGCTCACTTTTTTTAATGTCTAATTATCTTGTTTAATCCCGCCCCTTTTCGCAGCGCCGTACGACAGAATTTCGCAAGCTCAAACTCTAGTGTGACTTCGGCTTTAGTGTTTGTAAAGCTAATTAGTTTTGGAGGATTGCAGCTCTGCACAGTTTAGTTCCAAGCCTAATTAAACACACCTGATCAAACTAATTGAGTGCTTTATTCTTGTTTGATACAGATGATGCTGCGGTCACACTAGAGTTTTTGCATGTGAAATTCTGTTGTACGATGCTGTGAAAAACGAGCGATTGATCCATGTTTAAAATTTCTGTCTAGAGAAGTCATGTTTTGATCTTTGATTAGTCTCATGCAATCATGTGATGCAATTTTACAGATCAGAGTTAGCCAAGCTTGAACTTTCAATGCAGCAAACTGCAAAACTTGTCACACAAGCTTGTGTTTCCGGTCTGACGCATTTGCCTGCGTATGAATGGAAGTCTATGGGAGAAAAGTGCAGTGTGACCGCAGCTTAAGTGTGTTAAAGCAGGGCTGGAAATAAACTCTGCAGGGCTGCAGCCCTTCAGGAATTAAGTTTGACATCCCTGGTTTAACAAATGAGTACTACTATCAGTTTCTTCAAGGCAGTGTTGGGGAGGTTACTTTGGAAATGCAATAGATTACAGATTACAAATTATTCTGTTTAAAATGTAATAAGTAGTGTACCTTTTCGTTTACTTTTTAGCGAAGTAAAGTAACTGATTACATCTGATTACTTTTTGATTACTTTTAAGTTTCTAATGGTTATTTCCAACTAAGTCATTTTTAAGCATTTATACCAAGCAGGTGTGACCTTACAGTAGCTCTGTTTACTGTTAGAATCTCAAAATCTTTCATCACTTGAATTAAGATTATGTTAATTTAATTTTAAAGTACAGCCACCACAAAACCAGACCTTATAACAAAAAAATTGTTTACTGTTTTTACAAAATCTAAATTTTTGTTAGTTGGGCAGGGTGATTTTTTTGTGGCATTTGCAATAAGTGAAGTTTCACAAACTAATTTCGAGAGGAGCACGTGATATGATCGACTACAGCTGATCCTCATCGCTAGTCAGAAGCTACCCTATCAGATCATTCTAAAACTACCATAAATACTCTTCCTAAACGCCATTCATTATCTTCGTTTTTAGAAGACCAGCAGACAGCTATAACCTCGCTACTCCACTAAACATGGAAAAGCAAACATCCACCAGCAACAACCTCTACAACAGCTACAACAGTAGCTTCAACAACAACAACAACAACACCGAAGCTAACGAGAGCGCCGCTCTCCCAACAACCGCTCTCCCAGCCGCGGACCAACAGCTACTAGTCCAGCCCACGCTCCAACACAAGCCCGAAGCTCCGGTGAGAGGCCGCAGGCCCATCCGTTCAGCGGCAACAAGAACATCTCGCCGATTTCAATCTCCATCTCCTCCAGCCTCAAACCGCCACTTACCTTCACCAGCATCTTCTTACGCCTCCGCCATTTCTTCACCAACCATCACCAGGAACATGACTGCCAATGAACTCCGTTAATACATCGCAGACGCCGGTATCACAATCCCAAGCCGTTGCAATAAGACCGAACTCATCAAACTTTACGCATCCATATCTTCATCGACTCCGCCCCCCAAGGACACCAGAAAGACTCGCTCCCGCCACGCCCCCTATCCTCAGCACAGCACATCTCAGCCAGCTTTAATCCAACCAGGACCATCTAGGAAAGCTACAAAGAAATCAAAAACCTCAAAAAATCCCCCATCTCTTCAACATATGGAAAACAGGAACATTATTGAAACCACATCTACGCAAAACGATGACATCACCCAAGACTTTAATCCTATCACCATACCCAACACCCCCCACTTCTGGCCACCAGCTCCTAATTCCAGTCTAAACAACGGATTCCACCCCGGCGTATCAACTCTCCCGTCCTACAATCTCGCCTGCCCTAATCTGCTAACCGCCAACGCAGAATCAGAAGTCATCGAACAACTAATCAAGAAAGAGATCGATAATAGTTTTATGATCGGTCCCTTTCTTGCCCCACCTTTTAGCGTCTACAGAATTAGCCCTATCGGCGTAGCCACTAGAAAGTTTTCCGATAAAAAACGCCTCATAATTGACCTTTCATCACCCCACAACTCCCCATTCTCTAGCATTAACAGCATCATCTCTCCAGATGAATATGCATTAAATTACCACTACATAGACCAAGCAATTTCCCTAATTAAATCAGTCGGCCGAAATGCTTGGCTCGCTAAAGTGGACATTTCCTCCGCTTTCAAAATCATGCCTTTACACCCTGATTTCTGGCACCTCTTCGGCATTAATTGGAGATCCAAATTTTATTTCGCAGTGCGTTTAACTTTTGGATGCAGAAGTAGTTCGAAAATATTCAATATGCTTTCAGAAGCTATCTGCTGGATCCTGTCCAATAATTATGGCGTTCCGCATCTCATACACCTTCTCGATGATTTCCTAATTATCTCTCCCCCAAATTCTCCTCCAGCCAAACACCTAGCGATTACCCAAAAAGTCTTCGCTAACCTTGGCATTCCACTCGCAGAAGAGAAAACCTCCGGCCCTAGCACGTCACTAGAATTCCTAGGCATAAATTTAGATTCGAAAAAATTCCAAGCATCCTTACCCAAGGAGAAAATCGATCGCATCATCTCACTTTCATCCATGTTCATGGAAAGAAAGCAATGCTCAAAGCGCGAATTACTGTCCATTTTAGGACACCTTAATTTCGCCATGCGCATCATCCCACAAGGACGCCCCTTTATAACCCACCTCCTCCAACTTGCGGCATCGGTTCATGGACTGGATGATATCATTCACCTATCCGATCCATGTCGTAACGAACTAAGCCTATGGATTTCCTTCCTGAAGTGCTGGAATGGCTGCTCTTTCTTCTATAGTGATCTAATAGAATCACCGGTCGATATCCACTTATACACTGACGCCGCCCCCTCCATTGGTTTCGGAGGCTATTACCAGGGCCGCTGGTTTGCTTCTTCCTGGCCCCCCCAAATGCTAGAAACTCCCCCACCTTACCAATCGTCAGCATTATTCGAATTATACCCTATAGTAGCCGCTTCTCTGTTGTGGGGAGACGAATGGTCAGCCTCCTGTATTTTAGTCCATTGCGACAATGAAGCCGTAGTCCAATGCATTAATAAAGGGCGCTTTCACTCTCCCGCTCTAATGCCGCTCCTCCGCCGCCTTACTTGAACCTCCGCCAAAAAACAATTCATTATAACAGCTAAACATATTCCAGGTTATCATAACCAAATTGCTGACTCTCTCTCTCGTTTTCTGTTTCAGAGATTCTGGCTGCTCGCCCCGGAAGCACCCATGCATCACCTACACCAAACATCCATCTCCCTCATCCTACACGCAGTGGCCACCAGAACTCTACAAGCCTATCTTACAGCCTGAAATGCATTTAAACATTTCCATTCCCTTTACAACACTACATTTCCCAATTTTTCATTACTCACCATCACCTCATTTATCACATACCTCCATACTGTCAAAAACATTCATCAGAATGTAACTAGCTCCATCAGAAGCTACCTAAGCAGCATCCAAATTTCCATTACGTCAAAATTTGATCCCAACATCCACCCCACCATCTCAGACCTAGCTTCGATCGACTGGGAAACAATTTCTTTCCTCATCAAACAAAGCAAAACAGACCAATCACGCATAGGACACTCCATTTACATATTCAATATCCCCTCCTCTACACGCCCATTTTAAACTCTCCTAGCATACATGCATTACAGGAAAATCCTTAGCTCCAGCCCCTTCTCCCCTTTATTCATAGACGAGTCATTTCACCCAGTTACACGCTTTTGGTTCCAAAAACACCTAAAAGCAGTCCTTCGCATTTCAGGCTATCCACCTGAATCATACTCCAGCCACTCATTTAGAATTGGAGCCGCCACCACTGCAGCACACAAAGGATTATCACAACAGCACATACAAACCCTAGGAAGGTGGTCTTCTGACGCCTTCAAATCATACATCCGCCTCAACCTAAGCCACCTCAAGGCAGCCCAGAAGACACTCTCCAGATGATTTATTTACATCTAAGAGTCTTTTGCCTAGAATAAGGCTTCCAAGCATTGGCTTTAAGGAAATGGGTCAATATAACCCATACTCCTTCCTCCCTTCCTTCTAACTATCGTATCCTCCTACCATTACCCCTTATTTTCCCGCCACCCAGTGCTCCCAGGAAGTCCCCCTACCTCCCCGACTCCTGCAAGAGCCAGCCTTCAATAGCTCATCTTACCCGAGCTGTGCCTTCATGCTCGAGTCACATCACTGCCCCCACCCCCTCCCTAGCCCAGCTTATTTCGTACGTGCATGCAGCAAAAATGAGTACGTGTCTACGTACGCTTTTGCACATACGCATGCATAGGCGAGTATTGCAGACATACCCTTTGATAGCTCATGGCCCGAGCTGTGACTTCGAGTCACGTCACTGCCCACCCTTTAGCCCAGCTTCATTTGCATATACATACAGCGGCCAAGCGCACATTCACGTGCGAGTCCGTATATACACGCATGTATATGCCGGTGATGTAGATATGCGCCCGCATACACCCATTTATCCGGACGCATGTCTTACATTTACGCTGGCCCCCCAATCTCACCCTCTAGCAGGAGTCTTCACCACCCACTCCCTTCTCCCCGACTCCCGCTAGAGCCAGCCTTTGACAGCTCAACTGCCCGAGCTGTGACTTCGAGCTTGAGTCACGTCACTGCCCCTCCCAGGACCCAGACTTACCTGCTTCATGCGTACGTGCTCGTCGCATGTGTACATATGCATGCGCATATGAATGTGTGAATGTGTGTGCAAGTATGAGTACGGGTATGTATGTGTATGTATATGTATATGCGTACGTGTGCATGTACACGTATGTACGTATATATATATATATATATATATATATATATATATATATATATATATATATATATATTCATGTGCGTGTGCATGCTTATATGTGTATGCATTTATGCGTATGTATGCAAATGAATATGAGTGCGCGTAAATGTTTGCTTGTATGTACATATCCACATATGGATATATATTTTTATATGCATCTCTAATCTTCTTCCTTTCTTCCTTCCCTATATCCAGCAGCCGGATATACTACCTTTTGCCTTTTGGGGGGGCGTTCTCCGAAAACACGGGTGCTGTCCCAAATTAAGTAGCATTTTTGGGAGCATTCGAGAAACACCTGATCTCGTATCCCTCCTAACGCTCATTGACCAGGCGGGAACCTTGGGCTCATCTATCTCCGAGCCCAGGGTTCTCTCCCGGGACAGCATGCCAAACCTGCTATCTCAGTTGAGCATTATCTAAGTGTGAACTCTTGAAGTGAAGTTTCACAAACTAATTTCGAGAGGAGCACGTGATATGATCGACTACAGCTGATCCTCATCGCTAATCAGTAGCTAGCCTATCAGATCATTCTAAAACTACCATAAATACTCTTCCTAAACGCCATTCATTATCTTCATTTTTGGAAAACCCTCCCCCCCCTCCCACTATCCTTCCCTCCTCCTCTTTTATGATCGGGCAACACGGTGGCTCGGTGGATAGCACTGATGCCTCGCAGCAAAAAGGCCACAGGTTCAAATCATAATCGAGCCAGCCGGCACTCCCTGCGCGGAGTTTGCATGTTTTCCCCGTGTTCGCGTGGGTTTTCTCCGGGTCCTCCGGTTTCCTCCCACAGTCTAAAAAACATGCATTGTAACACAGTCATAAGCACTTAACGCAGACATACATTACATACCAGAATTCGCCTGAATTTAAGGAAGCATTCGAGAAACACCTGATCTCGTATCCCTCCTAACGCTCATTGACCAGGCGGGAACCTTGGGCTCATCTATCTCCGAGCTCAGGGTTCTCTCCCGGGACAGCATGCCAAACCTGCTATCTCAGTTGAGCATTATCTAAGTGTGAACTCTTGAAAAAGAAATTAATCCAGGCTTAAAACCAGGTGTTACACATTACTATACTATAGTCATTTATAGTTAATGGAAATATTTAGGAATTAGCATTATATTGTGTGTGTGTGTATATATTAGTTATAACGTAAAATGCCCATAATGATGCTCTTAATGGGGTGGAGTAACTACTTCTTTACAGAAGAACCCCATAATTTCTTTGTGCAAATTATATTGTTTTACACAAACACACATTTAAAAAAAATTTAATATTAGCTTTGGTAAAAACATGCACTTGTTTTCCATATTAATTAAAATATATGTAAATGGCACATATATAGCCTGTTTCCTTTACAAATATTATTGAGAATATTACATATTCTATTCTAAAACATAAAATCACTTACAAAAGCTAACATGTATTGTAATATAATATATAAATCATATAAATAAAAAAACAATGAGGCTATTTATTAAAAAATGAAATTTAATATTTATTATTTATTAGGAAATTAAAAAGTCCTACTTTATTAATAATATTAATGATGATAATGATGATTATTATGATGATTATTATTATTATTAAGTTGAATATTGTTTATTTTTATTTTGATTGAAAAGTCTACTTTTACAATTTAACACGTGCAAACCACTGCAGAAATGTTCTAACCAACAGGCCCATGTCATATACAGTATAGATACTTAATAAATAACCTACTATAAATTAAAAGAATTAACTTATGCTATGTTTTTTGTTTTCACAAGCATTGGAGACGTAACGTAAATTCTGCTTTTAAATAATAGGTCACCTATAGCTTTCGGCATGAGGCTGTGTTCAAAATGACATCAATGTTTTCAAAGTGCACTGCAAAGGGAGCGTAATTGTAAACATGAAGATCGCTAAAACCGAACTGTAAATAATACTTTAAAAGCAAATTACACCTAAGAGAGATGACTTTAATGCTTTTTTATTTTTAATCTTTCCAAGTTTAAATGTTAGGATGTTCTAAATGAATAGGGCATAGGGGGTATAAGTGGGAATAGAACACAGCCAAGAACTATGTTTCTAACTACAGCTCCAGAGGTGTAGTTGCAAGTGCACAAGTTTGAGATGCAGTTTGAGAATGTTCGTTGGAACGATGGATTTGGGAAACGGCAAATTAACGAACTATGTTTGTAACGACGGAACTTGTAACCTTAGTTGGCTAACGATGGTTTTGGAAAACACACCCTAGAGCGAGAGGTAGCAGTAATGCACCAAAACATCTGTTGTCAACCACCATAAAACTGGAAGAAGAAGAAATTGTCATTCTCGCCTATATATGGATTTACTTTCATCGGCTAGACATGGGTTTCACAGCTCCGTGAATGTTGGTGCCATCACTTATTGATCTGTGATCGGTAAATGTAGCTTGTGTGGACACTACTGCGCTACTTCACTAATAAAATAGCTTCGCTACTGAAAAGCTTTTTGGTTTATAAAGTAGCGACGCTACAACCACGCTGCTGAGAAATATAGTTAAGCTAGTAGCATCACTACTTGTAGCGTAGCTACTGCCCAACACTGTAATGTGATAAAAGGCTGGTTGTAGTAGCCTAATGCTTTCAGTGGCAGAGAGGATTAACGTAACTGGTAGACGTGGTGCACCGCAATCAAACCAGAAAACCAATCAAAAGCATCAGAATAGCATTGCTATAATAAATGGCTTTAGCAAAAGGCAATGTGCATATCAAAAACAGGTAAAGCAACAGATTAATATTATTCAACATATTTAGATGTAACCCCATTTGAAATCTAACATTTTCATAAGTAACAGTAATTTAGTTACACATTTTTTCTCAGTATTTGTAACGAATTACTGTTACTTTTATTTTGTAATTATATTATGTAATGACGTTACAAGTAACTAGTTACTCCCCAACACTGCTTAAAGGGGTGGTCCACTACGATATAATATTTAAAACTTTAGTTGATGTGTAACGTAGCTGTGTGAACATAAACATCTTTCAATGTAAGACGCTCAAAGTTCAATGCAAAGGGAGACATTAGCTGCGTCCCAAATGGCACACTATACACTTATGCACTCTATACTTATGCACTTACACACTCAACAGCATAGTATATGTATGTAATGTTGTGCCAAATGGAACACTAATGGTTGTTTTACTAAGCGGGGGTTTACTAATTTTACTAAATTCAAACCATTTCCGTGATGACGTTTGACGGTTGCCAAATCAGTGAAATAAATGACCAAAGTACCAAATAATACCTCCCATGAGTATAACTGCATTCACCCTGGGGAGGTGCTATAATCACTCTCGTAACATAATTTTGCTTTCACCATCCAAAATAAATAAAGTTATCCAACATGTGCACCCGATAGCTCCACCCCTTCCGCTACGTGAGCAAAGCTGCGGTTGTTGAGTGTGTGAAGTGTTCATTATTCCACACTTCATTTTACCGGTCGAATGAGTGCATCATCCGGGTATTTAAAGTGCACTTATTATTTTTAGAGTTTTCAGTGTGAACGCACTACTTACACTATTTATACTACAAAATGTAGTAGAATATTGCATAAGTATGCGATTTGGGATGCACCTCCTGGCTTTTACAGAGTTAGCTTAGCAAAGTCTACAGCAAATGAAGTTTGGGGACTACAAAAAATACATTCGGGCAAGTGAGATCACAAAGGCTTCCGGTTACGTGCATTCACCTCACGCACAAACCCTGCGCAGTGAAGGGGCGTGGCCAGAGGTGCTGTAATGTTAAAGCAGTGAAAGCTAAAATCCCGTCCAAATGCTGCAATTTCCACAGAGCTTGTTCTGTTTCTGTATTTGGGCTTCCAAAGGACACGACATAAAGACAGAAATGCTTACAGTTAAATTTTAATTATGTTCCAGAGAATTATAAAAAAAAAAAAAGATATAGAGCCAGCATTTGACAAAGGAGAACTTCCAGAATCTCCCTCAGTTCAGTGCTGGATTCAGCTGAAACTCCTCCAACCAATGAAGCTGTGGATTGTGAGCCACAACCTGTAAGTATTTTTGTTTGTTAAAACTGATCAATTACATGCACAGTTTCTAGCGTTAACAGTATGTTGTAGTGAGGATGTAAACAAGGATGTAAACAATGGGAAATGCTGTTAACAATTTAGCTACAAATTCATATCAGTCAAACCCCTGTAAACACCCACAATCTTCAGCAGTGCGTGCAGTGTCTCTCTATGCGGCTGCTTTCTGTGCATTCTACATCTCAAATACCAAATTCACAAAAGATATGAGAACATTTTATATTACTTACACATGCTTATTTCGAATATATGTAAAAGATTCATGTCAGATTTTTTTATTTTTAGAAAGCAGGCGTGATGCTCAGCTGTGTGTTTTTTATTTCTGTCTGATTCAGGCAGCTAACATTGCTAACAGCTGTTCTGACTGGACTGTTTAAATGGCACAAAAGCATGCACTTTTAGCGGAGTGACGTGGAGCCAATCCGCAAGTCACAGCACACTATGTTAGCGGACTAATCAGAGCCTCATTTTCATGTTAGCTGAGTAGCTGTATATAATCATAGTAAGATATATGAAAAAAATAACGTGATTTTCTACACGTGAAGCATGAGCACACATTGCTTTGCATCTTATAAACACTCACGCCTTAAAAATACACTGAATAACCCCTGTAAATTTCAAGAAGATTAAATATAATATTTGATGTAAAATGTTTAGCTGACAATATGTATAAATTGTAATGTTATTGCACTATAAAATAACTATTCAAAAGTAGCTTGTAATTTAATTTAATAATTTAAGTGATTTTAAGGATGAATTTTCAGTTTCATTACTCTAGTCTTCAGTCACATGATCCTTCATAAATCACTCTATTATTAATTATTATTATTATTATTATTAATAATAATAATCAATAATGTTATTATTATATAATATTATAATATTATTATTAAGCAATAATGACTGGAGTAATAATTTCATTTAAAACTACATGCCATAAGAAAGCAGTTATTTAAACTTTAACAAATATTTAACAATTTTTTACATTTAAAAATTGTCGCCTTGATAAACAGAATAGTTTTACAATAAAAAACGTAAAAAAAATGACTCTAACCTTTTTGATTTTATATATATATATATATATATATATATATATATATATATATATATATATATATATATATATATATATATATATATAGTTGAAGTCAGAATTATTAGCCCCTCTGTTTATTTTTCCCCCAATCTTAATGGAGAGAAGTTTTTTTTAACACATTTCTGAACATAATAGTTTTAATAACTCATTTCCAATAACTGATTTATTTTATTTTTGCCTTGATGACAGTACATAATATTTTACTAGATATTTTTCAAGACTCTTATACAAAGCTTAAAGTGACATAGCCTGTGACACAGGCTTAACTAGGTTAATTAGGTTAACGAGGCAGGTTAGGGTAATTAGGCAAGTTATTGTATAACGATGGTTTGTTCTGTTGACAATCTGAAAAAAAATATTGCTTAATGGGGCTAATAGTTTTGACCTTAAAATGGTTATTAAAAAATTAAAAACTGCTTTTATTCTAGCCAGAAAAAAAAGTCTTTCTCCAGAAGAAAAAATATTATCAGACTTACTGTGAAAATTTCCTTGCTCTGTTAAATATCGTTTGGAAAAAAGAAAAAAAAACTTAAAGGGGGCCTAATAATTCTGACTTCAACTGTATATTGTTGTTGTTTATGTTATGTAAGCAATGAGACCAGGCTGTTCTGTGAGTGGACATTTTTAGAATCCCTAGTGTACATTTACTGGAAGAATTATTGGAAGGCCCAGACAGCTGTTTACAAATAGCTAGTTTATTGTAGTGATTTTGATTTACATTAGCATACTCTTCTCCGAATTGTGTTTGGAAATTCACTTGGAAGGTTTCCATATTCATAAAATGCAAACTGTGAGGACAATGAAATGCAACTGGCTAAGATTTGGGCTTGAGAATGTTATTATTAATCAAATTGATATATTTAACACATCAGAAAAGAAACAGAACAGGGTCAAGGAGGTTAATGTGCTGGACGATTTGTTGCAGGAATGAATCAATTTATCATTATTGATAAATCTGTGTCAGTAAAATAGAAGTTAAACCGTAAGTGGGTTCACAGACTTCACTAATTAATTTAACTGTAGCATTAAAACAGATTTTGTGCATGAATGTTACATTGTGAAGCATGTGAATTTAACTGGAATTGATACTTCTAAAATGTTAAGGCTCATGAGGCTAAAGTGCAAGAGAATGCAAATGCGAAAAGAATGTAATGTAACTTCCATTGCATACACAATAGACCCTATTTTTGGTTTATATTTTACAATTAGAAAAGGTAAGTTGTGATTTCTAACTTTAACTTGTATTTTATTGCAGACAATACACCAAACATTATTAAATGTGTTCCTCATGTCTTTTTTTATTGTTTTTTTGTTTGTTTTTTCAAAATAAACACATTACAATTTTGTTTCTTGTGACAATTTTAAAAAAGTTGTAACAGTAAAGCATTTACCACTTTGTAAAGTTGCCATTCATTTTCACAACACGTAAAATACGTTTAGGGACTGAACACATCAAGTGATGAAGTTTTCCAGGTGTAATTTTGTCCCATTCTTCCTGTAAACAAGTCTTAAGTTGTGCAATAGTACAGAGTCTTTGGTGTTTCATTTTGCACTTCAAAATGCACCACACATTCTCTATTGGAGAAAGGTCGGGACTGCAGACAGGCCAGTCAAGTAACTGTATCCTCTTCCTCTGCAACCAGGACTTTGCAATGTGTGCAGAATGTTGTTTTGCATTGTCTTGTTGAAGTATGCATGGGCATCCTGGGAAACAAGGCAACGAATTGTGCTCCGAAATGTCTATGTACTTTTCATTTTTAATGGTGCCATCACAGAAGTGCAAGTTATCTTTGCCAAGGGCACTGACAATCCCATCCTATGACTGACCCTGGCTGTCACAGATAGGCTATGACTATGACTTTTATGTAGGCAAGTTAGTAAGCAAGCATTAACTCACACAAACAATTTCCACCATACACACAATTTAGATGCCGGCTTTATTTATTTCTGCAAAATCCTTTTTGCTGTTTGTTTATTTTCCATTCCTTAAGTAGTTGATTTAGCTTAACATTTAATTATTTGATTTAACATTTAAAATAAATCACACCAGACTTTGTTGCAAACATAATAGTTTATTTTTCATGATTAAAACTAAGAAACAAATAATACTGTCCTACTTACATTCTGAGTCACCTCTAAACAGCCAAACCTGTATGCTTTTTCATCTTCTTCTTCTTTGGGTTTTACTGGCGGTTGGCAACCAGACTTGGTGCGTTATAGTGCGGTATAAAAAAAAAAAAAAAAAAAAAAAAAAATATATATATATATATATATATATATATATATATATATATATATATATATATACACACACACACACAAACCTGTATGCAGGAAAGGCGGCCATTTTAAAGTTTATTTCCCCAATGATCTAGGTTCTACAATTTTCAATTACATCATGGGGGATAAATCAAAGAAACCATTGATTTTGATGTAACATAATTATCAGACTCTTTTGTAGATATTTGTGAGATATATACGTTGCATGTTACTACCATATGTGTTGTCTCTTAAAATATTTTTTGACTTGCTTTAGAAGTTTTAGAATGTTTCATATGGCATGTTCTAAACAAATGGGTGGAGCCAAACTCTATAAAATGGCTCCTGCATGTCAGCCATTTTAGGAAGTTTTTTTTTCCTTGTGTGGATAGTTGTTGTGTTTGGACCTAACAGTTGGCATAGCCAGAACACACATTGATTCTGTAAATTTTGTATATAATTTTATAGAGGAAAAAAGAGTTTTGTTTTTGCTGGGAATTCACAATTTTTTGCACTTAAATAAACAGCTTGTACTGAATTTATCCCTCATAACTGGTTTTGTACATCTGCACCCCGGTACATCCTAACACTGGCTTTTGGACTTGTTGCTAGAAACAGTCTGGATAATACTTTTCTTCTTTGGTCCGGAGCCCACGGTGTCCATTTCTCCAAAACAAATACTGAAATACTGATTCATCTGACCACAGTACACGTTTTCACTTTGTGATGGTCCATCCCAGATGCTTCCAAGTCCAGAGAAGTTGACAGCACTTCTGGACACTGTTAACAAAGATTCATTTTGGCACAGTACAGTTTTAACTGGCATTTGTGGATGAAACAACATATTGTGGTACGGTAATAATCTGCAACTCTAATACATTGTCAGCACTCATGCTTACAGATTCTATTGGGTGACATGTCATCATGGAACATGTGGAGATCAGGAACAGTACCTTTGGACTGGACAACTTAGGTGGTAGTTTCCACTATTAAGAGGATGGGCCTGAGGGTGTGTTGCAACTATTCACCTTATTCTCCGCGTACGAGTGGGCGCAGCCATTTGAATCATTTTGGCTCGAGACTTCCAGTCTCATTCACTTCTATTCATTTTTAGACGTTAAAAACAGCTCGTTTTGCTGCTTAATGTTGCAAACTGATATTTTCTTATTATATCATTCTATTTTTTCTGTACAGTTATGCAAACACCTGTTTGTAGAGCGAGTAGTTTGACCGTTTTCTGCCGTTTATTATTCCTAGTCATTTCTCCCATAGGCGACTGAATCGAAACTTCTAAAACAATCGCAAAAATGAGCGCACTTCTGTGTTGAAGAATAAGGTCAATAGGGGGACCACACTCCTCAGCTTTCCTGGAAAAGTCTATACCAGAGTAATGGAGAGGAGGATCTGGTCCGTGGTTGAACCTCAGATCCAGGAGGAGCAATGCAGATTTGCCTATGCTGTGAAATACTGGACCAGTTCTATACCCTTACAGGGCGGGCTTGATGGTTCATGGGAGTATGCCCATGTGTTTCCTGGATTTAAAGAAACACAAGATTGACAGGCAGAATGGTGCATCGGCGGCAGTAATGCAGGTGATGTAGCAGTTCATTATAATAAAGAAGGTGGCAAAGCTCTTGATTTTGTGGTCAATCTTTGTTCCTACTCTCACCTATGTTCATGAGCTTTAGGTCATGACCAAAAGGACAAAATCTCAGATACAAACTGCCAAAATGAGTTTCTTTTGAATGGTGGCTGGGCACACCCTTAGAGATATCTTGAGGTGCTCTGTCAAGAGCTCAGAGTGGAGTATTTATGTTTAATACCATAATGGGTTTGCTTTTAAAAGCTGCATTGGCTAAAATGATACATAAGTAACAGACATGTCCACATTGTTGTTACTTAACTGTTGTTCACACTCCTGTCCTTTTTGTCTTGCTAAAAATATATATCTTGCACTTTTTTTTAAACTTTTAACCAAATAATCAAAATAACTTCACTTTAAGTATGTTGGGGCCACAATGCAGTATCAAGCACATCATCATTCAGCACTGAAGTCAGAGAAAATGTAGTCATTGCCCTGTTTGAGTGCCAGCATAAAAGCCAGCAATATTTATGTGGAAAAGAAGTAGCCGTTTCTCAAAATTAAACCAGTTTAGCAGCATCCACAAACAATCCAGCCCTGTTCTGTGAGACATATTTGAGTTGTGCCTGTACTGCCTTTGTTTCAAGTCACTCATATTTTTAATATTGGTGGTGGTGATGATGATGGTGTTTTTTTTTTTTTTTTGATCAGGTGGTCTTAGTTATGTGCAATCCAGAGTGGTGTTTCATAGAGTGCCCAACCCAAAAACAAGATCTTGCCAGGCACAGAATCACGGTCACAACAAGCAATAAATGACAATAGTCATGGGAAGAGATTGAATCTGAAAAAGAGGAAAGCAGAGGAGACCAGTCTAAGGTGAATTTTCCTTCTCTTTCAGCTGCTCAATTTAACAAGTGGCATGTGTGAACCATTAGGACTGGACAATTTCCCTGGAAAGTGAGAGTGCTGTTGAGGTGGATGTGTTGAGATGAATTCCAGAGACCCTGAGCTAATGAGCACATGTGAAGGCATGTCACCATAAAGACCATCTACAGAACTCATAGGGCTGTCAACGGTAACCAAAGAAGAGCTCTTTGGGCATGGGATCAATGCGCTACAGACTAATGCAGTGGAAAAGCACCTCTGCGCCCAGGGAAATTTCCAGACAGACAGCCCCAATCAAAAAACATATATAAACATTCCTCCCTTTCCAAAATGAAAACAAAAAGCCAACATTTACAAACTGAAGTGAGATAAAACAGACCACTGGGGAAAAGTAGCATGAGCACAAAATGACAAATTTGTTTAGTTTTACTTAAATGGGTTCTTCCATTTATTTAATCACAGTTTAAATTCATTGTTTAAAATACTCATGCAGGCCAAGGTTTTATGTTACAGAGATGTTTGATATTGTAGAAAATTTGTGTGATCTCAACATGGGTAAGATCTGAAGTAGATGTATTGTGATGTAAAATGAATTTGAGTAAAAAGTTACTTGGACTAGGCTAAAATCTTATAAAAATGTGTCCATTTGTTAAAAAAATAAATTAACCAAATAAACCAAAACCAGAAGGATTTCTTCTGAATGTTATTACTATGACTATGTCGTCAGATATTATTATTGATTGTACTTTTAGTCAGAAAATTATTTTTAAAAATATAATAAATAATTTACAAATAAAGTGTGGTGGAAGTGCTGTGGTAGTTACCTAAGACCTTCACAAATGTGGCCATGACAGGATGCAGATTAGAAAATCTGATTTTCAGTTTGAGTCAGTTTAGCTGTACAACCAACCCCTTCTAAACAAGACACACGTGAAAGTGGAAAGGAACCATCCTTCACCACTTCATCATTTAATAGAAATGGAGAAAGAAGAAAAAAATAAAAACTTATGAGAAATAAATCTTAGTCTGGGAACCATTAGCTACTCCTTTTTTGATACGTTCTCCTTTTTCTTGGTCCTATCTTATAAGTTTCTACATGCAACTATAGCAACTGCACATCATCAGACCTGTGCTTGTTTACTCATATGGGGACAAAAATAAAAGTCTTTGAAACAAAATCACCCAGCTTAGGTAACAGCTGCAATAGCTGTCACTTAAACAACATTTTAAGCAACAGAAATTAGTTGTGTTATAAATTAGAACACAGAACTTACTTGGGAGTTGGACACCCTCTCCAAAGATCCTATAATAAGAACTTGGTAGGCTGTATTCTGACAACTGCAACTCATAATTCCTTCAGAAAATGTTAAAGTCTGGTGTGTAATATTCTTGCCATGAGCACCACTTGAGATACCCACATGAATTTTGAACCATTTTAACTATGGTATAGTAAAGTGTATATGATAGTATTTATAACACTTTAATAAATGCTACAGTATTGTGTAATATTAACTACAGTGAACTGATGAACTGTAATAAATAATGTAGTATACTTTAGTTTTAAATACAGTAAACTGTGATGCATTGTATAATATATGTAGATTTAGAAAACTACAGTATTGTGTAATTACAGTAATTTATTTTATTTATACAGTTATTGTATTAGAATTGCAACTACCACAACATATTCATTCAAGTACTTGAATAGCATAGATCAAAAACACTGTAATATTTATTATAAATTACTATAGTATTTTTTATGTGTCTACTCAGGGCACATATTACGGAACCAAACCAAACATTTTAATAATGCTTATCTAAATCGGATTCTGGAAAGTGCTGAATAGTGTGGATTAGGCTATATGAATTATAAGGCTCCTGCCGGGTAATGTAATTATAAAAGTTGAAAGAATGATTCATAACATGTCAAAGTGGCCAAACACAAGTTATATACTTATTGTTTGTACAAAGTGTAAAAAAGATTATGATATGATTAAGATATTAATCACAGTTACGTAAATCCTTCTCAAAATAATATGAAACTGTTGAGCTGATTTGCTTATTGCTTGTGTGACATGTAGGAGTTAACTCTTTAACCCTAAAACAGCCAATGTATACTGGGAGATACAACTCAAAAAATCCTAAATAAATCAAACATTTCAGAAATTCTTTTGTATATGTTTTACTTTTGATTAGATGATTAAAAAATACATGAAATGCTAGCTTGCCTATCATTTCCCACACTTGACTGTTCAAATGTTATATACTAAAAATACCTATTCTTGTCATTTCTCTGTCCACAACTGCATACACGTCCCTCAAACCTAGAGGCTCCATCTTCCCCAAATGACGTGCCTTTGAAGAGTGGAAAGAAGGAACATACATTAAAATCTACAGTATATCAGACACTGCCTAATTTTCCATCTAGTCGGCCCCCAACCTTGAGCACCAGCAGGACAAAATGCCCATAAGGCTAAGAGCACTGCAGTCTGACCTCAGCAGGAAATGGGGCTGAGGTTTGGTGAAGGGGTGTTGTTTTAATGAGCATGAGACTTGGAGGCAAAGAGGTGTTTCATATATGGGGTCCAACAGGGCTCCCGTAATTCTTGCCTCCTGGTGAGAACATAAAGCTTAAGGGGATCATAAGAGGAGGCTGTACACGTTGACTGATCTTGATTTTAAGATTAACCTGAGCTGGTTATGCACCTTTGGGATGCAAGGTACAGTAGAAAAGGTTTATGTGTGATTGATTTTTAAGAATGGTACATATTAATTACATACTTGTCCTCAGTAATCTACATTTGTCACTAGTGTTATTGTCTCCCAAAAAAAGTGTAAACACCTTCTTTTCTTGTGAATCCATTATATTCAACCTGGTTAATTTTTTAAACCATATTATTTTCTCCACAAATGTGCATACACATTAGTTGTGCCTCTATTGTATATTGAATACCTGTTAATACACTTCTCATAACTCCAGAAGGCACCCAGAATCCCTTTAATAGTAGATATTTATATTTTATCTTATAAGCTATAAGATATTTTATTTTCCCACTTGCCATGTGTACATCATTATCTACTAGGGTTGTAAAAGTACTGTTTTTAGTTGTAGTAAATGTAATTCTACAGTACGTGACATTGTTTACAATCTGTTTTGTTGACATCTTTCTGTAGTCGAAATGTCAAATAATCAATTACTTGAGATATTCATTGGTTCTATAACTGTAGTATATCTGTCACACACATCAAATGGTCATCAAACAGCATTAGTTGTTTAATTTCCTTGATAAAAAAAGGATAGAATTTGACAGTGTTGGGAAAAGTTACTTTTGAAAGTAATGCATTATATTGAGTTACTCACTTAAAAAGTAACTAGTTGAGTTACTTTTTTTATGGTAAGTAATGTGTTACGTTACTTTTGAGTTACTTTTGTGTTACTTTTTAATACCTGGCTGAGGCTTGATCTCTAACAGAGCTTGTTGTTTTTTCTTTCTTTTTTTAAAAGAGGAGTTCTGCAATCAACAACGTACTGTGTAACTTACACCTTCATTTACCTTTTAAAAAACACATAAAAAAATATATTAGGATAATTTTATCTTAGAACCTCCTGACGTCAGATATACATGCCATATTTACAGGTTGTTAAAAGTTTAAAGTGACGAATTTGCTACTTCTCTACTATTTGTCTTAAGTAAAATTACTGTCCATTGAGACAATACCCTTTTCCTTTTCTTCGATGCGTTAAAAATAATGAGCACATTTTCTCATTGCCTGCGTGATTCGTGACTACTTTAATTTTAATTCAGCAATTTATTTTTTAAATGCTAATTAATAAAACTAAAAAGTAACTTGTGATACATTTTCAAAAAATGAACTCAAGTATTATTACTTATTTTTAAAAGAAATGCGTTACTTTACTTGTTGCTTAGAAAAGTATTATTATTACGTTTCTCGTGTTACTTGTAATGCTTTACCCCCAGCACTGTAATTTGAAATATTTCAATTAGTCTTAAAATTAATAGACACAACTTTTTGTAATTTAATGGATGAGAGGTATGTTATGTATATTATTATTATTATTCAGTATTAAAGCACATATTCCATAATGCACAAAAAAAATTAAAGTGTATGATAAATTGTTCATCTATTTGCAAAATACAGATCTGATTAGGAAAAATAATAATAATTAGGTAGCATAAATGCATCATATGCTGGGGTTTGCCATCCAACATAAAAAAAAGACGAAGAGGGTGTGACATGTTGATGTCTTAGGCACAGTGTAAGCAATCAAGTCGCTGCTCAACAATCGGACCATATAGTGTGAACATAATTCTGAATCGTGAGCTTTGCTTTTACATCAAACAAGACCTTCCTGTACAAAGTGAGTTTGTACCTTGCTGAAATAGCAAAGAAGTCAAACAGTGTATGTCCCCCCTAGCTTAGTAAGCATAGACTGAAAGATATCTGTTGGAATTTATAAATCAGCATAGACTGAAAGATGGAATGTGATAGAATTTATGAATTTGTATCAATTTGCAGGGATATCTGTAGTTCACCAGCGGGAGGGCAACTTCATGCTATGTGGAAACTTCCACTATGGGGATTTCATCAGAAGCCATTTATCTGAAAGAGTAATAAAACGGGCCAATGAAATGCCAATGAGTTGGCGCCGTCAGTATGCACAGCTGGCAGCAATTACCATCAATATTGTATAAAGATGCCCGCCGTGCATCGCAGAGTCATGTTTTCACTTTCAGAGCCTTCAGGCTACCGAGAGAGTCTTCTTGGGTTCCTCCAAAGCTTCTTTAAAGATACAGAGAGAGAACGAGAAAGCTGCCGGAGCAGGCTGCTTCTTCCGGTACAGAGTGTGTGACGTGGCGGCAGACTGTCGAGCTGGGCTTTCTCCCCTGCCTGGGCATTCTCTGGGTCCGGTCCTCCAAGAGCGGTTTGTATTAGCAAGTTTCCTAAAAGAGCAACATGGTCGTGCAGCGGGTCTTTTTGTGGTTCCCTGTCCACGGATGAAGGGCGCGAGCACTGCGTTGCATGTCTAAGGGTCTAGCATGTTAATGCGGTGCTTGCGGGCAGTGCATGCCGTCACTGCGATGGCTTGTCTGTTGACATGGCTGTTGACACTGCGATGGCTAGTCTGTAAGATCGCGGCTTGCTCTTGCAAAGTGCAACCCACCCCAGTTGCTCCCCGCAACACGGTTGGCACTCGGGCAGATCTGAGGGTCACAGTGGGAGTTAATCCACCGCTCTCGGGCTCGCAGACCTCCCACTCCTTCACTTGCTCCATCCAAGCTTCGAGTGAGAGAAGCGCTCCATCCTCTCGGATGGTCACCCTCTCACTTGATGACACCAAGGACCAAATGTCCATCGCTGCATCTGAGGGTGGGCTGTCATTGTCTGAAGAGGATTCGAACTCACTCCTTCCCTCCAGGGTAGTGACCGTGGTGTCAGATCTAGAAGCAGACATGATGGCCGTGCTTTCACAGGCTGCTTCGGCCATGGGTCTGGAGATGGTTCATCCTCCAGCCCCGTGGCCAGACCGATTAGATGGGTGTTATGTGGAGGCTAAGAAGAAGGCAAGACCTTCTAAGCCTCCTGTCCCCTTCTTCCCGGAAGTGCACAGTGAGCTCATGCAGCCTTGGAGGGCACCTTTCTCTGCCCAATCTGCGTGCACTTCCGCCCTCACCACCCTTGATGGCGGAGCAGCCAGGCGGTACGAGCCGATACCCCAGATTGAGTGTGCCATTGCGGTCATTTTATGCCCGTGTGGTGCCTCTTCCTGGTGGGGTCAACCTCGTCTCCCGTCCAAGGCATGCAGGTTATCTGCATCCCTCGGGGCCAGAGTGTACACAGCCGTGGGCCAGAGTGCTTCTGCCTTGCATGCTATGGCCACCTACCAGCGCTACCAAGCGCAGGCGTTGACCCAGCTGCATGAGGGTGGTTCCGACCCAGGCCTTATGCACGAGCTTCGCACCGCAACCAACTATGCTCTGCGTACCACCAAGTCAGCTCTGTGTGCCCTGGGAAGGACAATGGTGGCTAGTGGTCCAGGAACGCCACCTCTTGCTAAACCTAGCTGATATGCGTGATGTTGACAAAGTTTGCTTTGTTAACACACCCATATCCCAGGCTGCCTGTTTGGCGACACCGTCGGGGAATTTACCCAGGAATTCACAGTTGTAAAGGAGCAGTTGGATGCAATGGGTGTAGGACTGTAAGACCGCTCCCCCTGCCGAAGCATCCACATCGGCTACTTCTCATAGAGGGCGCCTCGCACCCATATCCTCACGGCCAGCGGCCGGCAAATTCCCAACAAAAAAGCATTTTTCCCCTTCACCGGATGTGTCAGCCCGAACACTGCCTGTCTGGGACTCTATGCCTTCCAGTTCGCAGGATTGGTGCACCTCGCCAGTAACTCTCAGAGTGTTGGAGGACAGTCTCCCTTCTCTCACACTTCCAGCCCACCTCAGGACCCTGGGTGCGAATCTCACCAGAGTCAGCCCTGCGTCCGCCCCTGTCTTGCGTCCTTCCAGCCAAAATGAGGAGCGGGTTTTACAGCCCGTACTTCAAGGGCGTAGATTTGCTCTTGACATTGGTGGGGACATACATCCCTAGAGCTGCATTGAACAGCAAAAATTCTGTTTCACGCTTTAAAAAAAACATGAATAAAGTACTTAATAATATATAATAAACATTTAATAATACAAATAACAATCCCGTCCTATGCTGCAAATTTACATTAGTCAATTAACATGAATGTACTGCAGTCGGACTTTGAGGAGGTATGAATGTAAAGAAATTTAGAGAGGTGTGTGACGCAATTTAAATGTTTAATCTTGATTATTGTTTCTCATAGTCATTTAGGCCAAAATGGAAACCAAATTTCGATTAATTGCACAGCCTTGGTTAATAGTATTACAGTAAACTCATAGCAAACTTGACTTTGTGCACATGTAGGAGACTAAGGATTTATGGAGAATAAATTATTGGTAGGGGCATTTCAGTAATTGGTGGATATTGGTGGGGACACATCCCCTCCGTCCATGCCAATTCTACGCCCTTGCAGTACTTTATCGTACCCAAAAAGATTGGTGGGCTCCGGCCAATCCTAGATTGCACATTTTGAACCACTGTCTTTACAGGCTGCTGTTCTGAATGATCACGCAGAGGCGCATCCTCCGGTGGATTGGTTTGCAGCAATAGACCTGAAGGACACATTCTTTCATGTCTCCATACTTCCACGCCACTGTCAGTTGCTGCGGATTGCGTTGGAAGGTCGAGTTTGGCAGTACAAAGACCTCCCTTTCGGGCTCTCTCTGTCTCCTCGGGTTTTTACCAAGCTCGCAGAGGGTGCCCTAGTGCCTCTTCGGCGCGCGGGCTTCTGCATACTCGATTATCTCGATGACTGGCTGATTTTAGCTCGCTCGCGGGATCAATTGATTATGCACAGAGACGGAGTGCTTCAGCACCTCGGCTCCTCGGGCATATGGCATCCGCAGCCGCTGTCACACTGCTCGGATTGCTCAATATGAGACATTGGCTTCACGATCGGGTCCCTGACTGTCACTGCGCTGTGTTGCCGCGCCCTCAGCCCCTGGAAGGACCCTGCATTCCTACAGGCCGGAGTGTCCCTAGGACAAGTGTCCAAGCATGTCGTTGTCTCAATGTGTTGCGGGCATGCAGCTGCGGGTTCGTGGAAAGAAACCCGGTTGCATTGGCATATCAATTGCCTGGAGCTGTAGGCAGTGTATCTCGCTCTGCGGCATTTTTTACCAGTGCTAGAGGGGAAACACGTGCTGGTCAGGACGGACAGCATGACGACGGTGGCGTATATCAACCACATGGGGGTATCCGTTCCTGCAGCATGTTTCAGCTCGCTTGCCGTCTGCTCCTCTGGAGTCATACACAGCTAAAATCGCTGTGTGCCATTCACATCCTGGGTGAGCTCACGGCAGCTTCCACGTCCAGAAGAATGGAGGCTCCACCCCAAGTCTGTCCAGCTGATATTGGCATGCTTCGTGGAAGCCCAGGCGACCTGTTTGCTTCCCCCATTGCCAGTGTTTTTTTCCCTGACCAAGGGCTCCCTCGGCATGGATGCACTGGCTCACAGCTGGCCTCGGGGCATACGCAAATACACGTTTCCCCCAGTGAGCCTACTCGCGCAGTTACTGTGCAAGGTCAGGGAGTACGAGGAGCAGGTCTTGCTAGTTGTGCCCC
Source organism: Danio kyathit (assembly GCA_903798195.1). NCBI lineage: Eukaryota > Metazoa > Chordata > Actinopteri > Cypriniformes > Danionidae > Danio > Danio kyathit. The sequence continues at coordinate 18,277,691 of LR812537.1, read as the reverse complement.
TCTGGCCCAACCGAACTTGGATATCAGAACTCTCCCTCCTCGCAGCGGCCCCTCCCTGGCAGATCCCTTTGAGGGAGGACCTTCTCTCTCAGGGACAGGGCACCCTCTGGCACCCTCGCCCAGATCTCTGGAACCTCCACGTGTGGTCCATAGACAGAGCGAGGAAGACTTTGGTGACCTACCGATGTCGGTGGTTAACACCATCACTCAGGCTAGAGCACACTCTACAAGACATGCATATGCCCTGAAGTGGAGTCTATTCACTGAGTGGTGCGCAAGAGGCGCAAGGGAGTCTATTCACTGAGTGGTGCGCAAGAGGCGCAAGGTGATTAAATCCACCCCGCTCTCCTCTTATACCCTCTTGGTCTCGGTCCTTGAAGACAGCTCTGCTGGTCACGTTTGCATCGATCAAGAGGGTTGGGGACCTGGAGGCACTTTTGGTTAGAGATTCGTGCCTGGAATTCAGGCCGGCCTTCTCTTACGTCATGCTGAGACCCCGGCCTGGATATGTGCCCAAGGTTCATACCACACCATTTAAGGACCAGGTAGTGAGCCTGCAAGTGCTGGCTTCAGAGGAGGCAGACCCAGCCCTTTTGTTGCTGTGTCCTGTCCACGCTTTGTGTATTCATGTGGACCATACTCAGAGCTTTAGGTACTCTAAGCAGCACTTTGTCTGTTATGGTGGTCGGCAGAAGGGAAGTGGCATATCCAAACAGAGGTTGGCCCACTGGATAATGGATGCCATCTCCCTCGCTTATCAGAGCCAGGGTGAGCCGTGTCCCCCAGGAGTGAGAGTGCACTCCACTAGGAGCATTGCATCCTCTTGGGCGCTAGCATGCGATGCCTCGCTATCAGACATCTGTAGAGCTGTGGGCCAGGGTGACACCTAATACATTCGCGAGATTTTATAATCTTCAAGTGGAGCTGATTTCCTCACGTATGCTGGTAAACTCCGTTGAATGAGAAAAATTCAGTTTGGTGTTGTAACATGCTTGCTGCTCCGTGTTCCTCCGAGGCCCCCAACATCTGACTCAGCAGAGGAGTCAGGTGCCTGGCCCGTTACGTTGTTGGCATGCCCACTGGTCAGGCCGCATTCTGGGTATAGATGCCTGCTATGTGTGATCCCCGCTGGCAATCCCATACGCTTCACTCAGCCACGGTATAGTTCCTCCCTCTTAGGCAGGCCCATGTCTTCCCTCCCTGCTAACCATCCTTCATATGTGTACTCCCCCTTCTCAGGGTTAGTCCATATGTCTTCCTGCCACCAGATCTCTTCTTTTGGGCAGCAGGTGGCCTCCGCAGCATCCTCCCTATCAGGACTGCACGCTTTTCCAACGTACGGTCGTATCTTAAAGTCCTAGAAATTAACTAGGTGAATTTTTATGACACCCCGAAAAAATAATTCTAAGCCTTTAAAGCTTCTCAGGTAAGTAAGGTAAGTGAGGGCCAGGGGGCACGTTGGAGGGCTACGTCTCTGGTGATGTCTCACTAGTGACGTGGTAAGGTTCAATCACTGTGGCATTTCTCATACATTTTCCCACAGTGGAAGTTACCACATAACATTGAAGTTCCCTGCCCGCTGGGGAATGAAACGGTTTCTACGTAACCCTCGTTCCCCGAGGAGGGGGACAGAAATGCTATGTTCCTTCGCCACAATGATTGCCCCTTAGCTGACAGCTGTTCAGGCTCTTAAGCTAGAAAAGGTGGCTCTGCAAAGCACGACGGGCATCTTTATACAATATTGATTGTAACTGCTGCCAGCTGTGCACGCTGACGCCGCCAACTGATTAGCATTTCATTGGCCCGTTTTATTACTCTTTCAGATGATTGGCTTCTGACGAAATCCCCATAGTGAAAGTTTCCACATAACATTTACGTTCCCCCCTTCGGAGAATGAGAGTTACGTAGTAACCATTTTGTTTAGTGCATATGCATGCAGTATCTTATAGTATATTTCTCCTGATCCAGTAGTCAGTCAGATCTATGGGAATGCATGGCCTACTTCTTTACAGTAGTTCACCTCGGATTAAATGTCAGATATTTCAGATATCATATACTGTAGAGTGCCTATAGAAACTCATCATACCTCTTTGAAATAATTACTTTATTTGTCAGACAGCCTGACATCAAATAACATTCCAAATAACTCTTCCAGCCTTTGAAATGTTGTTCTCTTAACCAGTGCCTTTCTACAACTTTATCCTGAAGGTCTTTTGAAAGAAGTATGTAATGTGAGTAAAGGTATAGATTTTCACAGGGTAGGATAATTTTCTGTAGGCACTGTATTTATAAAATATCATACCCTTCTCGTCTCTCTTTCACTCTCTCTCTCTGTCTGTCTGTCTGTCTGTCTGTCTATCATGTCTATGTCTCATTAGTCAGTCACTCAGCACAGGCACAATCTGGACACTTGAAGCAGTCTGTTGCTGTGTTATAATGGTTATGGCCCAGCAGTCTATTCTGTCACATCACAGTTTAACTTTGTTAATTTCTCCAGAGTTTTTTCACAGTCACAGTCAAGCTCATAGATTCAAGTTATGTCAGTTTAAAGATGCCAGGAGCAAAATGTAGCAGAAACTCAATATTTGTTCTCACATGCATTTCTCTCTCAGCACACAAATGCTTTTCTTATTCAACATGTTCTTGCACTGCAACATATAGATGGAATGCATGTATTATAACATCAGAATACCCATATTTAACAGTCAGCTAAGTCTAAAGTGAAAGTACACATTCGTTAAAGATTTTTTTTTTTAAGTGAAGTTTATTTATAAACTAATTTCGAGAGATTCACGTGATTATGATTGAACACGGCTGGTTACGCATTAACCATGTATGACCAACCAATCAGACGATCCCTAACCAACTATAAAGAGCCAGGGTTTCTTACTACAGTCATCTTTGTTTTGAAGACCACACTGCTCGGCACCAGTTGCTACGGCATCCTGCTACTGCATCCTGCTACTGCTTCTTGCTACTACTACTTGCTACTGCTACTTGCTATTGCTACTTGCTAATGCTAATTGCTACAGCTACTCCATCGGCTCCAACAACTGTCAAATCTATAGCTACAGCTAAAGCTACTTCCTCAATGACTGATTCATCCAAAAAGATCCAACACAACAAATTAATCAACCATACCTCTACTTCTTCAGCCATAACAACAATTGCAGCTACCACCTCTTCAAAAATGGACACCAACAATAACATCATCAGCGGCAATAACAACAATCCCAGCAATAACCCTGAAGCTCACACACCGGATCATCACACCTTTACTGAAGAGATCACTGCACTCGAATTCCCTACAGCACCACGAAGCCCTCAAACTGAGTCAGAGGACGATACAAGAGGCCGCCGCACCACCCGTTCAAACACCAGGCTTCTTCATACATCTCCATCCACATATAGACAGCAAAATGCTTCACCTACCTCATCTTTTGCTTCCGCTTCATCCTGCATCCGCCCAACCACAAGAATCACCGTACCAGAACTCCGCAAACACCTAGCAGACCTCGGCATTCATGCACCCAGGACCCTCAATAAACCGGAACTACTCAAACTGTACACTAACGCCACTTCGGACTCCCACCCGTCACTCAGCCCCCATTCAAGACCTAACCCCCGGACAACCAGCGCCCGACAAACCCCCTATCCTCAACCCACCCGTACCCAACCAGGAAAAAGGAAATCCAAATCCAAACACATATCCAGCAGATCACCTCCAAGACCACACCCCCAAGGATCCCAGCCACCCCCATCTACATCACTCCACCAGACTCTAACCAAGGACTCCCCACTAACTTTCAAAGCTCTTCTCAACTTTTTCCCCCCACTTTCTCTTGGCCTCCCGCCCCTCCCTCCTGTTCTCCTACTAGTCCCCAAATTCCTCCAACCTCTTCTAACCCTTTCCAGTCTAATATTTCCGCTCCTCCTACCCTTTATCAACCTTTTTCTATGTGTGGCGTTGGGGACTGCTGAGACCGCTGTTTGGTAAAAGAATGCACGACTACGCCACCCTGAAAATTAGTGGCCAGGGACCCACACTACATAATGTTCAGCAACAGTTTGGGACACGCAAATTCGTTGTGGCTCAATCAGACTTCAGACAACAAAATAGCTGAATTCACATTTATTACAAATTCTAGTTTTAAAACAGTGCAAACAATTTCAATAAATTTAAAAAGGCGAGTTTCACTTAGCGCTTCCTCCTCAGAACTGGGGGCACTGGATTTTAAGTGTTGGAGGCACACACACACACACACACACACTCCACACCACCAGTTGTGAACACAGCAGGCGAGAGATACCACACCACAGCAAGTCTTCCAGGCCAGCACACCCCAATTCTGAAGAAAGAGGAAACAGCAGATAAAACCGGTACACAATGCTCACAAACACAATACTCATAAAACGCACGCACACACACACACATACACACACACACACACAAAAGGGCTCTCAACAATAGATGACTGTTCACAAATTACTACTCACAAGTCAGAGCCCCAAATGCACAGGACACAATCATATAAAAGGACTCACAACATGAATGTTTTCTGAAGAATTGGACGAATAGCAAACCAGTAAATCACTCAAATACAGCGTAACATCAATAAATACAGCAATGTAAAGAGACAAAAGTGAAATATAGCCCAACAGTGGTGACTGGTAAAAATGGTCTCAATTAAACCGTATTCATGCTACAGAGCTCCTCAATTAAACAGTGTCTTTGAACCCGACGTCACAACCGGTCACAGTTGATTCTGGTTAGAAATGAAAGTCACAGCAATTTAACTCAAATCACTTGCTTATACTCATCTCAGATCTCTTGTATGGCCTGGCGGCCACCGGAAGGAGCGAGACTGCAGTTGCGCCGACTTGCACGCCAAACACCCACGGCATTCAGTCTCCCGTTAGCGGCGCTGCGATGACGCAACTTTTCCCCCCCGACGCTGATTCTAAATGGTAACAAATGAGCCTGCTGCAACCCGTCGGACTCCCGTATCACTGAAATAAACGCATATTAAAGTGAAACTGAAACCACATTACAAACATACACCACCCCCAGAACTAGTGAAGTTACTGAAAATATACCTGCAAGTGGCAATCCACCGCATCCACTGATGGCGTACACAAGTCCTCACTTGCGTTTTAATGTCTCACTTAAATACTCCCCGAGCCACACTGTACGTAGAGTCGAAACAGCATTTTTAATACCACTCAAAGTGCTAACAAATCGCACCACAAACGGGTCCTACCTTTCTGACAGCGCCCTGGAGATGACGTCACTCCCCAAAGACACAGACGCGCATAGTTCGGGGTCAGAGCAGTCTTTTATACACCCCGAATACCCCAATTAGAGGCCCACCCACAATATGCTTAACGCTGACTGGTCGGTCACATCACTACAATCCATCCCTCCATTAAGCATCGTAGTCCCGACGATGGATCAAGATTCTGAACGGTCACTAGTCCCAAGGCCTAAACCAGACTTCCACAGCATTCATTTCCACGGCACATGAATCAGGGGGCAGATCAACACCTGCACCCAAGCTCGTGGTAAATGATGCACATTGGAATGCTGACCTGCCCCTAATCGGCTCGTTCGTCTTAAGACCACCCCAGATGAACTAGGTGACCTAGAAGGGATAAGCTCCAACTCCACTTGAGGGTCTGCCCCTTCGTGGTCCACTTCCACCAAACAATCCTCAGCCTCCGCAGTTAGTGTAGTAACAGGACCCCTGCCTCCATCCAAGCTCCCCTGGACAACTGGCAGGGTCTCAGACACCACACAAGCCAGGTCTCCCTCCTCGAGCTCGTCTTCTACTACCGGAGGCTCAGCTTGGATCTCTAGGGGTTCAACTTGGGCGGGTTCTACTTGAATATGAAGCTTTAACAATGCTCGATGTACCTGACGTACCTTACTCAAATCATGTACAGGAGCCACTGTATACACAGATCCGCCAGCCTGAGGGGCCCTAACCACCTGATATATAATGGGACTCCATAGGTCGTGGATCTTATGACGGCCGGGGATCCCAAGGTCCCGCAAGTAGACCAACTGGCCCTCACCAAACGGCTGTTCCCTAACTCGCTGATCATGCCTGTCCCTTCTTGACCGAGCGGCCGCTTGCAGCCGTTCTCGGGCACCATCAAATGCTACCTGCAGTCGAGCCTGATGTTCTTCCACCAAGCGATGAACGTTACCAGCCCTCGGTTCCGGAACCCGGCCAAGTAGAAAGTCCACCGGCAGACGAGGCTCTTGCCCGAACATCAGGAAATACGGAGACTCGCCGGTGGCCTGGTGGGGAGTGGTATTATAACAGAAGAGGACCTGGGCCAGGCAGGAAGCCCAATCTCTCTTCCTCTCAGTAGGCAGAGTTCGCAACAAATTGTGCAAGGTTCTATTGAACCGTTCACACTGGCCGTTACCAGCTGGATGGTACGGAGTTGTGCGAGATTTGGCTACCTGGTATAAGCCACACAACTGCTGGATTAAGTGAGATTCAAAGTTACGGCCCTGGTCCGAATGGATCCGACCTGGCACCCCAAACTTAAAGAACCACTCCTCCACCAGGACACGGGCAACGGTCTCTGCTTGTTGGTCTCTAGTAGGGACTGCCACAGTAAATTTACTAAAGACATCTGTGATTATCAAAACATTCTCCTGCCCTGACTGAGAGCGCTCCAGAACGGTAAAGTCGAGTGCAACTATCTCGTTTGGGCAGGAAGCAAGTAAATGTCCCATGAAGCTCCTAGCACCTGGTGCAGCCGCTTTAGCCTGCTGACACCGCTCGCACCCCTGCACCCAACGGGCTACATCATCAGACATGCCTGGCCAATAACAATGTTGCCGGACTAACTCAAGTGTGCGCTCAATACCCTGAATTGGCACCAATTGGAACACCTCTTCCCCCCCATCAGAACGATGGACTTGACGAAAAAGGAGGCCCTCTAAATCTACGAGACGGTCCCACTGTCGGAGTAACGTCAACACTAACCTGGGTAATGTCCGACGGTCTTGGGGCCCTGGATAAGTTCCATTACGCCAAAACCGAAGGGCTGCACTGATGGTACACTGTAAAAATTAAAGGTTCCTGGAGGCACCTTTTGGGGTTCTTTACATTGCCACACCGGCGGAACCCTCTAAAGAGGGTCTAGGCACCTCTAGGCACCCTTTCAAAAGGGGCAGTTCTCTGAGGAACTTCAAGGGTTCCTGGAGGAACCCTCTTATTAAGAATGACCAGGAACCACCTTGAGTGCTTTGAAGCACCATTTATTTATTTTTTATGCTTGTGTTTCCCATCCCTCTTAATTTATTGTTTATGCAAGCATGTTTAATCATAAATTTAATATCTATCTATCTATCTATCTATCTATCTATCTATCTATCTATCTATCTATCTATCTAGATAAAAAATACATAACATTTTCAATAAATAATCACTTTTATTAATCCATATACATCACAATTACATTCACATAATATGATTATTAACGTAATATACATTTTAATGCAAACAATCAAATTTAAATAATGTCTAGCAATAACAGCCAGCAACATCTTCAGCCATCCACTGTTCACATTCGAGGTGTCTCTATAAAAAAAAATTAAAAAGTAGTTAACCTGAGAAGTTATGAAAACAAAGGAAATTCACAACATTCCCAGAGCCATTTTTTTTACTTATCAAGACATTCACAAAAGATATGCAGAACATTTCTGAATAACAAAAGGAAACATGAATAAAGTCAGAAATTGTCTCAATTTATATAAAAAGGATTTTTTTCACTGCTTGCAGAGTGCCCATATACTTCAAAAGGCAAAATCCAAATAATGTAAACCGCTCAAATATCTGAGTAGCAGAAAGAAGACAACACAAAAGCTGTGTCTGAAACCACTCCCTCCTTAATGCACCCCACATATTTTCCCACATTCACACAGATAATGCACTATAATTTGAGTGTACTGCATATGCGATATATTATTATTATATTCAGGTTGTAGTTATTAGCTTTTTTAAATGAACCATTAGTTTATTAAAAACACATTAAATAAAGAGACAATTATATGAGTTTATATGTAAATAAATTATGCATAAAGGTCAAATATTATTTTTGGACTCAATTTAAGTGGCCTCTGAAATACAGAAATTAATAATAGATGTAATTACATGCAGATGATTAAAAAAGTACAATGCAAACACATGTATATACAGTACTTAAGTGCATTGTACCATATTATTAATTTAACTTTAAGTACTGTAGTTAAGGTGCCTTAATATAAAGTGGGTCTTGTTTTTTAAGTAAAAGTAAAGCAGTCAGTCAAGTTTACATTATTTTGTAAATTGATTTCTACTTTAACGAAAATATATATTACAAACTCGAAAAATGTAACCATTTTGAAAAAAATGGCATGTTTTACTGTAGTTTTTAGGGCTAGGGTAGAACGAGTTAGCATTTTAGCAGTTCCAGTTCCTTCGTCCCAAAGTCAATGGGTTTTTTCAAAGGGATTTCAGTTAAATCGCTTAAATAAGGTTCGTGGCTAACACAAACTCAAGACACTTTCACGTTTTATTCTACGACATAAAACACATCAGTTACATCATACTCGCTTCTTTAATAAGGCGGTTGCTAACAAGTTGCTAAATGGGACTACAGGCAGTGTCGGAGACATTATACGTCATCGAGCTGAGCTAGTCTGGAATGCAGCTCGCTTGCGTTGGGCATTTGGATTTGTCTGTTATTTAAGCATTTTCATGAATAGTATTTTATAGTTTTCATATTGTGTGTAGATAATGCCTTCACTTGTAAAGACAGATAAATTTGTTGATAATTTATTTTAATTAAACGATATTATGGGGATACTGCTTAGCAGTGCAGTCTGTCTCTTTTCTGCTCTCAGTAATGCAAAAGTGTGAATAAATGTGTAAAAAAAAACATATTAACTCTCATTTTAAGGTGGGCTTTTTTCTTCATCTGAGCACATTTAACTCTGTCATAACTGCAATATTTACACTCCTCATTAATTTATAGCACATGTGACTGTATGGGCTGCTTTTGCTCTGTGATGCACATCCAATACTTCATGCATTGTGTTAAATTAGGCTTTCCAGTCTCCGTGTTCAGTCCATTACTTCCACTGTATCTGTTCAGCTAAGGGAACGAAACCAACCCCGTGACGTCAGACACAGCGATATATAGCTGCACCCTAGCTCTAAAAATATAAACTATAGTAAAACATGTTCTTTTCTTCAATAATGGTTACATTAATCGAGCTTGTTTAATATATTTTCACTAAGGTGGAAATCAATTTACAAACTAATGTAAACTTGACTGAGTGCTTCACTTCCCCTTTAAAGGGACAGTTCACCCAAAAAATTAAATTTTGTCATCATTTACTCAACCACTTATTTGAGTTTCTTTCATCTGTTGAACTGAAAACAGAAAACCTATAACCCCTGTCTTCCATATTTTTGTTATGATGGTTATAATTTATGATAATGGTTAAAGATTTTCAGCTTTAATCAAAATATAATGTTTTGCGCTGAACTAAAGAAAGAAAATCAAACAGGTTTGGAACATATTAGAGGTGGGTAAATGATGACAAAATTTAAATTTAATTTAAACCGTTGTTTATTTGTGAGGTGGTATTAACTAACTCACTACTCTGTAAAAACTATAAATGTGAATTTTCACTTACTAGTCAAACAGAACGAAGCATCCTGGAGATGTTGTCCGACAGGAATTCAGCTCCAGCACTGCTGGGGTGCAGCCCATCAGCATGGGAAAGCCTAGGACGATCCCAGAAAAGATTCCAGTTGTTAATAAAGATCAGCTTTTGTTTTTCACACCATGTTAATAGCCATTCATTCAGAGCAAAAAGTCTACTGAACCTTTCATGTCCACAGCAGTTAGTAGAAAGCTGTCCAGAAATGATGATCTGCATTGCAAGTGAAGTGGGTCAGAACGTTTCAATCAGGCTCCCAAAGTCCCTCTGCTACCTGGATTTGATACAGCAAACTTTAAATTTCTAGTCCATATCTGTCACAATGATTTACACCTAATATGGATACATCAGAAATAAGCAAATGAGAAAATAAGTTAGTGATTTTAAAACACTTAACACTTAAGTTAAAAGTTTATTATTATCATTTCAGTGTTACCCAGCTGGATAATGATTTTTAAATAATATTGTTTGTTAAATTAAGTATGTATTTCTTACATTTATTTCCAATTCAGTTACTTAAAAAATACTTACATTTGAGGTGACTCAAACGGCTGTTTGAGACAGAACACTGAACAATTTCAGGGTTTATGTGGATGTTCTGAGAAGGGAAAAAAGGCTATGTACGTTATTGGTGTGAATGAATAAAAAAAATAATGAAGTACATAACTTAGACACAATTTGTCACACAGGTAACTGTTTCAGAAACGCAAATACTAAGAAATGCGTAATATTACTTACAAACAATATGAGGAAATAATATAAGCATCGCGGTTAAAACAATCATATAAGCAACCCTGCTCAACACACTTTTCACACACTGTATATGTAAGGCACGAAAAAATAAATAAAATAATATATTTGTGGAAAAAAGCCGTCTAATAAGCAGTATGAATGTATAACGTTATCTGTTTAATTTGAAATTAACGGTCGCTTGCAATGGCTTTCAGGGAGGCTTCGTGTTCAGTGACAATAAAATATTTCGACATAAATCAATATTTCACATCAAATTATTTATATTTGTGTGAGGTAGACGTGTAATTTGAGTGATTATGTGTATCCAGCCGATTGTTATTATCGCAAAATAATACCCTTATCTTATACAACAGCAATCCTTTCGCGAGACGTTCCTAAAACAGCTTACACGACATAATGCGTTTAAGTGTAGATATTTGTGTGCAAATCGTATCTAATTTGTATATTTATTTTGCCAACTTACTCACCTTGCGTGTGTTAGAGATGACAGCTGTCATGAAATGGAGGAAGGAGCCGTTACAAAGCGCTATTTGAAAACGCTCCTCCGGCCTGCACCTGCGCGTGCATGACGGCTGGAGAGATCCAAGTGCGCGCGTCCGCGTCATGTTTATATTATTTTATTAGTCCCGGTTAATTTTTTTTTTTTTTTTTTGACAACACAATACATTCCATTCCATTAATCCAAGAAACAGATGAAGAAACATTTAATTCAGAAAATTAAAAATGTACAAAATGCTGCTTCCATTAGCAAGTTATCCTTGTTGGTTTATCAAAACAAACTGGAGGAATACATTTATTAATAAACCAGAGCCCATAGCCTATATATTTAAGTTTAGTAATATCTTAATTATTTTTCATGAGGGGATTTTTGAAGGACTGTGATATATAGTTTCATTTAATAATAGTAATATTAATAATAGTAGCTATTGTTATTAATATTATTATTATTATTATTATTATTATTATTGCAGCTGTTGTTGTTGTTATTATTATTGTTTTAAATGTCAAAATTCAAGGGTCTAATGGTCAAGTGACAGACAATTTAATTAGTCCTCTATAATAATTATCATTTTCATAATTGTACATGCCTGTGCATGTTTTTGTCTCTTTTTTTCCTCTGTTGTGGCTCATTTGTATTTTACCCTCCAAAATTACTTTTACATTTTCATATTTTTTCACAATTTCCTAGTCAGTCTCCTAACTGCAATCAAGTTAACATGTAGACTCAATCAATGATATTCTTATGTTTTCACAGTGAGTGTCACACAAAAAGAAAAACACACACCAAATTTCATATCATTCTAAAAGCACAAATAACTAAGTAAATATTAAGTAAGTGAACATGCATCTCATTTTCTGGCCTCCATAATTGTCCTATTTAATTATCACAAAAAAAAATCTCTTGGTTCCTTTAAGTGCTAGCTTTTAGAAGCTAGATCCACCAGGAACCATGATATAAGTTTACAGATCTTACTGTAACTCTTTTTTGGAATTTGAGTTCCTCTAATAACTTTCAAAGTGCTTCGAGGTCTTAGTGTAAGGAAACAGTGACTCCAGAAACTCAGTATTGACAAAAAGTGCTTGAAGGATCCCAATTACTGCAAAAGGGTCCTGCAAGTATTGCAAAGACTGTCAGTGGTTCCTCAAGGAACCCCTTTTTGAGAGAAAGAGCTTTGAGGCACTTAAAATACATTTTAAAGTTCCTTGAGTACTCAACAGGGTATTTGAAGCACCTTTACTTTTTACAGTGTAGGGTCTGCTTCTTGTAGAGAAACAAGTTCAGACACAGAGCGACTCGGCATGACCTGCACTGCATTTAACCTAGTAGCTTCCATGGGACTCTCACCCTCCACGCGCTTCAACAACTCCGGAACTACTGCCCCAAAAGAACCCGGATGCAAGCGTGAAAGGACGTCTGCATTTTGATTTGACCGACCTGACCGATACTGAATCTCAAAATTAAAGGCTGCCAATTCGGCGGCCCACCTCTGCTCAGTAGCCCCAAGTTTGGCGGTAGCCAGATGACTCAGTGGGTTGTTATCAGTACGCACGATGCAGTGGTGTCCTAACAAATACTCACGAAACTTTTCGGTCATCGCCCATTTTAGAGCCAAAAATTCAAGTCTCATTGAACTATAGGTGGCGGTATTACGCTCTGCTGGTCGAAGTGTACGGCTTGCATAAGCCACTGGCCTCACTTTGCCATCGACCACTTGGGAAAGTACTGCACCCAATCCCAAATGGCTTGCATCCACCTCTAAGATGAATGACTTAGTGAAATCGGCATATGCTAAAATCGGTGCTGTGGTAAGCTTCTGTATGAGGGTGTGAAACGCTTGCTTGCACTGTTCAGACCACGCGGCTCCCAATTCCTGGCTAACCCGTCCCCTTTTACCCTTAGTTAGTTTTGCCACTACTTGATGCAGTGGGGCTGCAAGTTTAGCAAACCCTTCAACAAAACGCCTATAATAACTAACGAACCCCAGGAAAGTACGAAGCTCTGGCACAGTCTTTGGACAGGGCCACTGAACTACAGCCGCAACCTTACTTGGGTCCGTAGCCACCCCCTGTGATGATATTACATGCCCGAGATACCTTACCTCTTCCCCAAAAAATGCACATTTCTCCAAATTAACCTTGAGGCCTGCGACCTGTAGGCGACCCAGCACCATCTCCAACCTCTGTAGGTGCTGCCGCACAGAGGAAGAAAAGACAATTATATCATCAAGATACAACAAAACTACTTGGCGCATTACAAAGGCCAAAGGGCATACGATTCCACTCAAATAAGCCAAAAGGTGTACAAAAGGCAGTTTTGGGACGATCGGACTCCGCAACAGGGACTTGATTATAACCGCTGGCCAGATCTAAAGTGGTAAACCAGCGTGCCCCTGTCAAAGAGTCCAATGTCTCTTCAATTCGAGGTAGTGGAAAGGCATCCTTTCGAGTCTTAGAATTAAGTTGACGGTAGTCCACGCACATGCGTAAACTACCGTCCTTTTTTCTTACCAAAACCACTGGGGAGGCATACGGATTACAACTTTGCCGGATCACTTGGGAATCCAATAGCTGGCTAATATGAGTCTTTACCAACTCATACTCGGATGGTGGAATTCGTCTGTAGCGTTGTCGGACTGGAGTATCGTCAACTAAAGGGATTTCATGAGACAAAAGGTTAGTGCAACCCACATCTCCCTCACCAGCAGAGAACACATTTTGAAATCGCTGTAGCAGGGCCCTCACCTGTCCCTGCTCTTCCTCTGCTAGCCCCCCCAGTTCAATAGCCTCAATTCGTTCTGACACTGATGCTGTCGCACCCACCTGTGCAGCCACTAGGGCCTCCACAGATGCAACCTCGGTCAGGCCCGCAGGCGAATCCACCAAGTACACTTCTCGCAGCTTACCAATAATTGTTGTAGAATACAACGCTACGTCAAGAACACCGACATTTACAACGGGGACCTGAACAGTACCACCAACAACAGTTACAAGTGACGGGGAAGCTAATAGGCCAGCAGGCAGCCCAGTTTCTAAGGGCTCAAACAACACCGTCTTACCTGTAAAAGCTGCAGAGCACGTTGCGGTTACAAATTTCAAGGTGCCGCCTGGAACACGACACACCTTGCGCCCTTGAACTTTAACATTGCCTCCCTGATTCAAGACTTCATCGATTCGCTGACAAGCTTGAAAGGCCAGAGACAATTCAGAATCTTGTGTCACTTGGGGCAGCTCAAATAAGGTGGACCCATACTTCCCAAAAAGCTCACGATAGCAGCGTCTGAGCACATTCATACCTATAATGCCAGGGGCACTAGAACTACCACATGGAGGGTCACGGACCACCAGTATTCCGCACCCAGGTATGACCCGCCCACATAGTTCAACATCCAGTTCTACATACCCCACATAAGGAATGTCCAGCCCATTGGCTGCACGAAGCTGCAACCAGTGACATGACCTTAATCGATCCCAGCCCCACGGCTCAAACTTCGTTCGGAAGCAGCTCTCTGTAATGGTCGATACCATGGAGCCGGTATCAATCAAGCAGGGCACTGGAACACCCCCTAGGGAAACGACAAAATGTGGACACGAGGAGACCAAATGAGACATTGATTTACCATCATTAAAAATACGAGAGCCACGCGTACCCCCACCCGAGCTGTGGCTCTGCAGCCCGGTGGGAATCAGTTTCCCGACTGATTAGCACCCGAAAATGGCCTTGACTCACTCGAGGAGAAGCTAACAACCGGATGGGATGGAGGGCGGTTAGGGCGACGTTCTCCATTACATTCACGGGCAAAATGGCCCGGTTGCTGACATCGTCGACATGTCACTGAATCGGGACGAGACGGACGATTATGAAACGAAGGATCTTGATTATGGGCCAATGCTTCAGCAAGCCGATTGATCTGCTTTTGCTGCTGGCGTAGAATTTCTCGCAGTTCACCCAATTCGGACCCCTGACGTCCGCCCTTAACGCCCCTAGCACCCCCGTGAACACCAAACTGCATCCCACTAACCAGGGGAGCAGACTGACTACGCTCTCTAGCGCCACCTGGTGTCCCCTCTTGTTCCCAACGAATAGCTTCTCCCCGCACTTTCAGTAACGTTACAGCAGGCTCACGTCGAATCAACTGTTTTAACTCTCTGCGAAGGGAATTATCTAATACGCATTCAACAAATTGATCCCTTACCAAAATGTCCGCATTTGCAATAACATGGGGTGACCTATTTTTAACTCGTTCAAAAAGGCTTAACAGGGCCAGCGAGAACTCCAATAAAGTCTCTCCTTCAAGCTGTCGACGCGAATAAAAAGCTTCTTGAAGCACAATATAAGACTGTGCACAACCGTATAATTCGCGCAACGCAGAAACAATCTTTTCTGGATCACTCCGATCAGCACTTGAACGATATTTTATTTCATCTCGGGCTTCCCCTTCAAGATGATCAAATAAAAAGAAAGCCTTATCGGCCACAGTCATGTTACGCAAACACATACATGCATGCGCTTCTTCAACCCACTCTTCAACCCCTATACCAGTTCGGCCATTAAATTTTGGACAGCGTCGATCTCTTGGAATAAACACCAATCGTTCGGTTACACCAGTAACTGCATCGGCCGGCTGAGGCGTAACAGGCAGTGACGCACCACTAGAGGCTGCACCGGGGTCAGGCGGCTCAACTGGCTGCCGGTCCCGCTGCAGTCTCTCGTTTTCAGCCCTTAACTGGGCTATCAACTCCTTCATTTCCTGTAATTCATTCTCCATAGCTAAAGGCTACAATTGGGCACTTACCTAAACCAATTCCTCTGCACAGTCACCACTGTTATTCAAGCACCACAATACTAAAAGGGGAAAAGAAAAAAAAGAAAAGAAAAAAACACAACAATAATTTCTGAGTCTGAATGAGCCACGATCCTGCCCGGCTACGCCAAATGTGGCGTTGGGGACTGCTGAGACCGCTGTTTGGTAAAAGAATGCACGACTACGCCACCCTGAAAATTAGTGGCCAGGGACCCACACTACATAATGTTCAGCAACAGTTTGGGACACGCAAATTCGTTGTGGCTCAATCAGACTTCAGACAACAAAATAGCTGAATTCACATTTATTACAAATTCTAGTTTTAAAACAGTGCAAACAATTTCAATAAATTTAAAAGGCGAGTTTCACTTAGCGCTTCCTCCTCAGAACTGGGGGCACTGGATTTTAAGTGTTGGAGGCACACACACACACACTCCACACCACCAGTTGTGAACACAGCAGGCGAGAGATACCACCACCACACCACAGCAAGTCTTCCAGGCCAGCACACCCCAATTCTGAAGAAAGAGGAAACAGCAGATAAAACCGGTACACAATGCTCACAAACACAATTCTCATAAAACGCACGCACACACACACACATACACACACACACAAAAGGGCTCTCAACAATAGATGACTGTTCACAAATTACTACTCACAAGTCAGAGCCCCAAATGCACAGGACACAATCATATAAAAGGACTCACAACATGAACGTTTTCTGAAGAATTGGACAAATAGCAAACCAGTAAATCACTCAAATACAGCGTAACATCAATAAATACAGCAATGTAAAGAGACAAAAGTGAAATATAGCCCAACAGTGGTGACTGGTAAAAATGGTCTCAATTAAACCGTATTCATGCTACAGAGCTCCTCAATTAAACAGTGTCTTTGAACCCGACGTCACAACCGGTCACAGTTGATTCTGGTTAGAAACGAAAGTCACAGCAATTTAACTCAAATCACTTGCTTATACTCATCTCAGATCTCTTGTATGGCCTGGCGGCCACCGGAAGGAGCGAGACTGCAGTTGCGCCGACTTGCACGCCAAACACCCACGGCATTCAGTCTCCCGTTAGCGGCGCTGCGATGACGCAGCCTCTATGGACCGCGACTGGAGAAAGACAGAGAGAGGAGAACTTTCCCCCCCCGGACGCTGATTCTAAATGGTAACATATGAGCCTGCTGCAACCCGTCGGACTCCCGTATCACTGAAATAAACGCATATTAAAGTGAAACTGAAACCACATTACAAACATACACCACCCCCAGAACTAGTGAAGTTACTGAAAATATACCTGCAAGTGGCAATCCACCGCATCCACTGATGGCGTACACAAGTCCTCACTTGCGTTTTAATGTCTCACTTAAATACTCCCCGAGCCACACTGTACGTAAAGTCGAAACAGCATTTTTAATACCACTCAAAGCGCTAACAAATCGCACCACACAAACGGGTCCTACCTTTCTGACGGCGCCCTGGAGATGACGTCACTCCCCAAAGACACAGACGCGCATAGTTCGGGGTCAGAGCAGTCTTTTATACACCCCAAATACCCCAATTAGAGGGCCCACCCACAATATGCTTAACGCTGACTGGTCGGTCACATCACTACAATCGCCTCCTTTACCTTCCACTTCCCATCCTATACCTTCAAACCAACCATCCCTCTCTCAGACGACTCATCCTATCCCTCCCTCTTTTCTCCATCCACTCCCTACAGCACACACCAGCACAGGCCCAACTCAGATTTCTACCCTCCCCGCACCAGTTTCCGCAGCACGCCCCCCTACACACTTTTCACAGCCACCCCCCTCCCTACGCCGCCTAACGCTCTGGTTCTGGAACCTCCCCCTATCTCTTCAAGTACAAGGAATCAGATTCTCTCAGAAGTTTCGGCTATTGGCGCCAGAAGCGAACCCTCATCCAACACCTGTTCCTCACTATTCAGAGATGATATTGCCATAAACCACCCTCTATACCACCTCCGGAAATCATCCATTTCGCTCATCCTCCAGGCAGTGGCTCCCAGGACTCTGCAATCTTATCTCACAGCATAAAACGCTTTTAAACACTTTCACTCTCTGTTCAAAACTCCTTTTCCAGACTTTCCCTTCTCTCCATCACCTCATTCATTGCTCATTTACACGTCTTAAAAAACTTACAAGCCAGTTCAATTAGAAGCTATCTAAGCAGCATTCAGTTTTTTCACAAACTGATACATGGGTCCCCTTCAGATGCCATCACAAATTCTCAAACCACCCTCCTTATTAAAGGCATACAAAAAAAACCCACCCATCCCCCCCGGACACCAGACAGCCCATTACACTTCACATCCTCGCTAAATGCATTCACACCCTACGCAAAGGATATATTTCCACCCATACAGCCCGCACACTCGATGCCATGTTCACATTAGCCTTTTTTGGATTTCTGAGATGTTCCGAAATTAACATAACATCTCATTTCAACCCCTCAATCCACCCCACCATATCCGATCTAACCTTGCTGGATAAAGAAACTCTAGCTTTCTTTATTAAGCAAAGTAAAACAGATCAGCTACATAAAGGACATTCTATTTATATTTTCGACATCCCCTCACCCACACACTCATTCCAAACCCTCTTAGCATTCTTGCACTACAGAAGATCCCAAGATCAAAACCCCCTCGCCTCACTTTTTACTGACGACGCTAACCATCCAGTAACGCGCTTCTGGTTCCAAAACCACCTAAAAGAAGTCCTCCGCATTTCAGGCTTTCCCCCAGGACCATTCTCTACACACTCATTCAGGATAGGAGCAGCCACTACAGCAGCTCACAACGACCTCTCCCAACAACAGATACAAACACTCGGTCGTTGGTCCTCCAACGCCTTCAGTTCATACATTCGCCTAAGCCGAAATCACCTCAGAGAAGCCCAGCTGACTCTCAGTAGCCAACATCAACATTCATAAATTCGAAACAACACAAATCCATCTGTTTTCCATAAAACTTCCGCCCTATTTCACAAATCTATTCTAACTATTTTCCTCTTTTTCTCTCCCCCTTCACATTTCCATATTCTATTTTTATATATATATTTTTCCATCACACTCCCCGCTATAATACAGCCGCAAAGGCTAGCGGGTACACATATTATCTTCATACCACCCACCCACTAATTACACCAACGCATCAACTCTGTTAGCTTAGTTAAGCTCACACCCTCAGTACAATGGACCGGAACCAACGTTCCGGTGGGAGTTTACACAACTGTCCAATCTGCCATTATATTTCCAGAGAGGTACTTTCCTCCCTCTACTGACCTCCATCACACCTCTACAGCAACAGAGACGCTCAGCCGAGCTCCATCCCTTTCCACAGCAGTGACGCTCAGGCGAGCTCACATACACTTCCACTTAATCATTCACTACTGATACACTCCCCAGCACTGCCAAAAGCAGTTAAACGTCTCTGTGGAGGCGTATTTTCCCTTCTATTACTGACCTCCAATGCACCTCTGCAGCAGCAGAGATGCTCAGCCGAGCTTCTTTCCCCCCTACACCACTGCCACAGCAGTGACGCTCAGCCGAGCTCAGATACACTTCCATTTAGTCAATCATTACTGATACACTTCCCAGCACTGCCAAAGCAGTTAAACGTCTCTGTGGAGGCGTATTTACTGACCTCCAACGCAACTCTGCAGCAGCAGAGACGCTCAGCCGAGCTTCATTCTCCCCCCTACACCACTGCCACAGCAGTGACGCTCAGCCGAGCCCATATACACTTCCATTTAGTCATTTCATCACTGATACACTCCTCCAGCACTGCCAAAGCAGTTAAACGTCACTGTGGAGGCGTATTTTCCCTTCTATTACTGACTTCCAACGCACCTCTGCAGCAGCAGAGACGCTCAGCCGAGGTTCTTTCCCCTCTACACCACTGCCACAGCAGTGACGCTCAGCCGAGCTCATATACATTTCCACTTAATCATTCATTACTGATACACTCCCCAGCACTGCCAAAGCAGTTAAACGTCTCTGTGGAGGCGTATTTCCCTTATATTACTGACTTCCAACGCACCTCTAAAACAGCAGAGACGCTCAGCCGAGCTTTTTTCCCCTCTACACCACTGCCACAGCAGTGACGCTCAGCCGAGCTCATATACACTTCCACTTAATCATTCATTACTGATACACTCCCCAGCACTGCCAAAGCAGTTAAACGTCTCTGTGGAGGCGTATTTTCCCTTCTATTACTGACTTCACACGCACCTCTGCAGCAGCAGAGATGCTCAGCCGAGCTTCTTTCCCCTCCGCACCACTGCCACAGCAGTGACGCTCAGCCGAGCTCATATACACTTCCACCTAATCATTCATTACTGATACACTTTCCAACACTGCCAAAGCAGTTAAACGTCTCTGTGGAGGCGTATTTTCCCTTCTATTACTGACTTCCAACGCACCTCTGCAGCAGCAGAGACGCTCAGCAGAGCTCTTTCCCCTCTTCACCACTGCCACAGCAGTGACGCTCAGCCAAGCCCATATACACTCCCACTCAGTCATTCATTTCTGATACACTTCTCAGCACTGCCAAGCAGTTAAACATTTCTGCTGAAATGTAATTTACCTTTTATTATCAACTACCACCGCACCTCTGCTAAACAGAGACGCTCCACCGTACTTCATTCACCCCTACAACACTGCCGCAGCATGACACCTAACCTAGTACTACCTTGTAGCACTTTATACCCTGCAGCCGGATATCTTTATACCCAGCAGCCGGATATTGCATTTTTCTTTATTGTCTTTTGGGGGGTTCTTCAAATACGCGGCTGCTGTCCCGAGTAATAGCATTTTGGGGAGTTCTCGAGATCTACCTGAGCTCAAAGCTCCCCTCTCACCCTGCAAACGGGAGGGAGCCCAGGGCTCAAGGACCTTTTGGGCTCAGGGCTCTCTCCCGGGACAGCATGTCAAACTTCTTTATAATCAATCATCAGTTAAGTGTGAACTCTTGAAGTGAAGTTTATTTATAAACTAATTTCGAGAGGATCACATGATTATGATTGAACACGGCTGGTTACGCATTAACCATGTATGACCAACCAATTAGACGATCCCTAACCCACTTTAAAGAGCCAGGGTTTCTTACTACAGTCATCTTCGTTTTGAAGAATCCCCCCCTTCCACCCCTTCTCCACCTTTTCTTCATAGGGCGGCACGGTGGCCCAGTGATTAGCACTGTTGCCTCACAGCAAAAACGTCACTGGTTCTAGTCCTTTAACAGACGTCGTTTCTGTGCGAAGTTAGCATGTTCTTCCCGTGCGCGTGGGTTTCCCCCGGGTTCTCCGGTTTCCTCCCACATTCCAAAAACATGCACCACAAGTTAATTGATCAATCAAAATTTAGCACTAGTCAAACTTTTATCCATCAGCATATCTCTTTATAGCAATTATTTTCTGTCATCAACTCTTATCAAAAGGGGGGAGTTCTCGAGATCTACCTGAGCTCAAAGCTCCCCTCTCGCCCTGCAAACGGGAGGGAGCCCAGGGCTCAAGGACCTTTTGGGCTCAGGGCTCTCTCCCGGGACAGCATGCCAAACTTGCTTTATAATCAATCATCAGCTAAGTGTGAACTCTTGAAATGACATCAGTGAAAATGAACGTACAGTTGTCATTTTAATCAATCAACAACAAAATACTAAATGAAAATTCTAAGAGAATACCTTTTTTATTATTACATGTGCATGTGAAAAAAAGAAAGACAGAGGATGGCTTGAGGGTGAGTAAATTATGGGGTACTTTTTTTAATTTTGGGTGAACTATTCATTTAAGTCATGAATAGAGGAACAACATATGCTACTGGAATAAACTTGTCAAGCTGCTTTATCCAGCTTCTGGTGATTCTTAAAGCTAGCATTCTGTATGTGCATTTGACAGATTGTAGACTCCCTAAATCTGGAAACTGAAGTTTCCATCAAAACTTCACAGTATTCCAATTTTGCAAAGATGAAATAATATATGAGATCAGAGCATAAAAAATCACCTTCAAACCAGTCTCATTGTATATCATATGATTGTCTATCCTTCATTTTAACAGACTTAAATCAAAATCCATCTTCCACTTGAGTCTGTGAGAAATTGTAGTATCAACACCAAACCCAGATCCATACATTAACTATAGAAATTGAACTCAAAAACTGGTTATCCTATTAATTCTCATGATAAAGAAACCATAATGTGATGACAAATGTCAACATTTTAAAATGATTTTAAGGCCCAGTTTCACAAACAGGGCTTAGATTAAGCCAAGACTAGGCCTTTGTTAAATTAGATTATTTAAGCCACATTTATTTCCCAGGGATGGGTTGCGGCTGGAAGGGCATCCGCTGCGTAAAAACGTGCTGGATAAGTTGGCAGTTCATTCCACTGTGGCGACCCCGGGTTAATGGAGGGACTAAGCCGAAAAGAAAATGAATGAACGAATGAAGCCACGTTTATAAAAATGGCCTTAGAAAAATATAATACTGGTGTGCACCTGGAGAAAAAAATGACACTGATGTATTTTAAGACATTTCACTACAGGTTATTTTGAGTTGAGACAGCTCAAACATGCAATTTAATCTTGACTAGCCTTAAACCTTGTTTGTGAAACCGGAAGTAAGTCTCCTAAAAATCTCAGACTAGTCTCAAGGAATTTACTCATTGAGGAATCTCTTGCATAATTTCTCACCCTCATGTCAGACCAAACTTGTAGGAATTACTTTAGATGCTTTAGAATACAGATCTAAGATTAATTGGAAATATAACCCTATCAAATATGTTCCAAATTTCGCACTGGTAAATGTTTACATCCTATTTTACCTACTGTAGCTTTTCATGAGATTTTGTTTTAACACTATATCTTAGCCCCAGTGTGACCATCAAATCAATATCATTTTTTATTTATTCTCCTGTCACCGATAAAACAATTAATGTCAAAACACAGCTTCTGTCAAAAAAGTAATAACATTGATATACTTATATCACTTATATATATGATTTATCAGAATTAAATAAATATTTGATTGTAAAATAGTATAGAAATAATAGACAGAAGAGAGAAGCTTGCTAAAATTTAAAATTTAAAGTGAAATTATCTCGATAAAGCAAAATTCTATTTAAAATTGGTATACTCTACTTTAGGGGTAAAAAAAAAGTTTCACAGATTTAGAAAAACTGGTGGTAATTAAAAGACAGCAGAAGTTTAATTTTGAGATTTACTTTCTCTTCAATGTCAGTGTGGATCTGTCAGCACATCTTTGATTTGACACAGTCTTGATACAATAAAGGTAACCTCCCCTGCTCTGATGTCCACTGTTATTTCATGCAAAGTAGTGGGGAGGATTGGGATTAGAAACTTTGGGGAGAAAAGCAGGAGGAGGAATTAGAGACAGACTTACAAAGCCACTATTGTTTGGCTTCCATAGTCATCTTTAATGCAAGGCCACTGTGATTTTCTCAAAGCTCCCACCTGTTTTTCTCATTAAAACTCTCTGCTTCACCACTACTGGATACCTTGTGGGTTCCACCCTCACCAGGAGCTCGGGTTAACAGTGTGGGAGGAAAATTAGAAAATGAGATGAAGAAGAAGAAAAAAACAACAAATAATATACATTCTGTGTTTGGGTGGTGGACTTAAATGAAACATATAGAGCCAGACAAGGAGGAGGAGGTGACCAGACAGACAAACACTTGGTTACAGGGGCAAGCGCTATATTAAAGCTTCTTAGAAGCCTAAACACAAATACAGAAAAATAAATAAATACAGATTGAGAAAAAAAAAGATTCCTGATGGTCCAAAATGAAAATTATTTACAGAATTGCTGTTAACATACTTTGACTGTCTTTAATTACAATCAGTGGTGAGTTATGTATTAATATCACATAACTCACTTTTCTAAGTAACGAGTTAATTAATGCATTACTTAAAAAAGTATTTTTTTATGTAATGTGACTTACTTTTTTATTTTAATAAATTAGCTTTTCAAAAATAAATTGCTGAATTAAAATCAGTGTAGTCAAGGTGAATCATGCACTCAATAAGAGAATGCACTCCCCACAGGAATAGACTGAAACAAAGATAGCAGGCCAAGCCTTACATTTCTGCAATTGGAGGTATTGTTATTTTCATTGCAATGAAAAAAATGAAAAGATGATTGCCTCAATCAACAGTGATTTTACTAATTAACTAATAAGACAAAAAGTACAAAAGTAGCAAACACATTTCTTTAAACGTTCATTTATCTGTATATACTACATGTAGAGCTCTGGGGTCAGGAACTTCTCGGAAGATAACATTATCCTAAATTATTATTTTTTTATGTTTTTTTAAAGGGGTGGTCCAGAATGTAATTTTAAGGTTTGGTTGTGTTTATAAGATGCAAAGCAATGTGTGCTCATGTTTTATTTGAAGAAAATCACGTTATTTTTTCATATATTTTACTTTGATTATATACAGCTACTCTGCTAACATGAAAACGACTGTCATATTTCCTAGTTCCTCCGTAAGGCCCGCCCTCAAGAGGCACTGATTGGTCATCTAACTTAATGTGCTGTGATTCGCGGATCGGCTCCAAGTCACCACGTCACGCCCATACAAGCACGCGCTTGTGTGCTGCGTAAAGGCTGACTTATACTTCTGCCTCAAGCGCACGCGTATGCTATGGCGCAGCCTACGCGTGGACGCATAGCCTTCGCCGTGGCCGTCGGCGACGTTGACGCGCACCTCTCAAAAAATGTAACGCGTATGCGCAACGCAAGCTTGGTCGGCTTGGTAGCGCTGACGAGTGTGGGCAGAGGTGAGAGCCACGCAGGCCCCATGCAGCGAGTGTTTACAAAAGTGGAGTTCCGTGAAGGAGCTCCGGATGGAGACTGTTATTTTGTGTTTACCTTATGATTAAAGTTGTTGCACGTCCGCCGGTTCCCGCCTCAAAATGAGCGAATTTGAGCCAGTTGTACATTAAGGAAGTGTTCAGAAAAAACAAAACACCAGCGAAGAAACTCGACACAGAGAAACACCTACTGCCAGCTGGCATTTCGGAAGTGTTTTGCAGAGCAACAGAAACAGCGCGCAGAAGTATAAATGCACGGCTTTGCGCAAGGCTTGCGCCGTGGGTCACGCCGATCACTTGACGGAAAAGTATAAATCATGCTTAAACAATCAGTCGACCTCATGCCTGCTCTTTAAAATAAAATCTAACAAGTGTCTGTATTGAGTGAAAATGCGGTACGGCTCCTTTAAGAGAGATCGCCATTGTGTGTGTATGTGTGTGTGAACTGTCTATAGATGCATGTAACACGAGAACCACATGTGTGCGGGACCGATGTTTATTTTTATTTTTCTCTGATGCTCGGATTAGGTTATTTTTCTGTAATATACAGTGACAATGTTGACAGAAGAATAAAGCACAAGATGTGGAATGCGACCTGTGTGAGCTTTGATTGATTTTTCTGGTGCAACACGAGTTAAACGAGCTATCCTGTCAACTCAATGCGTTACATGACGTCTTTCACATATATTCGGAATATGCATGTGTAATGAATCATTCACATATCTTATGTGAGTTCATTATTTGAGATGTAAAACGCACGGAAAAGCTGCCTATAGAGAGACATGCACACGCTGGTGAAGAGTGTGTGTGTTTACAGCAGTTTGACTGATAAATATGAATTTGTGGCTAAGTTGTTAGCGGTGCCAAACAGCATTTACTGTTGTTTACAACAGCGTTTGGACAGCATTTTAGCTTTCACTGCTGTAACGTTGCAGTGCCTCTGGCCACACCCCTTAGATGCGCAGTGTGTGTGCGTGGTAAAAATACCTTTGTAATCTCACTGGCCCGGATGTATTTTTTTGTAGTCCCCAAACTTTGTTCATTGTAGGCTTTGCTAAGCTAACTCTGTAAAAGCCAAGGTCTCCCTTTGCATTGAACTTTGAGCATTTTACTTTCAGAGATGCTGTTTATGTTCACACATCTACATTACACATCACCTAAAGTTTAAAATATGATATAGTAATGGACCACCCCTTTAAGGCAAATGAAGATGGACGTTATATGGTTTGTTGTTAATTGCAGACCTTCTTTATTAAAAAAAAAATCTACAAGTTCTGATAGAGATTAAGGGTGCTTTCAAACTACTGTAGTAATTTTGGTCAGCACCCGGGTTTATTTGACGTCAGAGTATGGTATGTTTAGCTGGTATGTACGATGTCATCTGAATTCGGGTGAACACCCATGAACTGTACCCGAGTCTGCCTAAAAGAGGTAGTCTGATTTGTGGTTCGTGGAACTCTGGTCCAGTTCACTTCTGATATGAATGCAATCAAACCAAATAACGTAAGTGAACCGCCAACGGTACAACAACCATAGTTTTCATGTTCATTTTTGTGTGTCTGTGTATCACCTAACGTTACCTTGGGCACAATCGGGACAGAGCCAGGGCAAACACAGTGATAATGTGTGCTTGTCTCTTCCAAAAACAACTTCTGCAGACATCGCTTGATGTTCTTGTTTGCAGCAAATAGATGCAAGTCGCTCTCTATGTTATCAAAATCAAAAGATTCAGTAAAACCACAACAAACGTGATGTGCGTACATCATTCCATTTTGGTGCCTTGGCTTTTGTGGCCATCACCAAGCAACAGCTGTACACAAAACAGCAGCTTGATGATGTACCTGGGTTCAGAAAGAAAAAAGACGGTGTGAACACAAAAGGTGGAGGAGGCAATCGAACTTGAGTCTGGAACAGGCAATGAACCAAGTGTGAAAGCACCCTAAGCACCCTGAGTAACTCAAAAGTAATGCATTACTTGCCATACAAACCTAACTAAGTAACACAACTAGTTTATTTTTTGGTGAGTAACTCAAAATTGTAATGCATTATTTTCCAACTCTAATTGCAATAATGCGGAATAGTGAGTTTTTTCTTGAAATTCATCAAAATCTGCAGATACTTTGGTTTATACGATTGCAATTCATTCATATTTCATTCAATTCATATTAAGCATCCTGGAGTGAGTTGCCAAATTCAACAAATTGATTCTTTGTTGTTGGCCTAAGATGACTAATGAGCCCTCTTAAACAGTAATGAAAAATTCTTACAGTGGAAAATATTTAACCATTTGCAAACATGATATTCAAAGGCATTTCAAATATTGAACAAAGCATTTTAAACAGCAAACATATATCAGCTTTGTTTCACAATACAATTGTAGAACAAAATGTTTTCCTTTGTTATAGCAAACTGTTGTAATAAGTTTCTCTAAACATTTTTTTTCTCTGAATATTTTATATAGGCGACGCGGTGACGCAGTAGGTAGTGTTGTCTCCTCACAGCAAGAAGGTTGCTGGTTCGAGCCTCAGCTGGGTCAGTTGGCGTTTCTGTGTGGAGTTTGCATGTTCTCCCCGTGTTCGCGTGGGTTTCCTCCAGGTGCTCTGGTTTCCCCCACAGTCCAAAATCATGCGGTACAGGTGAATTGGGTAGGTTAAATTGTCCGTAGTGTATAAGTGTGTATGGATGTTTTCCAGAGGTGGGTTGCGGCTGAAAGGGGATCCCCTGCGTAAAACATATCCTGGATAAGTTGGCGGTTCATTCCGCTGTGGCGACCCCCAGATTAATAAAGGGACTAAGCCGAAAAGAAAATAAATGAATAAATATTTTATATATATAAAGACTTTCTTAATAAGCTAGCTCACTCTAAACTTTACAACAACTGTTAGAAATATTTACAATAGATCCTCAGGCAATCGGGCATTTATTTTCAGTTGAAGCATTTAAGACTTCCTGAAACTGTACTTTATTTATTTATTTAATTAATTATTTATTCAACCAACCAAATCCTGCCTCTAAGTGTCCTGGCAGTACCCCAGGTCCTGACCAGTGGATCTTGTCATTACTAGACGACCCCTGCTGTCCTCACTACATGCAGCTATCACAGCCTCCAACCGTGACACTGACCATTCACTGCTTGGGAGCAAGGTACGCCTTTACCCCAAGTAGATACATCATTCCAAGAAAGAAAGACAGTCACGTATCATTACAGCCCTGATATAAGTACCAGAAAATTTTACATACTTTGCCTGTGCCAGTGAAGAGACCCTTAAGGACTGCCCAGACAACAGTGATAAAAAAGATGGTGCCACATCTGTGACACCACCTACAACTCAGTGATGCAACTTTTGGCAAGCAGAAGAAGACATTTCCACACTGTTTTAAAGCAGGATTATCTGAAACTGAGCCAGCCATCACAACCAAATGTGCAAGACTTCAAATGTGAACCTTCAGAGAAGGCATTAGCTGCACTCTGGATGGCCAGAAATGATGCCCAGAGGATTGCTTGGAAACACACTAGGGATTATTAGCTGAACCTCTGTCAGAGCATCCAGCTTTTTGTGGGAACATTTGTGCAATTTACAAGGGCATGAAGGAAGCATTTGGCCCAAACACCATTAAAATCAGACCCCTGAGGTCCACTACAGGAAACGTCATCATGGACCATGGTAAGCAGAGGAAGAGATGAGCATAGCCATCAGCAGATATACTCAAGAGAGAATGTTATCACTGACATTGCAATGGAGGGAATCAGCCCCTTGCCTAAGATGGAAGAACTTGATGCTCTGCCCACTGTAGATTAACTCAGCAAGACTCTCTAGCATGCAGAGATGGGATTCCCCAGAGGTCACCAAGGCAGGAAAGAAGAGTACCTTCCTTTTACTTCAGTGCTGGGAGAAGGGAACAGTTCCCCAAGACCCGTGAAATGCCAACATCATTACACTTTACAAGAACATTGGAGACCGGAGTGTCTGTAACATTTACAACGGCATCATCCTGCTGAGCATTGTGAGGAAGGTCTTTGCTTGTGTGATGTTTAACAGACTACAAGTACTGGCTGAATGTGTCTATCCAGAAGCCCAGTGCAGCTTCAAATTTCAGACATCAAATACTGACATTATTTTATTACTGAGACAGCTGTAGGAGAACCGCCACGAGTTGAGACAGCCAATATACATTGCCTTCTTCAACCTAACCAAGGCATTTGATTTGGTCAGCAGAAAAGGCCTCTTCACCATGATGCACAAGATTGGATGCCCTACCCAGCTTAAAGATGGCCCTGTCCCTTCACAATTAAATAAAAGGTACAATCCAGTACAATAGCTAGCCATCAAAAATTGGCATGAAGCAACTCTGACATACTTTGGCATCTTCTTCTCCTTGCTGCACTGTCCTACCTTCCGTCAGTCAGAAGGTGGTGTCTCTATCAGCAGCAAAAGATATGAAAATCTATTTAAATTTGTAATGCAAAGACACCAGGGTCCTGATCAGGAAGATGCTCTTTGCTGATGATACCACCCTCGGCAAGTCATCAATCGCTATAACCTGATTGACAAAGAGAGTGTAAAACAACAGTATGCTCATTATCAATACCAAGTTTGGAGGGGAGAGGGGGTTGCAAGTGAAATTGGACAAACTTGGGGGGAGGGGCGTGTGTCCTAAAAGTTTGAAAATCCCTGATTTGCAGTATAAGTGATTGTCTAATTTCTCTGCTAATTTTAAATAGTTTTTTTTGGTTAGTGCTCAAAGTTTGAAAATACATGCTGTGTGTTAGGTCTACAAGGTCTGAAATGTAAAGGTCTGCAATGTAAAGCTCTGCAAAACATTTACTTGTTTTCCGAGCACTCTTTATCACTTAGTTTCAGTGTGGATCTGCATTTTCTTCCCATTATTCATGAATGGAGTTTTGATTCCATAGTTCATAACTTAAAATTAGACACTTATGATGTAGCCGCTTATGTAGGCAGCAGATTTGTAGGCAGTTAATTAGTCTTTGGAAGCAAGCTGTTATCTAAGCACTTTGTTGAATCACAGTTGCTTTTTCAACTCTATTGTTTACTGAAAAAACAAACCCTATACATAAACCTACAGTACAAAAATGCTTTTTCACTTGCAATGATGCAAGTAAGAGAAAATGAATACCCACTCCTTACGCACACAGGCCTACATGTACACTCATCCACATCCAAAGACAGAAAGAGACTATAATCAAGAAGCAAATTAAAGACTCTTAACTGAGGTCATACACGGTCACACCCCCTACTCAAGTAGCAATCTTCATTGTTGCATTTCCTAATCTCTGGACCCACCCAGCACACACACACACACATGCTCTCTGCTGGGGTGAACTGGCTTTGAGAACAGCAAAATGTACTGTTTTATACAAGCTTGGTTTACCGCTGCCATTTCTGTAAACCCAATTGCCACGTGCAGAGAAATGAAGTCACTGGTTGAGTACTCAGATGATGAGAGCTTTATGGCATCTGGCTTTTCTCTGCTCTTTAATGTAGAATAAAACAAATGAACCGAAATCTCTGTCATCAATCAGTCTCTCAAAAACTTTTTGAAACCTTCCTCAATTGATCACTCCAAGAACTTTTTTTTTTCCTTAGTGCTGGCGCTCTCTTTAAAGATTTGGCATCTTTGTCTGTTCTGAAATTAAATCAGAGCTCTTTTGAAACTTTTGCTCACTGCATTTTACTTTTTATAATACAGTATCCTCTGTACTTTTCCTCAAAATTGTAAATTATTTTATAATTTGTTAACATGCATGTTACTCCAAAATAATCTTGTTGAGGAATAAAAGAAATTAGAAAATTGTCAGTTGCTCTAATTTATGTAGTAACAATGAATTGTAAGGCTTTTAACCCTAAAAAGGGGTTGTCTGTATTACAAAGAACAGCAGAAAATGACCAATCAAAACTACCTACCTACCTACCTTTGAAAAAACCTTATATTATTTTACTGAAATCATATTTAAGTTTCAATATGCTGCCTTCTAATCCAAGGACGGCCATGCATATTTCAACAAGACAATGCAAAACCACATTCTGCACACATTACAAAGTCATAACTGCAGAGGAGAAGTATACAGGTAGTTGACTGGCCTGCCTGCAGACCTGACCTGTCTCCATCAGATAATGTGTGGTGCATTTTGAAGTGCAAAATGCGACAACGAAGACACTGTTACCCACCTTAAGACTTGTTTGTAGAAAGAATGGGCCAAAATTACACCTAAAACACTTCATCACTTGTTGTCTTTAGTCCCTAAACGCTTTTAAGTCTTGTGAAAAGGAATAGCAACATTACAAAATGGTAAATGCTTTACTGTTCCAACTTTTTTTGAAATGTGTTGCAAGAACCAAAATTGGAATGTGTTTTTTTTTTAAATCAAATAAAATCATGAGAAACACATTAAATAATGTTTGTTGTATTGTCTGCTATGAAATACAAATAAAAGTGAATTTAGAAATCACTTTTTTATTTGCGTTTTTCATACTCTTCAGACTTTTTCTGATTGTGGGTTGTATTTTTAAATGCTTCTACAGAATAAACATGGGCAAGTCATTTGAAAATTGCCTGATTAAGTTGGGTAAACACTTGTTCAGAATAAAAATCGAAACTGGAATGTTTTGTGCATACAATGACATTTTTCATTTCATTTTTCTGCCAGTTTTCGTTTTCAGTATGATCAAGTGATTACATGTCCTCTTTATTAGATTATAAAAGGTTTTAAACCACTCCTCACAACTGAAATTTAATTCAGACTGAGCTCAGTCAGATAGATAAATGAACAATATGCAATAAATCTCATTACTAAAGGATTATTTGGATGCATGTAAACATAGCCACTGATCAGTCTTTCTGTCTCACTAAATTGAGCCTAGACTAGCAATGCATTTATATAAAGTATACTCAAATCCTAACCATGGTCAGAAGGATAGCCTTCCCTCCTCATGCTAAATGTGTCAAAAACTTTATATTCAAACATTTTCTTTTGTAAAATGTTAAATGTATAAATCACAGTATAAAAATATCAACCTGTGACAACAGTTTAAAAGTTCTTAAATTTACCAGGAAACCACTGACTTGGCAACCCTGATTCCAACTCTTCTGAAGTCGAGCCATAGCTTTATATTACCAAGAGGCAGGTTTCGCTGTTATTAACTGGAATTCTTCCATTGTGTAAGATATTTGTTATGATCAGAACATGGTCCAGTCCATGCATGAATCAGACATGATGTTTCCCATAAAATAATGTGGGAATAATGGTGATTTATTTTTATTTTTCCACTGTTTGCTTCGTTGCAGAGTTCATTTTATGTCAATATCTGGAGTTCTGGAGCAATCTCCTCAGAAAGAGTGCTGATTGTTGACAAGATTACATAAGTATATTCACATGTGTAGCATTTAAATGAAATTACCAATATAGATTGTATTGCATGTAAGTTTGTTCAGTTTGTTCAAGACTGTGATGACTTTAACTAGAAAGACCCTTTTTAATCCAACCATGCAATATTTTTTTTTTGTTATGTTCTTTGTGAATTGTGTTCTTTAGTACAGTAAAATGATTTCAGAAAATTTCATTACTTTCTCATTAAATCTCATAGTGAAACTTAAAAGCTTCTATCCACAAGCACCATCTACAAAATATCCTATTATATGTTGCAAAATGGAATGGCAGTCATATGGTGTTTTGTGTACAAAATTATCTTAATGATCCTAGTGAAATTAGGACCAGAAAATTCCTAAAAAATACAGTATACATTCCAGGCCCATTGTAATGTCACTTTGTAAACTAACACAACAAGCATGTACGCATACATTTCTAAAGTGCACTACTGTTGTTTGCTTGTCACGTACTTGCATGTGACTGTAGACTGAACACATAATACAAACATACATGATGTCACCATTTTCACAAAATACATAGATTATTGTATTTTTATGTAGTCATGCAAACAAACTGCCAGAAGGCATACAATTGTCTTGTTTTTTTTTTTTTTGTTTGTTTGTTTTTTTGTTAAAAATAGTACTCTGTACTGTAAATGCACATTTAGTTTGTAAAAATAAAAAAAACTTAGTTTAACAAAACTTTCTGGAATGCTGGAGCAATGGATATGACCCTAAATTACCTGAGTATCTCATACAGACAAAAAACCTGCATAACTGGAATTTATGCAATTAAAAATGTGGCTATGCAAAAGTATTCATCTTTGAAAGTTCACATTCTTTTCAAACACAACCCTTCATTTTGCTAGATGAAGCTCTTATCATTTGGACATTTTTTTAGCCTGTGCTTTTGAGTTATAATGCAAACAAACTGAGAGAAATCACTTAGTGGGAGTTCAGCTGGTGTCTTCTTTGTTGGTTTTTAACACACCACAGGATGTTAGAGCAGTCTATGAGCAAAAGTTCAAAGCTGCTGGACCACAGCAAGCTGTTTAATGTGATGCTCGCCATCATCTCGCCGTTTAGTCTGTTGAATTCTCTTTCCTTTCTCTTGTCGTCTCAGTGTGTGGTCTTTAACAAACAGAGAGAGTGTCCACAACATCTGGACAGACATCGCATACACACACACGCTGTGGTATAGTGTGTGAAATGAAAGGAATTGAACAGGGACTGTAAGAATAAACCAGCAAACATTCTTTTGGTGATCTTTATATCTGATATTTTGCTCTCTCTTTCTCTGTTTGACTATACAAACCCGATGACCCCAGCCAGCCACTGTGCTAAAAACAGCTGGGCCACTTTTTCCTCGAGAAAAAAATAAAGCAAAACATGAAAATAAAGGGCTCTGAGCACCACCCTACATTAGCTCTCATTCTGCTGCAGTTTTCTTACATATTCCTTAAGTGATGCATTTTAATTTAATTTTGTTTATTTAGATTTTAATTATTATTATTAACATAATAAATTTCTACAGTTTTCAACAGAGTCCCATTAAAATTATTAGTTTGAAAAATACTTAATTACAATGTTATGCAGTGTTAATCATGTTCCTGTTCAATATTACCAAACTTGGTTGTGATGAGCTGTTATCAAAAGGAAAGACAAAAATTTTGATAGAAATTATTTATACAGATTTTATATTAACAGCACATTAATTATTTTTTATGCAGTTGGCTATGATTGTAAAACACACCAGGGCAAAATACCTGTATGCTTTCTAAATGCAGGCTTTAGTTCTGTTTGCTGTGTTATTAAAACGCTGCAGCTGATGGGAGAAAAAAAAATCTACAAAATACAAATTTAATGCATATTCATTTTTGGTCTCAGGTTAGCACTGTCCCCTCACTGGATCAAGGTCACTGGTTCGAGTCCCGGCTGGGCCAGTTGGCATTTCTGTGTGGAGTTTGCATGTTCTCCCTGTTTTCGTATTGGTTTCCTCCGGGTGCTCAGGTTCCCTCAAAGACACGAGATATAGGTGAATTGATTAAACTTAATGCATTAGGTTTATTTTAATAAAGTGAGAGAACATATCAGTATTATAAGAGCTGCATCAGTGCTTTTGATTGTTAGGCATTTTTTTATTTGTTTGACAGATTCTGATGGATAATTGTTTATTATGAATCATGACGTTACACAGAGCTGAATAGTGATTTACAGTGCTAACAGCAGAGGTGCTTCCTGTTCTTTATTGAGTTAAAGGGGTTTCAATGGGTTGCACTGGGAAATTGAAGATGAAGGGTGTCAGTGTGTTGCTCGAGGGTAATTAGCTTGTTAAACTTATTGTTGGGTCATAAGTGCAGATTATTGCGCCTTTGAACATGAGAAGACAGATGAAGGTCTAAGAAAAAGGTTGTCATAGATGAAGGTCTATGAAAAAGGTAAATGAGATGCTTTCCACAAGTAATAAAGCTGGTTAAAGTAAGTTACTGCTTTAAATGAAAACATGCTGAATCATTTTACTTTTATTAGAGGAACAGTGCAAGCTACTTTCTCTAAAGTCGGACTCACACTGTGCGATTCTGAATAATGTTATGCTGTTAGACTGAATGACAATTAAGACATACCAAACACAGGCATACAAAAAAAGAGCTTGATCTCATCCATCCACGACACATTTAGTAACCAGAGTTCTGAAATGATACCTCAAAGCATAACATAAACAATCTGTAGCTGTAATTTGGTTGCCAACATGCCTTAATATTAAAACCAGAAAAATCTGCTGTTTTTAAATTTCCCAGCAGTGGTTTAAAGTTGCAGATCATCAGATTGGGCACGCCTACTGGTTCTTGAATTGATGCTCATCGTAGCTGAAATAATAAAGAAAGTTTTAGGACTTTGCCACTTCGGTCATGTTTATCCTTGTTTTGCTGGCAGAATCCTGGCACTGTTCTTGTTTGGTCATAAATGTTTCCCTTGTCTTTGTTCTGAACGTGCAGTCTCAAGGGGGTCACACACCGAACATAGATATCATTCAGAGTGCGCACACCAGCGCCGCAAGTCGGCAGCTGTCTGCGGCGCCCAGCTACGACTCAGGACACTATTCATATTCTGCCGTGCCACAGAGCACCATCTAAATAAATTCATTTAAAATAGCATGTGAATGTGCGCGTCTTGTGTGCAATACTTTTGCAGCGCTAAGCGGCGCATCCGGTGTGCTACCCCCTTCAGACTCAAGCCACACTGTTACGGTGAAATAAGATTCTGGGATAAGATCCAATTGCAAGTGAAAAGTTTATTTAGACGCAGTCAAAAATAAACTATATATAGAAGTGATAGCAAACACAGAAAAACAGGCGAGTAAGGACGGAAAACAGACAGGCGAAAACCAGGGTCCAACAGAGCAGTCTCTCCTCACAGTCCTGAGAGCAGACAGAGACACATTAACGAACAACGAACTGACACTGAAACATAGAAGCGTTGCCCAGATATAGACACGAAAATGAGTCTCAGCTGTCTACCTAATAAAGCAGCTGAGTACCACAAACACGTGATCAAGCATAACAACACACGAGGACGATCAAAACAAAACAAACCCACGTGACAAAACAGACTTCCGAATAACGCACAAACCTGCAACCGTGACACACACATTCTCATCTTTGTTTTGAGCGCACGTTATTAAAGAGCTTAGGGTCTTCAGATTTGTTTGGTGTTGACCTCATCCAGTTCCAATTTTGCTGTGATTACATACATTGCTCTTGTGCCACAGTTCAGAGAATCTGAAGTTGATTCCTTTTTTGATGCATTTGAAGGAATTGCAACTTCTTTCCATTGGCCAAACAAATTTTTCTTGAAGAAAGAGCAGAGAAGATGGCAGAAGCATATGATGAAGCTGGTGATGGATGTTGAGATCTGGATGCGGTGGGTGATGGGGATCCTTGACGGCTGGGAGGTCGGGTAAAAGAGAAGCACCTTGGTCGGCGGCCTCTTGTGGGAGCCTCATGCTCTGTTAAATCCTGGCGGGCCTGTGTAGCATTGAGCTGCAGCCAGAGTCTCAGGAAGAGCGGGGTAATCAAGGGTGTTGTTGCTGGGGTTGAGGTTATCCATTTGGGATAATACACACCAAAATGGATTACGCATGAGAGCTTTTTCAAAGCGATAATGCGTTCTTCAGAATCAAAGATTCTTCGAAAATTGAAAATCACCAAAGTAAGGAACTTCACTTAACCAATTTGCCTGATTACTAGCCCTAAGTTGCTTATGTCTCAACTTTTTTTGGAATGTGTTGCAGGTCTGAATCACAGGAAAGGATGTATATTTACAAATGAAATGATGTCGAACAGACAATGCATGATATTTTGGGTTCAAATTGTCTGTTCAAGTTGTCTGCAATGAAATACAAGTCAAAGTAACTTTGGAAATCACTACTTTTCCATACTGTCCCAACTTTTTCTGATTTGGGGTTGTGACATATATATATATAAGCGAGAGAAAATACAATCTTTAAAATGGACTTAAACACAGAAATAAAGGGGGAAAATCTAGTGTGAATTGGTAGAGTGTTCCAGAGTTTAGGGCCAGCAACTGCAAACACTCAATCACCTCTTTTTTTAAGCATTTTCTAGGCATAGTGAGTAAATTGAGATCACAAGCTCTTATTGATAAGGGGTATACGGAGAAAGCAAATTTGTAAGGTCCTGAGGAGCAAGATTAACGGCTTTGTATACACATAATACAAATGTTAAAAATTCTACATAAATATTTACTATATTTATATTTATTCTATCTTTATATTGTATTCTATATTTACTGGGTAACCACTGAAGGTTAGATAAAATTGGAGTTACTGACTCATACTTGTGGGTGCCAGAGAGTAGTCTAGAAGCAGCATAATGTACTAGCTGCAGATGAGAGAGCGAAGACTGAGAAATGTCATAATAGAATGCTTCACTAGTGAGAAAACAGTTCAACAGATCATCTGCAGCATAGGGATAAAAAAATGAGCCTTCTCCATTCGGTCTTTACTTTCACTTTCTCTTTTTCATGGATAAGGAAATGGTGTTGTACGCACAGACATCCATTAGCCTACATAATTAATTTCGTTTGTTAAGCGCAAAGATTTGTTTCAAAATTATTTCTAAATTCAGTTCTATTTCCAGCAAAAGAATAAATGAGCAATAATAACGAAGTGTGCTCAAAAAACTGAGTTATATCCAAATACACATGCTATGCCCCATATGGTTCAAAACCTGACAGATGGACAAATCTCAACTTGTAAACAAATTTAAATATGCATATAATAAAAAATACTGCTAATTATAATAACATTATACAAAAGCTAGTTGTCATGAATAAACCTAAAACACCCCCGTGAGATGAAAGCTGTGGTTTTTATATTTATGTAGAAAATAATAATTAAAAAAATATTTTAATTCTTTTCATTTGTAAAGATATTTGTGTATTGCTTTACATCCTGCGTGTTTTAAGCAATGTGTAAGCGAGGCGCACAACTAACATGATCTGCACTGGACTTTCGACCTGCTTTCAGCTGGTCTATTACACAGTCTATTTTTGTGCCTCAAAATAGGAACGTGCCAACAATGCGCCTTAACACAAACTGTAACACCCATGAGTTGACAAAGTGGCACAAATGGATTTGCTATTTAAACAACGTGGCAAAAAATGGGAAAATTAAGGTTGCATTGATCTGAAAATAGCAACACGTTGGGGCAAACACATCTTGCGCCTTATTGCGCCGGGTGTATGATAGGGTCCCACAAATGAGAGGAATACTGGATGAGGATTGATGGCCAATGTCCACATCAAAACATCTATTGATCAGATAATAACGGAACCACTCTAAAACTGTGTCATGAAGTCCCACAGCTGTCTCTAAGCATGTCAACAGGACCTTGTGGTCAATGAGGTCAAAAGTAGAACTTAGTCTAAAAAGACTTGTAATTGAGTCAAAACAACTTTCTTAGTGATCTTTGAAATAAAAGCTAGATTAGAAATAGGCCGAAAATTAGAGAAAGAGGCTGGATTGAGGTTTGGTTTTTTAAGATATGGTGTCACTACAGCACATTTGAGACAGTTAGGGAAGTAGACAAACATTTATTGATAACCAGTAGCAGACCAGAACTAACCGTATCTATAATTTGTTTAAAGAAAAAATGTGGAATCAAATCCTGAGGGCAGATCGAAGGTTTTAAATGATTAACAATCTCATTACAAGAGTTCAAATCAATAGGCTGAAACTTAGACCAAGCGGAAGAGCATTGAGGAACATCATGAAAAATGTATGCTGAACAAGGCAGCTGTGATCTTAATGTTGTGATTTTCTTAACAAAGAACTTTCCAAAGTCATTACAAAGAGAAATAGATGGCTCTAAAATTGACTGAGTAGAAGGGTTTAATAGTAGAAAATTAATAGTAAAAGGGAAATTAATAGTAGAAAACAGAACTTGAGGTTTGTTACAATTGTTAGTGATAGGATCTGCCAGATATATGCATTTTTCTGCTTTTGCGGCTTTCTGAAACATAAAATAGGAATCCATCATAAGATCATAAGCAATGTGCAGCTTGTCCTTCTTCCATTTGTGTTCAGCTTGTCTGCACATCCGTCTCAGGGTCAGAGTAGTTTTTGTGTGCCAGAGCACATGGTGCAGGCTTATTGTTTTTATACTTCAAAGAGGCAATCGAATTTATAATATTGGCCCAAGTAGAAGTAAAAAGATTAAGATGTGCATCGGCATCCAAATTACAGAGAGAGTAGAGTCCAGCTCCTATGAGTTGTGGACTTCACTGTAAGCAGAAAATTCTTCTCTGGACATTGGGTAAAATGGCAAGTTAGGTGTGCCAGTGATGGATTTCTAAAATCAACTCAAGTGAATGAATGTGTGTAGGTCCAGAGACCCATTGAGTAAAGTCACAAGACTGTCAAATTATAAAAATTCTGCAGCGTTTGGTTTTGAAGGACAACATACATGAGTGTTAAAATCACCCAACAAGAGTATTTTCTCTTGTCTGGTAAGTCCTGGTGTCTGGTAATTGAGGTAAGTCCTCAATTAAAACTGCAAGCTCTCTAAGAAAGTTCATATTATACTGAGGATGACATAAATTTAAGGCAAATGCAATAGAATTGACTAAAAATAATTGAATAAGCTGCACCTCAAAACTGTTGTATGAGCCAGTAGATAAATAGCGACAGTAAAATGTGTCTTAAAAAACAGTAGCAAGGCCCCCTTTGCGGCCGGACGTAAGCATAGAGTTTAAATTGTTAAATGTTGAGGCACCAGTTCAGATAGTGGGAATGACTCACTGGGCTTAGATCAAGTTTCTGTGATGCAAAGGAAATCTAGTGCTTGCAAAGTAAAGAAGTCATTTGGAATTAGAATTGTATTTACCCGAGCGTTTATGAGGGTAATGGTCAACTGTGATGTAGTTACTTCTGACTGTGATTCACGGGCCACGGCACAGTGGATAGAGATTGCGAAGGTTTACGCCACCACGGCGAGGGCGGGAGAGAAACCTTGCAGGTGTAACAAATAATCCAGAGGTGATAGGGCGTAGACATCAATATCAATATACAGTAGACCTTCCAGGGGACGCAGCCCAGGAGTGAGTTGTTGCACAAACTCAGATCCCAGCAGAAAACCAGCATGCTGCATGTAGTTTTTCAGTGATTGTAAGGGCATTCTACAACAAAAAGTAATGCCTACCCACTCACCATGCCTTCTCTGGTGTATCCGACAATGTAGGTCCTCTATAAGGGAGAGATGAGGGTTGAAAGTCAGTTTGCTGTTTACATAGATTGCACATATTGCTCGGCAAGACTGCGACACTGCGAACAAATAAATAAAGTCGAACAGTCATAGATGAGTGTAGCATCACAGTTTAAAACTGAAACAGTGGATAAGAAAAGCAGTGCAAACACGAAACAGACAGCATGGTACAGGCATCGGAACCATCTTGGATGGGACCTATATACAGTATATATACTAACATTTTATAAAATAATTAAATAATTATAACTGGTTTTGTCAATTCACAATGTTATAAGAATGTAAACTGCTGCTTGTTTTCAATTAGCAGTGAGAGTTTTAAATGTTCCTTATGTTTTGCTTTTTAGCAGTTTAATCAAAAATAGTTTTTCATTGTTGGGCAATAACACATTACTAGTAATGCATTACCGTAAAGGCGTTACTTTTGACAGTAACTAATACTGTAACGCATTAGAAAACAGAGACCAAATGCACTTGAGAGAGATCGAGTGTGCACGAGAGAGACAGGGTATGTGCAACAGAGGCCAAGTGTGCTCGCGAGAGACAGAATGTGTGCGCGAGAGAGACCAGGAGACTATTAACATTACTATTGCTATTACTATTACTCTGGTTACTAAGGTAACCCTCATTCCCCAAGGGGGGGAACGGAAATGCTATGTGGAAACTTCCACTATGGGGATTTCGTCAGAATCCAATCATCTGAAAGAATATATAAACAAGCCAATGAAATGCCAATGAGTTGGCAGCGTCAGCATGCACACCTGGCGCTACTTACAATCAATTTGGAAATATAAGCGCAGCACGTGCCAAGCTGAGGCATCCTTTTGTTGATATCACCCAGCCCGCAGGTCTACAGATGCCTGTTAGAGGATGCTATGCTTCGATTGGAGTGCGCTCTAACTCCTGGGGGACACGGCTCGCCCTGGCTTTGGTAAGCGAGGGAGATGTCATCCACTGTCCAGTGGGCCAACCTCTGTTTCGATACGGCACTTCCCTTATGCCGACCACCATAACAGACATAAAGCTGCTCAGAGGATCTAAAGCTCTGAGTGTGGTCCACATAAACTCACAAAGTGCGAACAGGACACAGTAATGCCAGGCTGGGTCTGCCTCCTCCCTGGGCAGCGCTTGCAGGCTCACTACCTGGTCCTTAAACGGTGTGGTAGGAACCTTGGGCACATATCCAAGCCGGGGTCTCAGGACAACGTGAGAGTAGGCCGGCCCGAATTCCAGGCATGAGTCACTGGCCAAAAATGCCTCCATGTCCCCGACCCTCTTAATCGATGCCAACGCAACCAGCAGAGCTGTCTTCAGGGACAGAAATCTCAAGGATACTGAGTCGAGTGGTTCGAATGGATCACCGTGCATGCTCGTAAGCTCTACA
Organism: Danio kyathit; assembly: GCA_903798195.1. Taxonomy (NCBI): domain Eukaryota; kingdom Metazoa; phylum Chordata; class Actinopteri; order Cypriniformes; family Danionidae; genus Danio; species Danio kyathit. The sequence goes on along the minus strand of LR812537.1, from coordinate 18,236,490 downwards.
GCGAGATCCCAAGAGGGCATGAGAGGGAGGCGGGGTGGATTTAAACGCCTCACACCTCTGAGGAACCGGATGATGAGGTTATGTCTTCCCATGGTGCTGCCAGACACCGCATCATGGTGAGCGGAGATGGTAGCCAAATAAACTTTCAATGTGGAGGGCGAAAGCCTGCGCTCCAACCTATCCTGAAGGAAAGAAAGCACAATGCTGATCTGGCAAGTTTGGGGGTCTTCTCGGCGAGAAGCGCACCATTCGGTGAATAGACTCCACTTCAGGGCGTAGGCGTGCCTCGTAGAGGAAGCTCTAGACTGAGTGATGGTACTAACAACCACCACCGCTAGGTTACCTAAGTCTTCCTTGCAGCATCTAGGGACCACACGTGGAGGTTCTAAAGATCTGGGTGAGGGTGCCAGATCGTGCCCTATCCCTGAGAGAGGAGGTCCTCAAAGGGATCTGCCAGGGAGGGGCCATTGCAAGGAGGGAGAGTTCTGAAATCTAGGTCTGGTTGGGCCAGAGAGGCGAAACTAGCAAGACCTGCTCCTCGTCCTCCCTGACCTTGCACAGTAACTGCGCGAGCAGGCTCACTGGGGGAAACGCATACTTGCGCATGCCCCAAGGCTGTGAGCCAGTGCATCCGTGCCAAGGGAGCCCTGGGTCGGGGAAAAGAACCACTGGCAATGAGTGTTCTTGGGAGAAGCAAACAGATCGATCTGGGCTTCCTCGAAGCGCACCCATATCAGCTGGACAGACTTGGGGTGGAGCCTCCATTCTCCTGGATGTAGAGGCTGCCGTGAGAGAACGCATCGGCTGCACGGTTGAGCTTGCCTGGAATATGAACGGTGCACAGCGATTTCAGCCACGTATGACTCCAGAGGAGCAGACGGCGAGCAAGGTGAGACATGCGGCAAGAGCGGATACCTCCCCATGCGGTTGATATACGCCACCATCGCCGTGCTGTCCATCCTGACCAGCAAGTGTTGCCCCTCTAGCACCGGTAAAAGACGGCGGAGAGCGAGAAACACTGCTAACAGCTCTGGGCAGTTGATATGCTAATGCAACTGGGTTCCCTTCCACAGGCCCTCTGCTGCATGCCCGCAACACACGGCCCCCCAGCCCAAGCTGGAAGCATCTGTCGAAATGACAACATGTCTGGACGCCTGTCTTAGAGGCACTCCGGCCTGTAGGAACGCGGGGTCATTGCAGGGGCTGAGGGCTGAGGGCGCAGCGACACAGCGCAGTGACAGTCACTCGGTGTGTGCCCGAGCGCCATGCGCGTCTGGGGACTCGATCGTGAAGCCAGTGCTGAAGTGGTCTCATATGCAGCAATCCGAGCGGTCTGACAGTGGCTGCGGATGCCATATGCCCCAGGAGCCTCTGAAAAGATTTCAAGGGGACAACTATTTTCCTATCGAACTCTCTCAGACAGTTCAGCATCAGCTTGGTGCGCGGCGCTTGGCGCACTCTCCGGATTACGAGTCCTTCAGGTTTATTGCTGCAAACCAATCCTGAGGACAAACACATCGGAGGATGCACTTCTCCTCTCGCAAGACAGGGGCAGACGCAGAGGTGACCCTGGTGAAATACACAACCGTGAACTTGGGGAACCGTTGCGTGAATTGAATCGCATAGCCGAGTCTGATCGTGCGTATGAGCCACCACTCTTCAACTAAAGCTTTTTATTTTATTATATTTTTTTATGACCACCATTTATCCTGCAGTGTTTTAATGAGGTGGAACATACATTAGAAAAAAGCTCATATAATGCATAGATACATAAAGCACACACACACAAACATACTGTACGAAAAGACACAGCAGAACAAATATCTGTTTTGATAAAAGATCATAGTAATCAGAGTGTGGCTCATGGCCCACAGCAAGACTTCACTGCTGGTTTAGTGTTATTCTTTTGGTCATTTTGAAGGCGCACATCTCTTTTTCCTCTTCCTCTCTTTTACCCTGTTGGCACACAGACGCATCATAAAGTTAAATGTTGGTTTTGATCACAACTGTAATGAGAGTGTTCTCAAAGCAAACTTTGATATTATAGTGCAAGTCTAAAGTTTTAAATGTGGACTACAAAAAGCTGCTACGTGTGTGTGTGTGTGTGTGTGTGCGCGTGTGTGTGTGTGTATGTGTGTGTGTGTGTGTGTGTGTGTGTGTGTGTGTGTGTGTGTGTGTGTGTGTGTGTGTGTGTGTGTCCATGCGTGCATGGGGGTTTACAATCAAGAATTAGTGTTAAAAAAAATTTATTCTCTGAACTTTAAAGTTTAATCATAAAGTAAAACCATCTTTAAATGTAAAATTTAAAATATTTAAAAGAATACTAGTGAAATGCTGACAAGCATTGATGGTAAATTAAAATATACTTTCATTTCTTGTAAAACCTCTACGTCAGGTATTTAAATTTAATTCTAATTACTCATTTGTAATGATGAAGTTGCTCACTCAATAAAATATTATAAAATTATACTTATTTTAAATGTAATATAAATTTAACCGTTTATTTGACACTATCATATGTATTAATTTTAGTATGTGTGTTTAGAAAAATCACAAAGGTGTAGTCTTGCGTTAACAAGTGGCTTTTTCTTATCTCCAATTTTCTCAACTCCAACATGAATGGCACTTTCATGCATGGCAAAATTCTCTTCAGATTGTTGCTTTACCCTGACAGATGCACTAAATGAGATAGCAGACTGCTTCTGACATATTCTAACATATTTTCTGCCTTTTGGTCTAGAGGTCAGTGTGGCTAAAGGTCAAATCGGAAAACTTGGGGGTTACAGATTCAACCCTCACATAATGTGAGCAAGAAATTTTCCCCAAATTGTTTGTAAAAGATAAAGTAAAAAGACGTGTATGAAACATTGCTTTGAATAAAATGACATCCAGTTGCCTACTTACAGTACTTCACTCATCTCTGATGATCTTCTTGGAATAAAGAGTGCTTTTATCACATAATCTCAAATCTGGAGTTCATATTTATCTAGCAGTCATGTGCCATCAGATGTCTGCAGAAACTACTTCAGTCTGATGTCAGAATCTCCTGGCTCATCATCTTCCTCCGCCTGTGGTTTAATCTCTAGAACACTATGTATTCAGCAAACGTCAAATTTTCTTGCCAGTAATGATCTGTTGACAGCTCTGAATGAGGGTTCAAATCAAGTCACACAACCAGCAGTGCTTTCTTGCCATAACCAATTCACTCGCCTCATAGTAAAAATATGTAGTTTGCAAAACAAAAAATTGTACCTATACATAAAATTCACAGCAGTTCACCCTCTGAAATGAACACTACAGTGGCAGTAGAACACTAACATAACCTTTATTTATTTTTACATAAAATGTTTATGGTGCACATTATTAAGTTAAGACTTTAGATCCAATCCCAATTATACTTTATACCCCTTTGGGTAAATTATTATCTGTGTAGCCTTTAGTATCTGCTCATGTCTGCTTACTGCATTTAATCAGATTATTCAAACTGCTAAACCCAATCCAAGATCAACAACTTGCTGTGTTTGGAAACACTTTCAGACACACTCATGACAGTTTCTCTTATATAGACGGATTTCACGCGGCCGCAATTTGAAATGGCGAAATAGAGGCTGCGGTGGGAAGAAACCCGGAAGTATCGCCTGAGTCACACAGGAATGTTGTGTACCTGGCTGTATATCTTATCAGCGAAAAAGTGACACAAATTTATACTTTCATTGCCTTCCGAGTGACCCGAAGGTCCGTTCTGAATGAATAGTTAATATAAAAAGGGATATCGGACCTCATTTTCAGCTAAGTTAAGAGAAATGGCACTAGTTACCCAGATAGCAAGCCGACATTGAATCAATGTCGATTATTGGTTATAAGCGTCAGTATCAGTCGTCGATCAAATTTCGACATTGAATCAACGTTCTTTATTTGGTCGGTACGTCGGAAGGTTATTACATCGAGAATAAAACATTGATTCAATGTCGAAATGAAGTTGACTCTTCAACATATAGGCTACCCGACGCATCTGGTCGAAATCATAACATTGATTCAATGTCGAAATGAAGTTGACTCTTCAACATATAGGCTACCCGACGCATCTGGTCGAAATCATAACATTGGTTCGATGTCGAAATGAAGTTGACTCTTCAACATATAGGCTACCCGACGCATCTGGTCGAAATCATAACACTGGTTCGATGTTGAAACTTGATTGGTGGACTCGGAGTCGGTTCTTCTGCGCGAGTCAGCGTGAGGCGCAGGTGCTGCTCATCATTTGAATCAACTAACAAACCGAAGGCAGCGGACGGAACTGTAAGGTAAGCACGTCGTATTCGACGTTTCACATGTTTTATTTGTCGTTTTCCCAAGAATTTATGTCAAAATGTAACTTTTTAGATGTGTAAATTAACACTTTACCACTTCCTATACGTTTTTTAGTAAGCCCATGTCGCCCTGTGCGTACCCAGGCTATTAACTGCAGCTGATCTATAAAGGTAACGTTAAGGTAAATGAAAAGCTGTTTTGGTTATTTAATTTTAGATTTCAACACGATTAACTTCACTTTATGACTTCAATGCTTTTTAACCTGTGTAATATATAAGATGATCTGTCAAATCGATTTGGAATGAGCATAAAACACATATGTAAGTTAATGTTGCTCTAGCTAACGTGTATAGGCTAAGTTATGAGAAACGGTTCGCAAATAACATTACGCATCATCGAGCTAACGTTAAACGAGATTTTTCAACACGTTATTACGCTAGCGAAGTGAATCGCTGTCAGTTTACTGTTTTGTTGCTCTATTTTTTTCTACATTTAGTGACGAACTCTTCGCCAGAGACGGTCCACAGCATTGAATGGGAAAAGCTTATAGAGGTAAAGTTGGTTTTATATTCGCACATTCGTTCATTTAGAAGTCTCTATATTATTTACCATGTTACTTTGAATATTCGATCGAAATTAGCATGCAAGTGTGACTTCAAAACAACATAAACACTGTTTAGTTGACTGTAAACAATGTTGTACTTTGATAGTCATTTGCTGCTAATATGATTTCCCTATTTAGAATTTGCAAAGAATACTTTTCTGACATTATATTATTGAGGAGAATGTCTGAATATCCGAATATAAAACCAACTTTACCTCAATTGTTCACAAACCATGCTTGTCTGTTTTTTTTCTGATTGTAGTGCTATGTTCTGGTGTGCATTTTTTTTTTTATTTTCCTGTTTATTAAAATTTATTTTGTCTACAAGCTTTTCTCTTGAGGTTACTGCAGTTTACTTGTACAAGTATCTAAAACAAATGTTTGTAAACGCATTTATTTTGAAAAATATTTAATATCATTAAGCTTTTTAGAATTTCACAAGAAAATGAAATCCAAGATCATTTAATTTCTAACAAAATACCATGTTAACTTAATATTCTGTGTGAGGAGGAGTCAAAAATTGTGGCAATTTTATGGTACCAATACTGTGGGTTGAACTGAAAATTTACCTTGGAATTGTACTTTGTAATAGTAGATACTGTACCTGGTGAGATTTTCTTACTGAGTAACATGTTTTTTTTTCTTACAATTTTTTTTAATGGCAGTTTCTCTGAAATCTCCAGTTGAAGACATCAAGATCTGTAACCTGTGCCTGGACAGACGTCTATTCCAGTTCTGCCTACACCACACTAATCTCTCTGCCTATGTATGGATCACTGACTATTATGTTCTCTGAAGGTATTACTGGAGCGAAAGAACAGCACCCATGACTGAAGTTTCTGTTAGTGACCAGTATATTTGAAGTCTGAGAAAGTTTTTTTTTTTTTAACAAGTTGCAAATGTTTTTTTTTTTCCTCTCTCACACAAAGAGACCAAACGACTGGTTGTGCCTATAGTACAGTGTACTGACAATCTTTTAGCGTTTTTATGGTTGTATTAAATGCATCTTTACTGTTACAAAAATCTTAAGTAATTGTCACAACACAATGCACATTTGAGTTTTAATGAGAAGGAGAATTACTCAACAGGGCTCAACACTTTAAAAAAAAAAAAAAAAAATTTTACTGGCCTGGTGTGGAATTTAAATTTGAATTTAAGATGGAGAGCAGGAAGTAAAAAAACTGAATAGGAGACGTAAAGGAAAGTCAGTATTTTTTAAATTCATACCATATTACAAAGAAGAAATAAATAGAAATATTATGAAGAGGACCGTTTTTTACTGAAATAAAATGTATGCTCAGCTCTGACGAGACACAGTTTAAAGTAGTTTTGTTTTTTTACATATACTGTAGATTTTCATTGCTTTAAAATATTTTAATGTTTTTATATTTACAGTTTGTATATAAAATGAACGCTTAGCTTATTGTTCGCAGTGATCGTTATAATAGGATCATGTGCATTGCATATGATTATTCAGTATACGTTACATTCTTTGGTCGCAGCACTGTATTTTATTTATTGCATTTAGTCATTAAACAATGATATTTTGAAAAAAAAAATAATAATTGTAATTAATAAACAAGCTTGCAATTCTTCCCGGTTGTTGTAATATTTGAAGCTTGTTCTCAGACAAGTGTCTGGGTCACTAATACTTCGTATTTCTGGAAAATCCGAGATGGAATTCTAGTAAATGGTGGCACTGTAGACGAATGGCTTCCCGATAGTTTCACACAACCTAAAATAATTTGTTTTTATTTATTGACCTTGCTAATCCAGCAAGAATATTTTTTCTATGGTTGCATCTGAATTTTAGTTTCTGTGATTGTATCTTTCTAAATTCATTAAATAAATGTTGTTCTTTAAACAGTTTAAACATTGTGATTTAAACCTGTGTTTTGACCCTAATAGTTAATTTTGTTATTATGCACATCTGAAATAAAATGCATTTTTTACTCTAATGAAAAATACATGTTGAAATAGAACACAAATAGACAAATGTATTTAATATTCTACAGTTTTACTTTTTGAGTAAATGGTTTTGACTATTTTAGTCAGTAATTTAAATGTTCTCTCTGTTTGTTTAAGTGTAGAAGGTTTGAATGAATTCATGCTCTTAACAGATATTCACAGCTGTGTGTTTGTATCAATAAAAAATGATGACAGATTGTGGTGTGTTTTGTTATATATACAGAATAAATAATATTATGTATTCTTGTAAAAAAATGGTGATTAGGTCATATGGATTGGTTTAATGTTGAAAATGTTGTTTAAGCATTCATTTAAACGTTAAATCATTTAGATAGATTTTATGTTGAATATGTGTGGGTTCTATGTTGTTCCAATCGACTTAAAATCAACATCGTTTCAACATTAGATAGACAAACTAATTAGGTCGATTATATGTTGAATATGTGTGGATTCTATGTTGTTCCAATCGACTTAAAATCAACATCGTTTCAACATTAGATAGACAAACTAATTAGGTCGATAATATGTTGAATATGTGTGGATTCTACGTTGTTCCAATCGATTATAAATCAACATCATTTCAACATCAGATAGACAAACCAATTAGGTCGTTTATATGTTGAATATGTGTGGATTCTACGTTGTTCCAATCAACTATAAATCAACATCATTTCAACGTCAGGTGGAAAAACCAATTAGGTTGATTACATGTTGAAAATGTGTGGATTCAATAACGTCGTTTCGATCGACTGAATATCAACATCGATTCAACGTTGGGTAAGTAATCAATTGTGTCGATTTCAGGTTATATTTGAATGGAGTGCCTGACGTCGTTTCAACATTACCCCGATGAGCAAAACGATGTTGAATCGATGTCAAAAGAAACGTTGATTTTAGGTTGAAATGATGTCATTTTGCTATCTGGGTAGCTAAGGTTTTCTTTCCCAAACACACGTTTTAGATGCCATTTATCAAACTCCAGTTAATGAACTGATTCTTTCACTATATTAGACTTGTCACATTACAAAATTTCAGTACTGAAATTGAAAACAAATGTCTATTTCCCGTTAACATTTAAGTCACTGTTGATGGCATGCTTAAACAGTGCTGATTTGCTATTGTGTTCACGTGCTCAACAGAAATGACTGTGATTGGCCATGAAGGTCATCAGTTCACCCCACTTTACTGATGTTTACCAAGTGCAAACACAGACAAGCGATCTGCTTGGTGAATCGACTGATCTTCGCGGCTTTAAAACGCTGCAGTGTGTGTGTATCTGTGTTTGCAATCTGTGAAGAGTGGTGAATTGATGACCTTCACGACCAATCACAGTCATTTCTGTTGAGCACTGGTGAATACTACGCAAATCAGCTGTTTAAGAATGCGCTCAGCGGCGCTTAAATGTTAGCAGGAAATGGACAAGAATGAAAGGACCGAGACAACACTATTACAGACAACACGAGGGTGTGCTTCAGAGGACTGCATTGTTATAGCACTCACCGGGTTACATAGGCTGAAGCAGGGAAGCCCCCACGGTGTTTACCTGGTGGCATGAACTGATGTCTAGAAGGACACTTAAGCACATTACTCTTAAAAAGATTGTGACGTTTGGTGATGCCTAATATGCTTTTAATTGTTTAAATTAATTGCTGATCCTATACTTTCGGGCTTCTTCCCACCGCAGCCTCGCTTTCCTGTTTTAAAATGGCGCCCGCATGAAATAGGCGTATTGGCCAAGTTCTAAAGATGCTGACCTTTACACTGGTGAGAAGGCAAAGAAGGTCTGTCATACTGTTGCTAGAAGTATGTAGATTTTCACTACATATAGTATTCTTCACGTGTGACGATTGTACAGGAAACAGTGTTGGTGTGTGTTAAACCACAAAAAAAGTTGGAGGTTTCTGAAATCATGATGAAGGACTTAAAACTTAAAATGATCATATTTACTGTTGTTTGGCAAAAGTCCATGAGAGATATTCAATAACCTCTATAGTAATAGGGAATTGAGAGTTTTATCTAAGGGCAACAAAAACTACGGTTCAGTTAATGGCCAACAGTGTCATTAATAACAAGCGCTACTGGATTTTACTTATAGAGCCAGATTTACTAAACAGGGCAAATTTATTAAAAATGTGCAATTTAAAAAACACTGTCGTAATATTTTATTTACCTATCAACCAACTCAAATTAGCATATAGTGACAAATAAGCAGATCAGATGTTCATAAAGTGCAGGTGATCTACTATGACAAGACATGGCAGTTTCTTTTTTTCTCTACTGGGGGTAAGAGGGCTAGACAAATTTTTGGAAGTGCTAAGAAAATAATCAACATTCCTGAAGTTAGTCTACTTCATATTTTTTCATTTATTTGACCCTTCACATCTACATTTTAATGCTAAGTATAACAAAAAGGAGTCTAAAAAGAGCAGTTCTCGTGGACAGCTCATGCCCTCACTGCAAGTGCATGACTGTTGTGAAACACAGCTCGCACTTGCAAAACCACGAGTCACCATTGTTGCTTCCTGCAGAATGGTGAGCAGATCTGAAGATTACAATGTGGACTAACCTGCTAGCTGAGACGTCCACAAACCCTTAATTTCTCCGTATCTCGCACCATCCAAGCTTCAAGCATTGGGAATGGCTCATCCAGATATTCATTGTGGCATCCAAGGGTGAGCTGTCATGTTTAGAGGGGCATCTACCACCCCTCGTGGCCATGGCCCACTACCCTGTATCAGACATGATAACTATGCTTTCCTGGGCTGCTTCAGTGGTTGGATTGGAGGTGAGCCTCCAATTCAGCAGCCAGACTGACTAGAGGGGTGCTACTTGGACCCCAACTTCAGTTCTCTTCTTTCCAGAGGTGCATTTTCTCCACCTGGTTATCAAGCGCTTCCGCCCTAACCGTCCTCAAGAGCGGGGTGGCCTGGGGTTTGAAGCAATCCCTCTGGAAGAGAGTTCAATTGCTGGCACTCCTTGCAAGCCACCACCAGCTGGTGCGGTAAGCTAAAACCCCTATCCCAAACGGTGTAACTTCTTCTGCACTGCTCACCTCCAGAGCTTACACTGCCAACACTACACTACATGCCCTGGTACAAGTTTCTGATGTATGCCGCAGCTTGCTTGCCACCTGCTGAAATTCAATTCATCTTTATTTCAATAGCACTTTTACAATGTAGATTGTGTCAAAGCAGCTTAACATAAAACTTCTAGTAAACTGACATTGTGTCAGTCCAGTTTTCAGAGTTGAAGATCAGTTTAGTTCAGTTCAGTGTGGGCAGCTCTACAAGTCCCAAAACAAGCAAGGCTGTGACGATAGTGGCGGGGAACAAAACTTCACCAATTGACGAAGTGAAAGAAAAAACCTTGAGAGAAACCAGGCTCAGTTGGGAATGACCATTTCTCCACTGGCCAAACTTCTTGTGCAGAGCTGCAGGCACCGGAGGCTAGAGAACACTGGATATCCATTGTGGAGAAGCTACAGGTGTGAATAGGTCACCAGTGGGTGCTCAGACTGGCCCACGGGATCAATGCCAATACTCATCTGTCACTGTGTGCTGTTCATGTGCTGGGTAAGCTCAACCATGCAGCCAACATGCTTTCACGACAGCTCACATTCCCAGGAAAATGTAGACTCCACGTCAGTGTGGTCCAGCTGATGGGAGAATTTCGGAGGAGCCCAGATTGGACCGTTTGCTCAGCTGGAACCTCCATGTGTGGTCCATAAAATGGGTGCAGAGGACTGATCTACTATTTGGGGTGGTTGAAACCATCACTCAGGCTAGAGCCCCCTCTACGAGGCACACCTATGCCCTGAAGTTGAGTCGATTCACTAAATGGTGAGCTTCTAGTTAAGAATTCCCCTGAACATGCTCTTTCTTTCCTTCAGGAAAACTGGAGCAGAGGTTGTGACCCCTGGGAAGGCGTAACCTGGTCATCTGGTTCCTCAGAGGTGCGAGGCAGCTGATTCCATCCAATCCACACCTCTTATGCTCTCCGCCTCGTATGCCCTCCCATCAGGACTACAGAGAGAACCTTTTGAGCCACTCTAAAAAGGTTCATCAGTTCTTTATGTATTTTATAATTTAAGACAGCTCTAATGGTCGCATTGGCCTTGACCAAGAGGATCAGGAATCTAAAGGCATTTTTGGAGACCAGGTAGTGAGTTTGCAAGCGCATGCAAAGAAGGCAGACCCACCCCTTTTATTGCTGTGTTTTGTTCGCGCACTGTGCCTTTATGTGAACCACACTCAAAGCATAGGATTCTCTGAACAGCTTTTCATATGTTATGGTGGTCAACAGGAAGTGCCATATCCAAACAGAGGCTCACTGGTTAGCTTAAGCCAATAGTCTCAAACTCATTTCCTGGCGGGCCACAGCTCTGCATAGTTTTGCTCCAACCACCTCCAACTCACACCTGCTTAATAGTCTCTAGTAGTCTTGAACACCTTGATTAGTTGGATCAGCTGTGTTTGATTAAGGTTGGAGCAAATCTGTGCAGCAGACCTCCAGGAATCTGAAACCTATGGTTTTTTCAATCTTCAGGTGGCCAGTTGTGAGAAGACTAAGCTCAGTGTTGAAAAATACTTTCCATGCACCATTCTCCTTAACCTAGAGATTCATGCACTTAATGTGCTCAGACAGTAAGTTTCCCATCTGGCAAACCATAGAGAGTTCTTCCAAGGCCCCCAAGATCAATTCAGGGGAGAAGCTGAGTGCTTGTCCCATTAGGTTGTCTGGTATGCCTGCTTGGTCAACCGGCATTATGAGGATCAGTGCCAGCTATATGTGTCTCCACTTGTTAATTTCAAATTCATCAGTCAGCCACAGTGATTCCCCCTCTCCATAGGATGGATTTGTGTCTTTCCTACCAGCTAACAATCTTCCTCATATATGGTGCTCCCCCTTGGTTAAGGCTAGCCTATATTTGCGTATTGTCACAGGGTCTCCCCATTTGGGTAGATAGTTGCGGACTGACAAGCTTTGCCAAGATGCTGTCATAGCATAAAAATCCCTAGACTACAGTTAGGTTTAATCTGCTTATGATGCCCCCTAAATTGCCCTAAATAATGTTGTTTCAACATATTGTCAGAGTTCCCAACATGAAAGTGAATGTCTCTGTTACTGTCGCATCCTTTATTTTCTGAAGGAGGGAACAGAGACATTTTTTTATTTTAGTGCCACAGTTGCTGAATCACCAGCTAAATGCTTAGTGTGCTTGGCTCCTAAAATAATTATTATTGTCATCCTTATTGAAATCAGCACGTATTTTATAAACCATTTAGTTTTTGTTTACTTAACCTAATTTGTTTTAGAATTTCTGCAATTTGAAATAATTGTTATTTGTTTGATAACACTTATACATTGTGATTCATGACATGCACTGAACACCACTTGCTCCATTATGGAATGAGATTGGATTTAACAGTTGATGACATGCATTCTGAACATTCTAATCACACTGGTGTGATTGTATGCTTCAGAGACCAGTCTAGGCTGATCACACTGATGTGATCATACGTGTGAAAGGGTTAATAAAAGGAAGCTATTACGTGACTCAGCCTAGTTATCACATTTAAGGAGTTTGGACGTTAATAAATCATGCTTCATGATTTAACTATTCCACTCCCATAACATTTGCTTACCAGGAAACTCCTACAAATGCAATTATCAGTAAGGTCAGGCACAAAAATAGCTTTTTTTACACCTCTCCAATGCAGTTTTTATCTGTAGCAGTACTGTTTTAATGTCAAAAAGACAGTTTGCACTGGTGCAAGCTGTTAGTAAAACTGACACATATGACATTAAAGGTATGTTTTTAATATAGCTAGATTTAGCGTGTGGCTATGAATTTATTTTAACTTTATGAAGTATTTGAGCCTAAGATAATAACTAAAAAATAATAGAACTTATAATTGCTAGTTCATTGAAAGTTATGCTTTTAATAAGGATGACTGCAAAAGTTCATTCATTTTCCTTCGGCGTGGTCCCTTTATTCATCAGGGGTCGCCACAGTGGAATGAACCACCAACTTATCCAGCATATGTTTTACACAGTCGATGCCCTTCCAGCTGCAACCCAGTACTGGGAAACATCCATACACACTCACTGACACACATACACTACGGCCAATTCAGTTTATTCAATTCACCTATACCGCGTCTTTGAACTGTGAGGGAAACCAGAGCACCAGTAGGAAACCCTTGCAAACATGGGGAGAACATGCAAACTCCACACAGAAATGCCAACTGACCCAACCGGGACTCGAACCAATGACCTTCTTGTTATGAGGTGACAGTGCTAACCACTAAGCCACCATGTAACCACTGAGCTACAGCCACCATGTTGCCCCTGACTACAAAAGTTTAGCACAGAAGTAGAGTAAGTGCATATGTGAAGCAGTTTCACTCTTGAAATCCTTTCCTCCCTGTTGTTTTCTTCTGAGAACACATATTTCGCTCACAATGTATCTTCCAGGTAAGGAAAGTAAACACTGGCAAGTGATTCATTTGGGTTGTGGAAGACTCCTGAGTGATCCCAGAACTGATGTTGTTTCAATGGAACATTCCTGTGTGGAGGTTTGTGCCAGGCGTGCTGTGTCAGGCACGGGACATACTGGAGGTTTATATAGACCTCACAAATTTGCAAAAAGAAAGAAGCTGAAGTATGCTGATGCACCTACACCTTCAGACGCCAATAATCTTTCCCTTTACAAATGAAAGAGGATCTTGGGAGAGAAAGGAATGGACTGGAGTGTGGAAAGGATCAAAATGTCTCTTTTCCCATAGAGGAACCAGTGCACAGCATTCCTGGCATTGCCACAAGAGCTGGAAAACAATCTCGACTCTATCCTGTATGAGTAGCCAGGCCTGAATGGATGCAGTGTCTGTAGCCCCAGTCTATAGTTCAGCGTGCTTCAGCCCTGCTCTCTGCTCCCTCACCACTAACCCAAACACACAGACGTCTGAAGAGTTAGTGTGGTGTCATGGCACAAGTCCACCATGACCAAATATACACTCTGTAAAATAAACAGGAGGCCTTCAGCAGGAAGAGAAAATATTTGATTGAGTTGCAAGTGGAGGAAAAAAAGATCTCTTTAAAGTCTTAATTGTTTCTCCTATACAGCAGGAGATTAAAGGGTGAGCAAACGGAGACTCCTTGGTTAGTTATTTGTGGGTTAGTTCACCCAAAAAAGAAAATTCTGTCATAAATTATTCACCCTCAGGTCAGTTTAAAGACCTGTGACTTTTGTTCTTTTGAGGTACTAAGTGAACCATTGTGAAAAATGTTTGCATTTTTGTCTTTTCTTATACCAAAAATATACCCTTGTAAAAAGAACTACACATTTGCATACTTTTAAAAAGAGCACTTATAATAGTAATAATAAACTTTAAAAGAATATATTTATAAAAGGTGTTCTCTATGTAATGTTTTCTGAGACAAAATCACAAGTAATTTAAAAAGTAAATGACTATATATTAAAGTTATATAAATATACAGTTGAAGTCAGAATTATTAGCCCCCTTTGAATTTCTTTTTCTAAATATTTCCCAAATGATGTTTAACAGAGCAAGGACATTTTCACAGTATGTCAAAATTAGCTCAAAATTATTAGCCCCTTTAAGCTATATTTTTTCGATAGTCTACAGAACAAACCATCGTTATACAATAACTTGCTTTATTACTCTAACCTGCCCAGTTAACCTAATTAACCTAGTTAAGCCTTTACATGTCACTTTTCGCTGTATAGAAGTGTCTTGAAAAATATCTAGTAAAATATTATTTACTGTCATCATGGCAAAGATAAAATAAATCAGTTATTAGAAATGAGTTATTAAAACTATTATGTTTAGAAATGTGTTGAAAGAAATCTGCACTCCATTAAACAGAAAGAGGGGAAAAAATAAACAGGAGGGGGGGCTAATAATTCTGACTTCAACTGTTTATCGCTTATAAGCCAAATTTGTTTATCATGCAATTATTTAAACTTAAAGAGATTTAATTGATAGTGTGAGTGACATGGGCTGACCCAATTTGTCTTGAGCTAAGTTATCCTGACATCTGTACATCTCATGACACTTTCACTTTTGCATATAGACATAGTTCATTATAAGATGCACAAAACCAATGGTTTTCTGAGACAAACTGAAGTTGAAGCTTCCAGAGTGCAAGTAAGCTACTGTACTAGATACCAGAACTGTTATTTTTGGGTGTCAACTTCTTACATTTGTCTCCTTAAAAGAATATCTTATCACACCTGTCTCCTCTAGAGTTTCAGAAAAGATTTCAACAATGTTCCAAGCTGTGCATAATCTGAAGTCCGTTTCATTTGTCTAATTTGTATCCTTTCTGCAAAAGAATTTAAAACCTTTGAGTGATCAGACTTTCTTTCCGTTTAGTCAAAATAAGAGAGGTAAAATGGACAAAAAATAAAATAAAATTATGGTACCAATGACAAGGCTTATTACATTTAAAGCTTTATACAGTAAGTAAATAAAACACAAAAATACATCACAAAGCTAAGTGGCAAAATAATATACAGGGGAAAAAGTAGGTTATTGGTATTTTCTTTTGAGTCGTCTATTGGGTAGCATGACAAAAGTATAGCTCATGTTACAATGAATTCCCAGACATTGCTCAATTTATCTTCCCCATGCCTGAATAATGCCTTCAAGATTGTTTCATAGAGCAATTGAGACTTTATAATTTCCTGTCATGTCAACACAGGATTCAAGATGATAGAAAACAGCAGCAATTACACAACAGTCCTGTGTTAGTTTATGTGTGCATGGGTGATGTCCAGATTATTTCTGTGACAAATGATCACAGATGGAAAAGCATGATCATGATCAATCATTATGAGTCAGTGTGATAAACAGTGTGGTTGTGAAGTAAACATTCAAATTAGCCATCAAATGCTTTGACAAACACAATTTTCTGTCCTGGATGAAATATGTAAAGTTTTGGACATCCATAATTGATGGTAGATCCGGGGATTGGTGTTCCATTCCTGAACTCAGACAAGCTTATGCAAAAATAACATGCTGACAGAGTTGCTGTTTATTTTGACAACATATCAGCAAATCCCAAGATGATCTGAACAAATAGCCTGCAAATTATTTTACTAGTTTACTTTAACAGATGATGGTTAATCAGTTTTTAAATTTGACTTACTATGATAAAGATTTTTATTTTGTTTGTTTGATATGCATGTCAAATTTATTTATGTATTTATTCATGTAGTGCCTTTTTTTAACTATGATTCGGTTTGTTATATATTTTTCTCCCAATTCAGACTTTTATTCTCACAGTTTTGAAAAAAAAATGTTAATAGCACAATATTTAAACCTGTAATTCTGACTTTTCTCACAATTCTCATCTTACAATTATGCTGTTTTTTGTCTTTGCATTGTTGAAAAAAGTTAATTCGGAAAAAAGGTCTTACAGTTCTGACTTTGTTTTATCACAGTTGTGATAAACAGTTTAAATCTAACAATTTGTACTTCTTGCAAGTGCAACTGCAAAAAAAAAGTTTGTAATTGTGAGATATCAACTTAGAATTGGGAAAATAAATTATAGTTTTTTTTTGTTTTGTTAATCCATGAGCACTTCCTTAATATTAAAGAATACAGATTTACAGAATAGGAAATTACTAAAAGAACGGGAAGCTGTTGTTTAAGTTTTTTTTAATGAATTTCTGTTTCAATGTAAAAAAATGATTAAATAAATAAATAAATAAACAAATAAAAAACTTAACTAAACTAAACAAGTAAACAAAACAAATCTGCTGAGTTCATTGACTGAAGATACATGAGTAAAATAAACACACAGACCCTACAAGAAATTGGAAACTGTCAAAAGTAAAGATTTTTTGTTTGTTTGTTTTTTTCAAATAAAATAATCTATTTCATTAAGTAGCATAGTATTTTCATTAATTTTATAAGTGAAATGACCACCTTCTCTCTGTGTTAGTAAGTGCTGGCCAAACATATAACTCCTGATGAATTCAAAATAGGGGTGCGGGTCACATGACTGAGCCTTTATACAAGTCAACCACAATTACATAATTCTGTTGCATAAGATTCCAGAATCGAGGGGTTACAGAATCACTGAGATTGAAAGCTTGGTCAGAAAGTTGGCTTGATCTTAGTTCTGCATTCTAGACTGAAGATATTTGTATGATATCAGTTAATCAGTCATATATTTTTACCTAAGACTGTCTTTCATCATAAAGTCTATTAGCCTTTTGGGTTTGTGACAATAAAACTAAATGAGATCCAGATTTGCTGCCTGTCAACATGTTGATCAGAAAATCTGAGGTCTTTATTACCATATGTTGATTTACAAAACCTTAAAGGCTTAGTTCACCCCAAAATTTAAATTTTGTTATTAATTACTCATCCTGATACACACCATCATTATGTACAATCACCTGATACCTTCTTTCATCTTCAGAACACAAATTAAGATATTTTAGATTAAATGTGAGAGCTCCCTCATCCTTCACATATAGAAACGGTTCTGAGACATTCAATGTCCAGAAAAGGAACCAAAAACATTGTCAAAACACTTCATGTGACTTCAGTGGTTCAGTGGCGATTCATTCCGCTGTAGTGACCCCTGATATATATATATATATATATATATATATATATATATATATATATATATATATATATATATATATATATATATATATATATATATATACTTGCCGGCCACTTTACTAGGTACACCTGTCCAAATTTTTAGTCAGCCAATCATATGGCAGCAACTCAATGGATTTAAGCATGTAGACAAGGTCAAGACGATCTGCTGCAGTTCAAACCAAGCATTGGAATGGGGAACAAAGGTGATTTAAGTGACTTTGAACGTGGCATGGTTATTGGTGTCAGACGGGCTGGTCTAAGTATTTCAGAAACTACTAATCTACTGGGATTTTCACGTTCAACCATCTTTAAGGTTTATTGAGAATGTTCCCAAAAAAAGAAAACATGCAGTGAGTGGCAGTTCTATGGGCACAAATGCCTTGTTAATGCCAGAGGTCAGAGACCAGACAAGTTCGAGCTGATAGAAAGGTAACAGTAACTCAAATAGCCACTCATTACAATCGAGGTATGCAGAAGAGCTGAACGCACAAGTCAAACATTGAGGCGGATGGGCTACAGCAGCAGAAGACCACACCTTGTGCCACTCCTGTCAGCTAAGAACAGGAAACTGAGGCTACAATTTGCACAGGCTCATTAAAATTGGACAATAGAAAACTGAAAAAATATTGTCTGGTCTGATGAGTCTCGATTTCTGCTGTGACATTCAGATGGTAGGGTCAGAATTTGGCATCAACATGAAAGCATGGATCCATCCTGCCTTGTATCAATGGTTCAGGCTGCTGGTGTTGGTGGTGGTGTAATGGTGTGAGGGATATTTTCTTGGCACACTTTGGGCCCATTAGTACCAATTGAGCATCGTTTCAACGCCACAGCCTCCCTGAGTATTGTTGCTAACCATGTCCATTCCTTTATGACCACAGTGTACCCATCTTCTGATGGCTATTTTCAGCAGGATAACGATAAAGTGCACATCATCTCAGACTGGTTTCTTGAACATGACAATGAGTTCACTGTACTCAAATGACCTCCACAGTCACCAGAACTCAATCCAATAGAACACCTTTGGCATGTGGGGGAATGGGAGATTCACATCATGGATGTGCAGCTGACAAATCTGAAGCAACTGTGTGATGCTATCATGTCAATATGGACCAAAAACTCGGGATATATTCAGTACCTTGTTGAATCTATACCAGGAAGGATTAAGGCAGCAAAAGGGGGTCCAACCCAGTACTAGTAAGATGTACCTAATAAAGTGGCTGATTAGTGTGTGTATAATATATATAAATATATATATTTGAAGAGTTTCGTTGCATAACGAGAAATATTTATTTTGAGAAATGTTGGTTATTTGACATTATTATTTAAGACATCAACAGTCAAGTTCATTTACAATTTTTGTACATTAAACTATTACTTGAGCTCAGTGAAGGCAAGGAACACAATATTCTTCAAATCCAGGATACTATTTATTACATTTTATGTCCATAAATAGTTCATAAATAAGACAAAAACCATGCCGAAATGCAACATATTTATCTTAACATTGTCAAACATCTTAAATTGGTTAAAAAAAACAATACATCATAAATATATGGAATAGTATATACAAAGATTGTATATGTGTCTTGTACAATGTCTTTTTTGGTAAGTAAGATTAAGTTAGTTAGATAAACGACTTGTAGCTTGCCACAGAAAGAGTGGAGGCTCCTTCCACATCGCTGCTGAAAACCACACCTGTAAGATCAGAGCGGGTGGAGCCGCGGTGTCACAGTTCTTGTTTCTGTTGCACCGAGTCCGCGACACAAGCTCGCCTCGCCCTGTCATATTTAAAGAAATTATTTCACTGTTATAATAATATTAATAATAATAATAATAATAATCAGGGCTTGACATTAACTTTTTTGATCACCAGCCACTGTGGCTGAAGCGCGCGGCTTCTTCAAGCCTATCGCGCACCGTACATAGCCTAGTTCGTGAAGATTACTATGAGAAAGAGATATATCCAGCTGCAGGCCCGCAGAACCACACACGTTTCAGGCACACACAATCCAGGACACACGTTCTAGGCAAACCATATATGGTTACGACGGAAGTTAATGTTATTAACGTCTTCTCGGACATCGTCACCAATATATTTTTATATATATTGTTGATAAATATTGTACACAATAAACAATGGTGTTTACTGTTTCACAAATATTGCGATCGAGGCGGGCAAATGGGGAGCGTTGTTTCCGATCGCCATTCAATATAATAGACTAAGTTTTCTATCAGTCATCATAGATGATCAGTCATTATTATCTGACAGAGTCAATATAGCAAATACTTGTTTGCTGGCCTTGCTGAACGATCTAGGACAGTTTTAATTTATATAATGGATGAAGGAAATAATAGCAAGTTAATATGCATAGGCAATAACGTCTTTATATGTAATAAAACATTTTTTACATTTAATAAATGTGAACACTATATTTTACTCGAGCGATTTAATAGTATTTATTTGCTTAATTTTCTAATAACTTTTTTATTAATGATTTCCCACATTAAATACTATAGTAATTTATAATAAGTAATATATTGTTTTTAAACCATAAAGTACTAGTAATTTGTGGTAATTATAGTTGCAACAAATTTAGCAATACAAACAAATTAACTATTAATAATGAATTATATATATTACTAACAGTTGCTACAGTTTAGTAAAAGATAGTAGTTTAAATCAGTTTATAACTATATTAATTTTAAATTATTATCTATAGTAATTCATTTTTTAAGTGACACATTATTGTTTTTTTTTATATATATATTTACAACAAAACGATTTTAACCAAGTATGACAACATTAATATCCTGAATTAGTTTCTTACACTTAATACAATTAGACGGTCTGTTATGTTTTTTGTGTATGTGGATACGTGAATAAAGTCTTAAGTGTTTAACCAATTATTTTTATTTACATAATTTGAGTTCAGAAACTGTAGCGATGTTAAAATGATCTTTACAATAATGAAATAATGACTGAAATAGGAAGCCATAAACTGTTGACAGTCTAATGAATGGCAATCGTAGCACGGGCGTTCTCGATCGCCGTACTTGTGAAATACACTAGGTGGCGATAATGCTCCTAAGGAGTTAGTTAGTTACCATATATGGCTTGCCTAGAACGTGTGTCCTGGATTGTGTGTGCCTGAAACGTGTGTGGTTCTGCGGGCCTGCAGCTGGATATTATTGATGAGAAAGGCTAGGATTACTACGCAGTGACAGAGGGAGTCGGCGATTTTAACATGACTGATGCTGCCCTGTTTACACGGTAATAAGACAACTTTTGCTCGATCGGATCACAGATAAACGAGACACATTCCTGTTAAAAACATGCTGTTTAAATGCTTAAGCCTTTTTTCCACTTCCGATCATACTGCACGGGCTTTCGCTGGTCTTTCAATCTAATACCGCGAAAATATAGTGCTTTTTTTTTTGTAAAGTTTAGTACATTTAGTACTAAAACAATCAAATACTTTATAAAAAATGTATGCATTGC
This sequence comes from Danio kyathit, assembly GCA_903798195.1. Taxonomy (NCBI): domain Eukaryota; kingdom Metazoa; phylum Chordata; class Actinopteri; order Cypriniformes; family Danionidae; genus Danio; species Danio kyathit. The sequence goes on along the minus strand of LR812537.1, from coordinate 18,215,456 downwards.
GGTTTATTTCCTTTATTTTTGATGAGTTCATATCTCCTAATACAGAATTTATGCTGGTTTTCAGTTTTTATTGATTTGATTGACTATATGATTTTACATATAGGCTTATACTGTTGTCTTCAATTAATAATTTTAGCAAATATTTTACAACAACAAAGGTAATTATACTGGGTAATTTATGTGTATGTTACCTGTCTTACCCGTGTATGTTGCTTTTAGCATAGAATAAATGTATTTCAGTTTTTCTCAGTCACTTTGGCACATTTCTCAGATCAGAACTGAAATTTGTAAAACAGTAGGTCTAAGTGCATTTCTCAAAACAACTTGTATAAATAGCAAAACACCATGGATTACCTGCAAAAGCCAGTTTCCTGCTCAAAATCCTTCAGTTCATCTCTCAAAGCTAAATTTCTGTGTCGATGAACATGTCAGTGGCGTCAGAAAGAATGACATGTCCTTGTGTCATTGTATAAGATTAGATTAGATTAGATTAGATTTAACTTTATTGTCATTACACATAAGAATAAGAATAAGACTCAAATGACTTAGTCGTGTTGTCAATAACGGTGCACTCTGGAGGGCTGTTCTGGTGTAAACTATGGCAATATTTTTGCCGTTTGTACTGCAATTAGTTCCCAGATCATGTCATTCTGATACAGAAAGGAAAAGAGAGCACCGCATAGCACAAAGAAAAAACAAAAGTAAAAATGTGAACATAGGGCAACCTCCTTTTAGACCTTTATTAGAAAAAGTCAAAAATTCACCTGGGAGAAATGTAAAAAATGCATTATGATGAAATATTAAGACAACTTGTTCAGGCATTTGAATGATTAAATGTTGTGGGGGTGAGTCTATTCAACAGAGATAAAATAATACATGTTGATCAACATGACATAAGCAACTGATAATATAGGAAACATCAGAGAATTGCACATAACCATTTGCATGGATGAACAAAAGCATTTGCAACTTGTTTATAATGAGAAACTGCTTTCTGATGTGCACAAGTGACACAATGATGATCTGAAGATTGAACAGTGGGTTTAGAGAATTTTAATTCTGATCTGAGAAATGGACCAAAGTGACTGAGAAAAACTGTAACAGAATTAATGTTTATTCATTAAATAAAATAACCACAATCCCTAAAAAAAAACACTGAAATAGCAGGTTATATAAAAGAGCTGCTCTTTGAGGAGAATAAGCAGCTTTAGCCTAATGCAAAAAAAATAGTTTACAGTCATATCTGGTAAGTATTTGTTTTAGCAAAAGAAAAAATCAATATATTTTGGACAGAATTCAGTGTAAAATGTAAGACATTATTTATTATGATAGACAGAGTGTATCAACATGAATGGCAGCTGTTGTTTTTGATCTAAAAGCTTTTACGCAGTGGATACTTTTCCAGCTGCATCCCAGTACTGGGAAACACCCATACACATTCACACACACACATATAAACTACTGCAAATTTAGTTGAATTATCATTTGCCTATACCGCATGTCTTTGGGACTGTGGTTGAAACGGGTACTTTTGACTTTTTTACTTTTGTACATTTTTCAGGCGGTACTTCTTTACTTTTACTTAAGTACAAAAGTGTAGTCAGTACTTCTACTTTTACCAGAGTCGTTTTAAACATGAGTAGCTGTACTTCTACTTAAGTAAAGGATGTGTGTACTTTTGCCATCTCTGCTCCTCATTCATTTAACTTTCTGTGTGTTGTGTATGAGCTTGCTAAATAAGCATGAGCAAATGGGTCATGGGTTCATAGTGTCGTATTACAATTAGTTTTTATTTCACATGACTTTCCAGAGCTCAAAATTAAGGATTTACCAAATATATCTCTAACCACACCAATCATAAATAATTCTTATTTCTTGGCCACAAATTTGTCAAAACAACCAAAATATAAATGTATACTATACGTTTTATTAAACAAAACATAAAAAAAATGTAAATTTAAAAAAAAAATAATAATTATTGTGATGTATCTAAAATATGCACAGTAATCTGCCCTGGCTAAAGGTCCCAGATCAGCTGTTAACTACACATAAATAGGGAGCTAATCTCATATTAGAGCAATGTTATTTTAAAGGATGATAATTAAACCATATTAACAAAAATAACTATAAGCAAAAGAAAGCAGGTGAAAAACACACCATGTGCCATAATGAAAGGATGATCACATGCACACGGTTAATGTTAGGCCAATTAATAATATGTTCAAAGGGGGGCCAAAGCGAAAGCAACCGGTGCTGGAGCTCTTGAAAGCAGCAAGACTGTTGGGTGTATGAGCATAACTTTTTGTCTAGTCTATTTGAAAGAGAACCGATCACAACAGTTGCGTTTCCATGCACAGCTTCGTGCAAGGAAACGGGAGCGCACACGCATTTTAAAGTTGCGCACATCACATAAGCTTTTGGCGCGAGTGATCATCTTCTCATTCAGTATTCACCTGCTTTCTTTTGCTCGCATGAACAGTTATTTTTGTCAGTCGTGCTGCTTCTCAATTCTAAGATCACATTTGCCATCCTTATTGTCGAACCCTGCTTTTAAGAAAACTACATCGAAATCCATGATGTTAGCTTGACTCTGAAGCCTTTATGAGCCTCTGAGCCTTTATTTCATATTCGCAGTAGCTCAGAGACTGTCCCAGAGGCATGAATGAATAATTAAGAATAAAAAAATTTAAGTTAAATTTGTCGAAAGAAGTTAGAATTCTTATGTAAAATTGTACAGGGGAAAAGCCAGTTAGTAGAGATTATAGCAATTACAATTGCTTTAATACAATTTTTTTCAGTTGAATAAAAGACTATTTTCCATTCATGTATTTCATCATTTAGGATTTCCTAAAAAATAGTGTAAAATCTCATCTCATCTCGTTCTTGTGAACCCAATCTTGTGTCTCGTGGAGTTAGCGTCTCGTCGGACCCACACCAGAGGAAGACCTCGGTGAGCGGTATTCTAGGAAGAACACTCCAAACTAACATTGTCTCTCGTATGCCTCACTGACTCGAGTGGCTGATTGGAGCATACCCTGCTACCCCTGTTCTGTTCCCATTTCTATTGGCTGTTTTGTTATGTCAAACAGAGAGTATGCGTTGAGTTACAGTGTGCATGGGAAGTGCAGTTCAATATAGAAGTTGCTCGAATGCTCATCGCACGGTTGGAAAAGCTGCCTTTCTGTGCTAAAGCAAGAGCACCAAAGATCAGGAACAGTGATATGTGTGTTTCAAGAGTTTACGCTCAGCTCATAATTTAAAAAGCTTGTTTGGCGTGCTGTCCCGGGAGAGAGCCCTGAGCTCAAGGGATCCTCGAGTCCAGGGCTCCCTCCCTTTGTGGGGCGAGGGGAGATTGAGCTAAGAATGATCTCTGAACTCCCCAGCTGAGGCTGAGGTGAAGTTCCTGAGAGGGAGACAAAAGAGACTTAGGTTTATTTTGTCTATGCTATAGAGCATATTTGGACATTGGGAGGAACCGGGGAACCCGGGGGAAACCCACGCAGACCCGGGGAGAACATGCAAACTCCACACAGAACACCAGATGGCCCAGCAAGGAGCCAGAGCCGTTGGAATTCTCACTCTGAGGCCACAGTGCTAGACACTGGGCAGTTGTGCTGCCCATCTGGATAAAAAGGTGGACGAAGGGGAGGAGGGGGGTTTCTTCCAAACGAAGATAGTTGTAGGAATGATGTGAGGCTGAATATATAGGAACTAGTGATCCTTTGATTGGAGGATCGTGATTAGCTTAATAAGAGCCAGCTGAGTCAATCATGAGCGCGCGCTCCTCTCGAAATTAGTTTAATATTAAACTCCATTTCAAGAGTTCACGCTTAGCTCATAATTTAAAAAGCTTGTTTGGCATGCTGTCCCAGGAGAGAGCCCTGAGCTCAAGGGATCCTCGAGTCCAGGGCTTCCTCCCTTTGCGGGGTGAGGGGAGATTGAGCTCAGGATGATTTCGGAACTCCCCAAAAGCAAAAGATAAACGCACGGGACAGCAGCCGCGTATTTACACGGGAAACCCCCCAAAGAGCAAAGAAAAAGTGCTATATCCGGCTGCTGGATATATGATATTATATGACAGAAAGTAGTAACGTACCATGCAAATAAATGGGTTAATGCGGCGGCAATGTATGCTGTACTATTACTGTACATGGAATAAACAACTATGCTATAAAAAGAGATTAATGCAGAGGAAGCACTCGACGTTGGCAAGGCAAGAGTGGTTGGAAAGTGTGATTGCGGTTCCGGTAAAAGCGTTGACCACTGGTGTGAGAAAGAAAGGGGAAGGCAGCTGAAAATAGTGTGATTATTATCCTGAAATATGCAAAGGGATAAGCATGAGATACTTAGGATTTGATGAATAACTGTATGAAAAAATAACCAGATGCAGCAGAATCATTCAGCACCGGTGTGGGAAAAGAAAAAGGGAAAAAAGCAGCTGGAAGTAACGCGGATATACTTAAACAATTATTGAACAAATATACAAAGTCAAAGAATACTAATGAACTACTAAGCAGAATAGTTGAACTGAGAAGAGCAGCTGTAAAAACAAATAAGCGATACAATTAGTATACATAATATACAAACTATACCATGAGAAAGATCCTAGAGCAAGCAACGCTGACAAGGGAAAAGAAAAGGGGAGAGTTACTGGAAGAGACATGATTACTATGCATAATACAGAATATGGTAAACATGAAGTGCTAATGAAACATGCATAATAACAACATTTATGTAGGTACTGGTGAATGGCTGTACAGAAAAATAAACTGATGCAGCGGAAGCACTCAACGCTAGTGGGGGAAACAGGAAGATGGGATGGTGGGTGAGGCTCTTGCGACAGCCAAAGCTCAGATTGACTCCTGCGGGAGTCGGATCTGTATAGGGGATCTGCAAGGGGATGAACAATAGATGGTTTATTCTAAAAGGGTGATGAGGGAGAGATTAATGTTGGAATGAGCGGTTTGATAAAACCAACTCAGCTTCTTTGAGGTGAAAATGACTGAGGCGAATGTAGAATTTAAAAGCTTCAGAAGACCAACGACAGAGGGTCTGGATCTGATGCTGGGAAAGCCCGTTCGTAGCTGCTGTGGTGGTGGCGCCAATTCTGAATGAATGGCTGGAGTAAGGCTTAGGAGGGAATCCTGAGAGGCGGAGGACTTCTTTGAGGTGTTTCTGGAACCAGAAACGTGATACTGGACGATTAGCGTCATCAGTAAAAAGAGGGGCTAGAGGGTTTGTTTCTTGTAGTCTCCTTGTGTTAAGGTATGCTAGGAGGGTTTGGAAGGGGTGGGTGGGGGAGGGAATATTGAAAATGTAAATAAAATGTCCTTTGTGGAATTGATCTGTCTTACTTTGTTTTAATGCAAAAAGAAAGGGTTTCCGCATCCTGCAAAGTTAGATCTGCAATGGTGGGGTGGGGTGAGGGGTTGAATTTGGATGTCGTAGTAAGTTCAGAGCATCTTAGGAAGCCGAAAAAGGCTAAAGTAAACATGGCATCTAAAGTGCGTGCTGTGTTAGGGGAGATGTAACCTTTGCGTAAAGTGCGAATGCATGCAGAAAGAATGTTAAGAGTGATGGGTTGTCTCGAATCTGGAGTGGTGGGGTGAATTTTTTGAATGCTTTTGATGAGGAGAGAAGTTTGTGAATTGGAAATGGTGTCAGAGGGGGATCCGTGGATTAATTTGTGAAAAAATTGGATCCCGCTGAGGTAACTTTTAATAGAGCTAGCTTGGATATGTTTGGCCGCGTGTAGGTGAAAGATGAAGGAAGTAATGGAGTGTAGGGAAAAGTTGGGAAAAGATAAATGATGAATGTTGTGGAAGTGTTTGAATGTATTCCATGCTGTGATATATGATTGAAGACTTCTGGGGGGTACTGCCTGGAGAATGAGGGATAGGGAGGTTTGGCGGAGACTATAGAGAGGGTGGCTTAAGGCAATATCATCTCTGAAAAGGGAGGGACAGGCGTTGGGTTGGGGTCCGCTTCTGGAGCCAATGACCAGAATTTCTGGAAAGAGAAACAAGACAGAGAGTCAGCAATCTGATTTTTGCAACCTGGCATGTATTTAGCAGACATAATAAATTGTTTATTGGCTGATGTCCAAATGAGGCGTCTTAGAAGCTGCATTGTAGATGGTGAATGAGAACGCCTTTTATTTACGAGGAATAGAGGAATAAGAGGAAAAGAGAAATGATATGATCGATTTTCTCTTTGGGAAGGGATGCTTGGAATTTGTGAGAATCTAAATTGATGCCTAGGAATTCAATGGATGTACTGGGTCCAGCTGTTTTTTCCTCTGCGAGAGGAATACCTAGGTCGGTGAAAACCTTTTGGGTGATCTCTGGGTGTTTAGCTGGAGGAGATGAGGGAGGGGAGATGATTAGAAAATCATCTAGGAGGTGGATGAGATGGGGGATAATATAATTATTAGATAGTATCCAGCATAAGGCTTCTGACATCATGTCGAATGTTTTTGGGCTACTTTTGCAACCGAAAGTTAGTCGGACTGCAAAGTAGAATTGTGAGCGCCAATGGATGCCAAAAAGGTGCCAAAAGTCTGAGTGGATCGGCATGATTTTGAAGGCGGAGGAGATATCAATTTTAGCTAGCCAGGAATTGTGACCTGCTATTTTGATAAGCGAGATAGCTTGGTCTATGTCACGGTAGTTGAGTGAATATTCCTCTAAAGGAATGGTGCTGTTTATGCTAGACAAACAGGAATCGTGAGGGGATGAAAGATCAATGATTAGGCGTTTTTTATCTGAGAATTAGCGGGTTAATGCGTGAAATGTTGAAGGGTGGGGAAGAGAATGGTCCAATCATAAAGTGGTTGTCGATCTCTTTTTTAATAAGATGGTCGACGGTTTCGGGTTCTGCTGTAACTGGTTGAAGATTAGGACGAAAAAGATTAAAGGAAGGGAGTGCTGCGACGCCCGGATGGAATCCGTGCGTTAGACCTGAAATACGAAAGTGGCATAAGAAAATTAGTAAAGCTGTTAGTAGAGCTAGGGGGGGCGGGAGGCCAGGAAAAGGGGGTGGAGAAAGGAACAGCGAATGGGTTAGTAGGAGGATTGTCCTGGGTGAGATCTCGTTGCATCGGATTGGGTGACGTCAAATGACGCGGTTGTGCTTCCAGAGAGTGTGATCCTGAGGGGGCGTGGCTTGAAGTGTGTTTCTGTTTTGATTTCCTTTTTCCTAGTAGCAGTTGAGGGTATGGTGTAGAACGGGAGATGGTTTTTTGAGTGGCTGATCTGGTTGGGGGGCTTGTGGAATGGTGGGACTCCGAAGTTGCTTTGCTGTATAGTTTGATGAGTTCAACCAAGGTCGGAAAGGAATTTTCAGAGATCAATAACTGTAAATCTTCTCGGCGGATGGATGGAGGATCTGGCAAAAGCGTAAGAAGAGGTAGGTGAATTATTGTTGTTTCTTGGGGTCGAAGGAGAAAGAGATCGGTGGCGTGAGAGTCTGCTGGTGTAGGAACGGGTGATGCGACTGCTTCTCTCGGCAGCCACGGGCTCCGGTTGAGAGCTCGGCGGAGCTGAGCGTTGTGGGGCTGTTGTTGGAGAGACGAGGAGAGAAGGGCTGTTTGTGGGATTCTCCTCTTGGGTAATGAAGATGTCGTTGTTGTCCGTTTTCCTTTCAGTAGTATAGTTGAAGTTAGATGATGGTAGAGCTGAAGATGTAGAAGCAGTAACTGAGAGATGAAATCGCTGATGTGGAAAGAATGAGCAGATTAAGTCTTGAGACTTTTTGGTTTTGCTGAGTATTGAATTTGGCTTTCAGATACAGGCGGTCTTCCAAACTAAGAAAGTTGTAGGAATGATGTGAGGCTGAATATATAGGAACTAGGGATCCTTTGATTGGAGGATCGTGATTAGCTTAATAAGAGCCAGCTTAATGCTCTCCTCTTGAAATTTGTTTAATATTAAATTACAGTTATGCCACTTATACTGTTGTGAGTAAACTGTGAATCTACGTTGATCAAGACGTTATGTAAACATTATGCAGAAACGTCCTGGTTACGTACGTAACCCACGTTCCCCAAATAGGGAACGAAGACATGTGTCTGATACAGACATATGGGAGTGTGTCAGATGACCTATCACTCTGAAGAGTAAGAAAATGGGCCAATGAATGCCAAATAAATTGGCAGAGCTCAGCTCCACAGTTAATACGGATTAGTCATTAGCGAGCTATATCAGTGCCTGCTGAGGAGCGAGCACTAGAATTTGCCTGCTGAAGTGCCGATCACTCAGCTAACCACTGGAAACTCAGGTGCTGTGGCAGTGGAGCTACACGTCTCCATTCCCTATTCAGGGAACGTGGGTTACGTACGTAACCAGGACATTCCCCTTCATGGGAACTCCATCGTGTGTCGGATAGCAGACATATGGGAGAGTGTATGGAAAACGCCACAGCAGCTAAGCCTGTCTTGCTTGCGTGGGCAACCTTCCAACATCCCCTAGGCCCAAAAATGTATCATTACATGGAAATAATTAATAGAATTTAGATTGGGGGTCGTAAATGTGCTTTTACCTAGCTAATATAGTCTAGGGATTTTTAGAAATACAACAGTACGTTGGGAAAGCATGCCAGTCCCTGAAGGGGGAGGATGCTGTAGAGACTACCTGCTACCCAAGAGGGGAGACTTGATGGTAATAGAGCATATGGACTAGCCCTAATTAGGGGGAGTGCTACATATGATAAGCTGGTTAGCCGGTAGAAAAGACATGGATCCTGCAGGTTCACCACCTGATCTCTAAATGGGGTAGTAGGAACCTTGGGCACATAGCCGTGAAAGTATACTGTACATGAGAGTAGGCTGGCCCAAATTCCAGGCATGATTCGTTGACCGAAAATGCCTCCAAATCCCCAACTTGAACAATGCCAACGTGATCAGCAGAGTTGTCTTCATGGACAAATTTTTAAAGATAGTGAGTGAGTGGCTCGAATGGATCTCTCTGCAGGCCCGCCAAGACTACAGAGAGATCCCAAGAGGGCATGAGAGGAGGAGCATATTTGCACATACCAAGTGGCCAGCTGTGAGCCAGCGCATTCATGCCGAGGGGGGCCTCAGTCAAGGAATAAAACAACTGGCAATGGCCGTTTTCGGGAGAAGCAAACAGGTCGTCCTGGGCCTCCCCGAAGTGCTCCCATATCAGCTGGACCGAACCGGGGTGGAGTCTCCATTCTCCTCGGGACGCTAGCTGCCATGAGAGTGCAACGGCTGCACAGTTAAGCTCGCCCAGAATATGAATGGCATGCAGTGAACTCAGCCGCGTGTGACTCAAGAGGAGCAGACGGCAAGCGAGCTGAGACATGCGATGGCACTGTATACCTCCTATACGTTGATATAAGTTACCCTTGCCATGCTGTCTGTCCTGACCAGCACGTGTTTCTGCTCCAGCACCGGTAAGAAGCGGCGGAGAGCGAGAAACACTGCCAACAGCTCCAGGCAGTTGATATGCCAATGCAGACGGGGTCCGGACCACGAACCCGCAGCTGCATGGACGTTGCACACGGCCCCCCAGCCTGTGCTGCAGGCATCCGTTAATACGACAACATACCTGAATACTTGCCCTAGGGGCACACCGGCCCATAGAAAAGCAAGATCCATCCAGGGACTGGGGGTGCAGCGACACAGCAGAGTGATGTGCACCCAGTGCGTGCCTGCGCGCCATGCCTGTCTGGGGAATCAATTGTTTAGCCATAGCTGAAGTGATCTCATATGAAGCAAATCGAGCAGTGTGTCAGTGGCTGCAGATGCCATATGCCCCAGGAGCCTCTGAAATAATTTCAGTGGGACCACTGTATTTTTGTCAAGTGCGCTCAGACAGGAAAGCACCAGCCTGGCGCGCTCCTCTGAGAGGCGCGCAACCATGGCTATCGAGTCCAGCTCTACCCCGAGATAAGAGATCCTCTGCACGGACTAAAGTTTGCTCTTCTCTCAGTTGACCCGAAGCCCCAACTGGTCGAGATGTCGAAACACCCTGTCTCTGTGCATAATCAGTTTATCCCGAGACGAGGCTAAAATCAGCCAATCTTTGAGATAATTGAGTAAGCGGATGCCTGCGAGCAAAAGAGGCACTAGGGCACCCTCCGTGATCTTGGTGAAAACCCGCGGAGACAGAAAGAGCCTGAAGTGGTGGACTTTGTACTGCCATGCTCGTCCTTCGAACGCAAACCGGAGAAATGGACGTTGGCATGGAAGAATGGAAACATGAAAATACGTGTCTTTCAGGTCTGTAGCTGCAAACTAATCCTGAGGACGGACGCACTGGAGTATGTGTTTCTGCGTGAGCATCGTGAACGGTATTTTGTGTAAATGACAGTTCAGTCTGCACAGAACTAGGACTGGCCTTAACCCCCCGCTCTTTTTGGGCACGATGAAGTACAAGCTGTAAAACCTGCATTTTATCTTGGCTGGAGGGTCCTACTTGATTGCATCCTTCACCAGGAGGACAGCAATCTCCTCACTGACCCTTGTAAAATAAACACCCGTAAACTTGGGAGAGCAAATAGCGAACTGTATTGCGTAGCCGAGTCTGATTGTCCATATGAGCCACCGCAACGGGCTGGGCAGCGCTAACCAGGCACCATCGGAGCGATAGCTGCTGTGGCAGCAGAGGGGTAGCTCGGGAGGGGAGTGCTCAGCCCAGGAAGCAGAGCGGACCAAGGAAGAGCTAATAATAAGAGAGTGTCTCTTACTTTCCTCCCTGGATCCCGCATTGAGGCTGGAGTAAAAGAAAGGGGTCCATTCTCTTGCACTCTGGAAGCCTGAGGCTAGGGGGCCTGGCACTGCGAGCTGGAAGGCGAAGCGTCCCAGACTGGCAAGGCTCGGGTTTGCACACCGGAGAGAGAGGAAACTGCTCTTTTGGTGGACGCCCTCTGCGAGGAGCAGCCAGGGTGGATGGGGCAGCGGGGAGAGCAGTATTCCGAGCCCTCTGATAGATGACTTCTCCCATTGTCTTGGACTGCTCCTTCACCACCGAGAACTCCTGGGTAAAGTCCCCGACGGTGTTGCCGAACAGGCCAGCCTGGGATATGGGAGCATTAAGAAAGCAGGCTTTGTCAACGGCTCTCATATCAGCCAGGTTTAGCCAGAGGTGGCGCTTAAGTGGTGGTCATGAGAGCGTAATCAGTTGCCGTGCTGAGCTCATGCATTAAGCCAGAGGAAGAACCACTCTCCTGCAGCTCAGCCAGATTCTCCGCTTGGTAGCATTGAAAGGTGGCCATAGCATGCGGAGCGGATGCAGCCTGGCCCGCAACAGTGTAGGCTCTGGTTGTGAGAGATTCAGATAACTTATATAACATAAAAACTGATCGTTACCAGTTTGTGAATATTAATGGACAGCTCTCACAAGTCAGGCCAGTAAAGTACGGGGTCCCTCAAGGATCAGTTTTAGGCCCTTTGCTGTTTACAATATACATGCTTCCCCTGGGAGTCATTATTAGAAGACATGGGATCAGCTTTCACTGCTATGCAGATGATACTCAATTATACATTTCAACTAAACCTGATGAGATGTCTGAACTGTCTAAGCTAACTGAGTGTATTAAAGATGTTAAAGACTAGATGAGCAACAATTTTCTTGTCTTAAACTCAAACACAAAACAGAATTATTACTTATCGGGCCTAAATCCAGTACACAGCAGATCTCACAACTTGCAATTAGAGGGATACAAAGTTAGCGTTAGCTCTACTATAAAAGATCTGGGTGTCATATTAGACAGCAATTTAACTTTTGAAAATCATATATCCCATGTCACAAAAACTGCCTTCTTTCATCTGAGAAATATAGCTAAATTGCGAAGTATGCTATCCATATCAGATGCAGAAAAACTAGTTCATGCTTTTATGACTTCCAGGCTGGAGTACTGTAATTCTCTGTTTGCTGGTTGCCCAGCATCCTCTATTAACAAACTTCAGCTAGTACAAAATGCAGCTGCCAGAGTTATTACCAGGTCTAGAAAGTATGATCATATCACCCCAATTTTATGCTCCTTACACTGGCTGCCTATTAAGTTTCGTATTGATTACAAAATATTACTTCTTACCTATGAAGCTTTAAATAATCTAGCTCCTGTTTATCTAACCAACCTCCTGTCTCGCTACAACCCAACCCGCTCTTTAAGATCTCAAAACTCAGGGCTTCTAGTAGTACCTAGAATAGCAAAATCGAGTAAAGGAGGTCGAGCCTTCTCATTTATGTCCCCTAAACTCTGGAATAGCCTTCCTGATAATGTCCGAGGCTCAGACACACTCTCTCACTTCAAAACTAGATTAAAGACCTATCTTTTTAGCAAAGCATATGTGGCGTGTGTATGTTATTGCACTAGATTATTGGCTCATATTCATTATCTGCAGGGTATTTTATTTTGAAAGGCGATCTAAAGGAAATGGACAATACGAACAATTAATTACTTTCCTTTTCCTTTAATATTTTGTGTTATTCATGTTTCAATGGTGTTTTCTTTACATCCATATGAAAAATAATATAGGTATTTATAAGTGAATATGATCGCGTAGCCGCGAGATGACAGCTGATGTAGTTTCCGGTGCGCGCTCACTTTGTGAGATGGCGTCCGACAGACAGACATTGCAGTGCTGTGAAGGTTTATTGGACTGATGTCTGTTACATATGCTTTTTGATACAGGAGTGATACAAGAATTAAATTCCAGTTTGAGTACATTGCTGTATGGATCCTTTTATTAACACCAACCAACACAATGCAGAAGGACATCCATTACACATACACTCAGTGAATTACATATCGGTATGACGCATGATGTGCCCCACGCAGGTTTTTGCTTCTTGTTTTTATACACTATGAACAGCAGCTACGCTAATTATTCTCTTTATTCTGTATTTCCACCTGGGGGTACTCATCCCGAGGCCCTCAGGCTATGCAGCGCCACTGATGCGATCAAAGACCAGCGACGAGATGATCCCAAGCTTTTCATCATCCTGGACTAGGCCGTATCCTGAGCAGCTGCTGTGGTGCCATGGTGGAGTGTGAGCATGAGACTGATTCCTGTGATGCTCCAGGGAAAGACGAGTCTTCGCTTAGGTACAGCTTTCTGCGCCTAGACTGCAGCTCTGCACAAGACGTTTGGCCATAGGAGAAATGGTCATGCCCAACTGAGCCAGGTTTCTCTCGAGGTTTTTTAAATCTTCACTTTCGCCAGTTGGTGAAGTTTTTTCCTCGCCGCTGTCACCACTGGCTTGCATGGGTCGGGGTCTGTAGAGCTGCGCATCGATGGATTTGCTCTTCAGTGTTTGGACTCTCAGTAGTGAATATTAAACCACACTGAACTGAACTAAACTAAACTGAATTTAAACTCTGAAAACTGAACTGACACTGTTTCAATTCACTATAATCTTCTATGTGAAGCTGCTTTGACACAATCTACATTGTATAAGCGCTATACAAATAAAGATGAATTGAATTGAATTGAACTTGCATGCTTTGGAAGGGAGTTTGCGTGGACCTCTCTAAGTAGAGGTGCCCTGCGGGCAATGATTAACTGCAATAGCACGCTCCACCTGGGGTGGTGAGAGTGGGAGCGCACGAGGACCGGGCAGAAAAAGGTCCCCTCCATGCCTGCGTGAGCTTACTGTGTACCTCCGGGAAGAAGGGGAGGGGGGCTTGGAGGGTCTCGCCCTCTTCTTAACCCCCACATAATACCCATCTAAGAGGTACAACTGCGGTGCTGGAGGACAAGCAATCTTCAGTCCTATGGCCGAAGCAGCCCAGGATAACACAGCCAACATGTCCGATTCCAAATCCGAAACCTCACTGACAACCCCAGACAAGAGAGCTCGTACTTCAGGTCTGTCCAGAGCTATACCTTCTTTATGGAGACTGACACAAGGAGCACTGAACACTGAAACAATGGAACACTGAGCATGGCTCCCAACCAGTTCCACATACTAAAGTTGTTGAACAAAGATCTAGTACTCCTCATTACCAAGGCCAACCATTTGCTACAGAAGGTCCCAAGGCAAAGCTTGCTGTTTTTGATGGTAGCAGATATAGGAAATCATTTCTGTTACCATTTGAGTGACAGGCTAGGAATAATGGTTGGAGTGGAGACTTCAGAGTGGACTGTTTGTACAACTGTCTGAGAGGGTCAGCTATTAGGTATGTCTGGTCCCTTTCCTGAGCATATCTGTGATGACTACATCCTTCTTAAAGAGCAGCTAACTCAACGTTTTGGTTAGGGTTACCACCCAACCACAATCAGAAGGAAACTAGGAGTCATCAGCTCAGTCTGCTGCTGAGTTTGCTGAGAGAGACATCTGAAAACAGGAGACATTTGAAATCTGAGGCGTGGCTGCAGACATTCATCTATCTGATTGGTGCATTTTCTCAATATTAAGTACCGAAAATTCAGTCTTGCATTCTTTCCTTGTAAGTTCAGACTTCGCAAGTTGTATATGGAAAACAAATTCCGAAGTCGGGTAAATCTTCAGAAGGAACATTCTACTTTATAATGTATCACCCTGGCTACGTTGTTTTACTATCTTAACAATACAATGAAAACATGGTACAAGGAACTGCCTATTTTCATTTTGATATTAACAATTTTAGACACCGAAAATGTTGCGGCATGATGTATTTAGAAATTTAAATTTAGAAAATAGCTTGAGAGCCAAAGTTTAAGCCAGAAGTTGTTGGATGAAAGAATACTTTATATTTCTTGAAAATAAAAGTCAGAGGGAGCCCATACCAGGTGAACAATACAGACATTAAAGATTGATCCCTGTGGAACTCCACAACTGAGAGGAATACTGGATGAGGATTGATGGCCAATGCACACATTAAAACATCTATTTGTCAGATAATAACGGAACCACTAAAACTTTGCCATAAAGGCCCACTGCTGTCTCTAAGCATGTCAACAGGACCTTGTGGTCAATCAAGTCAAAAGCTGAATTTAGGTCTAAAAATACCATAGATTTCCCAGAAACAGTTTCTGTAAATATATAACCTGAGACTCTTAAAAGTGCAATACTGTGTTATGCTTTAAAACCAGATTGAAATGTCTCATGGGCCAGATTTAAAGACAGATATGTTTGTAATTGAGTCAAAACAACTTTCTCAAGTATATTTGAGATCAAATGTAGGTTAGAAAGACCGGAAATTAGAGAAAGTGGCTGGATTGAGGTTTGGTTTTTTTTAAAATATGGTATCATTACACCACATTGAAAACAGTTAAGGAAGGAGCCAGTAGACAAATATTGAAAACCATAATTTATAACTGTCCATAATTTGTTTAAACAAAACAGTTGAAACATTACCCTGAGGACTGATTGAACGTTTTAAATAACTAACAATTTAATTACATGAGGTCAATATTATTAATAGACTGAAAATCTGTTATACGAAAATTCTGTCAAACGGCTGTGAAATTCTGTCATGCAGCTTTGCGAAAAGAAGAGGGATTAAACAAGTTGATTAGACATAAATATAAAAGTGAGCAATTGGTCCATAATTTTAAATTTCTGTACAGAGGGGTCATGTTTTTACCTTCTATTAGTCTCAAGCAGTCATGTGATGCAATTTTGCAGGTCAGAGTTCACCAAGCTTGAACTTTCCAATGCTGCAAATTTCAAAACTTGCTGCACAAGCTTGCGTTTCCAGGCTGCTGCATTCGCATGCGTATGAATGGAAGTCTATGGGGCAAAAAGTGCAGTGTGACTGCAGCATTTAACTACGGAGGATGATAAATTACAGCAACTGTAATGGGATTAACTAACACTATCTGAATGAGTTGCACCTCAAAACTGATATATGAGCCAGTAGATAAGAGAGTGACAGCGAAAAATATATTTTCATCGGCCCAACATATGTGCAGAGTTTGAAAAGTTACAGGCACGAGGCACCAGTTCAGATACTGCGAATGACTCACAGGGCTTAGATCAAGTTTCAGTAATGCGAAGGAAATCTAGTGCTTGCAAAGTAAAGAAGTAATTTAGAATGAAGGTTTTATTTACCATTGACCAGTCATTTATGAGAGCAATCAGCTGTGATGTAGTTACCTCTGACTGTGTTTCATGGCACAGCAGAAGGAGATTATTAAGGTTCATGCTCATGGTGAGGGTGGGAGAGAAACCTTGCAGGTGTAGCGAATAATCCAGGGGTAATATGGCATAGACATCAATATGGACCATCCAGGGGATGCAGCTCAGCAATATGATGCACAAATTGCACAAACTCTCAGCGAAAAACCAGCATGTTGCGGGTAGTTGCTCAGTGACTGCAAGGCTATTCTACAATGAACAGAAATGCCTCCACATTTGCCGTGCCTTCTCCATCGAGGTAGGCCCATATAAATCCGACACGGAAGTCTATAGGGGAGAGATGATGGGGGGAGTTGTGACCGCACTGCGGACTAGGGAAGAGAATGCCAGGCCATTTTGGCGCCCCCAGACTTACTAATAGGGAGCCCAATCAATTAACCCCCCCCCCCCCCCCCCCCCCCCCCCCCCCCCCCATAACCCCCCTTCACTTTCGTTCGTGACACCCCAATCCACACATCCACACCCCCACCCCCTGCTCTTCACTTTTCACTTTGGTCCACAAAAGCCACCAAACTTCCATGAGCTCTCGCAAACTTCTTGTGCAGAGCTGCAGTCTGGGCGCCGGAGGCTTGAGAATGATGGAGAGCTGCAGGTCTGAGTAGGTCACCAACACATGTTCAGGCTAGCCCAGGGATGGGCAAACTTGATCCTGGAGGGCCGGTGTCCCTGCAGACTTTTGCTCCAACACTAGTCAAACACACCTGAACACACTAATCAGTGTCTTCAAGATCACTAGAAAGCTGCAGGCAGGTGTGTTTGATTAGGGTTGGAACAAACGTCTGCAGGGACACCAGCCCTCCAGGATCAAGTTTGCCCATCCCTGGGCTAGCCTATGGGGTCTAGCAGAAGCTTTTCGTGGAATTCAAGTCTGTATTTGTGGAACCTGACTGTTTTGTTGTAATAGGTACACATACCTGATTGAGGAACTGTCCTTGAACTCTTATTCAAGGACTGAAACATCAAACAAACAAAAGAACATCAACAGAAGGGGTTATATTGACCTTCATTACATTTATTTTGAAGAGCTTTTCATTTTATTTTATTATTGGAGTACTCATTTAATGTTTATTTTGTTTATTGATGTGTTTTATGAAACAAAAATTGTTCAATTCAGCTTCAATTAAGCTACCCCTATGGAGCCTAGATATAAAGTAGTGCTTAAATTACTGGACCAAGTCTGAAGAGGACATTTGTGTTTGTGTTAGATTAGGGTGGGTTTTACTATAAGCAATACAACACTTACATGTTGCACTGCTAACTTTAATGGCAATATGTGATATTTTCATACTAAACGACCTGACAAGAGGTAAACAAAGTTGTATTTGTTTATTTATTTATTTTTAATTGTTGATGCTGTTGTTTGTTTTTGCACTGTTCTTGGAGCTTTGTGTGATTACAGTTGAACCCCTTAAGTCATATGAATGTTTTGACAATATTTATAAAGATTCTTTTTCAGAATTTTTGATATTTGTTTAAAGAAATTATACATGTACAATTTTGAAACAAATAAAAATATATTAACAAGCCAGAGCCCGTATCACATAAATGATCATTTTAATATTTTTGTAAGAATAGAAAAATAGGTAAGAACTGTAACTTAGTGTAATTTTGAGTGATTTATTTTTGTTAAGATCATAATGTGCTAAATGGAAGAAAGAGCACTTAAGTTAGCAGAAATAGATTTAAAGCAGTTGGGATAAAGTGAGGCATTGCTGATCTTGACAGATGATGCTCTCACTCGTTCGGTTTCTGCTTAGGGGCCCCTGTAAGATTAGGCCTTATTAATATTCAGAAGGCATAAGCTGCATATGGGGCCCAAGAGAGACAAACAGAACAAGCTTTCAGACAGCCAGTGTTTAGATAGTGGCACACAGGATGCTGTGAAGACAGGGTTCCCCCGTCCCTCAGACGTACACATTTGGACATATGCTGCTCAGCTCAGGAAACTCCAGTGAGAGTGAACAGACTATTGCTTTGACTGTTACATCTGTTACACTTCAAATTGAACATGAAATTGTATGTTTTGCACATGATTTTCTTTTTTCTGTCTTTTTTTGATTTTTCAATTTTTACACATTGAACCACTAATTGTGTTTTTAGAATGTGCAAATGTTATTATTTCAATAATCTGAAAATAAATATGTATATGTTGTGTTTATATAACTGTGGCTGATAAAACTCTTTATTGCAGACTAATAAAAGTTCAAATGTAGGCTACTGTATATTGTCAAGCAGATGGGCTCTGTCATGATCGCGACAGTACGTCATTTTATTTACACACAGTTTAATCATACCTGCCAACATTTGGTTCATGAATTCCGGGAGTTTTCCGGGAGACAAAACAATACGGGAGATGGATCTGAAATACGGGAGACTCCCGGGAAAAACGGGAGTGTTGGCAGGTATGAGTTTAATATTCATCAGTAATTCTGCCGTTCCCAACCTTGAGTGCACACGAAGGTTGGGATAAAATTACCATTGCATATATAACGTACACACATGCATTCACTCGTCACCACATCTGTTAACATCTGTTGATAATTTTTGTGGAATGTTGAACAGCAAAGTGCAGTAATTTCTACAAACATATATCTCTATTTATTTTCTTGTTTGTTTGTTTTGAGACATTTTTTTTCTTTATTTTCCTGATATCCTAATTTTTTTATGGATGTCATTTGTGTGCATATTTATGAGCATTTTTGGATGGACTGTAAAGAGGAACGGACACTGTCAATAAATTAACATTTTGCACATAAGTGCTATTGCGGCTCTGTCATTTTTTTGTGACCTGTATCCCATCACGTCTCGTCACACAGAAGCATTTTGTTATCACAACTTCCTCTACAGAGGGCAACGCAGTGGTGCAGTAGGTAGTGCTGTCGCCTCACAGCTAGAAGGTCGCTGGTTCGAGCCTCGGCTGGGTCAGTTGGCGTTTCTGTGTGGAGTTTGCATGTTCTCCCTGCGTTCGCGTGGGTTTCCTCCGGGTGCTCCGGTTTTCCCCAAAGTCCAAAGACATGCAGTACAGGTGAATTGGGTAAGCTAAATTGTCTGTAGTGTATGAGTGTGAATGAGTGTGTGTGTGTGCATGCTTCCCAAAGATGGGTTGCGGCTGGAAGGGGATCCGCTGTGTAAAAATGTGCTGGATAAGTTGGCGGTTCATTCCTCTGTGGCGACCCTGGATTAATAAAGGGACTAAAAAAGAAAATAAAGAAAATGAATGAATGAATGAACTTCCTCTACATGCATAGTTATAGTCTGAATGAAGAGTTAATTTGCAAAAAAAATTAAAAGTAGATTTCTTCATTTAGTGTAATTTTTAGAAGTTTTCCTTTTTTTCATTTGTATTTTTCAGTACTCAAAGTAAAAACATGATTTCTGAAAATTACAAAAAAATGGAGATGGTAATGGAGATATTATGTTGAACAACATTAGGGGGAATCGCCATAATGTTGTTTAACGTAATGCCGGAGTTACTGACCTGAAAGTCAACTCCAGTTATAGTATTTTCAATAAAATTTTTTGTTTGTTTGTTTATATTTGCACACTTCAATACACAACATAAAACAGGATATCTAAAAATTACACATTTACACAAAAAAATTTTTTTTTATAAATCTTCTTGTGTACTTGTACACTTCAACACAAAACATAACACATGATATCTGAAAATTACTAAGAACAAAGTTATCAGTTTTTGCAAATAAACTCTTCAAATGACATACATATAATATGGTCTCTTTGCTCTAGAACACAGAATCTACCAAGGCAGGGATGTTTCAAAACATTGCTCAATACGATACAATACTCTGCGTATACCTAGGCATAGTCGAATAATAAGAGTTCAGTACATGGAACCTCAAATACCATGTTTTCGTGTTCTCATGTAAATGTGTAAAACCCAGTTGAAAAACAGGCCTATCAGAACACAGTGCAGACTCACTGGCCATGTCCACAAGATTTGCATGTACTTTAGTTCATGTTCTATGTCATCTGGACTTGACGAGCAGTCACATTATCAACAGTCAACAGTCAAAACACATACTGATTTTGCACACTAGATCAATAATATACACACTCCAGGCTGAGTTTTGAGATTATAACAATGATCATTTTCCTTCCTTATTTTTAAGTTAATCACAGTTTATATTATACTTATCAGTCTGGTTACTAAGCACCAGCAAATGCAAAATGCAGGATATACAGATTGTAAATGTATTCATATCCACCCCAAAGAAGCATAAGGTATGTTTATTTGTATCTTTACAAATTTAGCATGTTTATTGAGAAATTTGTGAAATATGTTTGTAAATTGAGGTCACAAACAGATGTAAACTGCTAAGTATTATGTTTAATGCACATTTGAACATTGTGCTTATCACTCAGCTCAAACTGCAATTTCTCTGGAGTGAAAAAATAGCATACACTTTAATAAATGTCATCTGTTTATGCAGAGGTTGATTTAAATGCTTGGCTGTGTTTACATTTACATTGTAGAAAGTGGAGAGTGCAGCATTTAGAGCTGCTCAGAGCTGAGCTCATTTATATTCACTACCATTCCAAATACGGTTAATGAAGAGCTGGAGATTTTTTTTTCAACTTTCCTAAGCCATATACCTACTATGTAGATATCAAAGAAAAATTAAGATATTAAATCAGTGCAGTATATGGCATCTACAATTTTAAGCAAAAACATTTACTAGTTCAAAAAAAAAAAAATCAATAAAGAACAGAACACAGAAATATGAATTCTACTGTGTGGTGCATATACAGTATGACCATGCTGTTTTTTTATTTAAATATTATTTAAATTAATATATATTTTATTTTATATTCTTTAAATATTTTTTTATTTAAAATGGCATATTTTGGAAGGACATGGTGGTTATTATAGTCAAAAAGATTTTTCTCTGTTCGTTGTTTTTTTTCTGTTATTTCTTTTCCTTTCAAAATTCAATCACAAGTTTTGCTTTTTATGCATGTTAAACCACTAATGATGTTGGTTAGAATGTGTAACATACTCTTCTTTTAATAATATAAAATAAGCGCATGAATATGATTATACAGTATTCGTGGTTGCAACTTTAGATGAGCAAGAAATTAACTAGAAGGATCACCATGCTGAAATCTGAAGGGCTCATATTCAAGTGGAAACAAAATGAAAAACATATGAGCAAATCTATCAGTCTGTCTATCAATCTGTCTATCAGTATATTATTGTAAAAACCAAAACTTTGGGTGATAAGACTTATAAATGTGGTCTATTGTAATAAAAAGTGCAAATAGGCTATTTTGTTAAGCATGCATTTTATCAGAAATTTCTATATGACTCTATGTAATGTAAAAATCATTGAATGGACATTACTGTGAATGAGCAATTCATGGAAATATGTTCACCTATGTCTTATATGCAAAGCATTTTAAGGTAAGGGTGTGCAACACTAGGAATCACTAATTAAATACAATAAACATTTAGTTTTTAGTATGACCTTATCTCATGCAGTATAATCACAAGACAATAATAATTGATATGCATGTACAATAAATTAAGTGAAGTTTAATTTTAAAGGTGCAGTATGTAAGTTTGACACCCAGTGGTTGAACTATGTATTGCACTCCTGGATCATAATAAAAGTACGCTGGGATGCCAGATTGTGTACAGGAGCGAGTGATTTAAACTGTGTTCTAAATAAAAGCAACGACACGCGATAGAGGGAATATTTTCCATATTAAAAGGAGTTTTTGTCCTAACCAACACCTCGAATTGATATATTAGAAATGGCTTCTATTTCTCACAGCTGAACAACAGAAACCTATGACAGCTAGGTCACCTCAGGTAAGCCTTGTGTGCTTTATTCTGTGCTAAATGCTAACAATGCGAGTTTGAATGCATTTTACATGGCATTTGTTGCCATATACTGAAAGCAGAAAGTTCACCTCAGATCTTGAAAATACAATAAACCGTCTGAAATTGAACTTTAGAACTAAACACATATGAGTGATTCAGCATCTACATTGATGTTAAAGTGGGTTAACATGTATTAAATAGATTCTAAACCTTACCGTTTCGTGAGCGAGTGCATATTCTGTGCTTCTGAAAGGCTGTATTTACATTTCTGCCGTGTCTCGTCTGGTGCAAACAGCCAAATAGCTGATCACTGCCTCTCTCGTCACAGCGTGTTGTTAGGACACGCGGTTACAATGTAACCTGCTAACCTAATGTTTACGTTCGTAATATTTATGTAATTTGCTAATTAATAACCTCATGTGGAACTGCATCTGTCTCCCATACTGTTCTTTTTGGTCACGGACACATGCTTTCAGAGTCTTTCTGAATGAATGAATGAAATACGCTGTTTTCCAACAAGGCAACCCAGGGTGCTGACATATAATTGGCTAAACTGGCATCGTGCATATGAAATTTATCTAAACAAAGACAGCGTTCCGGCACGGAAAACCCATTTTCAAAGCAGAATATCTGACTTCAGCATTGTTTTTCAGTTAAACAAGTATGTTCACTTGGGATGTTTCTTAAATATCTGCACACATATTATGGTATTTTTATGCTTTAGAAGAGTCAAAAACTTACATACAGCACCTTTAAACTAATTTCGAGAGGAGCATGTGCTCATGATTGACCCAGCTGGCCAGCTAATCATGATCTTCCAATCAAAGCACCCCAAGTCACTATATATATATCCTTATTTCCTCTCTACATCTATCTTCATTTGGAAGAACGCTTCCTGCTACTAAAAAGCTCTAGCTCTAAAAAACTTTTACAGCATTACACTTTCAACCTAGCAACATGGACATAACCAACAAACATCTACAACTTCAACCAGAGCCCTGCTCTCCCTGAAACTTCAGCCACAGCCACTGCAATGAAGCTAACTCTTACTGCTCTCTTAGCAGTCCACCTGTGGTAACGTACATAGCATGCCTTAAGGGGAAGCCTCGCAAAATAACTACTCTCCAGCAAGACTAAACATTTTGTATATCTTTACAAAGGCGTGACTAGAATAATTTAAACCTTTTTAAAAAGACACAAACACTATGGACTAGTGTCCTCCGTTGAACTGTGTCCAACCAGCAATTATAACAAACCAAATAAACCCACCTCAAGCCTCCGGCCTGTCCAAAGGTCCATAACATTTTAACTGTTTGGAGTAATTCGACTGCAAGGATCAAAGCAATCCAATCCATATAAACATTAGTCCATAACATTTGTATACGTTGATAAACATCCATGGATACACTGCTGTCATCCAAAATAGTCACTGGAGTGCGTTCAGTAAAGTAGCATCTTGTAGACAAACACTTGTAACTTGGTCTACAAAATGGCCGCTGACCTTTGCACTTTTGATTGACACTCCATTGAGCCAATAGCTGAAAGGAGAAGTGTCACTATTCAAGAGCTCTCAGAACATGAGATAGTCCCGCCCTCTCTCCTGATAGTTCATGAACAGATTCAGTTGCAAAGACTTTGTGCATAAATTGGGTCAGTTATGCTTCTAATTTTAATCATGTTAGGATTCCAAACGTAATGTTATTTAATCATGTTTTAAAGTAAAGCCCATAGCCAACATTCCATGGACACAGTTTCTAATAAGTACAGTTCAAGTACAAATCAAATGTCAACATCGTTTTCGAAGTCAAATCATTCATTCATTCATTCATTTTCTTGTCAGCTTTGTCCCTTGCGGGGTCGCCACAGCGGAATGAACCGCCAACTTATCCAGCACGATTTTACGCAGCGGATGCCCTTCCAGCCGCAACCCATCTCTGGGAACTTCCACACACACATTCACACTCATACACTAAGGACAATTTAGCTTACCCAATTCACCTGTACCGCATGTCTTTGGACTGTGGGGGAAACCGGAGCACCCGGAGGAAACCCACGCAAACCCAGGGAGAACATGCAAACTCCACACAGAAACGCCAACTGACCCAGCCTAGCCGAGGTTCGAACCTGCGACCCAGCGACGTTCTTGCTGTGAGGCAACAGCACTACCTACTGCGCCACTGGGTTGCCCGAAGTCAAATCAATAAAAAAAAATAAATAAAATTAAATAAACAAACAGATAAATAAACCCCGCCACTTCCGACAGCTATTTAACTTCTGAAAATTATCCGGCTCATGAAAATATTCTACACATCGAACATTGAAGTCCGATCGTAATACGCCACAAGGATTTAAACTTATCACTTCACCTACTCTGCCTTCAAGAGGTATTTCCAGGACCACCAGCCAAGCCATGCTCCATATCCTCAGCTCCACCATCTCGTGGGGGGACAAATGTCTACCAAAAAATTTAAAACATTATCTGTCGGTTCCTGTAAATATTCCTCACCTTGCTAGAGAACTGCGTTCTCACCCTGACACTAATCTTTCTGACTTTCTCATTTCAGGTCTAACCCACGGTTTCCACCCGGGTGTCTCAGCTCTCCCTTCCATTAGTCTTTGTCCTAATCTTTAATCAGCTATTGCAGAACCCGAAACTGTCGATCATCTTATTTAAAAAGAGATAGACAACTACTTTATGATTGGACCATTCTCTGCCCCACCATTCAAGATTTTATGCATTAGTCCCATAAGCAGTGCAAGTCGCAAATTCTCCGACAAATGGATTCTATCTAATAATTTCAGAATCCCCCGCATCATCCAACTTTTAGATGATATTCTAATCATCTCTCCTTCCACATCGCTTCCAGCCAAACACCTAGAGATCACCCAAAAGGTTTTCGCCAATCTAGGTATTCCTCTCACAGAGGCTGGACCCAATACATCTATAGAATTTCTAGGCATCAACTTGGATTCGCCAAAATTTCCCTTCCTAAAGAGAAAATTGACCAAACCATTTCTCTTTCCCTTATAATTAAAGAAAAGGTCACCTATTTACAACTTACCTGCTCCAGCTCCC
The DNA here is from genome assembly GCA_903798195.1 of Danio kyathit. Classification (NCBI taxonomy): domain Eukaryota; kingdom Metazoa; phylum Chordata; class Actinopteri; order Cypriniformes; family Danionidae; genus Danio; species Danio kyathit. The sequence continues at coordinate 18,190,444 of LR812537.1, read as the reverse complement.
TATCACAGTCCACAATTTAGAAGACACAATTTCTCTCACCAAACCCACCCGCAATGAACTCAGCTTATGGATTGCCTTCCTTAAGCTATGGAACGGCTGTTCCTTCTACAGCAATTTTGTTCTCACCCCATTAGTCATTAGCCTATATACTGATGCTGCCCCATCAGTTGGGTTCAAAGCTTACTCGTAGGCCACTAGTTCACCACCACATGGCCCGCTCAATCGATTTCCACTCCAGAAAACCATTGTTCATCAGCTTTCTTCAAACTGTACCCAATGGTCGCTGCCGCCATACTATAGGGAGACGAATGGTCCACCTCTAATATTCTCATTCATTGTGACAAAGAAACACCATCCAATGCATAGAAAAAGGCTTTCCTACCCCCCAACCTTTAATGCTGCTTTTAAGACATCTTATTTTGACATTAGCCAAAAAACAATTTATCATGTCTGCTGAACACGTGCCAGGTTGCAAAACCAAATCACTGACTCTTTCTCATTTTCCTTTCAGAACTCTGGTCATTGGCTCCAGAAGTGGACCCCAACCCAACGCCTGTCCCTCCCTTTCCAGAAACAACATTACCTTAAGCCACCCCCTTTCTAACTTCCAACAAACCCCATATCGCTTATCTTCCAAGTAGAAGCCCTCAGAGCCCTTTAGTCACACATCACAGCATGGAACATATTCAAACTCAACCCCTCACTCCACCCCACCATAGCAGATCTAATTTTGTTCGATGAGGAAATATAGGGTTTCCTCATCCTGCAAGGTAAGACAGATCAATTCAACAAAGGACATGTCATTTACATCTCCAACATCTCTGCCCTCACTCACCCCCTCCTAGCATACCTACACTTGAGGTGATCACAAGAAACAAACCCCCTAGCCCTCCCCTTTTTACTGACAACGCTAATCGTCCAGTATCACGTCTCTGGTTCCAGAAACACCTAAAAGTCCTCCGCCTCTCACGATTCCCTCCTTAACCATTTCCCAGCCATTCATTCAGAATTGGCTCTGCCACCACAGCAGCCATTAACAGGCTTTCCCAGCATCAGATCCAGACCCTCGGTCAATGGACTTCTGAAGCTTTTCAAATCCTAAATTCGCCTCAGTCTTTTTATTTCAAACCCCAGTCGGTCCTATTAAACCTCTCAGCCCAATCTTGGCCACCCCTTTATCCTCTATCCAAAGCCATCTATCTGTCCATCCCTAGCAAACCCCCTCTATGGCTCAGACTCCTGCAGGAGTCAATCTGAGCTTAGGCTCTGGTAGAGCCTCACCTATCACCCTCACCTTTCCGTTGCCCCTGCCAGCGTTGAGTGCTTTCAGTGTTTCCCTCCCAGCTTTACCCTTTGCCTTAGACTCTCATCTAACCTCCATGCTCCATCTTAGCATTATCCTAAGCTCAGACTCCCGCAGGAGTCAACACGAGCTTTGGCTCTCGCAAGAGCCTCACCTTTCTGTTTCCCCTGCCAGTGTCGAGTGCTTCCACTGTTTCCCTCGCAGCTCTTTACCCCTTGCCTTTGAATCTCATCTAACCTCCTTGCTCCATCTAAGCATTACCCTAAGGTCAGACTCCCGCAGGAGTCAACATGAGATTTGGCTCTCGCAAGAACCTCACCTTTCACCCTCACCCTTCCTTTCCCCTTGCCAGCGTTGAATGCTTCCGCTGTTCCTTCCCAGGTCTTAACCCCTTGCCTTAGACTCTCATCACAGGAGTCAGCACAAGCTTCTGCTCTTACACCTCTTACCTATCCCCCTCACCTCCCTGTTTCCACTGCCAGCATTGAGTGCTTTCGCTGCATCAGTTTATTTATTCTGTATTGTCATTCACCAGTATCTACATTTGTTTATTCTGCATAGTAGCTCATTAGCATTTCATGTTTATTATATTCTGTATTTACAGAATTTACTGTATTTTACATAGTAATCTCATTACCTCCAACAGCCTCTCCCCTTTTCTTCCCCCCTGCCAGCGTTGTGTGCTCCCGCTGCTTTAGTATCTTTCTTATTCCATAGTTTCTATATTCTGTATAGTAATTGTATTGCATATTTGTGTTACTTACAGCTGCTCTCCCCCTCTTTTTTCCTGCCAGCATCAAGTGCTTCCGCTGCTTTAATTAATTTATTCTGCATAGTAGTTTGCTATTGTCTTCTATGTCTTATATTGTGTCTTTTTGCATATTAATCGTATAGTACTGTATATCTGTGTCCACTTCCAGCTACCTTCCTTTTCCCATTCCAGTGTTGAGTGCTTCCGCTGCACCAGTTTATTTATTTTCCATATAGTTTTTCACCAACTGTCTACATTTGTGTTTATTCTGCATAGTAGTCCATTACTATTTTGTTTATTATATTGTGTATTTAGGCATAATAATCATGTCACTTCCAGCAGCTCTCCCCTTTCTTTCCCCTTGCCAACATCGAGTGCTTCTGCTGCCCAGCCCTTTACTCCTTACCTTTTTTATCCAACCTCCCTTCTCCACCTTAACATTACCCTAAGCTCCGACTCCCGCAGGCGTTTATACGAGCTTTGGCTCTCGCAAGAGCCTTACCTATCGCCCTCACTTTCCTGTTTCCCCCTGCCAGCGTCGAGTGGTTCCTTTGCATCAGTTTTATTCTGTATAGTTATTCACCAGTATCGGCATTAACCTGTTTATTCTGCATAGTAGTTCATTAGCATTCCATGTTCATTATATTTTGTATTTTGCATAGTAACTATGTTACCTCCAACAGCTCTCCCTTTTTCTTTCCCCTTGCCAGCGTTGTGGGCTCCCGCTGCATTAGTATCTTTTTATTGCTTAGTTTGTATATTCTGTATAGTAATAGTATAGCATATGTGTGTTACTTGCAGCCGGTCTCCCTCCCGTTTATTTTTCTGCCAGGGTCGAGTGCTTTCGCTGCTTTAGTGCATTCATTAAGCATTGGAGTCCACTAGTATGTTTCATGTCTATATTGTATTGTTCATGTATTTTATCTGTGTTACTTCCAGCTGCCTTCCCCTTTCTTTTCCCATGCCAGTGTCAAGCTACCTGCCAGCATTGAGTGCTTCTGCTGCATTCTGTATAGTTGTATATTCCGTACAGTAATTTTATAGCATACTTATGTTTCTTCCAGCTTCTCTCCCCTTTCTTTTCCACCAGCAGCGTCGAATATTTCTGCTGCCAAATCTATTCCCTCTTAATCAGCCAACTCCACACCCCTCTCTATCACCTCTCACAAACCTTCTTTTAAGCACTGACTCCCACAGAAGCCCTACTTAAGCCCCAACTCTCCCATGAGTCTCCCCCACCTACACTCCTAGCCACACTCAGACTCCCGCAGGAGTCAAACTTAGCCTCCAATATTTATTTCATAGCCACCAGACCTACCCTGGCCTTCACACACTCCCTAGAAAAGCTTATCCCCACACCAACTCTTCACGTTATATCCAGCAGCCGGATATAGCACTTTTTTCTTCACGTTATATCCAGCAGCCGGATATAGCACTTTTTTCTTTGCACTTTGGGGAGTTCCTGTTGTAACTACGCGGCTGCTGTCCCGAGCGCTTATCATTTGCTTTTTGGGGAGTTTGAGATCGACCTGAGCTCAATTTCCCCTCGCCATGTGAAAGGGGGGAGCCCTGGGCCTGAGGATCCCTTGAGCTCAGGGCTCTCTCCCGGGACAGCATGCCAAACAAGCTATGTGATAAATCATGAGCTAAGTGTGAACTCTTGAAGTGAAGTTTAATTTTAAACTAATTTCGAGAGGAGCATGTGCTCATGATTGACCCAGCTGGCCCACATTAGCTAATCATGATCTTCCAATCAAAGCACCCCAAGTCACTATATATATATCCTTATTTCCTCTCTACATCTATCTTCATTTGGAAGAAACCCCCCTCCTCCCCTTCTTCCACCTTTATACAGAATGGGTGGTACGGTGGCCCAGCGACTAGCACTGTTGCCTCACAGCAAGAATACCAATGGCGTCAGGTCCTTGCTGGGTCATCTGGTATTTCTGTGCGGAGTTTGCATATTCTCCCCTTGTCCGCGTGGGTTTCCCCCGGGTTCCCCGGTTTCCTCCCACCGGCCAAATATGCTCTATAATAACCCTAAATCTTTTTCTAATGTCTTACTCTCAAGAAGTTCACCTTGGCCTCAGCAGCGGGGGAGTTTGAGATCGACCTAAGCTCAATTTCCCCTCGCCATGTGAAAGGGGGGAGCCCTGGGCCTGAGGATCCCTTGAGCTCAGGGCTCTCTCCCGGGACAGCATGCCAAACAAGCTATGTGATAAATCATGAGCTAAGCGTGAACTCTTGAAAAAACGTTTCATAGACAGTCTTAAAGTGATAGTTAACAAGAAAATTATATTCCATATGAGATATAATTGTTTAACTTTTCCATTAATCATTAAATTGTGACTTTAATTCCTCCGTTACATGTCCATTTACCAAATCTGTTTACTCGAAAACATTGTACTAAAAACTAAAAAAGTTTTTAAAAGTTTCTCATGCAGACTACAGCAGGGTCAAATGCACATGAGTCTTCAAAAACATTTTTAAAAAGCTCAAAAGACTTGCCAGGCTAGTAGTTAGTGGCTAGTCATTTTCAAAGAAACACGCACACGTGCACATATGCGATATTTAACACAAAAAACAGTCGTATAGTCTGCCATCGTTTTTTTTTTTTTGGTAATCCTGCACTCATATATGCCCTTAAAATAAACATGCAACTGTATACTGTAAGGAGTCATAAATCAAAATTGCAAAAGAAGAATACAATGTACTCCCTGCGTTCGCGTGGGTTTCCTCCGGGTGCTCCGGTTTCCCCCACAGTCCAAAGACATGCGGTACAGGAGAATTGGGTAGGCTAAATTGTCTGTAGTGTATGAGTGTGAATGAGTGTGTGTGGATGTTTCCCAGAGATGGGTTGCGGCTGGAAGGGCATCCGCTGCGTAAAATCGTGCTGGATAAGTTGGCGGTTCATTCCGCTGTGGCAACCCCGGATTAATAAAGGGACTAAGCCGAAAAGAAAAGGAATGGATGAATGAATACAATGTAAATCAACAGCTACAAACAGTTTTTGTTCAAATACAATTTAATATTACTGTTCATTTTTTAACAGTGTAGTAACAGTGAAATCTGACATGACAAAATAGTGTAAATAGAGTGCTGGATAGTAAATGAGAAATTAATTAATTCATTCATTTGTTCATTAATTAATGTATTTATTTATTTATTTATTAACAACAATACATTTATTTGTTTGCTCGAAATAAGCATTAGAACATAGATGTGTTTATTCATTCATTTTCTTTTTGGCTTAGTCCCTTTATTAATCAGGGGTCGCCACAGCAGAATGAACCGCTAACTTATCCAGCACATATTTTAAGCAGCGGATGCCCTTCCAGCTGCAACCCATCACTGGGAAACACCCATACTCACTCATTCACACACATAAACTACGGACAATTTAGCTTACCCAATTCACCTATAGCGCATGTCTTTGCAACCTGGAGGAAACCGATGCCAACACAGGGAGAACATGCTAACTCCACACAGAAATGCCAACTGACCCAGCCAAGGCTCGAACCAGCAACCTTCTTGCTGTGAGGCGACAGCATACCCACTGCGCCACCCCATATATGTTTATCTTGAATATTTCAACAATAAAAAGTAATGTTTTATTTAAATCAATAACATATGCTATGAAATGAATAAGATCCTGACTAAAGAGATATTTTACTTGCTAAAAAGTTTGCACTATATCAACTCGAGGATAAACGGCATGTAGCAGAATGTGCACTGCAGAGTTTTCAGTAAAATTTTGATCATATTAGGTTTGACAACCTTTTCAAAAGAAAAAAAAACAATGGATCAAATATAACACTGTAAGCTTTGTAGGTTTTTGTAGTCCCTACAATGTTCCTAAAAAGAATATATTTTTACCACACCTAATAAGTTCAAATAAGGTACTTCAAATGAGAAGTACCTTAAGCAAAATAAAACAGCACCTTAAACAAAATTAATAACTACAGGTGTTCTTTTACAATTCAGACAGACAAATTGTAATTTCCATTCAGTTTCTTTCTATTAAAGCTGAAGATTCTTGGCCAGAATAAACTCAGAAGTGAGTTCAACTACTGAGTTCAAAAGTTCAAACAGAAGCACTTAGACTTCCTTACATTTTCCATTGCAGTTGAAGCCAATAAGCTAAAAGTCAACAAACACCTGTGAACGTTGACCTCAAGAAGAGAAATCATAGTGACAGACAGTGCTCATCAAAGTATGTTTAAAGATGGTAAGAAGGTGGTAGCAAACAAATCTCAGCGTTTCTAATGGTATTCTATCTGGTTGATATTTTTGAAGAGAAAGTAGTTATATTTATGTAGTTTCCAGTCTGATGTTTAAGAAAAAATAAGGGGTCAAACACTTTATAAATGATTTAACTTCTACTTTTATCTGAGCTGTAAATGACCTATATGTGACATGACAAAAAAAAACTCTTAATATAACAAATTTCAAACAATGTGAGAGCAATTTATCTTCATTGTTGGACACTTATCTTCGGGCTATTTATTTTATATGAAATTATAATTATTATTCATGAATAATATTTTATCTTCATGACTTGTTGGACATTTTCAGTAAATAGGGCTGTCACACCAAAGGACAACAAAACTTCACAATTTTATTGTAGGTTTCATTTAGAGACAATAATTTATTGCAAGCTACATTTTCTTTTATTTTTCAGTCAGTTTTCAGAACTTTTAACCTTCATGAGCAACAACTTTTGGATCTCCAAAAAAAAAAACTCTTTCATTTTTTGATTTGACCAATATGAGAAACAATAAACAATGTAAAACCCACATTTTTTAAAGTTTTGCTATTTATTCCTACATAGCGGAATCGCTTACTGCTCTTCAGCTGAATTTTGTGTTGCAACAATGATGCCATGCGATTAAGAAGGGTGAATTCCACATCATTCATTCATTTATTTCCCTTCGACTTAGTTCCTGATTTATTAGGGGTCGCCACAGCGAAATGAACCACGAAATACTCTGGCATATTTTATACACAGTTAACCCAGCACTGGGGAAAATTCTACAGCATTTTCTAATAAAAATATACATTCACAAAGAGTACCACATTCAGTACACAAACACTTGCAAACATATATTTTATTTATCATTTGTTTTCTGGTATTATTTCAGTGACTTTATTATTTTTAAAGTACTATTCTTTTTGTTGGTTTGTTTGTTTGTATGTTTGTTTTAAAAATACAAGCTCAATATACTGCTTACTTGTTATTGTAGCACAGTCATTATGTTTGTATTTTTAGAAGACACTAAAAAAAAGTTCAAAAAGCACATATTATAGCAACTTTTACAGGGCTTGAAACCCCTTCAGACCCAATAATGTGACCCTGCACAACACTTTCAGGCTGCATTTATAGGACCACATTTCTAGGACCACTATTTTTTTTGTCACAGCGCCACCTACAAGATTGCATGTTATAGCAAAACTGCATTTCTAGGACCATAGCTTTGTAATAGCGCCACCTACTGAATTGGATTATATACAGTTGCAATCAGAATTATTAAATTATTAATTATTAATTAATTATTATTAAACTATTAATAATTCTATTCTTTGAGTCATTAACTATACATAAATGTAAATGAATATTCAAAGAACACATTATTAGTTTTATTACCTTGTTGCGTAGCGTCTTTCCTCATATCTGTAAAACACCCAGTTTTGTTTTTTATCTCAATTTTCATTCAAAACAATACATTAATACATTCAATAATAGTATGTTGCACTGTGCATTAAGCCATTAAGACTCAAATCAAGGTCAATAATTATAAAAGTTTGGCTAAAATGATTGTATACCTGTACTGCTTTATACATTAACTTAGAGTCTGCTTAATTCCGTTAACATTGCTTTAACAGACTTGGTTGTTCTACAATACCATGCACTGTTATAAATTCTCAGTTTTTTTTTTTCCTTCTCTGTAAAGCTGCTTTGAAACAATATGCATTGTAAAAAGCGCTTAAACTACCAAGGATACACTATCTGTTACAATTTGAATACTTTTCAGTCGTAGGGAAGACACTGGTCTTCAGGATGTTATGAACACCATAGAAGAAGTTGTTCTCACAGCCCAGGGCCTTGAAGGTGTGTCCACTAAGATGAAAGAGCTCATAGACCTGGCCAACTCCAACCGCAGGACAGTGGCTGTGACAGACGCCCAAGTGGAAGCAATTAGATCTGCATTTTCCTGTATTATTTGCAGAGGTTGTGTTGTTATATTTTATTTTAACATTTTATCAAATGATGTACCCAGTAAGCAGAAACTGAAAATTGTTGACCATTTTCTGATATATAAAAAAAAAGAAATTTGATGTAGTAGTTTTGTAAACATTTTTTTTTTATTTGCAGATCCAATGACTGAGCCAATGGTTTCCTCGTGCTGCCACAGCCTCATTGGCTGCAGGAGTTGCGTAGAACAATGGCACTTAAACTCTCCTTCCTGCCCAAAATGTAGAGCTGGTGATTCAAGTAACATGCAATTGCTCACAGGTCTCTCTGATGCACTGTTAGCACTAAGAGACACTCTCTTGGAGTAATACTGTATAATACATACCGTGGAAGAAATACTCTATAAAGGTTCTGCAATTGCTTAATTTTACTGTTCTTTTCTATTTATACTGGAGTTCTTAAAATCTCCAATTGAGAAGTACAAGTGCATAGTTTGGGCACTGTTTTATAACATTTGTTTTGCTCCCATCTAAAATAATGTGAAATACTGTGAATAATATTGGATTCACACAAGTTATTGTTGTACTGTATATTTGTGGTGAAAAGATATGTTCATGCTATGTTTAACATATTTATGTTATTGTATTCAAGAGTTTAACCTTAAAATATTAAATACAACACAAAGTTCTTAAGGAAGAACAGAGATGTCAGTTTTTTCAACTGTTAATTTTAATAAACTTGCCTTTTGAAAAAAGCAAAAGGTTCAGTTATTAAAACTAGCCTGAGTTTAAAACTACAAAGCAACACCACGGCAGCAGCTTGGTTGCATGACCACTGTACTACACAGATTACAAAATTAAGGTCACCTAAACATATCTTTCAGTTACACTAATGAGGTATAACAAAGCATCCTGAAAAAGAGTATAGTCATTGTTCACTGCATGATTGAAAAGCAGAGAGATGTCTGGGTACTTTTCTGCAAAGTCCATTTCTGCATGACATCTGTCGTCTTCTGAGGAAAAGGGGTTGGTTCCAAAGGTTGATATCCATGACAGTGTTGATCCAAATTCCTGCTCATACATGTTTGCCACAACAGGAGCACTGGGCAGCAGCTCCTCTGAAATCTTTGATGGACATCCATCTGCTGCAAGCTCATTGGGTATCCCACGACCTAAAAAACATGCAAATCATTCATTCATTCATTTTCGTGTCAGCTTAGTCCCTTTATTAATCCGGGGTCGCCACAGCGGAATGAACCGCCAACTTATCCAGCACGATTTTACACAGCGGATGCTCTTCCAGCCGCAACCCATCTCTGGGAACATCCACACACTCATTCACACACATACATATACTACGGACAATTTAGCCTACCCAATTCACCTGTACCGCATGTCTTTGGACTGTGGGGGAAACCAGAGCACCCGGAAGAAACCCACGCGAATGCAGGGAGAACATGCAAACTCCACACAGAAACGCCAACTGACCCAGCCCAGCCGAGGTTCGAACCTGCGACCCAGCGACGTTCTTGCTGTGAGGCGACAGCACTACCTACTGCGCCACTGCATCGCCCTACATGCAAATCAACATTTAGCAAAACATTGTCCTAAGTGTACAGTAAACCGACAGGGAATGTAAAGGCTCACACTTATAGTTTACCTGGGATCCTGTGTGCATTCCATGACTGTGTTACTCTATTTAATCCAATTTGGCTTAATTGGCATGTCAGGTTGGAAATGCAGAATTTAGTCATATTGTCCTCCATGTTAATAACTTCTTGGTCTAGCAGGTGTACCAGGGCCTGCTTCAATAGGTAGTTCACTCGGTTGTTTACTTCAGGCCAAATCCTTTCAACTCTAAGATTCTGCAAAACACAAAACATTGTTATATATTAAATGAAATACATTGTATAATATTTTAAGAAAACATAGGAAAATTTGACCACTTGAAATGTATTGCTTTTTTCAAATTAAAGAAACATGTCCAAGTGTAAGTATATATTATTAATATAATATTTTTATTTCATTGTAGCATTGCAAAAAAACTCACCCTGGTTGAAGTAGTTTGAAGGTACGGTTGTCTGCTGAAGTTGTGTCTGTGTCTTGACAGTTTCTCCTGCATATGTAAGCACATGTAAAATTCTCTGCCATGGTCAACCCTCAGCTGGTCCCACATGCCATAGTTAACTACAGCAGATCTAAAATAATAGCATATCAATTTGTTGCGTGTGCATGTTGCTGTTTGAAAAAAGTGCATTACATAAAACATTTGGGAACAGAAAATAATGTCATAATCTATAAGTTGATTCACTGCTTAAAATGATTCAGAGTATAAAGACTTGTGTGCCTTAACATGTCAATTTGCTGTTAGAAACACATGAATGATAATACAAAAACACTACATACAGTATATAATAAACACACATACACTCTGACAGTAAGACTGTTGTGTATTACACATTTAAATGGTAAATACCAGTGTCAATCTATTATTCTGATTAAGCCATACAAGTCTATATAGCCTATAGGTGTCATAGAATACTTATAAACATGCTCACCTATACACTTGTTCATAAATTACAAGATTGTTTTTCAATGGCATTGTAGCTTTGGCAACAATTTTGCTGCTGTAGCCATCAACAGCTATTACGTGCGTTACTCCGAACATCCCTAGCTTTTCATTTTGATCAAGGTGCAGTTTGTGGCCCATACTTTCAGCATGATAAGGAACTGGGTTAAGATTATGTGCACCCTAAATAAGAGGAAAAGTAAAACTGATTATTGCTAAGATTATTTATGAATATTGTAAATATGAGTAAAATCTGTGTAATTTGCACGTACACTATTTAAAAAAATGAATTACAAATCCTTACACTGCTTTTCAACCTATATTAACTACAAGACGAAAATAAGGATTTCAACATGTCCTCATGAAAAAGAAACAAACACAGAAATAGTTAATTAAAAATAACATTACAAAAAGAAATATGTTTAAATTAAGTTTATCGGCTAAAGTAAATTCAAAATGCAAACATTTTATCTCCTAAATGTATTAACGATATACTTTTTCTTAAGGTATTGTAGGGGAGTGCAGGGACAAAAGTACAATTTTTCAGACACGTCATTTTAAAATATATTTTTAGAAAGAGATATATTTTTATGGTCAATCACTGTAAAGTGTGGTCTATAGGTGGTATATTGTTCAAACGTTTTTTGCATATATTTCTGTGTAAACCCTACTCATTGTTTTTATTAAATATAGCAGACTACGACCTAATATAATAAGTTAATATAAAACTACAAACACATGTTGTCCCTTATATTTTTAAAAATACTAAATTACAGTCAGTACAGTTGTCAGAGCTCTAAGAAATTCGCCTTGTTACTTTCATCCCGGCTCTCCCCTTAACTTTGCATTATTTGGTAACAATTCACAACACATCTGGAATAATACTTACCAGACGTCGCAATTCATGGTATGGCTGATGAACTTCTCTAAGGATTTTTCCGACACGACATTCTCCTGCACGTAATGCCAGTGAAGACAAATAGCCAGTCATAAATTTGCGGCCGTATGATGGCCCTACCTGTTACAAATAACATAGCAATTAGCAAGCGTTTGCGCCCTAACTGTACTTATAAAACTAATTAAAAGCGTACCATAGAAATTGAGCCCATCACAGCGGATTGTAGTTCTGTGTCCGATAAATGCCTTTTTCGTTGAAATTTGTATTGAAAACAGAATCTTCTAACACTCATTTCGAAGCATCGCTGGACACCAATTTGCTGCAAATGGGCGGAAATCTGTGCATGTGTTTTGCCACTCACAAATAAATCTTTAATTAAATTAATATGCTGCTCCAGTGCGGCCATGGTAAAGATACTTCATAGAATGCAATAACAAAACCACCATCTACTGGATATATTTTATGGAGGGCGAGAATATACTCCATTCAAGTATGCCGTAAACATTGTCGTGAAAGACCGCCACTCAACATCAATAAATATCCGGGTCATGGCAATTTGAGTAAATTAAAAAATCAAAATCAGTCTAATCCCGTTATTTGTTTTTTCTGTTTTTGATCTAAACGTAAGATCAGAAAATCGAATAAAGAGTTATTATTCATGTTTTCCTTTCGTTTTAGGAAACAAATAATAGAAAAAGGAGTTGTTTTTTTGTTTTTTTAATTTTTAGTTTCATTTTGAAAAATGATACACGGATTAAGAATGTATGAAATGTATGAAATGTAAATGAATGTAAGAAAGTATGTACATTTATATAAATATCCACACAATCATTTGTGCATTAACGCAATACAACAACACAAAAATAACTCCATTGTTTGATCAGTTGCTGCATTCAGACTGGCTGTAGAGTTTAGCTCCTGTGAGTAAGACAAGGAGAGAGAATCAAGTTATAGTATATATATATATATATATATATATATATATATATATATATATATATATATATATATATATATATATATATATATATATAGTTGAAGTCAGAATTATTAGCCTGATTAACCTAGTTAAGCCTTTAAATGTCACATTAAGCTGTATAGAAGTGTCTTGAAAAATATCCAGTAAAATATTTTTTACTGTCATCATAACAAAGATAAAATAAATCAGTTATTAGAAATGAGTTCTTAAAACTATTATGTTTAGAAATGTGTTGAAAAAAATCTTCTCTCCATTAAACAGAAATTGGGGGAAAAATAAACAGGGGGGCTAATAATTCAGGGGGACTAATAATTCTGACTTCAACTGTATATATATATTTACCATGTTTAACTGTAATATATATTCCTGGTTAAAACTCAAGAGAAAACCGGTCCTCACACTTTCCTTGCCATCCATGTCATCCATCTTATTAGAGCGTTTACAATCCAATCTAAGTAGGTGGTGCTGTCACAAAAAAAACTAGGGTCCTACAGATGCGGTCCTAGAAATGCGATCCTGAATGTGCAGCCACTCCAGTTGTGCAGGAACTTTCTCCTTCTGGCCCCAAGTGGGTTAAAAAAGACCCAAAAGTTTTGCTGTTGTTTAGTCTGTGCTTGTTATGTTGTTTTATTTGTTTCTACTGGTAACCTTGACATCCACTTCATGTGTTCTAAACCTAGGATGAGGGTTGAGGGCTAAAAAATTTGTTTCCTTGTTGCCAAGGGAACATCTCTCTCTCTCTATTTTTCTTTCACACACATGCGCGCATATGGGAATTCCTCTGTGTGTCTTTACCAGTGGCTTCCCTCACAGTATGAGTGGAAAAGTCATCAAGCTCCACATTCCACTGACAATAAACCTTTAAACACACACACACACACACACACACACACACACACACACACACACACACACACACACACACACACACACACACACACACACACACACATTCAGGCATGTGCTGGTCTTCTGTTCAGACAAAGTGATTGTGACTGCAAAAGTGACACTGCATAAAATCCCAACTGATATACTGTTGGTTAGTGTCGCCCACCCAAGTTGTTTGGGTCAACACCACTTCCTTCCTAGCAGAGATAAATGATAAGATTGCTGCATTCCATTCCAAATTTTTATTTGACACGAAACACCACACAACCTGTGTAATAAATTGGGAGTTGATGATGCAACTTGGCTGAAAGGGCGAATTTCTCACCCTCAGCGTCCTACTGTGTCATGTGATGCTTTTTATAGAATATGAACAAGTTCGTTTCATTCTAAAGTCAATGCATTCATTTAAAGTTGCAGTCTGTTACTTTTTTCGCAGCTAAAAATGTCTCCTTATTCTACCTTATATCCTCTAATTTAATCTGTACTAGTAACTTTTCATCTTTGTGTCATTGTCACGTCTATTACAAATATACATTCACCGGTCACTTTATTAGGTACACTTACTAGTACTTAGTAAGAATACTTACTAGTATCGGGTTGGACCCCCTTTTGCCTTTAGAACTGCCTTAATCCTTCACGGCATATATTCAACAAGGTACTGGAAATATTCCTCAGAGATTTTGGTCCATATTGACATGATAGCATCATGCAGTTGCGGCAGATTTGTCGGCTGCACATCCATGATGTGAATCTCCCGTTCCACCACATCCCAAAAGTGCTGTATTGGATCTAGTGATCTGGTGACTGTGGAGGCCATTTGAGTACCAGTCTGAGATGATTCGAGCTTTATGAAATGGTGCGTTATCCTGCTGGAAGTAGCCATCTGAAGGTGGGTACACTGTGATCATAAAGAGATTGACATGGTCAGCAACAATACTCAGGTAGGCTGTGGCACTGACAAGATGCTCATTTGATACTAATGGGCCCAAAGTGTGCCAAGAAAATATCCCCCACACCTTTACACCACCACCACCAGCCTGAACCATTGATACAAAGCAGGATGGGTCAATGCATTCATGTTGTTGATGCATAATTCTGAGCCTACCATCTGAATGTCGCAGCAGAAATCAAGACTCATCAGATCAGGCAACGTTTTTCCAATCTTCTATTGTCCAATTTGGTTAGCCTGTGCGAATTGTAGCCTCAGTTTCCTGTTCTTAGCTAATAGGAGTGGCACCCGGTGTGGTCTTCTACGGCTGTAGCCCATCCGCCTCAAGGTTTGACGTGTTGTACATTCAGAGATGCTCTTCTGTATACCTCAGTTGTAACTACTGGTTATTTGAGTAACTGTTACCTTTCTATCAGCTCGAACCAGTTTGGCCATTGTCCTCTGACCTCTGGCATCAACAAGGCATTTGTGCCCACTGAACTGCCGCTCACTGGATATTTTCTCTTTTTCTGACTATTCTCTGTAAACCCTTGAGATGGTTGTATATGTAAATTCTGGTAGATCAGCAGTTTCTGAAATACTCACACCAGCTTGTCTGGCACCAACAATGCCACATTCATAGTCACTTATATCACCTTTCTTCCCCATTGTGATGCTCTGTTTGAACTGCAGCAGATCGCCTTGACCATGTCTACATGCCTAATGCATTGAGTTGCTGCCATCCATGTGATTGGCTGATTAGAAATTTGTGTTAACGTTCAGTTGGACTGGTGTACCTAATAAAGTGGCCAGTGAGTGTAGGGTTTGATAACATTTGCATTTCTAAGACTGAAGAAATTCTCATTTTATTTTTGGCTTAAAAATGCAATTTCTTATACTGTATGTCAATTAGAGATTAGACCAGTGCCGTTTCTAGGCATAGGTGAACTAGGCAGTTGCCAAGGGCGCCAACCAACTGTATATATTTTTACCATTATTATTTATTAAAATTTCCAAATGAAATAAGCTATGAATATTTTACCTTTAATTACAATAGTGGTCAAAATGACTGCATGCATTTCAGTGTCTGCTACTTTTTCTTGTGACTTTAAATATGAGTGCCTCTGTTGCCTAGCAACTGCCTGCTATACAAAACAAAACTTTCTGATAATAAAAACTTCACTGCTTCAGATATGCCTTTCAAAGCAACATTTTCAGTGCCGTGAAATAAGCTCGCTCTCCTGCTTGTGAGGAGCAACTAAAAGTGAGTTTTTTTTTTTTTTACCTGCATGGGTCCTTCAACACGTACACATATAGGCTGTATTTCTGAAAAGATTTTTTCTAAAAAGATTGTATTTTTTAGGGTACTGAATTTATAAAATATGATGGCAGATGATTAAAGCTTAATTTTAATGTCTCAAAAGAAGCTTAAATGTATGATATAACAAATAACTGAGAGGGGTCTGTCACAGTCACACAATAAAAACTGACTTTTCGTCAATTTACTCAAAACAATGTGGATATTTCAACAGGAGAAGCAGGTAAGCAGGATCTTCATTCAACCAGTATTATAGTCACTTCTCTTAATCACAGTATGTGCATCCAAAGGTTAGGAGAAACGTCCACGGGAGAAGGGAAGCATTCACGAAAGAAGGCGAGCAGGGGAAAAGGTGAGGTGAACCATCTGACTTCGATTCCAGCCGATGTTCGACTGGAAAAAGTGAGTCTTTATAGGTGACAGGTGATTGCTGGTGCAGGTGTGTGTAAGTAGTAATCAGGTGATTGTGCTCGGATGAGGTGAGAGGTGGCTGGGGAGGGAGAGTGATGATTGGAGCTGCAGGAACAAGATGGTGATTGGAGCAGCAGGAACGAGCCGGGGATGTGACAGGGTCTGGATGCAGACTTGGTGCAGTTGCAAGGTAAGTTACATCTAATGCTTTTAATGCCTACACCTAACCCCAGCACTAACACTACCCATCACAGTGACGTGACTAGCTCCATTGAGTGCATTGTGTCTGACATTTCATCTTTGAGTTATGCAGTCTTAGTTTGCAAATCCAAGTCTGCTTAGTGGTTGTAGTGGTTGTAGAATTCTGGTAGTTCTAGTGTTAAAGATAGGTAGACAGTAAAGACAGTAGGTCGCTGTGGCAACCCCTGATTAATGAAGGGACTCAGCCAAAAAGAAGAGTTCTATCTGGTTCTTGAATCTGATTGGCTGATAGACGTGCAATTTTCTGCCAGTAACAGCACTTCTACCGCCTCTTCACCCTTTACCCTTGTGTATTACTCCGCCCACATACAGCGACAAGCAGAGAACACTCCACAGTTTGATAAATATTGCTGCTGTTGGACGACATAATGTACATAATGTAATCTTTTGTGGCTTTTTAGAATGTAGTTGTTTAGATTGCAACTATGCAGTTTATTTATAAGGATAGTGCCTATTTCAAAATATTTATAATTTCTGAGAGAGAACGCGTTGGTGGCCATTAGCCTGTCTTTGAGGAAAGACGGTTGACGATGTTCATCCACAAGACGGCAGAATGGTTTCTGATTTTCTGACGACAGCTGCAGATGTAAAGGAATGACGGAGGAAAGTAGTTCCTCTTACAAAAGAGTTTTTAGACTCTTCGTGTTTGATTTTCTTTGTTATATACACTATTATGCCGTCGAATGTTTTTTTTTAAATGCAATATCACACTCATAGCATTGTGATGTGGCTGTATATTGTCACTGGTGGCACATCAATGCACGCCTCCAACCAGTGCCGATATACAGCAACATCGCACTGCTACTGATATATACTAATACTAATATTGCTCATATATTTATATGTGGGGAGCAGAGACAAGGAAAGGATCGGCAAAGGCGATCACCTGGGTGTTTTGTGTCAACGCACTAACCACTTGGCTATAGGCACCGACAAAATAATTTTTTTAAACTCTTCGAAACTGCCCTCTTTAGGCTTTGATCCAAATTGTGTAATTTTGGTGACTTTCGCTTTAAATTAAAATGAGATTGGGCTCCCAGCCCTCTTTTCCAAAAAGGGTGGAGCTACAAACGCCTATGCATCTGCTTCTCACTCAGGGCTGTCTACGCTAATGAGGGATTACACTAATGGGCAGGACTTCCCCCCTCTTATGACATGTACAAAGGAAGAATATTAAAATGTTTCTGCAGACTGTTTTTACGAAGTGTGATTGTGAAGTAGCCTGGCTTCTTTCCTTCGTCTCTGACGTCCGCACTGGTTCACACACACACATACACACATGCACATACATATGTCTACTCACCTCTCCTTTTCCTCTCGGTACGCTGCTTATGACAAAGGGCCCTGTCATCTCGCACGCATCCAGTCATTTATACCATATCTCCATCTCCCCTCAGGTTAACATTGAGCATACATTTACACACACCTTTGTGTTCGTGTCTTTGTGTTTGTCTTTCGTTATTTGTCCAGGAAAGTTGGTCTTCAGTGCTGTGCCAGGCAAACCGAGCAAGAGAATGGCGCCGGCTTATGACATCAAGGGCCGTGCCACGGCGGCACCAAACACTGAAGCGCCAACCGTAATAACTGTTTTTTTGTAGAGTACAACCAGCGTTGTGGAGGTGCGATTATGGCATTAAACCTCTGATTGTTCTTTGTTTATGGATGTATGTCAGATCTCATGAGTAACTGTGTGTTTTATATTGAGGAATGCCACATTTAAATGTTTATTGTTATAATGTAGATACTTACCTGAAATTACCTGTCTATGGTATGCTCCAAAAAAGGGGGCGGAGTCTGGCCTTTAAGAGGAGACGGCAGACTCAGAAAGGGGGTCAGTTCACCTGGCTAGCGCGTTGTGGCAGAACTTAAGCAATTCCTCCTGTTATCTAGTGTCTGTGTGACGTAGATAAGTTTCTCTCTAATATATTGTAGATATATTGTTTTTGTGTTATATATATCGTATCGTATTTTGTTTTGTTTATTTGAGTTGTTACTTGTAATTATTATTTTTTTTTCTGTACATACCTTTTGGGAAATAGGTCACTGTACACTTATCTGCACTGGATTGTTTTACGTTATCCTTGTAAATAAACCATCTTTTTACACTTCCGGGACAAGGCCATCATTTTTCACTATTTGGGTTTTTTTTTTTCGGGGGGGGGGGGGGGGGGGGGGGGGGTTGGGGTTGGCTTGGGCATCCCATGCCAGGGAGTGAACCCATTTTGGGTTCACTACACAATTACTAATGGTGGCACCGAACCTTTCTGACAAACACTACACTCCATAGTGAGCACTATCACCGCTCGGAGCTCACAGGGCGCCACAGCAGGTGGCAGTGGTGAGCTTGTGTGTCGCGGGCCGTCGCAGTGATTAAAAAAAAATAGAAGGTGAGCCTTCCTGATCAGGCTGGAGGTGTTGGTGGTCCAGAAAAGGTCCTTTGAGATGTGGGTCCCCAGGAACTAGACAGGCTCAAAGCCATCCCATTGATGTGGATGGGATCATGTTAGCCTGTTCATCCCTTCCTGAAGTCCACAATGAGCTCTTTGGTCTTGATGGTGTTAAGGAGCAGATTATTGTCGGTGTACCAAGTGGCCAGATGCTGTATCTCCTACCTCTAGGCAGTCTCATCATTGTTGCTGATTAGACCAATCACTGTGGTGTCATCTGCAAATTTGATGATGGTGTTGGATCTGTTCACAGGCCTACAGTCAATGGTAAAAAGGGAGTAGAGAAAGGGGCTCAGCACACAGCCCTGTGGTACACCAGTGTTGGGTGTGACGTGGTGGAGCAGATGTGGCCTGATCTAACATTCTGAGGTCTGTTAGTCAGAAAGTCCATAACCCAGTTGCAGAGAGATGTGTCGATATCCAGGTATCTAAGTTTGATCATCAACTTAGAGAGTACGACAGTGTTGAATGCTGAGCTGAAGTCAACAAACAGCATTCGTGCATAAGTGTTTTTATTGTCCAGGTGTGCAAGTACAGAGTGCAGTGCTATGGAGACTGCATCTTTTGTGCTTCTGTTGACACGGTAGGCAAACTGATGTGGGTCCAGTGTGGATGGCACAGAGTCTTTCTGATGTGCCAGGACCAACCGCTCGAAGCACTTCATGATGATGGGTGTGAGTGCTACAGGGCGGTAGTCATTCAGGCATGTTGGGCTGAAGTGTTTCGGCACTGGCACAATGGAGGTGGATTTAAAGCATGTTGGCACAGCTGCTAGGTTAAGGGACAGGTTGAAAATATCTGTGATTACCCCAGCAAGCTGTTCTGCACATGCTTTGAGGACGCGCCCAGGAATACCGTCTGGTCCAGCAGCCTTATGCACATTGATCCGGTGTAGACTTCTGAGGAGGTGAGTGTGATGGGTGAGTGGTCGGTTGAAGAAGTGATCCTGGTGTAGGGTTCTTTATTGTCTCTTTCAAAGTGGGCATAAATGTCATTAAGCTCGTTCAGGAAGGAGACATTTGTGGCTGTGGGTGTGGAATGGCTGGGTTTGTAGTTGCTTATGGCCGGGATGCCCTGCCACATGCGCCGAGGATCAGAGTTGGAAAAGTGCTCCTCTAGCTTTAGCTTGTAACAGTGCTTGGCCTTTTTGATGCCCCTTTTCAGATTAGCCCTGGAAGTGCTGTAGGCCTGTGCATCACCTGATCTGAAGGCAGTGTTGCGTGCCTTTAGCAGGAGGTGCACCTCCTTGTTCATCCATGGCTTTTGATTTGGGTATGTGGTTATCTGTGTCTGGGTTGTAACACTGTCTATAGTGGTGTTGATGTATTCCAGAACAGAGGAAGTGTAACTGTCAATGTCTGTGTGAGAGCCACAGGTGGCCTGGGAAGCAAACATACTCCAGTCTGTGTGTTGAAACTTGCCCTGGAGTGGGGAGTCTACCCCCGCTGGCCACACTTTGATGGTCCCCACTGATGGCTTCACACGGTTGATGAGGGGTGAGTACTTGGGGGTGAGGAACAAAGAAAGGTGATCTGATTGACCCAAGTGGGGGAGGGGGGTCACAGCGTAGGCTTCAGCCATGATTGTGTATACATGGTCCAAAGTTTTGTTTCCCCTTGTATGACAGAAAATGTTTTGATGGATTTGGGGAAGCACTGTCTTTAAAGGGCCACGAAACCCCCCTGTCTCAGCAGGGTGTTTTCACACCTCTAGTTTGGAAAAAGTCCAGCTCTGTTTAGGTGGGAGTGTCGGGGGAGAGAAAGAGGGAAGGATTTGCAAATATGGTAGTTTCCATTTGGCCACGCACAAGCAAAACTAACACACAGACGCAGGGGGAAAAAATAGTGACTGTGTTTACATGTACATCAGTGATATAATTATTTGCCAAATTATTAATTTGTTGACTTTAACTGCAGTTTGGCACTTTCACTTTTTACTCAGGAACATTTCCTGCATGCCCCCCGTGACAAACAAGATATTGAAAGCGAGGAACTGCTGGAGAGTGGAGTTTTAATGGAATGTTTGATACCGCATGGCGAATGGGAGAAAAAAATCCTCTGCATTTCTCGGTAACTTAGATGCACTCTGTAGGTAGCGTCAGAAAGCCGTGTGTGTCTAGACTATCCTGTCACAAAATGCGGCGAAAATCCTACACGACAGTAAAAGTTAGATTGGGGTGTTTACATGTTTACACTCGGAGAGCAGCATTTACAGCAGATCTTTCAGTTTATAATTCATTCATTCATTTTCTTGTCGGCTTTGTTCCTTGCGGGGTCGCCACAGCGGAATGAACCGCCAACTTCCAGCCGCAACCCATCTCTGGGAACTTCCACACACACATTCACACTCATACACTATGGACAATTTAGCTTACCCAATTCACCTGTACTGCATGTCTTTGGACTGTGGGGGAAACCGGAGCACCCGGAGGAAACCCACGCGAACCCAGGGAGAACATGCAAACTCCACACAGAAACGCCAACTGACCCAGCCCAGCCGAGGTTCGAACCTACGACCCAGCGACGTTCTTGCTGTGAGGCAACAGCACTACCTACTGCGCCACTGGGTTGCCTCAGTTTATAATATTGTATTATAATATTGCAGTGATATTAACATACTATAAACTTAGTAACTAAATTATTTTGACTATGGTATGTCTTTAAAAACTGAAAAAGCACTGCTGACGATACAAAGTAACTTTGTAATCTGAATGAACAAACAAAGGGCACTGCTCTAGCACACTTACCAAATCTGTAGCTACAGGACAATCAATACAAACTGGAACCGTATCTTTTTTAAAAGGAGACCAGTGGCAAATCCGTATTTCATCATTTCCAGTTGCGAAAAGCTCTCGGTAGAAATGTTCCTTACAAATGCATTCTGTAGCATGCACTGTAATCCACACACGTGATGTGTGTTTTCAGTGGACGGAGGGTTGTTCAGAAATGCTAGGTAAAACACCAGTGGGAACGTGCCAACGTGGGTCATTTTCGTTCTAAAATGCTATTTTAAAACTAAGCTGTATTAATGTAAAGGGGCCTGAGTGTGTATTTTTCACTAGCAGGTTTGCGACGGGGGCAGGGTGGAGGATTGGCGATGCCGGCTCAGCATCGTGATGTCTATCGGCCATCGGCGATGGACGATGGCATCGTCTATAGACCCAACCCTATCATGCATATTAATGAAGTTGCACCGCATACAAAATAGAGCGTGCTGATTGGTTTGAACCAAGTCTTTCTCATGAATTAATGCCGCACACTCAGAGACGTCACGATGTACTTGCAGGTGCAGACATCCACTCTCCACGCTGGATTTACACGCAAGTATCTAATCGCCGTGGCGCAGCTTCAGAAATTCGTTTCAAACCAGAAGAACGAATTTGCTCAAAATAACGCAAAAACAACCAATTTTCACTTTTTAGTGCAATATATGTATCCTAATAGTGTTTATAGCAGCGTGAGACACATATATGACTGTCAACAGCTCAAAAAATGGGTTTTGGTGTTTCGTGACCCTTTAAGTTTGAGTGATTGAAATACCCCGCAACAATAAAAGCAGCCTCCGGGTGAGCAGTCTGTTGTTTGCTGATGGCTGCATGAAGTTCATTCATAGCAAGCTTGGCATCAGTATCGGGAGGAATATAAGCGGCAGTTATACTGGTGGATGTGAACTCCTGTGGCAGATAGAACGGTCTACATTTAACCATTAGAAATTCCAGGTTAACAGAGCAATGTCTCCCAATGATGACAGAGTTTGTGCACCAAGCTTTGATAATATAAATGCATAATCCTTAGCCTCTGGTCTTAACGGAGTCATCCGCTGTTCTGTCTGCTCGGAATGTGTGATGCTCAGTTAAAGATACAGCGTTGTCTGGTATCCCGCTGTTTAGCCATGTTTCTGTGAAAATCATGACATTACAGTTCCATAATCTTTTGCTGTGGTTGATGCGCAGTCAAATCTCATCCATTTTGTTCACCAGTAACCATACATTGGCGAGAAAGATGCTGGGTAAAGAGAGACGGTGTGGTGTTAGCTTTAGCTTAGCTCTTAGCCCGCCGCGCTTTCCCTATCTTTGTATACTGTCTCGACACCGCCTTCAAGCACTTCCGCCCAGCTGGGCAGAGTGCTCAGCCTCGGGTGTTTTGACAATGTCAGCGTTGAGTCGACAGGATGCACAAACCAATATTCAAGATCTCCTGTCAGGTATACGATGTAAAGGCACTACTGGTCTGCATGAACAGACCCGAAATGAGCAGGAAAAATACTGCAAAATTGCAGAAACTGGAGAGACCCGATGTGTACTCACCACCATCTTGTCTATAATATCCTTTATCCTTTTTCCATCACACATGGTATACAAAGAAAACATTTTGCTGGCAGTAAAAAAACAAAAAAAAAAACATTATAAAGGGCTGTGAAAGTAACTACAGAAATTAATCATACTACCTCATCGTTGATTATATGGTCACAAACTGTTTGTAAAGTGAATATAATTGGATGAAACTAAAATCTCCTTATGTGACAAGAGCACCTGGAGCTTCTTGCCTAACATTTCCTGTTGTGTTCCATGCATTTTTTTTAAAGCCAACAGGCTTGGAACAACATTGAGTGCGAGTATGAATTTAATTTAGAGTGAGCTACTTGTTTAATTGAGACTTTAAACAATGTGTCAGCAAGAAAAAGCTTTTTTTTTCTTTTTTTTCCCTAATAATTAATCAGAGACAAAGCCAGTTTTGTCATTCAATAGTAATGTGAGGGTTTTAGAAAGGAGCAAAGCCAAAACCTAATTTCAAAGAGAAAATAGATGGAACAGCAACAGAGGAAGATTTACAACATTGAGGCAATGCATTTCTAGCAAACGAAACACACACATGCTAGGCCAGTAGTTGGCAATGTTCTAAACACACTCCTGTTATTACTGTAATGCTCTGTTCACTGGTTGCCCAGCATCCTCTATTAACAAACTTCAGCTAGTACAAAATGCAGCTGCCAGAGCCCTAATTTTATCCTCCTTACACTGGCTGCCTGTTAAATTTCGTATTAATTATAAAATTTTGCTTCTTACCTATAAAGCCTTAAATAATGTAGCTGCTGTTTATCTAACCAACCTCCTGTCTCGCTACAATCCAACCCACTCTTTACGATCTCAAAACTCAGGGCTTCTGGTAGTACCTAGAATAGCAAAGTCGAGTAAAGGAGGTCGAGCCTTCTCAATTATGGCTCCTAAATTCTGGAATAGCCTTCCTGATAATGTCTGAGGCTCAGACACACTCTCGCAGTTCAAAACTAGATTAAAGACCTATCTTTTTAGTAAAGCATACATAGCATATTTTGCATCTCGTTTATATACCCTATGAACAGCAGCTAGGCTAATTATTCTCTTTATTCTCTATTTCCACCTAGGGATACTCATTCCGAGGCCCCCAGAGATTATGCAGTGCCACTGAAGCGATCCAAGACCTCTGAAAAGATGATCCCAAGGTTTCCACATTCCCGGACATGGCCGTATCCTGAGCAGCTGCTGTGACTGAGACTGAGACTCCAGGGACAGACAAGTCTTCGCTGACGTCCAGCATTCTCCAGCCTCCGGCGCCTAGACTGCAGCTCTCCACAAGACACAAGTTTGACCATATGAGAAATGGTCATGCCCAACTGAGCCAGGTTTCTCTCAAGGTTTTTTTTTTCCTTTACTTTCGCCCGTTGGTTAAGTTTTTTTTCCTCGCCACTGTCCCCACTGGCTTGCATAGTTTGGGACTTGTAGAGCTGTGCATCGATGGATTACCTTTTCAGTGTTTGGACTCTCAACAGTGAATATTAAACACATTGAACTGAACTGAACCGAACTGAACTAATCTAATCTGAACTGAACTAAAACTCTGAAAACTGAACTGCACTGTTTCAATTCACTATGATCTTCTAAAGCAGTGAAGCTGCTTTGACACAATCTACATTGTAAAAGCTCTATACAAATAAAGATGAATTGAATTGAACTGTTGTTTTGGATTGTGAAGTACTTATGCAAGTCTATACTAAATGTGATACACATAACACATGACATCATTTTGACAAAATTTACTATTTTATTTATTATTGTTATTATTATTAAATATTGATGTTCATTCTTGCATTATTGATTATTGGTAACAAGCTTCTTGTTTTAAGTTCAGCATTTTATGATACTAAATTCATTATATTTTTTAAAACAATATCTGGAAACACAAAACTGGTGTTCAAAAGACTGCCATGAAGTCATGTAATCATATCATTTATATCATGAATATTAATGCATTGATTTTATGCATGTTTATGACAACTCTCATTAATTTGCTTAGTTTTTCATGTCATTTTAAATGCAAACATGACATTAACTATGTTTCCATCCATTCCATTCCATAAAGAAATATGTGCTGAGTAAGATATACATTTTATCCAGTAAAAGAAAATGTGCATAAACTATGATAGAAACACATTCACCGAATATATTCCAGCATGCATATCAGTCATTTTCTTTTAACAGATCATAATAACAAAACTGTGTGTGATGGTACAGCATTAATGAACAGACCAGAGGACTGGCCACATTGCACAACATCTAAAATGTTATTTTGGTAATTCTAAAACCCCTCAGCCAAAGTCTGTCATCAAAGTGGTTTGTTTTTTTTTTTAGCTCCCAGAAAAGCAGCCTTGTGCCTCCAAAATCCACTGCAGATTCATTGCATTTCGGCTTGTCTTTTGATGTGAAAATATACCACTTGCAGAAAACAGCATGTCAACAATATTGTGAACTGCGATACATGTGGCCCTCCATCTCAGCCTGGTTCCCGTTAGGGCTCTTTTTGTTTCCACAAACAGTCCGTTTCATGATTTACATCATGATTCCATTGCTTATGAACAGTTCTGAACAGAAATATTTGGACTGAGTAATCAAAATAAACTTCAATCCTGTCATTTGAGAATCAGTTATCGTAGGTTTGTCACAGCGGGCCATGCTTCATGGTACACATACAAAGCTGTCAGAATCTGACATCAATCTGACAGCAGGGTTTATTCATGTTTCCCATAAGAGTCTTAAATTAATATCACAAGGAACGATCTGTCACAGTCCAGTGGTCGAGGTGCTCCACTAGCCATCATTTTCTCTCCAAGAGGTTTTTACCGTTCCTCTATTAATTGTTATTCCATGCTCTATAGCTCAAGCTGTGCTGTTACAGTGAGTCAAGAGGACATGGCCTTTGTTGCCCAGAAATCATTAAGTTGTTTGAGAAATAAGACTTTTTAATTTTTTTAACTGTCTAGTCTGTCTTCCCCTTTATTTATTTTTCTATGACATTCACAACTACTGTAATGGATAAAAGTAGGACAGAACAGAGTTCCCAACTTCCAGACTGTGCTGCAGCCTCCAGCCAGAAAAAAATATTCACAATTAAAAAGAACGCTCTGAATTTTATTATAGCTGTCTTTTTTCACTTGTAAATTCATACTTGTAGTATTCCAGCCGATTCGAATGTTATCACTAGATTTAATATGCGTTATCAGCTGTGATCAGCTGATAGAAATGGGCCAGTAGGGGCCTTCCGTGCCTACTGGTAGTCTCAGAAGACTGTTATCATCCATCCACATAGAATCAGCTATAGTTGCTTATATTATTTATTAAATTTCCCTATAATTGTATTTTATTATTGTCTACCCCTACCCCAACCCTAAACCCAACCGTCACAGTAATGTAAAAACAGATCGGGATTTGAAGTCTTCTCTTTTATAGCGGATTAACCACAAGAATTGTTTATATTATATATTAATTTCCCATTAATTGTATTTTAATAATGTCGACGCCTACCCCAACCCTAAACCCAACCGTCACAGTAATGTAAAACCAGATCTGGATCTAGAGTCTTCTCTTTTAGTATAGCTAATTAATCATGTGGAGAGATGATAACAACCCTGTGAGACCACCAGTAGGCACAGAAGGCCCCTACTAGCCCATCTCTATCAGCTGATAACCACTGATAATGCCCATTTAATCGAGTGATAACATTCGAAGCGGGTGAGTATTCTCCTTAAAAATGAGTTCGATTTTTTAACTGTCACTTTACCATTAGTACTTTAATGTAAATATTTTTTTTGTGATTAATATAATTATAATGTGTTATATTAAATATGACAATCATAGTAGTTCAGTAGAGTCTAAAATGCATCTACTATTGTTAGACAAAAACAAATCATGAACTTTGATTTAGTAAATCAGACATTTCTTGACTATGCACATTCTGATGCAAATTTCAGCGACACCATTAGCTCACAAAACTGTTTAAATTATAGCTACATGCTTACAACAGCTTCATCTCCAGAGCTGCTCCAGTGATATTTTACACACATAATAGCATTTTATCCAGAAACCATATAGCCTTTGGAAACATACATAAAGATAAAAAATTCTACGAAAATTACATGATTGAAATATGCCTTTTTAAAGTGCACAGAAGTTTTGCTATGAACTATGAAAAATAAACTGATGTGTATTGAACTTTTATTACGGTTGCATTTGTTCTTTTATCTGCTGATAATTTCTTTTTCAATTAACTTTCAAGATTTGAGATACATTGCACATGTACATCCACAGCAGTTGAGTGCATTCCTTTTTACAAAGGCTACAAGAAGTTGCTAATATACATTTTGAGCTGAACACAGATGTTGTCCACATCTGAAATGTGAGTTAAGAGCAGCCCATGGCACAGCTTCCTGTTTGTCACACTGAACAATATTATTAGTCGGTAGTACATTAGGTACCATGACGCCAGTGTGTGAATGATGGCCTCTAGCATATACACAAAGTACAACATGTGGCGTGGGCGTTTCTAAACTATATTCAGCAAGCAAATTCACTGCTGTCCTAACAGCTGTTCATCAGCTGTGTTCATAGGCAACAATGAGCGACACACAGCCAACACAAGCACAGCCTGCCTTATGGGAGCCATTGAGAGATATAAACCTTCTCAATCTCTTAGACCTACAATACAGTGGCCACGAAAGGCATTTAGAAATTTACTAGGCACATCAAATGTTTGAATGCCATTGTATTATTAGATAATAAGTAGTGGCTCTGTGCTCAAATGCTTCCAGATATTTTATCAGAGCCATTTTTTTTCAAAGAGTAAGTTCTTTGCCTTAAACAAGTGAGTTGTCCTCTAGCTCATTTATTTTTCTATAAAGCAATCACAGGTACAATAACGCAATCATTTACTGTGAGCAATTTTTGACAACTGCAAATGGCCACAATACTTTTTCCGAATTCCACCATGAATAAAAATTGCATTTCATTTTTGCCTTCAAATTTGACTGTCTTCATACCATTCATGTTCAGATTTATTTTCCTATTTTAATTCTTGATTGTTCAGCAGGAATTATATTACATGGCACCTGAAAAAAAGTCCCCATGGAGCTTAGTAACTACAGTAGGTAACAGCCCAGCGTAATATCATGCTGCAGCCAAGCTATGGAAGCAATGTCCCTTGATTGTTACGCCTAAAATAATTTGTGTGAGATGTTAATGGTGTAATCTGATTCAGTGATTTATGTTAAGCTAAAATAAGCTAAGCTAAAATTGCTGCTGTCAGACTCAGAGATCAGCTGAATGCGTTCAAAAATGGTCAGCCATGGTTTTGTTAGATTTGGGAAGCTGTTGGCCAATAGGGGACCAAAAGCTCTTCAATACCCAGCTTCAATTTGGGCAAAACAAAAGAGAGATAAAGCTATCATGCAGCTATGGCAGCAAATTTGTCAACTTTACGTTTTTACATTTTTTTTATGCTTTTGTTTCCCAAAGTCTAGCATTAGAGCTACATTCATCATTAAAGTTGTTAAATAAATATTTTAAATGACAAAAATAGTGGTTTAGTCTGAACGCAACACATCAAATTTACACTGTGTGAATGGCTGCATGCATTTACAGTGATACAGGGAAAACACTAGGAGCTTATTAGTTAATTTGTTTGTTTGTTCATCTATTCGTTTTCTGTCTTTGAGTGATTTGAATGAAAAATGCCCTGAAAATAGAAATAAAAACACTGTTTGATACAGTAGTCAAGAGACAGAAACATTGAATATTTTAATTTACATACATTTGAGTTTTATAGTTGGTTTCAGGCACTTAAAGTCACAGAAGTAACATTCCACTTAAACTGCTACATCTAAAGTCTTTGGTCCTCAGTTTTTCAAATAAGTAGGAAACCACTGTTAAAACCAAACCCAGTCTTTCAGTTTTACTGTTTTTTTTTCCTTTCCCCCCCATAACTTCAGCAAAAAGTGTTTCATAACTTAAAAAAACATTACATTTATCAAAACATAAAAGGGTTACACGTGGATATAAAATAGAGAAGTGCTTTAAACATTTGTTCCACTTTTTCCCACAATGTCTATTGTTATCATAGCATCTGCACCGGTTAAAATCCTCACAAAATGTTTTTCAATAGATTTGGAGGGATTTGAGTCAGCTTGAGTCTTCCAGTACAGCAGAGTTCATTCTAAAATCAGTATATAGGTGGCATCCATACTAACACATAATACCTTACATCTGCTCTCCTTTCAAAAACCTTGCTACAGTTGGATGGTAAATCTCATGACACCTGAATTAAACATTTATGGTTCAAATTTCACCTTAACATCAAAAGGGAAATATATATTTTTAAATAAATCAGCAAAAAGTTCATTTATTTTGCATGAACAAAACGAAGCCTAACTTTAGGGCCATTATGATTTTGTTGTCCTTGTATCTTTTTCTTTTTTTGACAATAATAACATATCTAAACTCTATATGTACATCTCTAAATACAGGTGTAGTATTTGTTGTACCTTCTTGAATATGTTTGCCAATTTACATAGCAGATCTTTCAATTTCAACTGTAATACTGAAAAACAATACTGCATTTAATTATTATTCATCATTCATTTTCTTTTCAGCTTAGTCCCTTTATTAATCAGGGGTCACCACAGCGGAATGTTCCGCCAACTTATCCAGCATATGTTTTACGCAGCGGATGGCCTTCCAGCCGCAACCCAACACCGGGAAACACCCATAAACTCTTGCATTCAAACACATACACTACGGCCAATTTAGCTTATTCAATTCACCTATACCACATGTCTTTGGACTGTGGGGGAAACCCATGCCAACACGGGGAGAACATGCAAACTCCACACAGAAATGCCAACTGACTCAGCCAGGGCTCGAACCAGTGACTTTCTTGCTGTGAGGCGATCAAGCTACCCACTGCGCCACCGTAACGCCCAATTATTATTATTATTGTTATTAAATCACAAGTAGTAACTGACCCTTTGAATGTAGTTTGATTGACAGACAATCTGACCAATCACAGCACTGAAAGTATGTGCCCATAATATTATCTGCCATTTCGTCCATCAAACAACCAACCCATATGGTGGAGTTAAAAGATCAACAAAATCATGGACTTAAAAAACTGTAAAAGAGTGGTTTCCTGCAAAGGCTCAACTGAAAATTTCTTTATCCAAATACACTTTCTTTCTTTTGAAATTGATGTGAAATGTGAGGTGTGCAGGCTTCAGTGAGATTCATTTTGAAAAGT
The DNA here is from genome assembly GCA_903798195.1 of Danio kyathit. Taxonomy (NCBI): domain Eukaryota; kingdom Metazoa; phylum Chordata; class Actinopteri; order Cypriniformes; family Danionidae; genus Danio; species Danio kyathit. Next base: position 18,159,899 of record LR812537.1, on the reverse strand, counting down.
CCAATGGTTCCAACCAAACACCATCTGAAGACTGCAAATATTCCCCAACAGTGTTTCTGTCCCTTCATTGCTCAGCTACAAGCCATCCATGTCTGATAGGAGTTGTTACAGGTGGAAATGGGGGAATGCACATGTGCTACATAATAGTTGCTGAAGTTGACGTCTCTGACATAGGGCGCTGGTTGGTAGTAACACGTTACATTGGACAATGCAGGAATTGCATTCTGTTCAGCCAACACTCGTAGCGCAAGAGAGGAGATGAGCGCGAGCGTCTGTCTTCGCTCGTGGCCCATGAGACATACGGTACTTTCATCTACCACACGATGGAGAGTAACTAGGCAATCATAACGCTTGTGCTCCATCCCATTAAAGTGGTTCTGCAGGTACGCCTCCAGCTTCCTCTGCTGCTCATTGATGTCAGAAAAGTCAATAAAGAAGCGAGAGCACATGTAGCGCTGAAGTGTCTTCATCTGAGCCTCGGAGGCTGGACGAAAACCTCTGACCAACAGGTGGCAGTACTTCAAGAGTCCCCCACCGCGGATCTCTTCCGGGCTGTGCGTAGCAATGATTTTGGCATGTAGGTGTCCCAGCGCTTCTTCAAAGTCTCCGTACATGCTCTCTCCGAGCACAGTGGGATGGAAACTCTCGGACATTGGTGTCTCGGAGCAGCGGTCGAAAAGTAGCAGTGAATCCAAGCCAATCTGAAATGAGTCCACGCTAAACTCAAACTGCCGTCGCAGGGAATCCACAAACTTCAGCTCAACATTTTTGCCAGTGTTGTTGGAAAGTGAGATGAGGCTCCAGCGGTCAGTGTCATTGCAAACCTTCACCAGCTTCTGCACATATGCTTCCTTCAGGGTGAGGGCGGTGATGCGGTCCCGGCTCACACCAGCAGGCAAGAACTCCAGGATGCAGTCCAGGACGACGTCCTTCACCAGACGAAAGGTCTTGTCATCAGTCAGACTTAGGCCAAAAATGAGGTCCAGGTCTTTGTAACCCAGGCCAGTGTCCTGGTGGAGAACGTAACTTGCAGCAGAGCCATTGAGCTTGACATCACGCACCCTTACACCTCTCTCCTCTAGACGAGCCCGCACCACCTACAAATCAATGAAAAACAGAAAGAGATATTTAGCATGATAAGCATATGAGATGTGATCCTTTGAAACTCATTTTATCATTTAGATGGAATGTTTAAATCCGATATGCAGTGAGTCCAAAACCTTTATATATAGTATTTGGACTTTTGAGTGTATTTGGAAACGTTTTGTAGTCTGTGCCAACTTTAACATGTAATCCATCCTGTGCTGTTACACATCTTCAGACTGGTTGACATGACACTGCTGAGAAACCAGGTTTTATTCATTTCAAAGGAAAGCATGCATTATGCACACTGTCTGAATCATTTAGAACCTCTTCTGGCCTCAGTCTTGACTTACTAATAACGCAACATACTAATAAGCTGGTCTTGATGGACGCAAACCAATGAATGCATGTTATTTATACACACTACTTACACAAATTTGGGCTATTTCATTCCTATAAAGTACTGGTTAGTATGATTTCACCAAGTAGGGCATGTTCCTTTATCCCAGAACAACATTCCAAACAACTTTATGGGAGAAGTTTACTGTTTGTGATAAGTTTACAGTTTATTTACAGGATATGTGCTTCTACATCATTGTCATTAGTCTATTAATCTTAACCCTCTGATTTTTGTAATAATTTACAGTTTATATAATATATTATAAATATGAATATATCACATGATTCTAATACGTTAATTATTATAATAATTCACAATAATTAATATATATTTACATAATATTAATATAGGATCGCAAAATCTCTGATCACAGTCACTGATGAGAGTAACACCAGTTTAAGCAAGCTGCTGATATGCTAGAATCTCCCCTGATATTGTTATCAGATAAACAGAATTGGCAAATTGCCTGCATCAAACACCAGGATGTGCACTGTTTGTTTTTAGACTGGTTATAGTCAGGTAAACATGGCATGACGTCATCATTGTTCCTCAAGTCTGTGGAAACATGCAGCTGTTTCGTGACAGGCTTTAGTTTGGAAAAGGTCTAAAATACTATTGTTCCAGATCGCAAACCATTTTGGTGGAAAAGGGATACTTTGGTCATGCATTGTTTTGAATGTTTTGCCTCAACAAAAAAGTGGGTGACTGCAATAAACAGTCCAATTTAGAGCTGCACGATTCTGGCTAAAATGAGAATCGCGATTCTTTTGCTTAAATTAAAGATCACGATTTTCTCACTGTTTTATAGGTGTAAATCAAAGGTAAAGCACATTAAAGTGATGACATCAGAACACAACCATTAATAAATCTGAAGTTTATTTATTATTTATTATGTTTACTAAAGTATACTTCATTCACAGGCGTGCGCCCGCCCTCTCTGTGGTAACTGCTCACGACACGGTCAGCTCACGTCACGTGTGATTTCGCGGGCGTGAATACATCATTACATTAAGACAGAAATTACATTTTTGGGTGATTTATACCTTATATATACAATATGTGACTCTTTCAACACTATTTGGAGGTGTCTATGTTGCTAAGCTACGTTTGTAATACGAAGACTTGTGCGGCCGCCTTCGCTTCTCTCCTGAACTTGAAAATATAATTGGCAGAATCGTAGAAATGCTGGATTAAGATCGTCTAGGGGGTCGAATCGAGATCGCGATCTTTTAACGATTAATCTTGCAGCAGTTTTTTTTACCAGTCTAGACATTCAAGAAGAACAAGAATTTTCAATACTAAATTTGACACACCAGCTAAAATAGAAGGAAATGCTAACCTTTCTCAATTTCGTGCAGTGTAGTGTTGTAATCTTAGTAAGTACTTCACACAACCTCAGAGTTCTCGGAAACAAACACACACCTCTACCAGACACAGGTGAGAACTGAGATGTAACTCTTCTCTAGAGGATAGATTCAGTTTTCCTAAAGCATGCGGATTAGCCCTGGGAAATGACAAGTCCTTGCTGGACTTTATTTAAAAGCTTTTGGCAGCTTTCGTTCCCTCTATTCCCTCATTCTCTACAGTATCTGTCTCTCTTTCTTATACCCGCCCACCCTCTTCACACACACACACACACACACACACACACACACACACACACACACACACACACACACACACACACACACACACACACACACACACACACACACTTTTAAGACTTTCAAGAAGATTACAAAGCTAAATTACATTAACTAATTGATACTTTTAAAACAGCTGACATTTTTAGTGATTGGGCAGAAAGTAAGAAAATGAATGGAACATATAAGCTTAATCAGCCAATAATGTCACCATGCCTGAATCACAAGCAATAAAGAAACACAGACTCACCTTATTGCTTGACATTTGAAAGACAAATACTGTATGTGACTTAGCCAGAGTCAAAAAACAGAAAAAATGAATTTCTGTAAAACTCTATAGTCTAGTTCTGTGGTTTCCTCAGTGTCCGGACAGGGCAAATGTGAAGTCAGTGTTATGTGGTTTCTATCTGCATATAAGTAGCATTGCTATGTATAAGTAGCATCCTATAACCGGGTGCTTTCCAGAATATTGCTAAGATGTTAACATGTGTTGCTTTGCACTGTTTGTACCACATCTTTTCTTTCTTTGTCTCTTTGTGATTTATGAATGTAGACTCGAGCATTGTCACCCCATCATGACACATTATATTAGTTGACCTATTTGTCTGCACAGTTACATAACACCAGCAGAGTCTGTACCTCTCAGGAACTAAATGGAAAACTTTGGTTTCAACATCAAATATCTGTATGCACGCTTCTAACAACTTGAACATAAAATGAAACTTTCAGATCAGCTTCCACAATAGAATTATACATTTGAATGACCATGAAAAAGACCTGATGAAATAATATAAGTATTAAACTTAGTTTAACTGAAATCATGAGGATTTTTGAACAGTGGTCTGTAACAGTATATATTATGATCCTTATATGACTGGACAGGCGGCACAGTGGCTCGGTCGGCTGGGCCAGTTGGCATTTCTGTGTGGAGTTTGCATGTTCACCTCGTGTCTGCATGGGTTTCCTCAAGGTGCTCTGGTTTCCCCCACAGTCCAAAGACTTGCGCTATAAATGAATTGAATAAACGAAATAGGCCGTAGTGTATGAGTGCGAGAGTGTATAGGTGTATAGGCTGGAAGGCCATCTGCCAAGTAAAACATATGCTGGAATAGTTGGCAGTAATTCCGTTTTGGCGACCACTGATAAAAAATAAGGGACTAAGCTGAAGGAAATGAATGAATGAATGAATGAATGAAGTGACTGGACAAATTTGATATGATAATTCCAAATTTAAATTTGATCATTGAAAATTAATATAAAAATCGGGGACTGTGTCCACAAAAAAAAATAAAACATTACCAAAATGATCTCCTACTTTGAAGTACGGTCTAATTTAGCACAATGTACTGTAATGGACCTTTTTCACATTTCCGAGTTTCTCAGTAGCAGAAGTCGTCATTCATTCATTCATTTTTATTTCATCTTAGTCCCTTTATTAATCCGTGGTCGCCACAGCGGAATGAACTGCCAACTTATCCAGCACAACCCCAGAAGTCGTCATAGTTGAGAAAACTTAAGAGTGCAGTGAATTGGAGAATACAACAAATAAATTTTTTACAATGTTATTTGTTCAAATAATAAAAGAAAAACTCCATGATGATGTTACAAAGACTTTCAGAAAAAGGAAAAAACATTGTGTGAGACTAATAACGGCAGCCAGAGGAGAATAACGTCAAATTTACTATCCTGTCCCTAGACACTGCATTAGAAACGCCTTGCACAAGCGGAAATTCGTTTTTTGTCATTTGAAGCAAAGATGATATACTACATACATAAATACCTATAAATGTTAATACGTTTTTTTTTTTTAAATCTAAATATTAAAACCTTTCAAGGATTTAAGATGCTGACACGTCATAACAGGCTTGTGAAAAGGGTCCATTGGCTGAACACTTGGCATATGTTTTAGGCATGTCTTGGCAAGTTAGATAGACTGATGCTGAAATTATTTACGCTACAGAGAAAAGTAAATGTGGAGGGACTGACAAAAACATGAAACTCTATCTCCATTATCACTAACCCGTGACATAACAAAAGCTCATATTAAATCACAGCATCATCCCTCCTCCAGATGTTGAATGAATTGAAGACTTGTAAAAAGCCACAAATACATTGCTCTGCCTGGTGATGACAATGCCTTGGCGTACTGTTTTTTTTTCTCCATTCCAACTCAACCAGATAGGATTTATTTAGAAGATGATCGTAAGGCAAATTTCAACACAGTGTTTTACAGGTTCAGACTGGGGAACAGGCCAGCAGAACACAGAATCATTGCCCCCTGGATACTGAGAGCCACTTTGGGCAGCCGGTCTCACAGTGAACTGCCAAATGCAAAGACATGAATGAACCACTTACGAGTCTCCGACACTGGCCCAGGCTCAGGAAATGAGTCACTGAGTCCACTGTATACTAGACTAGACTATGAAGAGTTTTACCCTGATCTTTAAATCTTTCCCAAAAATCACTTAATGGAATCTTTGAAATTCTAGCTACTGGATATCCATTTGGATAATCCCAGGTGTTATGTGAAGCTCCGATAAACCTTTAAGCACTTACTCATTACAGCAGTTCTATGCTTCGTCACTAAAGACCTCATTTAATCATTTGACTGATTTTCCAAACAAAACCCCAAAATGAAAAGGTGTCAATACTAGCTTGCCCTTGTTGTTCCAACCAAAGTCAGTTCTCCCAGTAGAACACAAAAAGAAATCACAAGATGTCTATTTTTTCTCCAAGATTAAGTATTAAACCATCTGAAACCAAATAATAGTTCTTCTCGAGGACTACTGAACATTTTGGACAGAAGGACTTGCAGGTTTTGATCAACATGAGAGTGAATCATTGATGATTGAACAGTGAAACTGTTCTTTATCATTCTAGAACTATCACAAATAAGATACTAACACAAACAATACTAAATTGCAGATGTACAGTAGCATTTAATCTGAATTTAATTCACATATTGATAGTACCCAAACAGTATTAAATTTTGGACACAGATAAAAAGTTCTCCAGAGCTCAATATTACTAGTATTTTAAATTAAAATAAGGTTTAAAAGGCTCCGTTGATTAGCTCCCCCTGCCGGAAAGGCTGTACGGTAATGTACACCTCACACTGATTCCAGAGACTGGTTTACCAGGTTTATATTACATGCTAGAGGGATGACATCCATTCACATACTCAGAAAAGCACCTGTTCTAAGACAGGAACAATGGGAATGGCTTACAGTGGATGTAGAGTTTTTGTATCCTTCTCAGATTCAAAAATGTAATCCTTAGGAGTTAGTTTACACTGTCAAAACAGAAAGACTTACTAGGCTTCTCTTTACCACATGGATGCCATATCAGCTCTGGCCCACAAGTCTACTGTTTCCAACAGGATTAATCCACTTTTAACCTTATGTGCCACAAACAAGCCAACTTTGTCTGCTAAACAGGCCAGTGTAAGCCAAGCAACACTGCAGTAATGATACCACTGAGAAAAATGAATAATGTTGATTTGTGTCTCAGAGTTCTTTCTCCATCAAATGTTGATGCCATGTAACAAATGATAAGACCGTGAAGATAAGACAGACACATTTTGAGAATTTAGTAGTCACAAGAGCCTGATTTTCTCACTTACTCTCTTTCCTTCAGCTTAGTCCCTGATTTATCAGGGGTTGCCACAGTGCAATGAATCACCAATTAGTCTGGAATATGTTTTCATGCGGTGGATGCCCTTACAACTGCAACCCATCACTGAGTGTACACTAACTTATGAACACCCCAGTGCTGGGAAACCCATACACTCTCTTATAAACACACACAATTCACATATTGCATGTCTGTGGGGGACAGTGGAGCACCTGGAGAAAACCCACACGAACATGGAGAGAACATGTCTGCTTTTCTACAAAAATGAAACCACAATCTCGAGTCTACAATCACGATTGCCAAAATGCTAATTTAACGTACAGGAATTTATCAGGAAATAAAATCACATTTATATTAGATTTAAATTAGGTTTGTTTTTTTTATTTAAATATAAAAAATAAACACAATAATCACAATCATTGACTCTAATTAATTTAAATTAAGCGCAACTTAAAATATAGGGTTTAACTGTAAATATCTAGTGTTGAAATGCATGACAATCTAGTTTAAGGAAACATATACTCAAGTTTTATTATCTCATTATTTTTATTCTTTATATTACTATTTTAATTAATCGAGAACATGGAGTTGCTGTGTAAGGAGTTAATTGATTTAGAAATTAATAAAATGCTAAATAAATATTTAAAGCATTTTGGTTCTAGGAACATTAGCAAAAATGTAAGTGTCTGTTCACCCAATATGTCACTCTACAGTGCTTGTAAACATTTGAATACAGGGATTTTAGAATAAAGTCATTTGAATGAACCGTGAACCTTTCTGTCTATAGAGGATGAGGGAGCTCTCAGATTTTACCTACAACATGAGGGTGGATAATTAATAAGATATTTTCCTTTTTGGGGTGAACTAATCCTTTAACTAATAACTATAAAGCAAAAGTTTTTTTAAATACCAAAAATTTTATATTGTTTGTCTTCTTGTCTCTAAAAAATGTGATGGACAGTAATTCCATGGACATAATTTAATACACAGCATTCAGGGGCCTGTACCATGAAGCCAGATTAGTTGGCAAGCCAGTTATTATTGTACAGCTTCAAAATAAATTTAAAAAACAAAATCACCCCTAAAACTGTATTTTCCTCTACACACTGCAAAAAAAAAAAAAGTCTTTCTTGGAGTTTTTGTCTTGTTTCTGGTGCAAATATTTAAAAACTTAAATCAAGAAGCATTTCTAGACAAGTAAAAAATATTGTCTTGTTTTCAGAATTAATGCCAAGATTAAGTGAGTTTTCCTTTCGAACAAACCAATGAATCTGCCAGTGGCATAAGCTAAATAATCTTATTTCAATACTTACACCATTGGGAGATTATTTTGCCCACTTAATTTTAACATATTAATTCTGAGAACAATACATTTTATTTATCTAGAAAATGCTTCTTGATTAAATAATTGTAAAAACTTTGAGCAAGAAAAACATATCGTCACCTTGGAATTATAAGGTTCTATCTGCGTTCTGGATGATTTTGAGATATTGAGCTTCAAAGTTTTTGCATTCCATAGCAAACAGTATGTGTGTAACATTTGTTTTCTTTAAATAAAATGTCTTAAAATGTAAAGAACTTCCCATCCCATAATGTAAACAAGTTGTCATTTAATAAGAGAATGTCAATAACTCAATTTTGACAAAAATGTCAGATAGAACCTTATAATTCTAAGGTGACGATATGTTATGGTGTACATTGATGGTTTTGATGAGTCTGAACTACAAAATAAGTATTTTATACTACAGGGTGGGCCATTTATATGGATACACCTTAATAAAATGGGAATGGTTTCCTGAATACAGTTTCCTGAAAAGTGCATTGGTCGTCATGGGCCAATGATGCTTTAATAGATTATATTTGTTGGGAATGCATTTACAAGTAGCCTAAATAAATATTGAGTGGGGTTTTGAATGAGTTCTTATTTAGAATTGAAGTGAATAGATTTCATAAAGACAACAACAACAATAATCTAAGTAAAGATGAGATCAATTTCTGTGAGAATCTAATTAGATACATAACACCACAACCACATTGTAGATTAATATGCACATTCATTTGAAAGGTCTGTGATATCAACAAATTGAGCTCATTTTGAATAGCCCATTTAATGTGACTGGGGGAAATGTTACATATATCTTCCCAGTTAATTGTGGCTTCATTACAACAGTGAAGATGTAAATAAATCAAACTACATGAAGGGAAATACTCCAACCCCTTTAAAAATAAAGCAGACACAAGTGGCTTTTAGAACATTAATATCCCTTAAGTTTGTAAGTATATTTTAAAAAACGGCTACAAAGGTGTACATTTGTGTAGGGGATAATTTGTAAGAAATAATATGCTGTTACAACGTTATGCCAATATCAGTTGGACGTTTCAAAGCATCTCAGGCATCAGTCAGCAAACCGCAGGTTCTATATGAGAGACTTTCCGGATGTTAAATAGATTAAAGTGAGTGAAGTGAAGTAATTGCACAAACACCTGCTGATATCTGCTGGAATTCTGCATGGAAGAAAACCTGCCACATAAACCTTTTTCAGTAAGCCTGCAAAAGTCATGACTGACTGCAAAAGCTAAAATGCATCTATTACTAAGGAATAGCTTGAAAATTAATCTTCTTGGCACATCACTGAAAGCCTGATATAGTACATTGTAATTTTAGATAAAAATGAGATGCTTGGGGGAGGGGAATCTACTAATGTGCATTTAATACTTTGTTTATTACTCATCAACAATATCAATCATAGAATTAAAGCATTACATAAATACTGCTTCATTTAAAATATTATTAATAATTAACCTAATTATCATCTAAATTACAGTGAAGTGTTCATAACACAAAAGAAATATCATGAATTAACAAATTGTTCTCATAACCAACAATTCCTCTTAATTGCATAAGACTCATTCCAAATCATTGTAAAATAGCCAATAAACGCCTACCTACAGTATGAGCACACAGTCTTGAGTTTCTTGCTTGGCAACAATAAACAGTATAAACTTCAGTTTGGATGATAAAATTGCAGAAACATATTCAAATCTTGGCCTATATGTTTTGTAACAACAGTAATTTTACTGTAAAAGTATTACCTTCTAATTCTTCTAGTCAAATATTAAAGAAAGAGTTCACCCCAAGATTTTGTCATCATTTTTTCACCCCTTTTACTCATTTCAAACCTTCATGAGTTTCTTTCTTCTGTTGAACAAAAAATAAGGTATTTTAAAAAATGCTTGAAACCTGTAACCACTGACTTCTATAGTATTGTTTCATACTATTTATTCATACATATTCAATTTTCACAGTCTTTCAACTTTCTTCAAAATATCTTCTTTTGTCTTCAACAGAGGAAAGAAACTCAAAACGTTTTTAAACCACGAGAGTAATAGTGAGTATATTTTCTTTTTAGGTAACTCATTTAACACAAAATGCAATTTCTGCAATATTATTCTTCTTCTTATTATTAATAATAATAATATATTTTTAAAACTAAGACTAGTTACTACTTCTGTAATTCAGTCCCTGATACGAGTTACATAAGCATGTAATAAACATCGTCTTTAGGATTAGGCTACTTCATGTAGTGTCTCTGTGCCTCTATGGGCAATTTAATGATTACAATAGATAACAATTATTTATACAATGAAAACGTACTGTTAGAATATTAATGATTTAATGTGTCCTAAAATTCAGTTTTGGTAAGAAACAATCCATTCGTATTCTTAATGTTACACAAATATTTAGGTAAAAAAAATCAAGTGCTTGTTGCATGTTTCCATTGTAAACTTTTGACGTAAACTGAATTTCATGTTATGGGTTCCTGTAACATTACCTGTACGATATGTCGAGGCTGAACCGAGAGTGTAGGGAAGTTCCCCCGGCCGTGGATCGGGACACATTCTCCCAGGATGGAGTCCAGACGCTGCACCTGCTCCCAGGACAAAACACAACAGCGCCGGTTCTGCTCCGACACATCCGCGGTGGACATGGCGAAATCAGTCCGGTGGAGAAGCGAGTGTGCTCGGCAGATGTCAGCTGAAAATCTCGACTATGTGATGTCCGGTTAGATGAGTTTAGTTTAGAAGTGATTCAGAATCAAAGTGTACAGCTTAGAAGTTCTGACTATCGACGAAACAGAATCCAGACATTTGAAAATGAACAAATGAACTCAAGTGTCTCCGTTTCCAGCAGCCCCGTTACACTGTGCCTGGAATAAGCCTACAAATACATTTAAACCTGACACATTTACATACGTCTCTCAATTGGTCAGCGGTATGAATATTTAAATCGTTTATAAAAACTTAGGTCTTTGTACACGCCCACGTTACTCATGTCACAATCCCCGCTGTGATCATTGGTTGTAGGAGGAGCGTGATCTTGTGTGAGAGCATGTGTTCAGTTTATATGGTAAACAAAAACCACGACTCTAAAAGCCAGTTGAGTTCGGTCTATGGTTTAGTTGCATAACTTATCCAACAGGTTATATGTGTAAACCTTTGGTAATGTATTCACAAAGATTTCTTAATGTCAGAGGTCGGCAAATAGCTATAAATAAGTTTGATTTACAATAGGTAAGTTTAAGCTATATGCAAATGTATGTTTCTTTCGTTGCTTTTAAGATGTCGGATGTAATTTGTCTGGTTGCTGTGTTTTGACATTGCTTTATTATCTGTGGATTCCCTTGTTTTTACAACACTGATCTTTAATAATTATAAAACCTGAATGTTTCTCTTTTTTCTTACCTTTTTTGGGTGTGGAGAATGTTGGGTGTCATTAAATTTATTAGCATCTACATCAAACTGAATTAACAATTAATATGTTATATACACAAAAGAAAATGGCATATTAAATGCAAGTGAAGATGAATGTACTTGAAAATAAAATGTCTAAATATGAAATATTTATGAAAGTTTGATTTTCATTAAGCAACAGATATATTTATGTAAAAACTAATCATCATGCTTATTCTTAAACTTACAAAAAAAGTGATACTTGTATTATTTCATCTTCATGGTTAAAAATAGTAATTATTAAAATGAATTAGTAATTTCTGCGTTATTATTATCTGTGATCCTTAAAAAGAGTTATTTATTTTTATATGTGATCAGATGATCCTTGTTGTAAATAAATCAGTCTGTTTGTTTGTTTGTTTGTTTGTTTGTTTGTCATTATAGACATTTTAGGAAATGCTTTCTGAAAGAGCTCAGCTATGAAAATGAGTGAAACTGAAGACAGGTGATATCATTTGTACACATTTGCTTGAAATCTGATATCCTTAGTGCTTTGGGTGGTTTGAAGCAGTGAAGCAGAATGTGTATCAACAAAACATGTATTACTATTATTATTAAGAGAGCACCACAGAATACAATTATAAGCATTTTACAACAATACTGGAGGGCAGTTCAGAGAACAAAATAGACATAAGCCAAACAAGAGTAATAAAATGAAGAGTGAATGATAAACAGCAAAAATATGACAGCTTAAATGAACTGAACAGGAGATAATTTGACAGTTTTACAGCTGAGGTGAAAAATATTTTGTTAGGTAATCTCAAGTGTGTTTAATGTGGTGGGATGTAGTGACAGAATCAACAGTTTCTTGATTTTTCATGCCATTTTAAAGGGCAGATCAGGTAAACAACTCTTAATTTTTCAGGCATTTTTTTTAACCATTTTAGAGTGACGTTTAAAAAAACTGACAGTTTTATCTTTGTTGTTTTGGCTCCTGTACGTCTTAAACTCTGAGACCGATATTATATTTGATAAGCTGCACAGGAAGTTAGAATGAGCCTTTTATAACCTGATCAAACAGCGAGGCCCTTACCTTTGCAAACATCCTTTATTTTCTCAGGCTCCGCACAGCAAACAGAAAATGTCCTCAGCTTGAAACACTGCTTGTATATGACTATAATCCTGCTTCTATTCCGTCATAGAAATATGATCTATAGCTGCCGGGCATTTAAAAGACGTCATTGAAAGGTAACAAAGTATCATGTGAAGGAACAGAAACAAACGTCAGCCACAGAATAGAAAAGAAAAAAAAAAAGACTTTTAATGTTTTCTCTTTGTGATGAATGCTGTGTTGTCATAAGGAACAGGATAAAAAAAGCTGAACTGATCATTTGACACTAGATTGTCAAGGCTGTCTCAACACATTCAGATATACATGACACTATAATTTGTGGTATTTTAATGTGTACTGAAACACAGATTTCTACAACTTCCTTAAAAGAGACACATTACTGTATTTTTCACTGTTGTTTGTACTGCTTTAAGATAGCTTTTGAATTGCTAACGAATGTTTCTACTGTAATAAGCAGTATGCAATGGTAAACCCACAAAGATCTAGATACTGTTTACTAAGATTGTTGCTGAGAAATGTGTCTGTGTGTTTGGGTAGAGAAGTGTCTGTGGCTGTATTTGACGTTTGCCTCGTAAATCTACATGAAATATAAGGCTGGAGCACACACAAACACACAATAGAAATTATGACGACCTGACTTAGACAGACAGACAGGCAGGCAGGCAGGCAGGCAGGCTGGTTGGCTGGCTGGCTGGCTGACTGACTGACTGACTGACTGACTAACTGACTGACTGATTGATTGATTCAGGACTAACCTTAATGAAAGTGAAAAAAGGTATAGTACTATATGGTTTAAGCCATTTTGTTTACAAGCGAACGTATTTGTTCAATTGACATTATTCTTTTTTACTGTACAAACATTTTATCATCTAACTCATGATTTTTATTTTATTTTTATTTTTCAGATGTCATAGTCTACATGTTTGTAGTTAGTCATCTATAATGATTGTTATATAAAATATTTGGTAAGGGAAATAATTAGTTTCTGCTATAGTTTTCCATTAAGTTGCAGTGTTTTTCCCCCTGATTGTAGTACTTATTTGTTTTTCAATGTAATCGTATTAGGTTTATTCATTTGGATTAACATCATTTTTTGTTTGTCCATATACAGTTCAAGTCAGAATTATTAGCCCCCCTTTGAATTCTTTTTTTCTTTTTTAAATATTTCCCAAATTATGTTTAACAGCAAGGACATTTTCACAGTATGTCTGATAATATTTTTTCTTCTGAAGAAAGTATTATTTGTTTTATTTTGGCTAGAATAAAAGCAGTTTTTATTTTTTTATGAACCATTTTAAGGTCAATATTATTAGCACCTTTAAGCTATATTTTTTTCGATAGTCTACAGAACAAACCATCGTTATACAACAACTTGCCTTATTACCCTAACTTGCCTAGTTAACCTAATTAACCTAGTTAGGCCTTTAAATGTCACTTTAAGATGTAAAGAAGTGTCTTGAAAAATATCTAGTCAAATATTATTTACTGTCATCATGACAAAGATAAAATAAATCAGTTATTAGAAATGAGTTATTAAAACTATTATGTTTAGAAATGTGTTGAAAAAATCTTCTCTCTGTTAAGCAGAAATTGGGGAAAAAATAAACAGAGGGCTAATAATTCTGACTTCAACTGTATATATATACAGTACATAGAGAGATTTTTTTAAATATATTAACTTTACAAACATGAAACTACAGATTCATTTGTAATTTCTGTGTATGTCAACACAGCAAGATTAAAATGGACTGTTGTAAAAAAAAAATACAATATATAACTCCAGATAATATTTGATTGGATCAGCATTCTGATGTGTATTTAGTATAGGACAATATTTGGCTGATATACTGTACAGTACAACTATTTGAAAATCTGAAATCTGAGGATTCAGAAAATTTAAATACTGAGAAAATTGCCTTTAAAGTTGTGCAAATTAAGTTTTGATATATTAAAACAATCCTTATGGAACATTAAATAATATTTTAATGATATGTGGTTTAAAAGAAAAATAATTTGACCTGTACAATGGCTATTGTTAAAAATATACCTGTGAAACATAAAACATCTTCACAAAGAAGAAATATCTTTTTCCTATTGCATTTCCTTGTCTTTGTGTCATTCCAGTCAGTGTGTGATGACTGTGTTCACATATGAAATGCAATGATGAGACATCAAATACTAGGTCTGTCAGATGTATTTACGAAAGCAGATACGTGACCCAGACAGGCTTACTGTATGAGGCTTATACCTAATTGTTAGCAAATTAACCTTGGTCACAGTTAAAATGTCATATTGACATCATTTTTCATCCTTACAATATATTAGCAAATTCCTCAATGCTAAATTCACAGTTCCTACTGGAAAAAAATAACATTGAAGTTTTTCAAAGAGCAAAGAAGTTAAATGTAGATTTGCTGAAGTTTTCACTTCTCAGAAAAAGAACTGCTTATTATGCTCATTATCTTTCTCCTCCAGAGGCCTCAGCAAAGTCTCAAACTGTGCTCAGATTCCCCATGAAGCAGATCTGAAGAAGCAAGAGATCTCAACGTGAACTTAATTTCCATTAAACAATATGATATTCTTACCACTTTTATTTAACTATACAATAAATATGCAATAAAAAATTGCATAAAATATTTGCTTTTATTCATTTTATTAAATATATTTTCATTTTCTTTTTTGGTTCTTCAAAGAACATTTGAATGAAAAGTACTTAAAGGAACCTCTTTTTATCTCTTAGTGTACACCTAAAAATAAAGTTTTTTGTTGACAATAATGGTTTCATGAAGAACCTTTAACACCATAGTGAGCAACTCCATTTAGCAAAAGACTCTTTACAGTATTTTTTTAAGATCATTTAAATGTTCCTCTTGCTAATGGTTATTTTAAGTACTGTTGACTGAAAGTGGTTCTACTATGGTATAAACCCTTTTTTTACTTTTAAATGTGTGTGGGGAACATTTAATAATCAATATGGAAAGATTCTATTGGCATTAATTGTTCTTTACTGATCTATACCATAGAATCTTTATTTATTATAGAGTGTAGGATGAAACATTTTAAATAACACTGATAATTGATTGATGTTTTTTAGTACTGATAATAAACAAAAAAATGACACTCCAATTATATATGAGCTATAATGACAGAGCAACTCATGAGCAGTAGATTTCCTAAAGGCACAGTTTCGATTCCACAGGTGCTCATTTTCCACCAGATTTCCTCCAGTTTTCTGGAGTCTGTTCTTGAACAGAGACGGTTTTGTTGACCTGACTTAGACCAATCTAAAAACAAACATAGCACATCCTAGTGTTTGGTACAGACATTTTAGCACTTCAGATTTGTAGTTCAAAGTTCTGGGTGTACTACTAGCAGCTCACATAATCTGCCCAACCCCGGCTCAATAGAAATACGTGACTCTGCCCACGTTTCTGCAGAACCTGAAATACATTGCTTGTTATGAAACATCCACAAGAGGATATTGTATTGTTTGTTTTGCGTACTATACCAAGCCTACACTAAACAATAAACTTAGCCTAACCAACAAAGTTAACTAAAGCAAATTTGAGAAAAACATTCAATTGCAAAAACACCCATGCTGTTTTATCTTGTACGTATTTACACAGCTTTGTGTTCACTGTCAAACCATGTTTCACAAGAATCATACCTGTTAGTATACCATTTGAGCAAGCAAGTAAACCAGTGGTCTCAAGCTCAATTTCTGGAGGGCCACAGCTCTGCTGACTTTAGCTCCAACTGTGCAGAGCTGTGGCCCTCTAGAAATTGAGTTTGAGACTTATGAAGTAGAGATGCGCGGATCAGCTCAAATGTCACCCGAATCCGCTCCTTCATTCTAATCATCCACCCGCCACCCGCCCGCACATATTATTTTATCTGAAATATATATCCGCACCCGATCGCCACTTTAATAATTCTAATTCTTTGTTTTAAGCATGATGATAGGTGTAACTTTCTCCGCAATGTCCGGCGGCAGAGTAACAGCTCGTTAATTCATGCTCGAGCAAATGATGAGACGGACAAAAGTACTCGATGCATGCCCTTCTTTTACTAATGTCAGTGTTTTCAGGTTCACAGTGCAAAACAGCTCCCGGGTGGAATTACTAAAGTAAACATAAAACAAAACCGGATAAAACTTTCTCCCTCTAATTCACCGCACGCACAGCACACAGCGAGAGCTCACATCACACAGCATGCGTGTCGAACTACACTACCCACAATGCCCCTCGCTATGGACTACAACTCCCATAAAAGCAGTCCTAAAGCGGCCACACTATTTCCCCTCTCCTGCAACTTAGGTCACAGTGGATCGTTCGTTATTAACAGCAGATTCAGCTTTTACATATACAGGAAAAAGAGAACAAAAACGGCGTCCCTTCAGCCTAAACAGCAGCTATGTTGTGTGTACTTGGCACTTTTCTTAACACTGTGCAAAAACAGAATAGCATCTACTGTGCCTGGATTCGGGCGATTCCGCCTCGCCTCAAAAACACGGCTGGCTGCACTAAATGAGCGTTCGCGCGAACCGCTTGTTGCAGGAATGCACAAGCTTCTTCTTGCAAGGCGCTGCAGTCGTGTAAATAAGCGATCTTGTTTCTCCCAGAATGATAGCAGATTTTCCTCTGATGACTCTCTAACTGAAGTTAGCACAGTACTCTTGCACTTCATCCATTATTTTGGGCGTCTCTCATCTTCACATTCTGCGAAGTCCACTCTCTGCTTTTTTGCTGGTCAACTGCTATGACCCGCTACATCCACCCGCGACCCACCCGCAATTAATCATAATGTATTTTTTTATTACCCGACCCGCCCGACCCGCGGATTATCCGCTACGCCCCCGGATTTAACCGCCATCCGCGCATCACTACTATGAAGTAAACTATATATGAAAAGTATGTCAATTATACAAATGTTTTTTGTCACAATTCATGTTTGTCATTTACACTAAGCATTTTAAGGGTCTTTGTAGTATTGTAAAGAACTATACATTAAAACCAAACTGTACATTTAAACTGAATTCATATCTCTCAAAAAATGTACATTTTTTTATTTTACTAAATATACTGAATAGAGGCGCATTTTTAGTTCCCAGCATGTTTTGCATCAGACTGCATAGGGAAAATAAGAATTGAAATTGAATGTTTTTCTGTTTTTTTGGAACAAGATTAATATTGGGACATCAATTAGTCTTTATTTTTAGTGTTACAGTATATTGGTAAAGGTTTCTGTTGTGTTGAAATTTTCCCTTGTGGTGAAGAGTAGAGCATGTGATTAGGAAGATCTGGAAAAAAACTTACACACTAAAAAATACTGAGTTGTTGTAATCCAATGTTGGGTCAAATATGAACAAACACAATCACTGGGATAAAAGCGTAATTTAAATTAAATTGAAAATATTAACCCAATGATTGGGTTTGTTCATATTTAACCTAATGTTGGTTAATAATAGCTCAGCATTTTTAACGTGTACTGCGTGATCCATGACTATAATCATATAAGAGTATTACATTTTTTATAGTCACATTAACACATGCTTTTGTTAACACAGTCATATTGTACTCTGACATTCATGCAAACAATCTGCAAGGATCACTCACTTCAGCTCATTCCCTGCTTTGTCAGGTCACAGCATCAAAATGAACCATCCATTTCTCTGGCATGCCCTTCCTGCCACAACCCAGCACTGAGAGTGCACTAACTTGTGAAACTCCAGTGTTGGGAAACACTCACCAGTTAGAAAATGCCAATTTCACTATATTGGAAGAGCCAGATAACAGAATACCTCAGCCAGGACTCAAACCAGCACTTTCTTGCTGCCACATTTAATATTTTAATTAAATTAGAATCAACATTGAGACATGTGATATCAAGAGCTGTGGGAGTTTTAATAATAGACACGTGTATGCTACCCCATTTAACACATACATGTTGCTATAAAACTAAATAAAATTAAGTTCTACTAACTTAAAAATTGCTGATTTGGTTAAATGTTTTGAGGCTATAAGTGTTTACAAATATTTTAAGTAATCTGAATTTATCATGTTTTACAGTGCACAAATAAAAAGCCTATTTGTTCAAAAAAAGCTGTTCCGTAATTATAATTTGTGATAAAAAGAACTAAAGAACTTGGTGTTTTACTAAAAATGGTGGGCCTTTATGGGCCTGATCCAGCCCACCCTGGCAACCAGAATACCACTCACTGCCCCAACTTATTTGTTAAGATTCTTATAAAGGTTTTTTTAAAGTTATCAGTGAACATTCTTCCAGTAACATTATTATAAGGCACATTGAATTATCTGGTCTTTAATAAGGTCAGCACAGAAACAAAATTCATATATCATTTTTACAGAGAGTATAACATTTGCAAAAGATCAAATGGAATGTTCCTTTAAAGTTTTCCTCAACATTGCCAAGCTTTTGTAACTTAATATGAGCATTCACACAATGTTCTTCAAACACAATTTTGCATGGTAGCTGGGTTCTGCTGGGTGGGTGTGAAAGACACTATTCTTTAAGCAATGCTTTGAAATAAAGCGAGTCTCAGTCAAGTAACTAAAAGACTGAACACAGTTTTAATCTCTGTAATTCATTGAAAAAATATATTTTAGCAAATGTGCTTTAATAAACATAGTTTTGAACATCTGTTTTATATACATTATGCTTATTTGTTCATTGATTGCTTCACTTTTTTCACCCAAAAATCTAAAAAAAATTTTCCAATTCACATACAAATGAATTAACAGTAAATGTAGTTCAATAAAATCAAAAAGCTGTTGTTTATGCAAGAAATTTATTATCTATAGTACATTTTAAGTTAAGTACTTAAATACTTATGATCGGCATTATAAGACCTTGAAACTTTTTGCATAGTATCTTACTTTTTCCTGTCCCCTCTTCACAAATTTTACATTTAAGATTTACAGTTTATTAAAATTAAGCATTTGATCAATTTCTGTGTTCCCTGGGATAAAATTTAGGTTGATGATTTTTTTTTTAAAGTTAAGGATTATATAAAATTGTAAAAATTAGCACAAAAAGTTTTTTTGTAGACCTATTGAACAATTAATAAGAAATTGCTGTCTCATAAAATTACTTTTCCCCGTAAGATTGAGTTGGAAATCTTCCCGTCAGCAGGCTTGGTTGCAGGCCCACTTAGATTTTGTTAAATCGTTTATGTTGTTCTCAGGAGGGTTTTTCTGTGCAGTTGTTCCTGGAATAAGTTGCTTCCCAGCCATCAGATCTGCGATTTACATTCACTAAAATTCTTACACAAGAGCATACACACCTACTCACATCGACATGAAAAATGGACATGCCAGCCAACACTGTATGCATGGTGTTTTAGTTGTTCATGTCATTTTTTTGAAAACTGAGATATCAGTAGTACTGAAAGATTACCCAGAGTTGTGGGGTTCAGTTTGGCCAGCTGAGGATTGAAATGTAGACACCATGTGTGAAAACAACTCTCTTAAAAGTTTGGAAACAAAGCCCGAGGCACATTAGGGAAGATATAGTGGAGCAGCAGAGACACGTGGGGCATGTGCATTTAAGGGTTTGTAATCACATTTCTTGTAAACTGCTCAACCAAACCTCATAAAGAATGAGCGTATTAAAGTACCTGACACTGGATTAAGCACAGATAAGCAAATCTTTGGTTTGCTTTGTTTCACTCAGTATTCACTTTACTTAGGCACACCTTTAATGTATAGCTTTTTAATGAAGTCAGATCTTTATTAAGAGTAAACAGAAAGTTTTAATTAAGCTGTAAAAACGTACATTAAAAGTATAAAAAAAAAACACCTGGTTGCCAGATATTTGCCATAAAAATATGCTTTGTTATAATTTTTTTTAATTATTACAGGACTGAATGTTGCTGCCAGTAAATTTTTCAAGTTCTAACACTCAAAAAAAAATGATGATGTGTCGGCTTAGTCCATCAGGGGTCGTCACAGTGGAATGAACCACCAAATTATCCAGTTGGCGTTTCTGTGTGGAGTTTGCATGTTCTCCCTGGGTTTGCGTGGGTTTCCTCCGGGTGCTCCGGTTTCCCCCACAGTCCAAAGACATGCAGTACAGGTGAATTGGGTAAGCTAAATTGTCCATAGTGTATGAGTGTGAATGTGTGTGTGGAAGTTCCCAGAGATGGGTTGCGGCTGGAAGGGCATCCGCTGCGTAAAATCGTGCTGGATAAGTTGGCGGTTCATTCCGCTGTGGTGACCCCGCAAGGGACAAAGCCGACAAGAAAATGAATGAATGAATGTTTTACACAGCGGATGCCCTTCCATGCTGGTGTGTTTCAACCCAAATTTGAACTCAACAGTTTGTTCATATTTTACCCAAATTTCGGGTCAAATAAACAAGCTTTTATTTTTTAAGTTGATATTTCATTGATGTAAAGTTAATTTACTAATACACTCAAATTCCTAGAGATGTTATTACAACTTGATTAGAGTCCAACCTTTTAGCTTAAACAGTTCGGATTTTTACCATAGTTAATATAGAAAGCCAAACAATTCAGAATGCAGGACAGTGAACAAGACAAAAAAAGTACATCCACACAACACAATGTGTGATGTGGAGTGATTACACAGGCACAAAGTTTTTTTTTCTCTTCTTCTTAAATCCCATAGCTTTGATTGGATTTAAGTGTTGACGATGCACACACGCTCTGGAGCGCTGTCTCCATGGTGACAAACCTGGCAGCTTGCTCCTCTCCCTCTGAACTTACCAACCCCAGCAGTGACCTGTAATTCCAGGTCCATAAACAAGTTAACTGTAGAATTACAAAACTGGATGCCTGTTGTGTTCCTGATGTCAACAGTGTTTCTTACAAGCTGCATCGAAATGTCAAGCAGCTGCTCAAACCCCAGCCAGTCCCATCCCAGCAGAATACATACCTGCAGATCCCATACAATACATACTTCCAGTGGCCAGGCTCTGGGCTGTGCTGAGATGTAATCCTGGTGGGCAGGCACACACTGCATGTATTGCTATGATCTCAGGTGATCAGGATGGTGGCAGGATTTAGTTTGGAGTATACACACATACATATAACATTCTTACGCTCCCAATTTGAAGGCTATGTATGTAACACAATCCATAGTTTCTAGATAAATAGCTCAAAAGTCCAGTAAACTGCAAAAAAAAACTCCTAACATATTGTACTAAACACATAAAAAACACAAATATCAACCTCAAACTTGTCAATGTAAAAAACTTGCATGAAAAACTTTAAAGATACATACAACTGATTTTGGAAAGATTACATAAGTTAATTTGTGAGATTCTCACACTCATTTTTTCTCAAGTGCGTTGTGAAATCAATTGGTTAACATATTGCTTTTCAGACCAATCTTGACAATGTTAATAGAAAAATACACTATTTAAAAAAAAAACACCATCATTTCTTCATTCATTAATTTTCTTTACAGCTTAGTCCCTTTATTAATTCAGGGTGGCCACAGCGGAATGAACCGGCAACTTATCCAGCACATTTTACGAAGCGGATGCTCTTCCAGCTGCAATCCATCTCTGGGAAACATCCATACACACTCACTCACTATGGACAATTTAGCCTACCCAATTCACCTGTACCGCATGTCTTTGGACTGTGGGGGAAACCGGAGCACCCGGAGGAAACCCACGCGAATGCAGGAAGAACATGCAAACTCCACACAGAAACGCCAACTGACCCAGCCGAGGCTCGAACCAGCGACCTTCTTGCTGTGAGGCAACAGCACTACCTACTGCGCCACTGCGTAGCCACCATCATTTATCAGAAATAAATACAGTTTATTTTCTTAGTGTCAGTATATTGTGCAATATATCATGAGCACTGTGCAGTGACTTGTAGCCATAAATACCTGCTCACAACTTCTGTTTGAAAAGAGAATGCCCTACACCAGGGGTCACCAATCTCGGTCCTGGAGGGCCGGTGTCCCTGCACGGTTTAGCTCCAACTTGCCTCAACACACCTGCCTGGATGTTTCAAGTATACCTAGTAAGACCTTGATTAGCTTGTTCAGGTGTGTTTGATTAGAGTTGGAGCAAAAATGTGCAGAACACCGGCCCTTCAGGAACAAGTTTGGTGACCCCTGCCCTACACTGACAAAAAAGAGAAATAAAAACTGTTGAATAAAGTTATTTTGGTTAAATATGCAAACAAAAGTACTCATATTATTCTCATATATATTAGCAACTCCCATTCTCAGCTTTATAATTCTGATTGAATCACTGAAGACTGTTTTAGGGATGTTGTTTAGTACTTTTTTTGGTACCTTCCATTGGAAACTTGCTGTTTATAGTTGATGAGGTACTGTAACTATCAGTTGCCAACTAAAGTGTCTTAATTTGTATTCTGAAACAAAGGTCTAAGGGTTTTCTAACAACACAATTATGAGTAATTAATGACATAATTCGTCCCCTTAGAATTATAAGGCTCTATCTGACATTTTTGTCAAAATTGATTTATTGACATATTCTTATTAAATGACAACTTATTTACATTATGGGATGTTTTTTTTATAAGTTGTTTACATTTTAAGACTTTTTATTTAAAAAACAAATGGTACACACATACTGTTTGCTATGAAATGCAAAAACTTTGAAGCTCAATATCTCAAAATCATTCAGAACGCAGTTAGAACCTTATAACTCCAAGGTGACGAATTTAAAATTTTCTTTGGTAAACTAACGCTGGGAAGTGATTCATGTGTCCAGGGAGTGTAGTGATTGTTGGCCAATTGTATCTGTGTGCAGAGAGAGAGTAAACATTAGTCAGACGTGGATTCAAAGCTCTCCATCTCCTTCTTCGCTTCTGCTTAATGCTCACACTTTGTGCATGCAAAATTCTGTTGTACGGCGCTGCGAAAAGGGGCATGATTAAACAAGATGATTACACATTAAAAAAGTGTGCGATGGGTCCATTTTTTAAATTTCTGTCCAGAAAGGTCATGTTTTGATCTTCGATTGGTCTCACCTTCACGCAGTCACGTGATGCGATTTCGCAGGTCAGAGTTCACCAAGCTTGAACTTTCCAATGCAGCGAACTGCGATGCTTGTCACCCAAACTTGCATTATGGGGAGAAAAGTGCAGTGTGACCGCAGCTTTAAAATGTGGCTTTAATTAGACTCAGGTGCTGACAATAGAGATGGGATCTGGAGACATTGAAACTAAAATAATAATAGATAAATAAACACCATGATGCCACAAAACAATTATTTTAATGTGTTCTTTAGTACATAATGTAGTAATAGAAGTACATTTAGAGTTATTAAGCTGATAATAACTCTTAAGATTTACTTAATTTACCTATTTGTGCAATTACACAGTAACAAAGACAGGGCTTCTGGTAGTACCCAGAATAGCAAAGTCTACTAAAGGAGGTTGAGCCTACTCTTTTATGGCTCCTAAACTCTGGAATAGCCTTCCTGATAATCTCCAAGGCTCAGACACACTCTCTCAGTTCAAAACTAAAATAAAGACCTATCTTTTTAGTAAAGCATACACACAATGCATCACATAACGATATGATGCATGAGTGTGCTCCAGGCAGGTGAGTGGGCTTGACAAACCACCTGCTTTACATGTTTGTTTCTATGTCTGTTTATATAACTTTTATTTTAATTCATAAAACTTTATTTTTGCATCTCGTGTTTAAATACATTAAAAACAGCAGCTATACTAATTAATTTTTTTATTCTCTATTTTCACTTGGGCATACTCATCCCGAGGCCCGTAGAGACTATGCAGCGCCATTGATGCGATCCAAGACCTGTGAAAAAATGATGCCAAGCTATCCATTGTAGGGCCTCGCACACATAATACACAATTATGTAGTGCGTTGACTTTAAATTAGCTCAAAGGGAATATAACAGAATTTAAAGCGGCTCCAAAAGAATCGACTCTCTTGAACTGAACAAACGACTCGTCCAGCGCTCGTTTGAACAGACAAGGCTGTTGACTCAAAAATTAATATTACTATTCAAACTAAAGTAAAACACTTTAATATTTAAGCAGGGTATTAAGATCTAGGTATAAGGCATTAGCTTAAAAGTATACACAGGTCACTTTCCTTTCAATACAAAAGAGACTTTATTGACTACAAACAAAACTAACAAAAACACACATACACACACGCACATTCATACTGGTTGCAGACAAGGAATAGAAGGTAAGAAGAGTTTAGGAGAGATGTGATGTAAAACCTCAAGATGTAAAACTTAACCAAGCGAACCAAATAATCAATTCAACCTTTACTGTTTTTTAGACAGGGTTATCTATCATTTAACATGATTAGCAGATCATACACCAGTTCAGCAATGGATCTGGAGATGTACTTGCGTTCCTTAGTGATGTGGGGAAGTCCTTCTGTGGAGCTCGATTCCCATTTGAGTTCGCTGGTGGTTAGTTTGGTCGTTGAAGTGACGTTTCTGAGGCTGCTGAAGTGAAGTCCGGTAATTTAAGTTGAAGACGGCCAAACTGTTGTCGTGTTGACGGGTTTCGCGACGCAACTTAACTAGACTCTCGACGGAAAGAAAAGAAAGAAGAGTTTACGGAAGATGGGGAAGTTTGAGGCTGGTCTCAACCCATCTTAATGTCCAAGTCCAGCTGGACTGGACCCGGAGAAGAATTGGAAGTGGAGCATCTCCACTTCTTAACAGCTGCTGCTGCTTCGCTGCCTTTCTGCCGTTCTGCACTCGCCTAGAGAATGTCTTGGGAGATGGGTTTTATCACCCAATGTTTCCAGCCCCTGATAGAGCTGGATGAATAAGGCATTGTCCGTAGCACAAGGAGCTTTGGCGTGACTCACTCACATGAGCTGTGGTGCTCAGACATATAGCATTAAGCATACAATTTTAATATGAACATGATACATTTTACATATCTATAATTAAAAAGGAATGAAAGGGAAAGGATTTCACTCATTCATCTCAAATAACATACATGTAATGGTACGTTTGTAATAACTCAAAGCATAATGGGTTATCCATGATTAATGCATTCTTAACATATACAGGATTCGGGTGTTATACAAGAGCAATAATATTACATTTCATTAAAAGTCCGCTATCAACGTTTTGAGGATGATCTGATGAACTTTAATGTTTGGTGATAGTTTTAAATTTCAGAGAGGATTTTGATTCTCTATTTTGGAGCAAAGTCAGTCAATTTTCCGTCTTGCATGGGGGCTGGAAAACCCCATTTCCTGAGGTCAAACACGAGCTCTTTGTTAAGAAAATTGTGTTCTCGTGATCAGTTACCCGTTCGTCTTGAGTTAACTTGGTCAGGATAGTGGGTCCGATGACACTTCACGAGTCCGATAGCCTCAAGGCATCCGCTTACTGCTCTACTGCAAACATGTGGCCTGACCTTCTGATTTTGGTCAGAGACCAAAAATGGCTCTCGATCAAGGTGATTCTGATCACAGGTGTCGACTCAGTTATTGGTGTCTGCATCGAGTCCCCACACCATAATCCTGGACCAGGTCGTATCCTGAACTGATGCTGTGGTGGTCATGGAGTAGCAGAGACCATGAGACTGATTCCTGAAAGACCCTAGTGACAGACGAGTCTTCGTATTGATCCTGTGGGCCAACCTGAACACAGCCGGTGACCTACCCACACCTCCAGATCTCCACAATGGATGTCCAGTGTTCTCCAGCCTCCGGCACCTAGACTGCAACTCTGCACAGGAAGTTTGGCCAGAGGAGAATTGATCATGCCCAATTGAGCCTGGTTTCCCTCAAGGTTTTTTTTTTGGCTTTCGTCATTTGGTGAAGTTTGTTCCTCGCCACTGTTGCCTGCTTGGTTTGGGACTTGTGTAGCTGTGCATCGATGGATTTGCTCTTCAGTGTTTGGACTTTCAGCAGTGAAACTGAAACCACACTGAAAACTGAACCGACAGTTTCAGTTTACTAGAACTTCTATGTTAAGCTGCTTTGACACAATCTACATTGTAAAAGTCGTATAGAAATAAGCACAAATTGAATTGAACTGTTAAGCTGTTTAATTGTTTTCATTCTGTTTGACGTTGATGTAACATCATCTGTTTGTTTGACAGATTCTTTAATACTGCAACTATATTATACATTACTTTTATTACATTTGTTCTTATTGACATTATATCACAGGTATTTTAGATGTTAAATAAAGTAAAAAGTATTTTTAAAATGTAAAAAAAAAAATTCAACTTTGGCGACGCTGTGGCGCAGTAGGTAGTGCTGTCGCCTCACAGCAAGAAGGTCGCTGATTCGAGCCTCGGCTGGGTCAGTTGGCGTTTCTGTGTGGAGTGTGCATGTTCTCCCTGCGTTCGCATGCGTTTCCTCCGGGTGCTCTGGTTTCCCCAAGTCCAAAGACATGCGGTATAGGTGAATTGGGTAGGCTAAATTGTCCGTAGTGTATGAGCATGAATGAGTGTGTATGGATGTTTCCCAGAGATGGGTTGCAGCTGGAAGGGCATACGCTGCGTAAAACATGTGCTGGATAAGTTGGCGGTTCACTCCGCTGTGGCGACCCTGGATTAATAAAGGGACTAAGCCAAAAAGAAAATTAATAAATGAATGAGTTTTCAACTTTCTCATGATGTTTCCCATAAAACATTCACATAATCCAACAGCGCTTAGTACATTATGCATAAGTATAATGATACTAGTATTTAAGTGGAATGAAAGGCCTGTAAAACACTTGATATTCAATGGTAAAAAGAATCCAATTTTCATGATGGAGCTAACATACGTGTGTGCATTCAAATCTCCTATTGAGTGCCAAAAGAGTGCTCTGCTTTTCATGGATGTTCAATGAAAGCAAAAACCACCTGTGTCAATTCTGAAGATCGAGTAGGTGGTTGGTCCTTGGTCCTGTGTTCCCTGTTATGCAACTCTTATGGCAAACCACTCTCATTCATGCGGAAGAGAATAGAGTCTTTTTTTCTCTGTCTCTGCCACATTTATCTACAACAAGCAGTAATAATAGACAACAGGGCAAACATTGGAATAACATAATGTGCTTTTTAGACTTTTTTTTTTAGAAGTCTATAGAATCGATTTTGTTACATGTACAGCTGCTCTAGAACTCAAGTCAGACATACAAATATGTCATAGCATGAGGTGATGCAACAGTCAAATGTACATAAATGTACATATTTTTACTTTTTTAGATATTTTGCACATAGACAGCAATGTTTATATCATGCTCGATTGGCTGACATAACATTTGTGCAGCTATATATACGTGAACCTTTATGGGCTTTATAATTTAGGTGTTTTTCCATATGCATTTAAATCGATGGTTTCAAATTTCTTTATCCAAGGTTACGTCAGTAACTGGAGCATTCTACTCAATCTGTTGTCTGAACAGAGAATGTACAAATATATATATATATATATATATATATATATATATATATATATATATATATATATATATATATATATATATATATATATATACTGTATGCATAATCATCTTAACTATGCATAATCATAATAACTAATATTAACATCAACAACAGAAAACCACAAAGTGACACCATTTGTTCTCATCAAAATAGTTTGTCATTCTTTAGTATTATATTTAACCAATGATATGTATCAGCAATAGCTTGTGACTAAAATTATAACTGTAACATTTGAAACTCAAACTGTCAGCAAAAGTGTGCCTCCATTTTGCACGTGCAAGTGATGGACACAATTTGTAAGGTCTCTGCTGGTTTGCCATGCAAGGATCAATAAAGATGATTGCTAAATAACATTGTTTCTATACTCAGGAAACTCTATGTCTCTAAAAATAATGTTTTAGGATTTTAGGAGCAGGAGTATCTTAGTCTACATGTCATATCATAGCCAGATAAATACTGCCTTAAAGCATTTTTCATTGGATTTCCTCTTTTATAAATGAAATATTTTAGCAATTTGTATTCAAAGACAAGAAACACATTTAAATAGCTACAATAAACTGTATTTTATATTTAAAAATAACTCTATTGTACTAAATCAAAAATATATATATTTGATGAAAAAAGTGTGATTCGCTTTTATGAAGGTGATATTATTATATATCACCTTCGTTGGTTCAATATGTACCCTTGTTGTTGTTTGGGGGGTTTTCTTGATGCATTGTAATGAAATGGAATGAATGATGAATCATTCCAGATTATTCTTTGATTATAAAATTGTGTAATATTTGTCAATAAGCACATACAAAGGAAATGTGCATAAAAAGAACACAGTCTTACTGATCAAGCTGATACAAACTAAAATAAACCATTTCCTTGTTTCAGTTGCACAGTGAATCCTGGACAGGCCTTGCAGAAGAAAATAAAAGTGCATTATCAAGGAAAGTTGAATGCTTTTCCACAATCTGCTTGTTACAGCTTGTCTAAAACCTTGTAAAAGATGTAGAGATGTGTAATTAAGAATGAGGAGTTTACAAATCAGCCAAATCTAAATGGCTGAAATCTGGAGCTTTAAAAAAAAAAAAAGGATCAGAGGTCCGGGGGACGCAGGTCAGGACACATTTGAAAATTGACAATTATTCAGGATTTAACATTTGCTGTGAAATAGCAATGACCTGCCATGATTCATCCTGCACTTCAGGTCATCTGCCAAAGAAACAAATCATATATTACAAAAAGACTGTCATTAATATTCATGTCACATGTAACACAAGTTCAAAGAAAGTAGAGCTTATGACCAGATCAAAACAATTCTGAAAACTGGATAAGCCCCGCAGGCTAACACATGCACTCCCTCTGAAGAAAACAACATCTATGGCATGTTCAGACAGTTAGATTTGGTGTATTCATTCTGGATAAAATAAAATAAAATACAGTTGAAGTCAGAATTATTAGCCCCCCTTTGAATTTTTATTTTTATTTTAAATATTTCCCAAATAATGTTTAATAGAGCAAGGAAACTTTCACAGTATGTCTGATAATATTTTTTTCTTCTGGAAATTTTTTTTATTTATTTTATATTGGCTAGAATAAAAGCAGATTTTAATTTTTTAAACACCATTTTAAGGACAAAATTATTAGCCCCTTTAATCTATATGTTTTTTCGATAGTCTACAAAACAAACCATTGTTATACAATAACTTGCCTAATTACCCTAAGCTGCCCAGTTAACCTAATTAACCTACTTAAGCCTTTAAATGTCACTTTAAGCTGTATAGAAGTGTCTTGAAAAATATCTAGTAAAATATTATTTACTGTCATCATGGCAAAGATAAAATAAATCAATTACTAGAAATGAGTTATTAAAACTATTATGTTTAAAAATGTGTTGAAAAAAAAATCTTATCTCCGTTAAACAGAAATTGGAGAAAAAAATAAACAGGGGGCTAATAATTCTGACTTCAACTGTACAACAAAATAATTCAATTTAACTATATTTAATTTAACATTTTTTGAAGAAAATGTGACTGCTGCTTGTCATAGCATTGAACCAGTAATGAACAGTTTGAGTCAACAATAAACTGACTGGAGCTGAATAATTTTCCTGATATTATCAATAGTACAGCTGAACTGAACTGATTGTTACTGAATTGACCTGTTCAAACATATCCAGAGGAACTGATATAACAATGAAATTCTGATAAGATAATAGCCTAGAAATATAAATAATTAGCTATTTTGAATGGTTGATAAGGCGCTATGCAGTTGCTAGGTGGGTAGGTTGGCCAATCCTTGATAGGGCATTGCATGGGTTTTTGAGTTGGTTGACAAACAACACAAAACCCCAGTAAAAAATGCTAATCGATTTGACGTCATTGACTTCTTGACACTGATGTCAAAAACATTAAAAAAATAATTGCAGGACTGACTATTTTTTTTTTATTTGTTTTTTTGGCACCAATGTTAAAAGTCACTTTGATGTCATTTAAACAGTAAGATCATTTACATGCATTGGAGGGAAACAAAATCCACAGTAAATTTGTGATTTAAAATTGAATAAAACTTTTTTATGTTAAAATAATTTTTGTGTTGTTATGTTGGTGGTTAAAATGGCATCAATGTGTGGATGTCAAATTAACGTCAACTCACTTTGCCTTTTTGACAATGTTAGTGTCAATTAGATTTTTTTTTTTTTTTTGGCATCAAGAAACCAGCTGGGATTATTTAACATCTGTTCTAGTCTGTAAATCAATACCCCGTAAGTGTTCTTGCTGTGCTTTTTTTATTTTATCAAGAAAGCATCAGAAGAGATTTTTGTAAACTTGAGACAACCAGCTATACCAAATGCCTTTAAATACAAATAATCTGAATGGTGTAGTAGAAAACCTGGAAAAATTCAAAGGGTATTGCAGTTATTTTGTCCCAAAAAGTAGTATTCTCTTTTCTTAGGTGAGAATGCAATTGTTTAAATCTGATGTGGTGTATTTGAGTAAGAACTATTTGGGAGTTCAATGTTCATGTATTGCATTAAAAGAAGCCTTACCTGAGCTAGTCCGTCTGGCATCTACCGTCGGAACTAATAAATGGTCTTGTGTATATCTAATGAGGAGTCTTTTGTCTTATCAATCTATTATTTGTTCCCTGGTATATTCTATTGGCTGAGCACAGACATGAGATTTATATTTTTGTTGTGGTATAGAATGGCTGCCTGTGCATCTTTGACTGCATTTTTTACTAGTCTTCATTTCCTATTGTATAAGCTTCTTTTACTTAATTCGTTCTTCAAAGGCAAGAGTTGTCTCCACTATCCCATAAAAATAAAAACTGTTAAATACCAACAGTATAAATCTATGCATGGTATTGGAAAGATATAAAGAGACAACAATAGGGGTTTTACTATAGCAGATTTCATAAAAATAAGTTGAATACAAAATTCAATGTCCTTGTTCAATGTTTTTATAGAGATTGCTGCAATAAAAAATGCACTACCTTATAGCTCTAAATCTAGAATTATTTGTATGCATGAAGCCACCAATGCTTCAGATTAATTTCAATTCTAATGCTAATGCTTAAGCAAATGGCTGAAGATTTCGATAGAATGGGGAAAAGGCTTGTCAAAGATTCACACATTCATATGAACACCTGGATTCTTGAGTTTTCTTGTTTGCTCTGCTTAGTGTACATCTGGTCCTAAAAAGTACAAGTTGACTCAAAGTGAGTTTATTTGGCAGACCATAACCTGTGATATCTAAGCCAATGCATACACCTGGATTTAAAAAGATACTAGAGGACACATGTCCTTGCAAAAAGGCAAATCTTAACAAGCACCTGAAGAAGGCTTTCCCAAATTAGATGGTCCGTAGAAAACAATAATGAATGGTGCTTGCCTGTGTAAAGGTTGTCTATCAGGGAAGCTGCTTGGCTATCTTGCAAAGACTCTCTTAAAGGTCCTCTGAAAATAAAGTTTTTTAGATGATAGTGACAGTATGTTCTCTGTTATAGTGTGCTACAAAACAGTGACAAAATGTACAATTAGAAGAAACTGACATTTACTGTACATTTAGAATAAAACTGACATAAGCATCCAAAGCTTGCAGTTTGTCACTTCCTCCTAAATGGATCAATGTTTTTTTTCACGTCATACTTGAGTTTTTCATCAAATTTGACCAATCATTGCTCAATATTATCTGACATGCCCTGCCACCTTCAAGACGCTTCTCATTTGCTTTTCATTTGATGCAGTTGAGCTCAACCACTTTCACTGGCAGAGCTGTGATAAAAACAAAACCCTATTGGCTGTTTTTTAAGGGGAGGAAGTACTTTATGTCCCATCCTCTCTTCGTGTTTCAGTTGAGATTACGTAAAACATTGAATAAAAAAAGCACATTTCAAAGCACTTGATGGGACCTTTAAGGACCATTTATATGTAGGGAGCCTTTGCATTACTTTTATGCACTTTGGTCTTGCGTTTACATGACAACGACATATTAGTGGCTTGAAGAAAAAAATTTAATTTTAGAAAGTGTATATGTACAGTGCTCAGATATACCCTTCACAGATGGCTTCTTTAAATTAATAGTTTCTGTAAAATTCTTTACATGAGCATATTTGTGTATTAACATTATTCAGTACCAAATGCAAAGCTGGAACTAATCTAACAATAAACGTCCCAAAGAAAGATCACAGTCCCTACATTTGTTCACCCAAATTACAGTGGTGTAAAGTAACACATTACAAATACTCAAATTGCTGTAACTGAGTAGTTTTTTTCAGGAATTTTGATTTATTAAGTAGTTTTAAAAATGTGTACTTTTACTTTCCCTTGAGTACATTTTAGTGCAGTATCGGTACTTTTACTCCACTACTTTCCCTTAACCTGCAGTCGCTGCTTTATTTTTTCTTGTCTATGAGGATTAGAAAAATCAGTCCTGTGATTCCTGTCCAATCAAATCACACATAGAGTAAATCTCACCATAATGAACTACCTCAAGACATGGGCGATTTATAATTGCAGCATTGTTTGGAACAAGTGTTCAATAGGATTGTTCAAATCTTTACAGGCATTGACCCAGAGACTGTTTAGATGCATGTCACTGATGAGAAGATGATGGATGTTTACTGTATGATGACCGAAATGGCCTTAAACACCCAGCAGGCACAAGAGGTCAACATGACGTTGTGGGGACGTTGGATTTTGTTTGGATATGAAAATCAGGTTGACATCAGAACTTACAGTCAGGCCGACGTCAATGTCTAACGTCCAACCTAAAATCAACCAAATTTCAACGTCTAATGATGTTAAGCTTGATGTTGAGTGGACATTACCAGTATGACATCTATCAGATGTTGGATATTGGTTGCCATACCTGACGAATAAATGTCACTGTTTGACATCAATATGACGTTGGTTTAAAATGTTGATTCGACATTGGATTTTGGTCACTTCTAAAACAACCTAAAATCAACCAAATATCAATGCAATTTGACATCGTTATTGTACATCAAAATAACGTTGTCTTTAGACGCTGGCTAGATATTGGATTTTGGTCACCTGATGTCACAACCTAAATCTAATATTAACACGTCTTATGATGTTGTGTGCCTGCTGAGCAATAACTAAATGCACTACAGAATGTTACGTTTACTCACATCCACAAATTACATGTAAATGCATCAGCTTTTTACAAAGTAATACTCACTAATCTTGAGTACTTTTGAAAGGTCTACTTTTTACTCTTACTTTGAGTAATTTTACAACAGATACTTTTACTCTACTTGCACTACATTTTTAGGCAAGCAATAGTACTTTAACTTAAGTATGATTTTTCAGTACTCTTTCTGCCACTGCCAAATTATTGTGTTGGGTAAAAATAATAAATATAATTATAACAAATAAAGAGAAACATAAAAAAATACAACATTTTGTTGAATCATTGTAGTATATTTATTTGTTAGTTGTATGTGTTGTTGTAGGTGTTATACATGATGAAAATAAGGAATAAAATAAGGAATAAAAATCCACGTATGTCCAAAACAGAAGCAGATCTTGCTTCTTAAATGTACTGAGAGTTTAAATGAGAACTGCTGTCGGCTTCACCTCCAGAATCAACCTTCTTTCCTCTGCTGGCCTGTAAACCGCAGGACCCCCCGCATGAGAAGAGAACAAAGGGTTGCTGCACCCTTGTATACGCTATGCTAAAAATTGAGCACAGATGTCAAACAGTTTGTGAGAAGCCCAAAATCCTTTTTTATGGCCACATAAATTTATCACGACCCATGTGTTTGAAGTAATGGCAAGAAGTATGTGTGTTATATTGCTGACATACGCCTTCACTTTGAAGTTGATGTGGGATGATCGTGATATCTTTAAAAGCATATCTGATAAAATCAGTGACTTGATTTATACACGTTTTTTGGCAAGAGTGCCCAAAGTTAGAAGGCTCTGATCAGAAAGCATTTGACTACTGTTTGGAGCAGGTACAGTAAGCGAGGTTTGGAAAGGCAAACATTACCAGTTACACTGTAAAAAAAAAAATGCAGGGTTCCACAGTTCATTCGTGCTGTCCCAACACAAACGAATTAAGTTAACTTACTACTTTTAACAAATTTATGTGGATTGAACAAAAAAAAATAAGTTGTCCCAATGAAATCTCAAGAACTGTGTTGTTTTAGCTCATTTTAATGAAGTATTTTGAACAAATAAAAAAAATATATATTTTTTTTTTGTGTACGTTTTCACCTACCTAACTTTAAACAGTAACAGTTCCTGACTCCAGTAAGCTACAAACACAAACTGGGTATCATTGGAAAGAAGGCACTTTGAGCTTTACTGTGATAAAATGGGAAGTTACATGTTGAAAAATATAAAAAGTTATACATTATGAAGTTATGAGAAAAACAAATGTATTTAAAATTTGTTTTTCCATATACAAATACAGGAAAACATGAATGTAATGTCCTAGAAAAAATGTGACTTGAAAGCCAAGTGTCCCATGAGTTTATATTTCAAATTTGAGGAAGGTAGCATGCAAAATGAGATTTCTGCAAAAAGTTTTCTGAGATTATATCGATGTCCTCCTTTCCCTCACCGTCACAGGCACAGGCACTTTCTCAAAAAATTACCATCCCAAACTAAAACATTTACAGATGCTGAATAATTTGGTCTACATTCACAGTTTATGTATCTTTGGAAAGAAGACACCCTGGGCTTTACTATCCATCATCTAGAGTTTATAATTCTCAAAATAAAAAAAAGTTATGGATACTTAAGAACTGTAAAAAAACATTGCACAGCACTAAACATTTTATTATTTCATAAATGTGTGAAATCCGTCCTGGAGCAACACTGAAAAGTAATAGGTCAAAAGCTGCATATCTCCTGAGTATATGTTTTGAATTTGATGACAATATCATGCAAAATGGAATTTCTGGAATTATTTTTCTGAGACAATGTCTTCTGATTTTCTCCCTCTCATTGTTTGTGGAGAAGAGTCTGACGACCACACATGTACTGGGGTTTCTAACACAACTGCTTTAGTCTTTTCACATACCACAAATTTTTCGATAGTAAAATAATAGACAGAAGCATATAGTATGAATGATTTATTTGAGCACAAGAAGTACATTGTGTGAAATTAGTCCAGTGCATATGCAACAAAAAAGTCTTACAAGAGTTGTTGTTATGCTCTCTCACTTTGCTCCTGGCTGCTGCTTGAAATCCACTCCATAGCAGAAATTCAGCTACATGACAAAAAAAAAACAGAATAGAGCCGCAGTCACACTAGAGTTTGAGCTTGCGAAATTCTGTCATACGGCGCTGCAAAAAGGGGCGGGATTAAACAAGATGATTAGACATAAAAAAAAGCGAGCGATTGCTCCACGTTTTAAATTTCTGTTCAGATAGGTCATGTTTTGATCCTGGATTGGTCTCACGCAGTCAAGTGATGCGATTTGGCAGGTCAGAGTTCACCAAACTTGAACTTTGCACCGCAGCGAAATGCAAAACTCGTCGCATGACCCTGCGTTTCCGGTCTGATGCATTCGCTTTAGGATTCTATTGTAAACAATTGTATTTCCCCCCTTGAGTAGCAAACACGATTTACTCTGATGCCCATATACAGATATGACAATGGATGCAGATAGCTTAGCTAACAGCAGCCATTCAGATAAATGGCAAACATATGATAATGCAAAACATTACTGAAAGATTATCGACACCGGAGAGACATTCACACTTATAGACACAAGCAGGCTTTACAGAAGAACTGAGACTTAAACAACATTATAATACTAGCCGCTCTGCCATTAGCTCAAACTGTTAGCAGCTGTGCAGCAGGGGGCAGGTGCGTCGTGTGATGATTGACAGATTGCTGAGCCAGTGACAGCAAAAAGAGTGCAATATATCTGCCACGACCAATAGATGTTCATATATTGAATATATCATGCAGTCATTGGCTAAATTCTCCATCAGTCAAACTAAGTAGGAAGTAGGAAGTACGACTGATCGGATGACAGCCTATGCAGTTCAAAACGCGGCTTTGTTTAGATTTTAGTAACTATAACTTTGACTTTTTATTCAGTTTGTGGTCTCATTTTATCTGTAACACTGTAAGCTATGACATCGAGTTGCCTTTTACTACAAAGACGCCGTTTTCGCGTGTAAGTAACATGAGAAAGCATGGTAAAACAGGTCTCCGGCAGAAATGGTGACATAAACAAATGAATAACCATCCATAATTCAACACCATTGTGTCGGTGGACTAAATGTGCTCTCAGTACACTCTCAGAAATAAAGGTACGCGAGCTGTCACTGGGGTGGTACCTTTTCAAAAGATACAAATTTGTACCTAAAAGGTCTATATTAATACCTCAAGTGTACATATTAGTACCTAAAAAGTACAAAAGTGTTCCTCTTAAAATATGTAGGTACTAATATATACTTTTGAGGTACCAATATGGACCCTTTAAGTACAAATTTGTACCTTTTAAAAAAGGTACCACCCCCGTGACAGCTCGCATACCTTTATTTCTGAGAGTGTAGCCACAGTATTTGTGGCACAGGGGAAAGGAACTAAACTGCAACCTCTTGACTTTTTTTTTTTGACGAAATTCTAAACAATTTGTACTTATCTATATGCATGTATTTCAAAATAATAAATAATAAATAATTTATATGTAATTTATTTTTTATGAAAACACCCTAAGCAACAGATACAGAATTAAAATACAGGATGAAATCTTCTGTTAGACAGTTTATTGCCTCTTGGCAGTAAGTTTTGTAATTAGAATATAAGCATGGGCATAAATCTCATTAATGTGCTGAAATTTAAATGGAGACTGTGGTTTATTGAGGGTGGTCTCACCCCTGCAGGGGGACACTTTCATATTAAACGGCCTGTAATCTCTGCTACAAGCTTTGATTTCCTCATTCATCATTTCTACCTGCCAACACACATCAAAACAACACGAGGATGGCAACAACTTGCTTTTATTTCAAAATCATACCAAGGCTTTGGTGGTTATTTTCATTTATCAGAGCAATGCCGCAGTAACTTGGTTAATGGTGCATACAGTACTTTTGGCAGGCTGTTTGATGAATTGAACACTCTTGAATGTTTATATTGCAGAACTTGACATTTGTTCCTCTAAATTAAAATGTGAGAAGTGGATTGTCTTCAGGGGCATTGCTAGGGGTGAAAATAAGTGCAGGGAGGCTGAGCTAAACTGAGGGGGACTGAAGATAAAACCTGGGGATAATGCACAGAATTCCAAGCAATGCCTAACTGTCTTCATAGTTATATAACCTCTACAATGAGAGACAATACAAACACAATGCATTGTAGTGTCAAATACACTGCAACCTGGAAAAAGTAACTATTTTACATTCATTCATTTTCTTTTAGGCTTAGTCCCTTTATTAATCTGGGGTCGCCACAGCGGAATAAAACGCCAACTTATCCAGCACATGCTTTACACAGCGGATGCCCTTCCAGCTGCACCCCATCACTGGGAAACATCCATACACACTCATATTCACACATGCACACTACGGATAATTTAGCCTACCCAATTCACCTATACCACATGTCTTTTGATTTGTGGGGGAAACCTGAGCACCTGGAGGAAACCCACGCAAACATGAGGAGAACATGCAAACTCGACACAGAAATGCCAACTGACCCAGCCAAGACTCGAACCAGCGACCTTCTTGCTGTGAGGCAAATGTGCTACCCACTGCGCCACAATGCAGCCCAACTATTTTACAAGGTGGTGATTTTGTGTTATACAGAGTGATTCATACTGAAACTAACAATCTAATAGCTTATTTTTTCGATCCAAAAGCTGGATTCCCAGCTGGCACCTTGATGACACTGGAATTGTTGGCAACACTTTACTTGGAGTTCATAAGACTGTTATGAAACCTTTATAATGATGACATAACACGTGATGAATGTGAATGAGATTTTATGCATGCTTATGATAACTGTTATTAAGAGCCATTTGCTCAGTTATGTCATTTTTAATGAAAAAAATGGAATTGTTTTTTTATGACTTGACATAAACAAGTACATCACAACCTGCGTTTGTCTTTATATTGCTGTTATAAAAATCCTGACATTTATAATAGCTTCATGATAATAATATTTATGACAGATTTATGACAAGTTTTGTTGTCTTGGTAATGTCAAGTTGTCATGACAAAGGCAAAACAGGTTTTGATGTATTTGTTTATGTCAAGTTGTTATAACAAAGTGTCATCATTGCATTTAAAATGTCATAACTGAGGGAATGACATTTCATGACAGTTTTCATAAGTATGCGTAAAATCTCATTCACATTTATGACATGTCATGATCATAAAGATTTCATGGCAGCCTTATAAACACCCCTTCAAGTAAAGTATTAAAAAATGTATCCCTAAAATGCATGTTAACTATCTTGGTCAAAATAACATCAAATTTACATAAATAATTTGTCAAAAAAACACGTAAAGAAAAAACGATTACATTCCTTTAATTGTTTTTTGACACCAATACTTACTCCCAGGGCCGTTTATATCGAAGTTGATATTTAGCTGCACCATGTTGGTGTTTCGTGAAATCTAATTTTTACGAGGTCGTTAGCCCAATGCTCAACCCCCAACCTGGAGGACCAGGAAATACACACATACACTACGGACAATTTAGCTTACCCATTTCACCAATAGTGCATGTCTTTGGACTTGTGGCGGAAACCGGAGCATCCTGAGGAAACCCACACAAACACTGAGAGAACATGCAAACTCCATACAGAAATGCCAACTGACCCAGCCAGGGCCCGAACCAGTGACCTTCTTGCTGTGAGGCGTCAGCGCTACCCACTGCGCCCCCGTGCCGCCCTTGACACCAATAGTGGATGTCAAGTTGATGTTGTTTTGATATGAAGTCAATTGACATCAGATCAGTTTGCATTTTTGATGTGTTTTTAATGTCATTTTGACATCAAGCTGCCTGCTGGGTTGAGTCAGTTGGGTCACTTTTTAAAGTTATTAATCAATCTTTGGGATTGATGTAAGCAGATCAAAGAAAATGTACAAATGAGATCACAGAAATTTATACGAATAAGCTTTCAGTATGCCAAAATGTATAAAGTTAACAAATTGCCATGGAAGTGCAGGTTGGAACATGAAAATATGTTATGACATGTTAAAAGTGAGTCTTTGATCATTTTTATTTCCCATGTACTTTTAATCGGTAACTGTACTGGGCTGCAACCTTTTATGAAAAGAGACTATGTAGTGATGCAACACATATAAAATTGGCTCAATAAACCAAAATAAATTATAAAATGTTTTTATTAATTGTATTAAATTCTTGAAATAATTTGAAAACCTTCCACATGTGAAAACGTGTTGATTTGTATAAACTCAGTAGCATAAGTTTTTAAAGTATAAAATGTTCTGCTTGCCAGCCAACTTTAGAATCTGTCAACGGTACAAAAATCACACAATCTTTAAATGAATGTAAACACAATGTTAGTGGAAAAGACAACAATGCCTCTGTTTTGACAGTTATGAATTGTATTGAGCAACAAACAAAAATTTAGCAAGCCAGAAATTGTCTGCCAAATAAATGTTTTCTAAATGTGCTATTGCGTGATCAGAGTCTGGAAACAATTACAAACAGTTCCCTGATGAATGAAAAGTGATGTTTTCACCAGTGGTTAACCACATTCTTACCACCGCCATAACTTGCCACAGATATAACGACCTTGCTCGCAAAGCTGATGCAGAGGTTTTCCATGTGGATTTGCTGGAGACCCCCTCTCTCCGGGCTTCCCTCAGGGCAGCAGGACCTTCTCTGGAGCTTGTGGGAGAGATGGAGCTTTATGTGTCTCATGGTGAGTCATTTGAGTGTAAAACCTTCCACTGCTGGAGACCACAGTCTGCTGACAGCTCACTTTTTAAACTGTAATGAACCCGCTTTCTCCACACATGAAGAACAACTCTGACCGTAAGCTTAAAGGAAAAGTTCACCCCAAAAATGAACACTGTCACCAGTTACTCAATCTTGTGTTATTCCAAACCCGTTTTACTTTTTCCTTTAAGAAGTAATGCAAAAAACTTTCGAAGAATGTTGCCATTTTAAACACAATGGAAGCAGAAAGAGGCTGACGTGCTACTGAATATTTCAGATTTGTTGCTTTCCTGAATATATTGAGCTCCAAACCTCTCAAATCTAATTTAGGATTCCACATATTCAAATGTGAGAAGAACCATTTGCGGTAAGTACCAATGGCATAAATCTTACTTGGCACAATTCATAGAAACTGTTGATAGACCTCAAAATATGGAATAAAATCATGAGGGTTATACATTTGGGTTTAGAACAACAGAGAGGAAAAGATGTGAACTATTGCACTGTATTAAACATGAAGAAACAAAGCTGTTCTCTATCAGAAGTTTAATTTATTCTATTTAGAACAACCTGTTCTTCAATCTATATTACTTTGTAGATCGTGTGTCACTTTACTGAAAATAACTGTTACACCCCGTGTGGCTCAGGGGATGAGAAGGGCTAAACATAATTATGACAACCCAATATAATTTAAATTGCCCTGAGACGTTAGCTGCTATTGATTGACACAGACAACGGACGTGGCAAAAAGTGATTCGCTTTATTTACAATAAAGATAAAGTAAAAAAAGAATATTTAATCACCCAAAGTATATTTACAAATGTGTACAATAAATACAAAATAAGTAAACAAATCAATTGAAACAAACCTGCTAGAGGGAAGGAAAATAAGCGGTGCCAAAAAAAAAAACTAATTAAACACACGCTAACTAAATCCTCTCCCACCTCTAAACAACTAAAGAGAAATATGAAAATATAAAAAAAAAACATCTTCAGCGTCACACTAAACTGCCCCTTACTAAACTGCACTCACTGGACAAACATACAAAGGGTAGCACCCGCTTCTGACCAACTGATTAACAGAGAATCAACTATTGTGTATGTAAAAATGTAAGTCACATGACGTACTTCACAAGCAGATTTAGCATGGACGTTCTGAATAGATGTACAACTCAAAAAAACTAAAGCGAACCAGAGAACAGGAATTTCACAGAGAAAACCAGAGTGATAAGAGACAAGGATCCCCCCAGTCTGGTCCGAGTCGTCACTGGAGTGTTTAAATCAAGCCCATCCTCTTCTGATTGGTCCACTCGTGAAAACTCAGCGAAAAACAGCAGACGGCAAATAAAA
Source organism: Danio kyathit (assembly GCA_903798195.1). Taxonomy (NCBI): domain Eukaryota; kingdom Metazoa; phylum Chordata; class Actinopteri; order Cypriniformes; family Danionidae; genus Danio; species Danio kyathit. The sequence goes on along the minus strand of LR812537.1, from coordinate 18,118,121 downwards.
ACGGAAAGGGGTGGAGGGAACAACAGAGCAACACCCCCAGGCATGTAACAATAACCCATAAAAGTGTCTACTCAAATAGTAGCTATACCATGAGTAAGTATTGTATTGTGCCTTTTCATTTGTGTATAATTAAGGATTCGTGTAGTTCATCTAGTAGAGAATTATAGTGTTATAGTGCAACAATTGTGTGTTCGATATTGTTAAAATGTGTACCTTGAACAAACTATAAATCATGTTCCCACTGCATAAATGTACATTTTGTGAGTTGGAGAAAAAAAGGTGGGTATAGGACTGTTCAGTTTTAATAAAGCTGAATGTTGATTGGAAATGCCATTTTTGGAGGAGGCAATTTTCATAAAGTTTATGTTCAAGTATTTACTTTGCATTTGAATTCTACAAACTAAATAGAAGATGATCATTAAATAGAGAAGATGTCTATGTTAAAGAAGGCAGAGCCACTGAGCAAATCTACATATTTATAATGAGCAAGGACCAATAGTACACGGTAAAAAAAATGTAATGCCTTAAAATTGAATCAAATTAACTTTTTTAGTCATCTTAGTCAACTTACATAAGTCAAACTGAAAAAAAAATTAGGTTAAACATTGTATGACTTAGAAAAAGGAATTTGAAACTTGATTAACTTATTAAAGTAAGTTAAAATAAAATAAAAACTTTGTTGTCATAACTTTTTGTCATATCCTTATTTACAGTGTAGCTGAAACTTTTTGGAGAAAGCTTGTCTTGGCAAGCTGCTTTAAACTGCCAAAATGAACTTCAGCATGTTTGCATTCATTAACATTTGCCACTATGAATTGATCAAACCAAGTTCTAACAAAAGTGAAGTGCAATTCATAACCATTTACGTTATGGCATTTAATTGAATTCATATCCATTGTAGGTTTTTATATAATGCCTCAGTGATGTTATGTGTATAGGGTATGGCCCATAATTTTTACTTTTTTCTACAAATCTTACATTAATTTTATAAATGAGATTTACAAATTAGCCACTTAATTGAACTAGAAATAAAACCACTGTCATAATGTCACTGAACTGCAATTTCCTTCATTGCTTGAATCACTTATCTAAAAGAATGCAGGAATCTAAAGCACATGGCATTACATAGAGGTGAATATGATTATGCAATCGATTGGTTAATGTGCTTACATTAAAGGTTTTCAGCCCTAAGACATCAATTTCTCCTCATGTTAGCACATGGTCTCACCCCTCTTTATTTTCTGTCTGAACATTTTTGGTGTGAACTCAATAAGTAACAAAACAAAGAAAAAAAAAACAACTAAACAAAAGCAAGCAATATAAGATGACACCTATCACAGCACTTTAGTGAAACTTTAGTTCCCACTTGGCAGTGTAACACAACAAAAGAATAGTCTAGATTTCTTCAATGGAGGTTATCGAGTAAAACTATAAGCAAAGGATCAAGTGAAGCTGTTTCCCAGGGGCTCCATTGGAAAGTAGAGATCCAGCAAACCTGTGGAGCCTGAAGTTCCTTAAAGAGCATAACAATTTCAACCAATTACTGACATCACACATATCCTTCACAAACACAGTGACAATAATCAACTAGCCAAAAGTTGAGCAAATCATAAACTATTTTAAAATAAGGTGACTGTACAGGTGATACTGTATAAGCATACACTACTTTAGAGGTATACACAGGAGTTTGCATGTTCTCCTTGTGTTTGCTTGGGTCCTCCAGGTGCTCCGATTTCCCCCACAGTCCAAAGACATGCGGTATAAGTGAATTGGACTAAAAGTGGTCATAGTTTATGAGTGTATGTGTGAATAAGAGAGTGTATGGGTGTTTCCCAGTACTGGGTTGCGACTGGAAGGGCACCCGCTGTGTAAAACATATGCCAGAATAATTGGCAGTTCATTCCGCTTGTGGAGACCCCTGATAAATAAGGGACTAAGCTGGAGAAAATGAATGAATGAATGTTGTGAAAACTATATAGGAAGTCTGTTAATTTTGATTTATTTCTATCTTTCACCAAAATAGCACTGGTATTTTCAGGAGTTCACACTTAGCTGATGATTGATTATAAAGCTTGTTTGGCATGCTGTCCCAGGAGAGAGCCCTGAGCTCATAAGTTCCTCGAGCCCAGGGCTCCCTCTCGTTTGCAAGGTGAGAGGGGAGTTTGAGCTCAGGTAGATCTCGAGAACTCCCCTGCTGTAGCTAATAAACAAATAGTGATTGCTCTTAAGAGATAACTACTTACTAGGAGCATGTCTATGGTGCTGATTTGGATTAGTCAATTAACTTAAGTTGCATGTTTTTGGACGGTGGGAGGAAACCGGGGAACCAGGGGGAAACCCATGTGAGCATGGGGAGAATGTGTAAACTCCGCAAAGAAACGTCGGCTGGCTTGGTAAAGCTGGATTTATACTTTCGCCTGGCGCCGCATCGCGCACCTCCGCTGACTGCGCGCGGACTTCGCGAAACGGACGAGGCTTTTATACTTACCGCATTCGCCGTTGTGATATTCTTTAAAACGACAGGGGGCGGTGAAAAGAAACTGACCGTAAAGTCAGACAGATAAACAGAGAAGTAGAAAGTTTCCGGAACTACGTCATATCATTAATATCATTCAAGATTTTTAAACAAATTATTTTTTATTGTTTTTATAAATTATTTTAATGATTATAAAGATTTTAATAACTATTCAAGATTTTTTTTAAACTGAACTTTGATACATCACTTGCTTTTGTTCAAATCTCGGACAGTTTTACCTATAAAAGTTTATTAAAATATCAATGACAACAGAACAAGGGGAGTTCTACAAATATATTCTTTATTATGGCAAGAATAAAAGCCAAAAAAAAAAAGCACACTTACTAAAATACATTTTTTTTTTAGATTTAGCCCGCTTCACAATTCACACATTACTGTCTGGCTAGTTTCTTTGCTATACTTATGCTAAAAGGGTAATAATGGTCCAACATTCCTGACCATTATCACCAATAAAGCCTAGTAAAACAGGCATCAGTGTAAACCGAAAGGTTCAAATATTCCTTTCCAGTTTTCAAAGCAATAATTTGTTCATTTTAGTTTGTAAGTATTAAATTGTTTTAACTTCAAAATTGTAACATATACATTATTGTAAAACCTATGATGGGTGTACAAACATTTTTCTGTAATTGTGTACTGGGTCTCCACTTTGCCATGGCCTCTTTTGGCTTTAACAATCCCTCAGGTTTTTCCAAACCTTTTAACATAAACTTTCCTTCTTTCCCACGGCTGTTGCTATTTCTAGCCAAGAATTATTGTTCATCTGGTTATCTCTATGATCACGAATCATAAAGATATGTGTACAGTCATACTGTTTCAGACAAAATTTCTTCAAAGTGGTTCATATTGAACTCAAATCATATGCGGCGCCGTGCACACTGTTCGCTCGGGTCTCAAAAAATGCAGTGCGCACCGCCAGCCGAAATCATGTCGCGCGCACTCAAAGCGAACGTCCGCTAACACCGCGATGACGTCACATTCGCCGCGCGCACTCAAGCGAACTAGCGGACGCGTCGAGTATAAACCAGGCTTCAGGACTAGAACCAGTGATGTTCTTGTTACAAAGCTAACCACTGGGCCACCGTGTCACCCATCTAGGAAAGGAGGAGGAGTAGGGGTGGAAGGGGGGATTCTTCAAAACGAAGATGGCTGTTATATGGAACTTAGGGTATTTATAGTGGCTTAGGAATCGTCTGATTGGTAAATCATAAATTGAATAATGCGGGGCCGGCTGCAAGCAATCACAAGTACGTGATCCTCTCGAAATTAGTTTATAAATAAACTTCACTTAAAATGACATTTGTATCACAAGGATATCTGTAGCAAAAGCTGTTTTGAGTTTACTGTGTTCTGTTCGTCCAGATCATTTTAAAGGTGACATAGAATTAAAATCCTGATATATCTAGGCATAGCTGGAGTGTTCAGTGCATGAAAATGGCATACCATGTATGTGGCACTCTTATTTTGAAAACATCTCATCTGTTCATAGCTCATAAGAATGCAAAATGCATAAGGTCTGTTCAGTTGTATTCTTTAGTTAGTTTAAATGCTTATTGTGAAATTTGTTGTGTGTGTCCACATCAGGCACACGCATTAGCTGGTTGAGCACAGTGTTGCCAGATAGAGCTGACTTTTTTTTCAGCCCAAAAGCTGTCCAAATCTTGCTCAAACAAAATACCAAAATATTAGATTAATATTTTATTTCATTTGAATTGATTTAGATTGAAATTAACCTAGTTACTTTAACTGTCATAAATTTTAACCATACAGCAATGAACACCAGCAGTCACAGAACCACAATATAACCAGATCACATTGAAACACTGCACCCCTCTCACCCATACACTGCACTTAATGTTGTGTAGATTACACTACCTAATAGAGTATGTTTTATTTTCGAAATGGGGTATAAATTCGTCCTATTGGTGTTTTTAATTCTTTTGAACATTATTAGGTGCTGCTTGTCAGTCAGACGCTTCTATGTTTATTCATGCTGTCAACTGTGGAAAAAAAGGATTAATAAAAATGTCATGATAAACCACTGTGATTTGTCCAGGAAGTCAGATTTTGATACTTTGAACTTTCCTTCACCTCCACTTGCGAGTGGGCTCACGTGGTTTGCACTATGCACTGGTCACTACTAACTGAATGGAGTAGGAGCACACAGTTATGTTTTGTTAAATAAGTTGCATATAAATCTTACATTTCAAAATCGCCCAAATTGGGCGTCACAGTGGTGCAGGGCATAGCACAATCGCCTCACACCAAGAAGGTCACTGGTTCAAGCCTTGGCTGGGTCAGTTGGCATTTCTGTGTGGAGTTTGCATGTTCTCCCCATGTTCGCGTGGGTTTCCTCCGGGTGCTCCGGTTTTATAACAGATAATTAAAATCTAGTAAGATTAGTAATATCATGAATTATTATGAATGTTTTTAAATAATTATATTCTTGTTTTGTTTGTTTCAAAATATTATTTCATATTTATTATTATTATTATCAGTGTTGAAAACATTTGTGATGCTCGATATTTTGTGGACACCATGATTCACTGATCATTCTGGGAGTTCTCTAACAAATTATTGACCCTATTATTTGATACGTGTTAAAATATAAATATTCTCTCTGTACATCATAGGAGAAATTCATTTTTAAATTACAAAAACTAGCTCAAAATCTAACCTCACCTTTCTATCGGCTACATGCAGAAGACCACCCACATTTTTCATATATACCTGATGGTGAACAGTGATACAGGCAGGAGGTCTTTAACACCAGATCCTTGTAATGAGTTTGTAGAGGTTTATTGTGGGCAATCTAACACAAAGACCTAAAGACAAGCACTATGCCAATTTGAGTTGAAAGTGTTCAAAATCGTAAAATCCTCACCCACTGTACTCACCGGATTGGTGCCAATGGTGAATTCTGGGTATAGGATGGTTGACTGAGTTCTCCGAATCCACAGTCTTTGTACTGATGCCCTGCTTGATAACAGTTTAATGATGCTGAGAATGTTAGTCTTGTAAACAAACATGTATAATTTTAGTATGCTTAACTGTTCACAATTGTAGTTTGGTTATATTGGTTCTTTTTGGCCCATTCTGTCCGTTTAATGGTTGCATTTTGTGACATTCTGTTTTTGATTTATTTAGGTGTCTGTTTGGTGTCATGTTCATATTTCAGTCTAACCACACCAGACTTTGCTGGAACAACCATCTCAACAGCCCAATCTTTTTAGTTGTCAAGACTGCACCAAGATTCATTTGGCGGTGTTTTAAATGAATCTCACTGACAGTGCAATTGCACAGGAATTTGTTTTAATGAAATCAAACCATCCAAGTGTGAACATGCCCTCATTCAAGGCAAGAACATACACACGAAGAAGCCGTTTGACTGGAATATATAGCTGTGTAAGTTTTGTGTCAAACAGTTCATCTGGGTAACTGAAACTGGCACTAACTCACCACAGATTGCAGACATTCACCACAGACTCACTCTGTCTATTTTCATATAATCACACTTACTGTACATCCATTTTGCAACTTTGACGTAAGTTATAATAGTCACTGATATATATATACAGTATATATATATTACAGTGATTATTATAACTTACATAACTTTAAAAAAAAAAAAAAAAATAAAAAAAAAAATAAAAAAAAAAAAATATATATATATATATATATATATATATATATATATATATATATATATATATATATATATATATATATATATATATATATATATATATTTAGATATATTTAGATATATTTAGATATATATATTTATTTTATTATAATTTTTTTATTAATTCATGTACTCTAAGTCAGGGGTTCCCAAACTTTTCTGTCTGTGACCCCCAAAATAACAATGCCAGTGACTCACAACCCCCAATATTCTTTGAGGTAGTTATAAATAAAAAACCTTGCACACGACGGCGCACACATACCAATAGGCCCAAGTCTTTTCATCGTTTAATTTTGGAAAGCGCCATTCGGAGACAATCCTCCATGTTCAGTTGTGGCCTGTATTTATTTTTAATGTATGTGAGTGCCGTAAAGGTGTCAGAAAGTTTAACCTGATGCCATAAAATCAATCTGCTGCATCTGACGCTATTGCTGTGTCTTTAATATAATGTAATCACTCCAGGGGTGCAAAAACATTTTTAAAGACTGATGGCTTTTTATTTGCAAGTTGTTTATTAATGTTTATCATTAACATGTTAACAGTGGAACTATTAACTACTATTTTGTTCTTCAGTAGGTTATGGATAAAATATAGTAATTCCAATAGTTTAATAAAATTAATTAGATTTTTAGAAATCGCCAAGCGACCCTCTCTCATTGTCCTGCAACCCCCACTTTAGGAACCACTGCTCTAAGCAATATTACTTATCCATTCCCATATTCATGTATTTGGTAGCTACAGTATGTTATAAACACATACTTTACATAAACACAACATGTACAGTTGGTCATAATGACCAAATAATAGATTCATGGTTATTACACTTTTACTATACTAAAACCATGGATCATTTTCATAATGGTTGCTACAAACATTTACATTTAGTCATTAAAGAGCCCCTATTATGGGTTTTTGAAAATGACCTTCTATGTAATGTGTAACAGTGGTGTAGTCCTAAAAAAAAAGTGGTGTACTATTACCCACCCAACCCAAATATTAAAAGTAGGCAAAGAAATGATGAAACTATATATATATATATTTATTTTATTTATTTATTTATTTAACATAAGTTACCTGTAACTATTGAAAGAAAAACAAATACTATGGAAGTGAATGATTACAGGTTTTACAGCTTTCTTCAAAATATCTTCTTTTGTGTTAAACAAAACAAAAAAAGACAAACCGGTTCGGAACAAGTAAAGGTTGAGTAAAGGATGACAATTTTACTTGTTTTGAATGAACTATCCATTAAAAAAGGAAAAATATTTGAGCAAATTTGTTCATTTTAAAGCGAGATGCTAATAGCATAATCCCATTCAATGATTTATGATTAGCTAATGGTGCCCCCAGCAGACCCGGAGATTGGCTGAGTATATTAAGCTGTGGTAAAAACCTGGGTAAAAGCCAACGGTTTAACTCTAAAGGGACTTGTAAAATGAGCCTATAATTAATATAACAATATATATATATATTTATAATTTTTTTTTTATCAGGAAAATAAAAAGTTTTTTTCTTCAAAAACTCAAATGCTAGCCTATACTCAAGTATTTTTTTCCATGTTTTAAATAGAACTGCCACTTTTATAATTTAAAATGGCATAAATATAAACATATATAAAATGTACAGGCTAATTTACATATTTCACTATCATAATATAAGTCATAATAGGAAATAATTTTTAACAAGACACAACACATAATGTTTCACTCTGATATGCAGTTAAAATGAGTTCATTCACTGAGTGGTTCTGTCACTGTGTTTAATCCTGTGCATGAATGTATGATATAGTTAATGCCACATGCACTGTATTGTGTTTTATAATCATAGTTAATTGATAAATGTTCGTTAAGAGTTGCATTTTCGCTGGAGGAAACAGCTGTTATGATAAGGAAAGTGCCAAGGAAACAGTAGATGGGGAAACCCGATTGGTACATGTGATACAAGTGTTTCTATAGCAAAGAACTGTGAATATGCAGATATTATAACAATCTTTAGATAAACGCACCTTCTGCTGTCACTCTGCAAAGCTGTGGTTTGATGATTAAATGAAAAACGAGTTGAAAACGGAGGAGTGGAAGTCTGCCGCCGTTTTCATATCAAATTTAAATGGGACTAAGGTGATCAGTTAGTAGTGTACAGTTCATGAGGAAATCGCAAAACATTTCGAGGGACTGAATAGAAATATAGGGGGCTAAAGCGATGACCATGCTTTTTTAAAATAATTTTACCTCAGTGTTTCAGTGAGACATCATTTAGTTGACTTGTCGTCGTTATCGAAAACTCCCGAAATTTTCTCACAGCTGCTGCGGTCGTTAGGGGGCGGGGAATGCCGCAAATTAAACAAAAATCCACTGATTGCAACAAATAAGATGCAAGTACAAAAAAAAACATTTGGTATACAGTTAAAGAGGACGCGAATACACGTAAATTAGGGAAGTCTAATCAGAAAAACAAGTGAGTATACCGAGGGTATACGCAATTATTGATCCTCAGAAGTCGTAATACCCAAACAGCTCATGGAAACAAGTAGGCATACTGAGTATACGTGCGTATAGCCCCGACTACACCACTGGTGTAACACAGCTCTAAGTGAAGTGAAATATCCAGCTAAGGCTTAAATCTGAAAGTGGACAGTGTTTAAAACTATTGATTCATCTATAAAGGAGTCGACTTATAGTGGCTCAAATGAATAGTCTTGATAACGAGTCTTTAGCTGTTTCGGCGTGACGTGGATACGAAACATAAGCCCCGCACAATTGCTTGCAAACCCGGGAAAATTTAAACCTGCGGTCCCGCCCACTAACACAGCAGCAAAGACAAAGAGGAAGATAAACAGATCCTGAAGTCATGAGTCATGAAGACGCTGTGCTTAGCTGGATATTATTGGAAGTAATTATTGGAGGGAAAGTTCGTGTTATATTCTTTACCCAAAGATGAAGCTGTGAAGAGTCAGTGGTTGAGGTTTATTTTTGCAAAAAAGGAAGGATCAGAAAAGACTACTGATGTATGAGACTTTGAAAGAGCTCCACAGGATCTATCAATACACAGCTCATGGATTAGTTTATTCCTCCATTTTGTAATGAGGGTTGGTGATCGTTGGGCAAGCAGAGAACAGGTAAGCCCTGAGAACATATAACACTTATACATATCGCGACTAAAACCACGCTAAAAACGCGATGCGTGCCGCTTTCTTTGCGGATTTAAATGTGTTTGTGAGCTTGCAATCCTGTCGTTTGTCATTGCTATGGCTACCGTCAGCTGTTCTTACACACGTGCGGCAGTCAAGGTTCAGAATAGTTCAGCTTTTGCCACTGTGTGGATTAATACTGAATGTGTGTTATTGTTAATCATAGAGCAATATGCTGGTGTTTAACTGCACTGCTTTAATGCACTCATGCACACACAAAAAATCCGGGAGGCTGGGGGAAAGTGAGGACCGGGAGGGAGGGGGTGGGTGTCACGGGTGAAACAGAACCGGGGGAGTTTGCAAACGCCGCCCTCACTATTCTATGAACGCGCCGGCCCTGACAACACTGGTGAGAACCGGATACTGGTGTTAGTAACTAATGTGAAGTTGTTTCTTTAATATACATTCTATGTATTCTGTTTTTGAATGTTTCTGTTAAGGACTTTTATTTTTGTGTTGTGTCCTCTGAGGAGGAGGGTAATGTGTGTGTGGGTCTGTGTGTGTGTGTGAAAAAAGAGCAGGTAGAGTAGTGTTGCCATATTGGGCGGTTTCCTGCTCAATTGGACTATTTTTACACGATTGTGCGGTTATAAACACTTATCGTGTTTTCCGCGACTGTCACAACCGTGTTTTCCAGATGAGTGGGCGGGTTTTTTTTGCATTTTGGCGGGTTTTGGATAGTTTTTGGGCTGGAATCAGTCAGCTACATCTGGCAACACTGAGGTAGACTGTGACGGGCTAGGAGATTCCAGTTCTTGAAGTTTTTTCTCAATAAAATAGTTAGTCGTCAGTATTTTCAAGTCCATCATCTGTATTTACATTCACCCACTGCCGAAATCCACGCCTTACACTAATATGAAGCGTGTATACACTCTGACTACTTCTATATTGTTGATAAGCTGTGCTGGGTATTTCACTCTGTCTCGCGCTGAAGGCTGTCAGTGTCAATCAATCGCAACAGGCTTTCATTGGTCCAATCAGCGCAGATTAGCTTCGCGCTAAGGAAGGGTTTAGGAACAAATGAATCGCTGAACGATTCATATGGGAGTCGCTGGGATAATTAGTTAAAAATAAATGCATATTAAAAGACCATGAAAGTGTTTTTTGTCCTTGCATGCATATTAGACTGTTGTTGGAGACCCTTACAACCAAAATATGACCCTATTTAATGTATAATAGGGGCTCTTTAAGCAGATGCTTTTGTCCAAAGCGACTTACAATTGAGGAGGCATTCATCAATTCAACAAAAAGAGGAAATACACACAAGAATGATTCATTTGATGTAGCATTTGGTGATTTGTACAATGACAATTACAATTAAAAGGCATGCAGTTTTGTTTTGTTTTTTGTTAGGTTTTGTGGTCCTTCACTCCACAAATCATTGAAAGTGACCAATAGGAACACCAATGTGCTTCCATAAGAGCTTTTTACAGGGTAAACAGACCAAACAGATATGATAGTCTTGGTCCTGCTATGGAACAGAGTGTCTACTGTCAGTTTTTTATTCAATTTTCTGTGTTTACAGATAATGAAACAGCTATTTTTACATTAAAATTGTTTACATTCTATCTCCACTCGCTAGTTTTGTATGTGACCTCATACAGCATATTGTTACAAACGACAAAAGATGGTGGATCTGAAGCAACCTGTATTTGGACATGTTTCTTGTCCACATTATCAATATTGAACATTCTGTAAAAGACTAAAAATATCACACACTCTGAACCCAGCATAAGGTAGATGAGTTGCTTTGGTGTATAATCTTGGTTGTAGCACATTTCAGACAATAAAAATAGTCACGTATGTTTAAAGGAAAATACAGTATCTTCTCCTTAGGACAGTCATTGTACAAAAGCATTTCCTGAAAATATGTTTCCCGGCATAATAAACCTGTGCACTCTTTCCTGTAATTCTGTGTTAGTTTGGAATTAGTGATTCAACCAGTGCTTCTTGAACTTGTGTGGAATATACATCACATGGTGAGTGAAAGGTCTGTGGGCTAAGACTTTGTGTTTTATGTATGATGCATTATCTCTCCAGAGCATTCAAGAACAAACACCTTGAGGCAGTAAGAAAAGAAGGTAGTAAGCAAGCGAGTAAGTAGCATATAAAAGCGAGTAACGTGAGAGATGTGAGGATTCCTCTGGATGATTGTTGTCAGTGCCGTCACACACCACCACAAGCATCTGCTGGAATTCCATCACAACAGAAGTCCTCCAGCCAGAGGTACGAAAATCACAGGGTGTGCATGAGAGCCTAGAGGAAAAGCTTAATCTCTTTTCCTGCCTCTCTTTCTCGGGTTTGCAGTTCTGAGAAGCGACAGCTACACACACACACATACACACACACACACGTGCTGGCCAGGCTTGCCATCACAGTTTCCATTCACATGCTATTTGGGAGCCAGCCACTGAATATTTACAAGGATGGGGAAAAGAGAAATGGCATGAAAACCGGAAAGTACTTATCTCCTTATAAAAAGAGGCAAAGAGGGAACTGTATGTGGATGCCTTTAACTGGTTGACTGAGGTTTGAGATGTCACCTTGCCTTCACGAAACACTCCACTGACAGTTCTTAGGACCCGACAAGCTGTCACTGTGAGGTACATTGAAAGCACAGATATGTAAAGACCCTGATACTAGTGTGTTACTATTTTAAACAAAATCAGTTCAAAACAAAGATCATTTCAGGAGTTCAAAACTGCCAACCAAAGTCAACTTTCGCAAAAGGTCGTTCTTGTTGGTAAACACTGTCAAACAACCATTAGTCCACAGAGATCAGATAATTCAATGGAACAGTGTAAAAAGTGCAGGGTTCCACACAATTTCTATATTTTTAAAAATATTTTGAATAAATACTTTGCCTAACTGGGAATTATTTTGGCCACAGTCCGTCTTCACATTCAAATTGAGTAATGGCAGATGACAAAGCATTACCTGCTGAGCAAGTGATAGTATGTGGTCACATGACAAAAACTGCTGGCTTAAAGTAAAAATACTACTTTGAGAAAAAACAATACCTTTATTTTAAGGGTTTTTTTATTTTATTTTTGCTTTATGGCAAAGTGAAGGGAAAAAACAGGTTAATGGGGTTCACCTGTGTCCTCTTCATTTTCTGTCTAATTCAGGCTCAAACTGACATGGCTGCTACATTGACTGACAGTATTTACACAGCAGAGGCACAGCGCTTACTAGTAGAGGCATGACGCTTTCTAATGACGTGGAGCCAATCTGCAAATCACAGCACATTATGTTAGCTGACCAATCAGAGCCTCTTGGGGTGGGTTTTCAGAGCAACTAGGAAATATGTCATTTTCAGGTTAGCTGAGTAGCAGTATATTAATTAAGATATATGAAAAATTTAGATTTTTTTATAAATTAAGCTTATGAATGAAGCTTTTTTACAAATGCACCCTATAAACACAACCAAGCCTTAACAATGCCTTCTGGACCACAACTTTAAAATCAGAAACCATACCTTTCACTTAATACAATATAAAAATGAAAGACTCAGTAATTTCACTTTTTTCAGCACAGGTTTTCAGTTTTCTTCTTTTGTGTTTATATTAGGTCTAGCATATATCTGGGGCCTGTTTCAAAAAAGAGGTTAAGTTGTATGTTAACCCTGAAATGAGAGAAACTCTGGGTTTTCCGTTTCAAAATGGCAGGTTTGTCAAATTCGAGAAAGCAGGGTAAGTCAAGCCTGTTTCTGAAAGAGAGGTAACTTTAACTCCGTGGTAACTTCCTCTGTGAACGTAACCTGGTCAGGAGCAGGTTTTATTCGCTAAACTCTGAGTTTCTGTCAGTCTCCTCCCCTTTTTTAAAGATGAAGCGGTATTTCTCGCCTTAGCCTTACGTTTCCATCCACCTATTTTAATGCTCATTTTGGATATGCGCATAAAAACGATTGATGGAAACGTCATGATGCACATAACTTTTGAAAATACGCATAAAAAAACATGCGCATAACAACTGAGTAGGACAAACTTTTATTCGACAAGAAAAGATTTTATTAAATAAAGAAAAGATTGACGCAGCTTCTTCTTTTACTGTTTATATTTGTAGCCAGTTAATCAAGAAGTGACGATTTGTTCTCTTTGATTCATTGTATGGAAACACTGCTTTATTCGCACATCTTTTATGTGTTATTCCAGTTTTGCACATAAATGTAATTATTATTTTTGGATGGAAACATAGCTATTGCCTACATTTCAATAACACAAAGAACAAAGTCATGTACGAGAATGGCTTCTCCTTTTTTAAATAATCAGCTTAAATTCACTGACCTTCGAAATGTACTGTAACTAGATTAATGGGATTATTACTTGTTCTAAAAACTATTTGTTAGTTCTGCTTACATTCTAAATGTCATATCAACCTCTACACTTGATCAATATTAGAGGCAGACACACAAGTGCACTTTTAAATCTATTAAAACTGATCAACATGTATAAAAGTGGGAACGTGTAAAAGTTTAAGAAACGTCACACATTACATTACTTTTTTATTATACTTAAATATTTAAATTCTTTAGATGTAAAATTACACATTAACTTGAGCAGCTGTTTTCCCACACTAACTGTCTCTGTTTCACTGATGCAGTGCTGTTGCTTTTTTAAATATATGCTCATATTTGCTATAACTTTGCATGAGCACATCAAGTTCAGCTGGAGAAAGAAATGCTGATCTCTTTTTTTCAGATGTTGCTATGGTCACTCGTAATATCTGCGCTCCATTGGTAATGCCTTTTTATAGTCGTGGTGTGCGCGCTTAACTCAGAGTTGGTCTACTCAAAGTTGATTGACCCAACTCAGATCAGCTGTTCTGAAACCGAAAACTCTTGAGTTTTTAATCTCTCGGTAAATCAACTCAGAGTTCATGTTTAAACTCAGAGTTGGTTGAACCTCCTTACTGAAAAAGGCCCCAGGGGGCTATTTCATAAAAGTCGTTTAGAAAAGCGGGAATTAAAGTCAAAAGCCTGACTTCAGTGAGCCAAAATAAACGTCCACGCTTAAATTGGTTCCATAACAGTAAGTTGGAGATCATTTGATCTAACTAGTCTGAGTTTAGTTTAAATAATCTAGATAACTGCTCGTGCACGTTTCTGTTGTGAAACCTTAAAGGTCGAGCATACATCGATAATCTTGTGTGCTACCATGGCAACTTCGAGAACTGAAAGAGCTCTGAGATGAGAAAGCTGTTCACAGCGAGTTAGCCGCATTAGTTTTTAGAGTTCAAACATATAATAATTTAAACATAACAATCAAATAATACGGCTTGCAAGAGAGAAGGCTGACAAGAAATTGCAGATCGTCTCAATAGGCTACATATGTAGCAATATATTTTAAAATATAGGCCATTATTTAGGCCTGTTAACATTAAATTAAATATTTGTCATAATAGATAGAAACTGTACTTTAGCGCGCGTTCGATCGAGAGAGAGAGAGAGAGAGAGAGAGAGAGAAAATGCGCGCTTACTGCCAGTTGTTCCTTGTAAGGAAAAGCTTTAATGCATTGCAGCCTCAATGTAACATACAAAATGTGCTAAATGTAAGCACAATAAAATGGCAACAAAGAGCCGTGCACGCACAAGCGGCGTGATTTTTAATTTGCTTCCGAAACGGCTGCAAATAGCTGCTTTCTCTTTGACACTTATGTTTCCTGCGCCCCGTGGGAAAATATCTTTACATTAAAGTGAGCGTACTGCACGGCCCGGATCCATCTGCCGATTATTTCACTCAGGGTTTGCAGCTTTAAAGTCATTATTTAAGAAATGTAGTCTGTTTCCTTAAATCAGTCAGTGCTTTCTTCTCCCCATGTTGGCATTGGTTTCCTCCGGGTGCTCCGGTTTTCACCTCAAATCCAAATGCAAGTGGTATAGGTGAATTTGGTAAGCTAAATTGTCTATGTGTTTCCCAGTGATCAGTGATGGGTTGCAGCTGGAAAGGCATCCGCTACGTAAATCATATGCTGGATAAGTTGGTGGTTCATTACGCTATATATATATATATATATATATATATATATACACCCCTCACAGATCTTTCTTTTAAGTTAATATTTTCTACAGAATGCTTTACAATAATATATTTGTGCATATACATTAAATTATTCACTACCAAAGCAAAATATGGAAATAATCTAATTTAAAAACTAAACTGAAGATTAAAGTGCAAAAATTAGTACACTCAAATAAATATGTTGGGGAAAAATGTTAAAAACAATTTTAATAACCATGGAAAAAAAATCAACAGAACCTATATAAAGTTTAGTTGAAAAAATTATAAATTTAGTTGAAATGTTGTAGTTTGTATTTATTTTGTTTGGAATAACTTATATGAATTTAAATATATGGTCACGCTTTATTTTGATGGTCCGTTTGTTGAATTTCAGTTACACTGCATATACAGTATATGACAACTGATTCCATTAGATTATAAGTAGACTGTTAGGTAGGGTATATTTAGGTTTATATACAGTAATACAGTATATATATATATATATATATATATATATATATATATATATATATATATATATATATATATATATATATTTTTTTTTTTTTTTTTTTTTTTTACTATTAAGTGACTATAAAGTTTTAATCATTATTAAGAGGTTAAATAAATTAAAATGGCATCAAACTATGGCAGGTGAATGTTAACATTACTTTGATTACGCTTGAACTTGACTTAGCCTGAGAGTTAGCCTGCCCCAGACCAGGCTAGTTTCTCAGCATAAGTTGCCAGGGTAACCAAGTTTGAACTATCGTAAATTTGATTTATGAAACCGAATCCGCCATTAATAAACCTGACTTACCAAAATAAGCCTAGCTTTTTCTCTAAGCTTGCTTTATGGAATAACCCCCAGGTCTTCAATGTATGGAAATAGACAAAGCAATAGTGACCATGTAGTGAAAACAGCTACTCACTCCTGTGTGCTGCCACATTACTGCTGTAGCACCAAACACAGCATCATCTTTCATTCTTTCTGAAAATTCAGAGTTGAAATGTGTCTAATTTGTAAACAAATCTGTAGTAAAAATAAAGTGAGCAAAGGACCAAGTTCTTACCGAACTTACTTTCTTTACTTTATAAAAAAAATGGGCAGAGCTAAACAGCCAGTGATATAGAAAATTGCATCTTTTTCTGTGTAGGCAGAATAGAGTTAATAAGAGTTAACCACACTATTGTGTACTAAAGTGGAACATTCCACAGCCAGCTATTTTGGCAGATTGGCTTCAATATACAGTAAGCTGTTTTTAGACTGAATGTTCTAAGTTTGGAAACTTGCAGGATATTTTTGTAGTAATGACCTCTGATATGTCAACAGATGACAGAAATTTTGCTTTCTCTGTTCATGAGCTCTTTGCACATCAGTATCAGCCATGGTGCTCCCCTATAATTTTGTGCACTCCCCAGGGAAATAGTGAATAATTTCTAGAAAAATGACATAGCAAACTGATTTCTGACATAAGCAGACAAAGTTCTGCAATATGATCATGTGGGATATATTCAGGATGTGAGTGTACCTCAAAATAAATATATCACAACAACAACAAAAAAAAAAAGATTGAAGCAACTAGGGATGCACCAAAATTCATTCTAACATTGAACCGTTTGGTACGAACTCCATTGTTCAATACACATATGGAAAGGTTACAATTATATTAAGCATTTTCTCCATTTCTTTAATTACTCTCTGAACTGGCTCTGCGCATGTTAGAATGTATGGCTATTTGCTGAAACATGGCTCCCCGCAAGTAAATGTCCTATCAGCGAGCGCTAAAGTTAGGAACTTTTAGTGACGTGTGTCGCATGTCAGTGTGTCAACACACATGGGACCAGAAGCCCAGACTCTGTCATTATTCCTGTTTAAACTAAATTCAAAAGCTTTTTATATTTAACATTGAACCTCAAAACGCAGAGAGCTTGTGCAGGAAATTTTACAAGTGCTCGTTTGAACTGGTGAATAAACGTTGAGACATGAAAATGAAGCCTTGCTTATGACTAATAATTATGTCCACCTGTCTGACTCTCATGAGTATTCAATCATGAATGCTTTAGAACATTATTAATCGAGAAACTGTGACCTTAAAACTGAACTAAACCATAAGATGTCTGTATTGTTGTACCCCTAAAATCTGGCATCTTGAACAAGACAAAACTATAATGCATCTATGAAATTTTAAGAGACAGTAAAGACTAATTTATTGTTTATCTGGGTCTCCAGGCTATGCAGTTTAAGTCAGCTCATCTCACCTGTCATCTTCCAAGTCCTCAGGCTGTTTTGCCACACTACAAGTCACATGTCCATAAATTAAAGTTATGTGGGCTGTCCAGGTCTTATAACAGAAAAGGATTAGTTCATCACTCTTCGGTCCTTGTTTTCGAGTCATTCGTTCAGCAAGTAATGGCACCATTGACTCTATTAGGACACATGTCAGACAACTTGGCAAGCAGTGAAGGACGGGGGCTCAGAATAACTGCATTATGATTGGTCTGATCGCCTGTCAATCAAACTGCTGTGAAAGGTCAATTATGGTCAAATGATAGTGTTGTCTAATCCATAAACAGGAGACTGTCAGTCTCAATATGAACACATGTAAGAGGTTTGAGGTAGAAATTCAAAGCTAAACATTACACTTTGTAATGTAAAAGGTAAAAAGCATTGCCACATAAATACATTACTCAACTAGAATGCCAACATGCCAAAGGAAATTACATTAATTTAATTAACCAAAAGAATTACAACATACTGTAAGTCTAGAGGTTGTTATCTAGCATTGAAAAATGTCCACGAGTACTCGGCACCATCAATCTGTACCACTTGCTTGCCAAGGTATGTTTCTGTTGCCTTCCAGACTGGTATTTGGCAGTTTAAGATAAGCCAGGTATGTTCAGAGTGATCTACACATTCCTGTGCGTTCAGTCAGATTAACTTAAATAAACTTTACAATGTACAAACATTGCCAAAAACCTGCCGTGATTGATTCTGCTATTTAGCATTGTTCTTTAATAAAAAAGCATTTAGAAGTTACTGAAACTTAGTGTTTTCATTCTTTGTTAAGAACAGAACAAAAGTGCTTCCCCCAACATTTCATATTTTTTTGTTCAGAATTTTACATTTAAAACACTAATACCATAACATTATCCATAAACTAATAGAAAAATACCATTTAAATGCATATTTCTAAATACCAGAAAACCAAAATAATGTCAACCAAAAGAATGTAGTAAAGGTATTGTTCATTGTTTGATCATGTTAGTAAATATATTAACACACACTAACTAATGGAACCTTATTGTAAAGTGTTAGAAATACATATCAAGCTTCAAATAAGACAGAAAAAAATTTAGAATTAATTAAAATGGCATAATTATAGTCATATGATAGCTCAGTGTTTTTATACACTAATAATTTCATTCTAGTCAACCAGTTAAACTAGTTGATGGAAATTAACAACTCAATATATACTAAATAATCCACCCTGTCACACATCTGAGTAACGGAAGACAAAATTGCCACTTTAGCATGGACCTATAAGCTTCCTAAGCAGTAGGCCTACGTATAAGCTATTTTATCAGCACACCATTTCTCAAAGGGATATTTTTTTCTCTAGCAAACTCAACAAATGCTTGGCGTTCATACATCCTGTGCGTTCTGAAATTTTCCTTTTAAGCTTCTGGAACTAACTCATAACTCATGCAATCTGCTGGCCTTCGCGTATTCACACAGCTTTGTTAACTTTCGAGCTCCAACCTATTTAACTCAAGTTACGCCTGTCTCTCGTATTCTTTTAACAGAAATTCCTGCACCTCGAGCGGTTGTTTTACTTGTAAATCGAGCTAGAGCAGCACATGGATGATCAGGGAGAATATTCTGAAACTCACTATATACACACTGAGAAAATTCCATTTCAGCATTTGCAAAACTTTGATTTTTTTGTTTGTTGTCAGATTAGGGTCAAATGTCATGGAGTTGTGATAGATGGATAGGCTTGCTAATCTTCTCACCTTGGTGTTATTGAACTCTTTCACATGATGTAAACTGGATCTGGGAGAATCTGTACAGCTTTGCTTCCTAGAAAACATTATTACCTAAACTCACTAGTCACTTTATTGTTTACATTCAGTAAAGTCACATGGCAGCAGCTAATGCATTCTGGCATGTAGACATGAGCACAACAATCAGCTAAAGTTTAAATTGAGAATCTGAATGGGAAAGAATGCTGAATTTGAGTGTGGTAGTCTGTGTGACAGTATTTTGCTGATCTACTGAGATTTTCATGCAAAACCATATTAAAGAAAAAGGCCCAAAATAAAATACAGTGGGCAGCAGTTCTGTTTGACAAAAATGTCTCGTTGATGCCAGAGACAGGGGACAATGTTGGCAATGTATGGCTTTAAACTTACAGAAATGCAACAGAAGCTCAAATGAACAATTATTACAATCAATGTCTATAGAAGAACATCTCTGAATGCACAACACATTTACATGTATTCATTTAGCAGTTGCAGATATATATATCGTCACCTTAGAATTATAAGGTTCTATCTGACATTTTTGTCAAAATTGAGTTATTGGCATATTCTTATTAAATGATAACTTATTTACATTATGGGATGTTTTTTTTCTAAGTTGTTTACATTTTAAGACTTTTTATTTAAAAAACAAATGTTACACATACTGTTTGCTATGGAATGCAAAAACTTTGAAGCCCAATATCTCAAAATCATTCAGAACGCAGATAGAACCTTATCATTCCAAGGTGACGATATATATATATATATATATATATATATTTATTCATTTTTTATTTATTTTTTTCTTGCTGTGAGGCGATCGTGCTACCCACTGCAACACCATGACTCCCTATATATATATATATATATATATATATATATATATATATATATATATATATATATATATATTATAGGTGGGCATAGATTCATTTTTTTAATCTAGATTAATCTAGATTAATTTCAAAATTAATCTAGATTAATCTAGATTAAAATGGCTCATTTGAATTCTGCCGAAGATATTCAGAATATGTGTGCTACCCAAATAATAAGTCTTTGAGAACGGGTTTCTCAAGCCGGGTGTCGCATTAGACCAGGGGCTCATCTCCAAAATGTTTCCAAAATGCATCACAAACTGCTTGAGAAACT
This sequence comes from Danio kyathit, assembly GCA_903798195.1. Taxonomy (NCBI): domain Eukaryota; kingdom Metazoa; phylum Chordata; class Actinopteri; order Cypriniformes; family Danionidae; genus Danio; species Danio kyathit. Next base: position 18,097,542 of record LR812537.1, on the reverse strand, counting down.
GTTCTACTATGATAATTGGTGATGAAAATAAATGATGTTCAATAAGATGTGTTTACTTACTTGTGTTTACTAACTGTTTATTCAGTTAAACATGAATGTTGAACTGTAGGCCTACATAAGCTCCAAACAGCGAATTCTGATGAGCTTAATCAGACTAAAGTCAGCACTGAACTAAACAGAAATGGAATTAAGACGTGGAGTATGCAGATTTTAGTGGCATTATTGAAGTAAACACCGCGGTCTTTAGGACCTTTCGCCATATTTTCCGACAAGGTCCACACGCGGCTGTCAGAAAGGACTGCACACACACATACACAAACACACACACACATCGCGAAATGCGGAAGTTTTTTTTTTCTTACCATTTGGCATGCGTTATTAAACTCCATAACTCTCTCACCTGTCCATACTCCGTATTTGCGTCTATATTACCCCAGTTTGTCACGAAGGAATAAATGAAAAGTGAAACTGCAGTTAGAGTCAGGCATCCTGCTGATTTGATTCAATAGAGCAGACGGCTCACCGGTCAGGTATACATCCGCGGTAATATATCAAGGTGAAAGTCATCATAGCTTGCGTAGAATAGACCCTGCTCCCAACCCAACTTTGAGAATAGATTAACGGCGATATTTTTTTTATCGCGCGATAAGAGTCTCGCGTTAACGCAGCACGTTAACGCCGTTAACGGCCCAGCACTAATATATATATATATATATATATATATATATATATATATATATATATATATATATATATATATATATATATATATATATATATATATATATATAAACCTAGGCTCATTGGAAATATGTGTGCCCAGGGTGTTCTTGCAGTTTGTTTTCACAAATCAATAGAGGCCTTTGTGTACATTTTTGACAGTATGTTACTAAAGCTTGTTTTCTCATATCTGCCATTGCTTGTAAATGTCACCATGCTTCTGGCTCGCAAGGTCAGTCAATTTCTCATCATGTATAATACATCAGCTTGATATCAAATGACCCACACACATCCTTGCCTAAATCCAACCGATAGTGTTTTCAAAAGCAAACTAGAAGTGAAAAGCCACTTTGCACTTTTTTGGGAGTTTTGTTTTACCTGGTTTCTGGAATGTCCTTCACAGAACTCAAACCCCCGTCTGGTCCACTCTGCTTCCCAAGTCTAGCAAACCAGTCATGCCAGAAAAGCCATCCATACGAAGGTAAGTGGTCAGTTGAACCGCCCCATAGTGTTTGTTTTACACACAAAATGCAGCAATTACGTGGCCACACCCCGAGGTAAATATTTCTCAGTTTTCGTAAATGTATCCCTGGTCACATTTTGATATGTAAGCCTGTGTTGATATTAATGATATGACAAGTCTAATTTAATTTAAAAATGTAATTAAATGTTTTTGTTTCTACTGAGCTATTGGCAATTAGAGAGTATGCTTATAAAAAGATATCTAGTGTATATGCAGAGGACAAGACTGTGCCACCTACAGGTGGTTTATGAACCCCACTCACCTGCATCAAGCACACTAGAAATTGCAATATGTTTTTCAGAAACATGGAGTGTTTATAAGAAAGTGTCTGCTGCGTATGGAGAGGACAGAATGTGTCGAACAGGTGGTTTGCCAAGCCCAAGCACACTCAGAATTGCACAATGTTTTTCAAAACGTCTAGGGTGCTTAGCAGAAGGTGCAAATGGAGAGGAAAAGAGTGTATCAACTAAAGGTGGTTTGAACTTGAAGCAGATGAGCTACAGGAGTAACCACAAGAGGTGTCACTCCTTTCAGATAAAAACAGGAAACTATGCGACTACAATTCATTTGAGCTCACCATAATTACATAATTGCAAACTGGAAAGATTTTGCTTGGTCTGATGAGTCTTGATTTCCTGTCTATGACCACAGTGTTCTTATCTTAGCATTGCCATTTCATACAGCTCAAAATCATCTCAAACTGGTTTCTTGAACATAACAATGAGTTCACTGTACTCAAATGGGTTCCACATCACAAGATCTCAATCTGAAAGAGCACCTTTAGGATTTGGTTGAAAAGGAGATTTGCATCATAGATGTGCAGTCAGCAAACCTGCACAACTGTGTGATTCTATCATGTCAATGTGGCTCAGCTTTTCAGAGAAACATTTCCAGCACCTTTTTAAATCTATACCAAAAAGAATTAAGGCAGGTCTTGATATGAAAGTACTAGTGATAGATCTTAAAAAATGGCTAATTTAACAATTTCAAAGATTCTTAAAAAAAATATAAATGGCCAAATGTCAAGCCAAGGACAAATGAAAACAGGTGAAATCCATCATAAGATAGTAAAAATGTATATATATATATATATATATATATATATATATATATATATATATATATATATATATATATATATATATATATATATATATATATATATATAACTAAAGATGTGGTCACACTGGACTTTTCTCCCCATAGGCTTCCATTCATACGCACGTGAAAGCATCAGACCGGAAACGCAAGCTTGTGTGTCAAGTTTCACAGATTGTTGCATTGGAAAGTTCAAGCCTGGTGAACTCTGACCTGTGAAATCGCATCACATGACTGCGTGAGACCAATCGCGGATCAAAACATGACCTCTCTGGACAGGAATTTAAAACATGGACAATCGCTCGCTTTTTTAAATGTCTAATTATCTTGTTTAATCCCGCCCCTTTTCGCAGCCTCGTACAACAGAATTTCACAAGATCAAACTGTGTGACCGCAGCTTAAGAATTTACTCTAACTAACAACTAAGAATTGGCAGCACCAGTGCTGGCAGCAATCACAATCAATTGTGAATAAGAATGCCGGCCACGCGTTACGTTTACTACGAGGGTTACATAGTAACCATTTCATTCCCCAGCGAGAGGGGAACTTTAATGCTATGTGCAACACTTCCACAATGGGGAAATGTGTGGAAAAGGCCACATTGGTTGAAACTTACCACGTCACTGATGAGTGGTTTGCCAGGCTCCAGCGTGAGCACACCATCATCACCAAAGATGCAGCCCTCCAATGTGTTCCCTGGCCCTAAGTTACCCTACTTACCTGTGAAGCGCTTAACGGCTTATTTATAGTTTTGGGGAATTATAAAAAATACACCTAGTTAAGTTCTAGCAATTTTAAAAATATGTTGGGAAAGTGTGCCAGATCTGGTGGCAGGAAGACATATGGACTAACCCTGAGAAGGGGGAGTACATATATGAAGGATGGTTAGCGGGGAGGGAAGACACCGGCCCGCCTGGAGAGTGGGGAACTATATCGTGCTGACCAAGTGGGCATGCAAACAATGTAATGGGCCATGCACCCAATGCCTCCGCTGAGTCAGGTGCTGGGGGCCTCGGAGGAACTCTGTAGGGTTCGCCGCATGGGGAACTCAACTGAGCTGAGTAAGAAAAGCGCACGCATCTCTGTGTGAGATGGAGAGGCGCAGCAAACACCAAGCCAAATTTCTTCATTCACTGAACATCAGCACACGTGAGGAAAATCAGCTCCACTCAAAAGATATATAATCTTACTGGAATCCACTATCCGGTGGGCCAACCTCAGTGTGGATACCTCACTTCCCATCTGCTGATCAGCTGATCATAACATAAAAAGAGCTGCTTCAGGTCAGCATCAGCTCGGCGCACTCTCGGGAGAGGCGCACCAACATGGTGATCGAGTCTAGCTCCAACCTGAGAAGAGAAATGTTCTGTGTGGGGGTGAGCTCTTTTGCTCTTTTCTCGGTTAACCCAAAACCCTAACAGGTCGAGGTGCTGGAGCACCCTGTCCCTGTGCATAACCAATTGATCCTCCGAGTGAGCTAAAATCAGCCAGTTGTCGAGATAATTGTGCATGCAAATGACCACCAGCCAAAGGAACGAACCAGGGAGAGCCCGAAAGGGAGGACTTTGTACTGCCATGCTCAACCCTCGAACGCAAACTGCAGAAACCGCTATTGACATAGAAGAATGGACACATGAACGTACACATCCTTCAGGTCTATTGCTGCAAACCAATTCTGGGGACGGACACACCAGGGAAAGTGCTTCTGCGTAAGCATTCTGTTTGCTTGTGAAGGTAACAGCCACTCAAAACACGTAGAAATATGATTGGTCATAACACACCACTCTTTTGGGTACTATGAAGTACAGGCTGTAAAACCTATACCTCATCTCAGCTGAAGGGACCGGCTCGATTGCATCCTTGCCAGGAGGACATCAATCTCCTCGCACAAGACAGGGGCGAACACAGGGCTGACCCTGGTGTCATACACGCCCATGAACTTGGGGGGCCATTTAGCGACTAAATTGCATGGCCGAGTCTGATTGTCCGAATGAGCCATTGCAATGGGCTGGGCATCGCTAACCAGGCTGGCAGAGCCTGTGTGAGTGACATCATCGGCGCAATCATTAACGAACCAATGGTGGGGCAGCCCTGAGGAAGAGCAGCAGGGCGACTGGGAGTGAGAGAGAACGGAGCCCGTCCTCTGGCACTCTCGGAGCCTGTGGCGATGAGCACAGATTCTGCGAGCTGGAAGGCATAGCATCCTAAGCTGGCAGTGTTCAGGTTGTCACACCCGGAGAAAGGAGAAATTGCTCTTTATGAAAAATTTGGTAACAGTCGGCCGTGAGGCCAGCAGCCTGGTTGTAATGATATGGGTGTCCCTTTCTCTCCGCCGAGGAAAAAGCAAATCTCTTTTTCTCCAAGTGGCCCGTCTCAGGGACGGTTTGCGGTCCATCTACCAGACTTAGCGGTGCCCTAAGGCGGAGGTGGTGATCATCTGCGAGGTGCTCGATGCTGTTGCTTAGCCGGTGGAATGGACAGGGCGGCAGAGCAGATTTTGGAGCCGCAGACGAGCACCGTCGGCGAGGAGCAACCAAAGTGGATAGGTTGGTGGGGAGAGCGGTTTTGAGAGCCCACCTGTAGATGACTTTCCCCATCGCACTAGACTGGTCTATCACCGTGGTGAATTCCTGGTTAAACTCAACCCTGGTGTCGCTAAACTGACCAGCATGGGACATGGGTACGTTAAGAAAGCGAACTTTGTCAACGTCACGCAAATCTGCCAGGTTTAGCCAGAGGTGGCGTTCGTGAACCACTAGTGTGGCCATCGTCCCAGAGCATAGACGGTTGTGGTGAATAGTGCATTAAGCCTCGGTCAGAACCTCTCTCGTGCAGCTGGGCCAGCGTGCGCCAGGTAGCACTTTTATGTGGCCATAGCGTGCAAGGTTGAAGCCAACCTACACGCTTTGGATGGGAGCCAAGGCTGACCGCGCCAGGAAAAGAGGCACCATGCGGCAAGATTGACAGCGATAGCACACTCGACCTCGGTAATTGCCTCATACCCCTTGGCCGCTCCGTCATTGAGAAAGGTGAGGGCGGAAGCGCACGCAGACCGGGCAGAAAAAGGTGCCCTCCAGTGCTGCGTGAACTTACTGTGCACCTCCCGGAAAAAGGAAACAGGAGGCTTAGAGGGTTTCCCCTTTCTTTCAGCCTCCACGTAACACCTGTCTAATCGGTCTGGTGATGAGGTGGGGGACAAGCCATCTCCACCCTGACCGCCGAAGCAGCTTGGGTTAGCACGGCCATCATATCAGATTTTAAATTCGGAGCCTCACTTACCACCCCTGATGGAAAAAACGGGTCTGAATTGTCATCTGAAAATGACAGCCCACACTCCGATGCAGCGATGGAAATCTGGTCCTCCATTTCATCAAATGAGATGGCGATCATCCCGGAGTATGGAGCGTTTCTCTTACTCGAAGCTTGGATGGTGCGCGTTGAGGAATGGAAGGCCCGCAAGCCCGAGGGCAGCGGATTGACCCCCACTGTAACCCTCAGATTTGCCCGAGTGCCAACCGCTACTTGCGGGAGACAACAGTGGTTGTTCGCCCTTTTGCAAGAGTGAGTCGTGATCTTAGCTCCGCAACAGACTGTCCGCGAGTACAGCATTAACATACTGAACCCTCAGACATGCAACACAGTGCTCGGACCACCGCATCCAGAAACGTACAGTCAAAGCGATGTCTTTAAAAAGACGCGCTGCACGACCGTTTTGCTCTTTTAGGATAATTGCTTTTTACTCACCGCTCTTGAAGTACAGCAAAACGCCCAGGGATAGGAAAAGCCCAGCTCGACCGCCGCTGCTCGCGCTGTTACTCGCACTGGAATCGGGAGAAATCAGCCTCTTAGAAGACAGCAACTCTCTCTCTCGAACTCTCTTTCAGTCTGCACGTGAAAGCAAAAAGGTGCTTTGCGATGCTTTGCTGGCATTCTTATTCACAATTGATTCTGATTGCCGCCAGCTGCGTGTGCTGACGCTGCCGATTTATTGGCATTTTTTTGGCCTGTTTTATTTCTCTTCAGATGATTGGCTTTCTGACAAAATCCACATAGTGGAAGTTTTCCACATTGCATCGAAGTTCCCCTCCTGCTGGGGAAAGTGGCTTTCTAAAGACCTACAGCAACACCAAAAACAGAAGAACTCAAGAATGCATTAGCAAAAAGGCTCTCTGGTGTAGTGAGGGACTGTGGTGACAGCATCATGCTTCTGGTATCTTCTTTGGGATAGGAACTGGGAAACTCATAAAGAAGAAAGAATGGAAGAAGCTAAGTGCTGAAAAATCCAATAAAAATATATAGAATTCCAGAGGAGCACAGGGACCTGGAAGATGATTCATTTTCCAATGGGACACTGACCCACAATGCTTTAAAAACACAACTTTAGTGACCTGGAATGGTCCAGTTTGAATGCAGATCGCTCAGATGAAGCATCTGTGGAATTACTTTTTTGAAATGCTCCTGCAGTTCCCAATCAACTAAAGCTTGAGCAGTTTTGCAGCAAATGTTCCAATGAAAAATGCTGGTAATGGCAGATCCAGAAAGATGCTGTGCGCATATGATTTAACACTTTTAAAATTGTCATAGATTGAAAATATGGATATATCTATGCATAGCTAAATAATAAAAGTTTAGTAAATGGAAATGACATACAGTAAGCCTCTAACACAATTGTTTCCTTGTTCTCATGTAAATCCTTTTATTTTTCTAGCACTGCAAGTTAATTCACTGAAAAAAGTGTGGTTTTGGTAATATTAAATCAAAATCTGAACATTTGCTTCTGAGCTTCGTATGATGGTTTTTATGGGGATTTCATCAGAAGCCAATCATCTGAAAGAGGGCCAATGAATGTTTAATGAGTTGGCAGCGTCAGCGTGCACAATTGACAACAATGTCAATCAATATTGTATAAAGATGCCAGCTGTGCATCACTGAGTCACCTTTTCACTTTCAAAGCCGAACGTGCTACTGAGAGAAGTCTTCAGGGTTCCTCCAAACTCCCTTCAGAGAAGAAAAATATAGTGAACGAGAAATCGGCCGGCGTACACAGGCTGCTTCTCCTGGTCGCAGAGTGGTCCGGTCCTTTTAGAGCGGTGAGTACAAGGAGCAATTTCCTAAAAGAGCAACACGGTTGTGCAGCATGTCTTTTTAAAGACGACGTTCTGACTGTGCGTTTTCTGGATGCGGTGGTTCCCTGTCTATGGATGATGGGCACAAGCACTGTGTTGCATGTCTGGGGGTTCAGCATGTTAGTGCGGTGCTTGCGGGCGGGCAGTGCATGCCGTCACTGTGATGGCATGTCTGTCGTGCAGCTAAGATCATGAACCACCCCTGTTGTCCCCCGCATAGTGGTTGGCACTTTGGCAGATTTGAGGGTCACAGTGGGAGTCAATCCGCTACCCTCAGGGTCGCGGACCTCTCGCTCCTCAGCGCTTCATCCAAGCTTTGAGTGAGGAAAGCACTCCATCCTCCGGGATAATCGTCCTCTTACTCGATGACACCGAGGACCAGATGTAAATTGCGGCATCGGAGGGTGGGCTGTCATTTTTGGGTGTCAATTCCCTCCAGGCGGTCATAAGCGAGGCTCCGGACATGGAATCTGATATGATGGCCATGCTAACCCGGGCTGCTTCGGCGGCGAGGCTAGATGGCGGGGAGGATGGCTTGTCCCCCAGCCCTGCCGCCGGACCGATTAGATAGGTGTGACATGGAAGATAAGAAGGGGAAACCATCTAAGCCTACCATCCACTTCTTCTCAGTGGTGCACAGTAAGTTCGCGCAGCGCTGAGGGCACCTTTTTCTGCCCGATCTGCGTGCGCTCCCCCCTTATCTTCCTCGATGATGGAGCAGCCAGGGGGTACGAGGCAAATCCCCAGGTCAAGCGTGCTAGTGCGGTCAATCTTGCCCTTGTGATGCCCATTCCTGGCATGGTTAGCCTGGGCCACTGCGTCGCTATACTAGTGTTGGGGTACTCGGACTTGCACTCGGACTCGAGTCCAGTTTTGATTGGACTCGGACTTGTCACGGACTTGGGTAAACTTGAACTCGGACTTGACTCGGACTTGGACATTTTGGACTCGGGAAAATATCACGAGTCCAGTCGAGTCCACATCATTCAGTACATAAATAAAGAGATTAAAAATTAATAAATAACAGCATGAAACTAACAAGAATTTAGCGAACTCTCTGGGTGCCAGCATTTATTCCGCCGCCGCACTGGCAGGCAGTAGTGATATGTCGTTCTTGAACGATTCGTTTATTTTGACTGAATCTTTTGTATGACTCGAGAACGATGAGTCCTTTTGGAGGGATTCTTTCATTTGCGCACATGCACAACTGTGCAGGTGGAGCAGAAGATTAGTTTCTTTTTTGAGTCTTCTATCGGGATTGAGCCCTTCGTTCATCGCGTGAAAGGCATAAGCCAGTCATATGCATTTAGAGCCGGAAAAAGATTTGATTGGTTCATTTCTAATGTCTTTTGATTCGGTTTGATTCTCTTTACATGCTGCCACATGATGAACAAGCTAAAGCGAAAGAGACTTAAAGGTCCGAGTCAGTAAAATGATCTGAACTTCCCATCACTAGCAGGCAGCAGTAGCACGTCATTTCCTTAAACTTGTAAGGTCTAGGACAGAGGTGGGCAAACTTTTTAGACCCGAGGGCCACATCAAGTTTTGCAAACCAAGTGAAGGGCCACATGTCAAATCCTTCAAAAAATAACTTTTATTTATAGTGGCAGTATGCATCGAACATGTAATATCAGACAGAAACATGTCACATTAACACAAAACAGTTTTTTTAAATGTTATTACTGAGCCAAATTTACAAGTCAAATTAATTTGCACTGCTATTTATTTTTACTTATCATCATCATAAAACAATAAAATAATCCCTTATAAAATATGAATGGCACTATGGCTCAGCGCTTAGCACTGTTACCTCACAGCAAGAAGATCACTGGTTCGAGTCCCGACTGGGCCAGCAGTATTTCTGTGTGGAGTTTGCATGGTCTCCCTGTGTTGGCATGGGTTTCCTCCGGGTGCTCCGGTTTCCCCCACAGTCCAAACACATGTGCTATAGGGGAATTGAATTAACTAAAATGGACGTAGTGTGTGTGTGTGTGTGTAACCCGCACGATATAGAAACCAAGAAGATTACAATAATATACTATCAACTTTGGACCAAGTTATCAGAAGTTCTCGTTCGCTCTTGAGCCAACTTTGCAGCAAGACAAGGGAAATGATCACACAAGACAGGATATTTTGTATAAAAATAAATGTGATTTATATTGTAAATATTAGTAAGAAATGGAAAATGTAAGATAAAATAAATAACAATTTATACTCAGATTCAGACTTTGAAACGTATGTTTCCCCAAGTAAGAAATAATAAAATAAAATAAAAGAGATTTTACACTATTTCAAATGTTTTCTTCACAGAAACAAAAAGAAAAATATAAACAACCTCAAAACTCCTCAGGTAAGTAATACAACAATAAATGAAACACTTCAAAATGGAAAATTTGGTCAAAAAGATTAAACCCACAAAATTATCGTGTGAAATAGCAAGGTGATTCAGCAGAATGATCCACTAGTCCAACAAAAAATGTGTATAATTCACCTGCTCAGTTGTGAAATGTTCAAGTTCAGTTCAGTAAATTCAAATGTCTATAACGCACATGTTGCAGTGTTTTGTTTTCAACACTGATTAGTAGCTCAGTCACGGAAAAAACTACAGAACTAATTTAGCTCTGGCTCCCAGTTGTTCCTGTGTCCGATAGACGAGGGAAAATGTAAACTCAAATTTCCTACCAATCAGATGAATTGGGCAACACAAGACTTGGTTCCATAAAACCGGGCGGCTCGCCAGTTTCCCACCAACAGCGAATGTCCTCCAAGATGGCAGAAACAAGAATGTTTTGGACCTTTAGAACTTCACACTCCAAATGTCAGGAAACAGGTTCAACGAACAGAGAAGAGGAAAAAAAAAACAAAAGCAGAGGAAAAAAAACCCAACCTTGAAAAGACAAGGTGGAAAGGCACCATTAATTTCCATTCACCTTTCAATAATACATATAAATCAGTGCATACAATCATTTCTCACATTAACTTAACCAATTTAAATAAAATGGGATAATTGTACAATAAAGCATTTATCAACACGCATATTAAACCACATTATCTTCACTTTAAATGCAATTCCATATTTGTATACGATTAACTAAACAGGAAAAACATCTTACTAGATGCACATGCATTCTATTAGCATGCTAGTTTAAGCACACGGTTAGCAAAACACTTGTGAGCCATTTGCACGTGCTAAAAGAGCGCATGGCCTAACTGCAAATGTCCATTTATAGCATTAATGCACTTTCCAAAAACATTTATAGTAGATTTGGTCTTAATCCACACTTATATTCACATTAATGTGCATATTTAACCATAAAACATACATTCAGACAGTATTTATGAACCATTTACACCATAAACAACTTATAACATTAATCTTTAGTAAAATACAAGGATATAAAATTCACTCACCAAGAAAAGTAGTAGTAATAGTCAAAAGGAATCTCTAATGAACAAAAAAAAAACAACCTAATCAGATCTGTGCTTCAGATGTTTGATCCGTCCGTCCGTCTTTGATCCAAACGCGATCGGCGGTTTGAGTACGGACAGTAGCATATAACAGCGCCTAAATCAAGTTTCACTGCTGCTCTAACTTCTAATTTCTCAAATTTAACAGTTATAACGACAACGGGCCGCGAGCTCGCTTCAGCTGTTCACTTTTCTCCCGCTTCACTCTCCTTTTACGCTGTGAATCTGCGCTCTCTCTCAACTCAACGTGCACTGATGACGTCATTCCGGAAGGCGGAGCTAGTATTTTTCCACTTGTATTTTATAGACGTAATTATTTTTTCTGTATTCCACAGTTATATCATGTTCTTTTTTCTTATTTATAACATTGTGACTGTTACAAAACACAAATAAAATAATTTTACATGTACTACATTTATTGTTTTTTATTTATTTATTTGGTTAAAGAGCTTACTAAGGACTGCAGTAACCTGGGTTACATGTGTGTGTGTGTGTGTGTGTGTGTGTGTGTGTGTGTGTGTGTGTGTGTGTGTGTGTGTGAATGAGAGTGAATTGGTTGGAGCTGGAAAGGCATCCACTGCGTAAAACATATGCTGGATTAGTTGGCAGTTCATTCCGCTGTGGTGACTGCTGATTAATAAGGGACTAAGCCAAAAGAAAATTAATGAATGAGTTTTATGACTGTCTGGACTCGGCCGGACTCGACTCGGACTCGGATGTTAAGGACTCGGACTTAAGTCCAACTCGACCCCTTTTGGACTCGGACTTGGACTCGACTGGTTAAGGACTTGGACTTGACTTGGACTTGACAAAGGTGGACTCGACCCCAACTCTACGCTATACTGTATATATATATATATATATATATATATATATATATATATATATATATATATATATATATATATACAGTTGAAGTCAGAATTATTTAGGCAAGTAATTAGGCAAGTTATTGTATAATAATGGTTTGTTTTGTAGACTATCGAAAGAAAATATTGCTTAAAGGGGCTAATAACTTTGTCCTTAAAATGGGTTTTAAAAAATTAAAAACTGCTTTTATTGTAGCCGAAATAAAACAAATTAGACTTTCTCCAGAAGAAAAAACATTTTCAGACATACTGTGAAAATTTCCTTGCTCTGTCAAACATAATTTGGGAAATATTTAAAAAAGAAAAACAAATTGAAAGGGGGGCTTATAATTCTGAGTTCAACTGTATACACACACACACACACACACACACATATATATATATATATATATATATATATATATATATATATATATATATATATATTAGTGGCGGGCCGTTTTCGGCGTTAACGCAGCGAGACTCTTATTGCGCGATAAAAAAATATTGCCGTTAATCTATTCTCAAAGTTGGGTTGGGAGCTAGGTCTATTCTATGCAATCTATGATGACTTTCATCTTGATATTTTAGCATGGAAGTATACCTGACTGGTGAGCTGTCTGAGAAAAAAGTGGCCTTCTGAATCAAATCAGCAGGATGCCTGACTTTAACTGCAATTCGGCAGTTTCACTTTAACTCATGAACATTTCATTCATGCCTTCGTGACAAACTGCCATATTAGATGCAAATAAATGAGTAAGGACTGGTGTGTTATGGAATTTAATAATGAACGCCAACTGGAAAGAAAAAAAAACTTTTGCATTTCGCGATGTGTGTGTTTGTGTGTGTGTCTGTGTGTCTCTGTGTGTGCACGGTCCTTTACCGACAGCCGCCTGTGTGGATCTTGTCGGAAAATATGGCGAAAAGTTCTACATGACGGTAATAGTTTGTCAGTAATGCGACTAATATATGCATACTCCACGTCTTAATTCTACTTCTGTCTACACTGCATTGTACAATAGACTTTTTTAACAAACATTTAAATGTTGTATTTCAGAGCACAACAAAAGCAGTGCGTTGCTTAAGTAGGCTTCCTCTACATTCAGACACATTCATATGTTATGTTTTGAACTCCATAACAATTATGGATGTAACAATTATAGATTTTGGTTGTACGATTATAAAGTCTGAAGAATAATCTTAGTTTCACGGTTATCACATGTAATGTAAAGTTAAGCTTTATATTAGGTAAGTAGCTATTTAGATTAACTGCGTTCATCTGCGTTCATATATACATACATAATCATTATAATAATAATTCGTCTAACATATCTCTTGCTTACGTTGCACTGAAAGCCACGCACAACTTTCACTGCTAGGGCATGCATGAGATGTTTTCTACTGCGTGCGCCCGGGATAGCCGCGAGCGCGTTGTTCCGCTTGTTTTCGGCTGCTCGCGACACTGGCTTAATGTCAGGTGACTCATGCTCTGCGCAGCTCGTGCTGTATTGAACAGCCGCACGTCACATCAGAACCATAGCAGCCGTTTTTTTGACTAAACTAAATTTATTTTTGGTGTCTTGGTCACACTATTTGACTCTTAGACTATTAGACTCTTAATCAGAGTATTATGTTAATCATATTATAATCGTATTAAAGAATTGTTGCCCATGTAACATACTCAATGCTTGACACACTGTCAGTGTTCTGTGATCTTGCCTTTGCGAAGCAGCATTTTCTGTATGTACATCAAAAGCAAGTGTGAAATCACTGTTTGGAGCTTATGTAGGCCTGCAGTTCAAAATTCATGTTTAACTGAAAAAACAGTTAGTAAACACAAGTACATCTTATTGAACATCATTTGTTTTCATCACCAATTATCATAGTAGAACAGTTTCTCAAGTAGTTTGTGATGCATTTTGGAAACAGAAGATGAGCCCCTGGTCTAATGCGCCACCTGGCTTGAGAAACCAATTCTCAAGGACTTATTATTTTGGTAGCACACATATTCTGAATGCCTTCGGCAGAATTCAAATGAGCCATTTTAATCTAGATTAATTTCGAGATTAATCTAGATTAAAAAATGAATCTATGCCCACCTATAATATATATATATATATATATATATATATATATATATATATATATATATACACACACACAAATCTGACCAGTACTTTTGTAAGTCACAGGGTTTATAGCTAGTTATGCCATTGTTCACATAATGAGTCACACATGGACAGACTGAAGTGTTTTAGAGGGCAGAATAATTTACTTGAATTCTCTCAATAATCATAATTTTATCTAAATAATTTTAGCATATTCTTTTTTGTATAAGCGTGGGAACCCTGAATGCCAAGCAGGCCATGACACACACCTTCACACAGCTGAGTGTCTCTCCTTTCACTGCAGCCACAGGCAGCCAGACAGGAAGGGCAGTTCACACACTGTCCAGCCCAGAGAGACATAATGTACCACATCTCCAAACACACCCAGCTCCACGTGACCGGCCACTAAAGTTTCACTCTTTCTGTGAATCAGCCCTCTGAGGCCAGAAACCGCCCATTAAACAACTCCCTACCTGATGTGTCTGTAGTCAAACCAAAAATTAGTCAGACACTTCTAACATTTCTTACTTTATCACACTTCTTTTTTTCATTATACTTTACAAGATGCACATGAAGTATAGCAAGAGCCTACAGCTAAAAGGTGTCAGAAGAAATTAATTTTAATAATATCAGATGACATACGTTATGTGATGGATTGCAATCAACCAACAATATTTGAAGAGTTCAGTTGCAAAATCCTCTAAATACGGCCTGAAATTTTCTTCTGAAATGAGAATGTATCTTCAGTTATTTCACATTAAAGGTAATAAAAAAGAACATATTTATAACCCTAATAACTCTTAGCCTTAGTAGCTTCTGTTTCTTGAATATCACATAAATCATTATCAAATAAAGTAACTTTTCATCCAATATGTCAAAGAGAACAAAATCGTCACTCCCTGATAAACTGGTGCCAGATATATATAAAAAAAGGAGTTTGCTGCAAAAGGAAAAGCCACTATGGACCTTGTTTCTTTTATACTGTAATAAGTCACAAGCGTCTCACAAGATGAAAGTGATACACTATCAACAAACGATGGCTTTTGGAGATGTGAGACGTTCTTTGGGAGCACAGCCATCATGACTTAAGAGGAAATAATACCAAAGACTATAGAATACACAAGACATGTCACTTGTATAGTTTTGTGTAACAGTCAACATGGCAAATAAAGCCCCGCCTACTAGTACAGGAGCCAATCATCAACCGCTATAGACTGACATTTCTCCAGGGGAGAAGCTCGGTCCAGGCGTGTGCTTTTATGAGATTTTGTGGTCAACACACTAAAATCTCAACAAATATTTGCTTCACAGACATACGAAATATGTGCACATAAAGTTTGAAATCTGTACTTTTAAATGAACCAATTATACTTGAAAACAAAAGATTTTTGGTTTTGTAATCTGTATGAAACGAAGGCGAGGTACAGTCCTTCCTGTCAAACGCACATCACATGACAGCACCTACTCAAAACTTGAAAACAAACAGTTGCTGCCATTTCTGGAGGAGATTTGCCATCAAGTTGTGAATTACTTCAGAAGAGTAGCGCGATCTGGTGAAGCATTATTCTGATGATAGTGTATAATACGGCCATAAATGAGGTTGGTGTCGTGATCTCGTTCTTTTTGAGTGCACATGCGCATTAGCTTGGGTAACCTGACAAAATGCCGATTTTATTTTGATTCGAACATTTAGAAATGAAACTTATCAGACAGTAGGTTCAATTTTATTGGTGATTTTAAATATGTAATGTAATCATAAGCTTGGCAAATAGTTTTGGAGAATTTAATGTTTCCCCTGTTAGGGGTATTCACAGTTTTAACCCAAAGAATGACCAGTCTGTCAGATGAAGAAGAGCCGGAGTCAGAGATTTAAATAAATAAATAAAAGTTTACTGAAGATAGTTTGCAGTTTCATCAGCAGAAGTCAGCTTCAACACTCGCAATGAGTTCCTAGGCCGCTCTGCTTACAATCACAAATCAACATCAATTATACTCTTTACACAATGTCATTTTCTGCGTCATACATATAGGTGTTCTAGCCTGATTGGTTAAAACACAGATAGACTAGGAAAATTTCCACGTGGGTGCGTGCGTACAATTCTGAACAATATCTTAAGCATAAACGTCAGACATCCAATAGACTGTTTAGAGCTGACTCCAGACCTGTTAAAAGTATCTACAATCAAATAGAGCACACACACTTAAAGTACAATCTGCTTCTTATCCAAGGCTGAGTGTACTTCTCAGCCTTCTTTATCAAAAACTGGTTGAAAACCGGTATAATCTACATTCAGACAGTTAAATTCTCACTACACCAAGTCTATCTTGACTAAAAAGTAAAATCACTTTAGACGAATTAACCGTAAAAATAGCAAAATCACTTAAGACATTTTAGATAGAATTAACTCATAGAAATAACAATAGAACAATATTGTTTCAAGTCTTCAGCCGTTCATTTCCACTCAAGGTCTCTGTGACCTCTGACCTAGTTTGGTGGCTCCTGAAAATAGTTTCAAAGAGACATGCAATGCACTGAACATTCTTACATAAAGCAGTGTATTTAACTTATTCATTAGTTGAAATCATTTCAAAGTTAGATACTCATTCAAGTAATCAAATAATCATATTTAATAAACATAACGAGACATAGGATGATGAGGAAAGGATAAACGTTGATCCATGCTTAGATGAACTGGACGGTAGAAATCCGAATCCTTCACCCCATTCAGACAGAACTTTGGTTAAGAAATTAATGCACAAAACATTATTTCAGATGTTATGCAATTTGGTCGGTCTGCTGTTTTGTCCATTAATGTATCTCATCACAATCACAGCAGGAAGGTTGCTGGTTCAAGCCTCGGCTGGGTCAGTTGGCATTTCTGTGTGGGGTTTGCATGTTCTCCCCATGTTAGTGTGGGTTTCCTCCAAGTGCTCCGGTTTCCCCTACAAGTCCAAAGACATGTGGTATAGGTGAATTGGGTAAGCTAAATTGTCCGTAGTGTATGTGTGTCAATGAGTGTGTGTGGATGTTTCCCAGTGATGGGTTACAGCTGGAAAGGCATCCGCTGAGTAAAACAAATGCTGGATAAGTTGGTGGCTAATTTGCTGTGGTGACCCCGGATAAATAAAGGGACTAACTAAGCTGAAAAGAAAATGAATGAATGAATAACCCAGCATTTGTTGCAATGTAGTAGCTTCTTCAATTCCTGCTGGTTTTTAGTCCACTGTAGGAAGAATGTTTGGGTATAATATGTTACAGCTTAATTTATTGGTCAGACTTTAATTAAAGTTTCAGTTCTCGCTATTAACAAACTACACTCTAAAAAATGTAAGTTAATTCTGTAAACACATTAAGGTTAATTTGGTTAATTGTGCTGGGTTAAAACAGCTGGGTTGCCTGGGGTACTGCAAACACACAGTTGGGTTGCCCAAGCTTGGTCAACCCAACTGAAAGGGCAGTAAAGGGTTCTCTCACCTTTGAATATCTGAGTTGGGTTATTTTATTTCAACTGGTTTATTTATTTTTTTATGGAACTTTCTGGATTCATCACGATGTCAGGCAGTCACAGAGCTCGCAACGAGCAAGATTACAAGGTAAACTAAAATTACCTATGTAAATGTTTACCAATTTTTTCAATAATTTGTGCTAAAGGTTTACCGATTTCACTGGTAAACATGGTTTTTAACCTGTCAATGTGTGGGCTTGCCTTTTGTTGAGTAGCCACAGAAATTAGGCTAAGCTTTTTTGTGCTATGAACCTAGAATATAAGAAAGTTAGCTTTTTTTCTAATAATTTGTAAAAAAAATAAAAATAAAGAACTAAAACTAAAATAAAGATTTGTTGAGATCTCCAAAAAACATATTTATCCTTAACATTTTCAGATATGAACAGATATGCAATTGCTGTTCAAGCTGATTACTGAGTATTGTTAGTTTTATTGCAAGACTAAGCGTTGTGTTATTAACAGGTGAGGGCCATCACGTTGAATGAGGCAATTCCTGACGAGGCAATGACACCCCAGACCTTGGAATTTCTCCAGCCTATGGATGGACACAAGTTTTTACGTGTGAAGTTTTTGAGTTTTTTTCTGACTGTTTGTAATTTACATGTTTTTGTCACATTTATTGTTTGTTGCAGGACTCTTTGTCTGGCCTAAATTTTATGGCAAAATGTTTGGACTCAATGTGGCAATAATCCGTTTTTGAGTGTTTGATATGTTGCAAGTTTTATATGTCTGTACCGCGTGGATGAAATGTGTGATAGTTGAACCCAGTCGAAAAATATAAAAGTGTGAAATCTAATTAAACAGATTTTTACTGCAGCATTTTTGTGTGGTGAAAATTTTACAAATATTATTAATTTTGCATTCATCTGTGATTGATATTTACTATTATTAGTACTATTGGTAAATATAAAGGAAGAAAGGCAGTAAGACAACAAATAACCCAATGTTTAAGTCATATCAAACCCAGCAAATTGGTTGGGTCAAATAAACAACCTAGCATTCTGGGCTAAATGAGTAAACCCAGCACTTGGGTCAAAACAACCCACCGCGTGTTCTGTCCCATAGCTACCCAGCGCCTGGGTTATTTTCCAGTCCAGCATTTTTAGAGTGTATTACTATGCCTTTTGCCTTAATAAACTGCTAATTTGCTGTGTATTAATAGTCAGTAAGGTAGTTAGATGTGGCATTGGGTAGGATTAGGGATGTAAAACGTGATCATGCAGAATATGTACTTTATAATGACTAAAAAATCAATAGGCATGCTAACTTGTTATTATACATCTCTATACTAAATTGTTGCCACTTTATTTTGCTATCCTAACTTGCCTGAACTATAGTGCCCTCCACCCACAAGTTAAAAAAATCAAAAAATGGTGTCTGGTGCCTGAACCAATTTTGGTTTGATGGCATGACTGACATTGTAAGCAACACACTGCATCCATTTTATGTTCTCAGATGTGCACATGGTATTCAAAGTGACTTTATCTCACTTCAAAAGCACACTTTGTTTTTGATTAATTTTCTTTGGAGCGCTTCCCTCTAACATGCTCCGGCAAGACCAGAGTAACATGATATGTGGCGATGAGTGTATAGTAAATTGTGCTGAAAAGCTGTGACCCGGAGCTCCGCGTGGCGCAGACAAAGGTTCCTCTCATGTGCCCCAGACGTGGGATCTCCCCTCTCATCTCATAGCAGCCAGCCACACCAACGCAAACCCCCATCTGTCTGCTTTCCAAAAAGCATATTTATTTTTCTAAGTCATAAATGCTGCTTCTCTTCGCTTTCTTTGTTCATCATCTGATCTGACATCAGCATGAGCATAAATGGCATGTGAAGAGAGAGTCAGATATTAATGGGGGCTTGTGGCAAAAAAATGTCAGTCAAACCACAAACTGCCTGAAAATATTTAAGTTAAGGGAGTACAATAAATCTAAATCTATCTGTTGCATGTGAAATGAAATGTGAAAATGAATGAAAAGTGTCAAGTGTTTATTATAGCATTGCACTTACACTCAAAAACATGATGTTTGCTGTTTGTTAAAACAACTTTAAATTAAGCAGAAACAACAAAATTATTAAGTTTTTTGGAACAACAGCTGTTTTGTGTTCAATCCACTTAAATTTGTATGAACTAATAAGTTAACTTAATTCCTTCATGTTGACCCAACACAAATTGATTGTGTGGAAGCCAGCATTTTTACAGTGTAGATCATCACACATTGCGATAATCTAGATTTCATTTTATGTATTGCTTTTATGTGTTCTGTTTGTTTGTGTTTTCAGGGCTTTAAGATCAATGCCACATTTTTGATGCACTTGGTTATCAATAACCAAAAGGGTCAAAATGTTTCATATTGTATAGTTGTTTTTAAATGTGAACACTGAATGATGCTAAAATAGTGTTTTTAGGTGATGTGCAACCAACATTAAGTTAAAATTACACTGCAAAAAAGTTTTCTTCAACATAGGCTGATTCTGAAAACATGACCCTATAGTATATACGTATCTGGAGATTGTGAAGCCAGAGTAGATTATGTAGCCAGAGCTACGTATGGCTATACATTTCCTCTTTAAAACTAACGCTACGGGACGGTATGACGCTGTTACTTTTCTCGCTTACCAGCTGACTGCTTGTGGACGGCTTTCCCACTCTTACTAATTTGTCCAGTTAGCTCGACACGTATGTCGGCGGACCTGAGATGCAGAGCAGAGTTGACCGCAATGACGGGGTTTGAGTCCGGTGAAGAACAGTTCCAGAAAGCAGGTAAGACAAAAATAGAAGCCAAAAAATAACATAAGTCAATAACAGGGTGAGAATGTGGTCAAATCTGAAAACATGGAAAAAAGCAGGCGAGTTCAAATATCTAGAAATTCTTCAATCAAGAAAAATAAAAATCAAAGCAAATTAAGCGAGTTTTTTCTTAAATTAAGAAATATAATCTGCCATGGGTTAAGTAAAGTAAGATTTGTTTTTCTTATTGTAAAGACAACGTTGATTTGTTCTGTAAGCCAATTGAAGTATATATATATATTAAAGGTGCTAATAATATTGACCTTAAAAACAAATTTTTGAATAATAATTCAGAAGATTTTATTCAACCAAACTAAAAGAAATAAGACTTTCTCAGAATAATATAATGTGAAAATTCCCTTGCTCTGTTAAACAAACTCAACATCAACAAGATTCATGCTATGTTAGGTTTTTCATTATCAATGTCTACATGCATTAAGTCATATTAAGCGTTTTAGAATGTCCCTTTGAAGAGCTGACAAAATGAATTTGCATATTTTCTGGCAGAAGGTGTTAAAAAATACTATAATGTTAACTTAATGAATGGTGACATCACATTTCATCACATTACTTTAGTGGCGCACAGTATTTAAAGGAAGCTTTAGGAAAGTTTGAAATGGCTATATAGTAATGATATACACAATTTTTTTCATTAATTGTTTTTTCATTTTCAAAACATTGAAAACAATAAATTAGCTTTTTGCCCTTTCAAGTTGCATGTTTATAGCAAATCTGCATTTAAAAAACTAATAAAATTGCTTATAATTTTTACTACTTTACCCAGCTGTAACTTTTTCCAAAATATTCACTGAAACTCTTCACTGACGATCCAAGGTGACGACAAACTCTGTGTTCTTTTTTGGGGAAGTAAAACTAATTCAAGCTGCAAATCTAGATAATTGCAGTAAAAAAATAACTTTTGTTTTGTCTTATTTTCACCTTTGTGTTCAACAGAAGAAATAAACTCGAACAGGTTTGTGACAATTAAAGGGGGAATAAATGATGACAGAACTTTCAGTATTGGGCGAGCTAGAGTGCAGAGTGAATTTTGAGCATTCCGTAAAACAAAACAAGTCTTTTCTCTATTTTCATTCACTTCCTTCACTTAAAGTTCAAATAAAAAACTTCAACCATGGTGCTATTTTCCAGTCACAATGTGGTAACACTTTATAATAACAGTACATGAATAATGATGTATTAATATGTAAACTAAACATTAATTTATTATGAATTAATGATGAGTTAATGTATGCACTAATCATGAACTAACTTGAACTACAACATTACGGCTACCTTAATTACTTGTTAGTACATGATTGTTTGTTAATTAATGTATTAATTACCTTGTTAGTTTATGCTTAATTTAACCATCATAAACTCATGATATGTTAATATATAATTATGTTGTGACTTTACTTGAAGGGGCACATCATCATTAACCCATTCTTAACTACTCATGAACTCCTTATGCAGTCCAACTAGTCAGTTTACACTAAATAACAATAGAGAAGTGTTCTGTCAACATCAGCATGAACAGGAGTTCATGAGTAGTTAAGGATGAGTTAATGATGATGTGCCCCTCCAAGTAAAGTCATGACATAATCATACATTAACAGCTCATGAGTTCATGTTGGTTACATTTAGCTTAAACTTAAATGTTAATTAACACATTAATTAACAACATGTACTAACAAGTAATTAAGGTAGCCGTAATTCACACATGAACTCATGTGAATCATGTTGTAGTTCAAGTTAGTTCATGATTAGTG
Source organism: Danio kyathit (assembly GCA_903798195.1). Lineage (NCBI taxonomy): Eukaryota > Metazoa > Chordata > Actinopteri > Cypriniformes > Danionidae > Danio > Danio kyathit. The sequence goes on along the minus strand of LR812537.1, from coordinate 18,075,585 downwards.
CATACCTTAACTCATCATTAATTCATAATAAAGTAATGTTTAGTTTGCACATTAATACATCATTATTCATGTACTGTTATTGTAAAGTGTTACCCACAATGTTAATATCATGCTTTTTCTTGATGCAGATTAGTTTGTTTGTTCACTTGTAATACATGGGTTGACTGGCAGATCAGACATCTTATTACATCTCATTCTGGCTGAAAGCAATGAGTGGGAAAAAACATGTTATCCTGAGCCTTCCATGTTTATGTTAATACCTCTTTAATTATTGATTGCTGTGTATGAAGTTCAGTTAAACAAAATGTACACTGGGAAAAAATACATACCTAAGATTTAAAATATATCTTGAAACAACAATGTGTTTATGAACAGCACTACTTTGTGCAGCCTCATCGTTAAAGGAACAGTTCACCTAAAATTTGAAATGACCCCATAATTTACTTACCCTCAAGCCATCCTTTTATGGCTTTCTTCTGTCAGACGAACACAGTCAAAGTAGTTTTACATTTGATCCTAGTTATTCAATGCTGTACAATATTGGATAGTGGCTCTTTTATGAAACTAACCCATACGCCACCAGGAGGTTAACACATGTCTTTTGAAGCGTATCGTGTGTTATTGTAACTGTCACGGTCACCAGCGAGATACAACCACTAGAGATCGCTGGTACACACACACATTCACAAGAACTACAAATCTGCTGAAATATGGACTACAAACCCCAGTCAGGCCACACACACACACACACACACACTCACCTGCTCCAAGTCTCCACTGATTAGACTGGCACAGCTGTAGCTGCTCAGATACTGATTACATGGACTATAAGTACTGCTCAAACACAAACACTGTTGCTGAGTCTTGTTATCTGTTCACAGTCACAATTCTAAGCGTTACCTTGACTTGTTCTTGCTGTGTTTGGACCCTCGCCTTGTTTATCTGTTTCTCCCTGTCTGCTGCCAGCCTTGTGACCATCTGCCTTCTATATTGACTACGTTTCTGGATTTCCTTCATACATCTGTTTGCTCCTGTTCTGATCATTGCTTGCCTGACCATCTTGCTAATAAACCTGCATGTGGATCCGCACCCCTGTTGTCAGTGTCACATCCCTCTGGTTACAGTACCAAAATTATTTTTAAACTATAAACTTAATTTGTATAAATTAAGCTGAAGCTTTGGTAAGTGTAGACAAATACAAATAAACAAATGTCAGAAACTACAGTAATTTAAAGTGGAAAACAAAAAGTGAAAGTTAAAACTGTCAGAGAAGAAAATATATTTGTATTTGTTTTCTAATTTAAATAATGTAAGTATTTTTTCACAAAAACACATCAATCTGCTTGCGTTAACCCCCTGGCGGACTAGTTTTACAACCAATTTGTTTGCTTTTTGGAAGTGTCAAAAAGGGCCACTGATCAACACCATTATACAGCATGGAAGAGCCAGAAAAAAAAATCTAAAAATACTTTGCGTTCATCTGAAAACAGAAAGCCATGCACACAGAGCATGGCTTGAGGATGAGTAAATGATGCTCTAATTTAAATTTGTGTAAAATGAAGAGTTCAGATGCAAAAACCTCTAAGTGCCATCTGAAACTTCTATCGAAAATGAAAAAAAAATTTCAGCCTTTTTTTATGTTCAGTTATTTTACTTTAAAGACCAGGAAAAGGACTTATTCTTTGCCCCCAAAAAAAAAAAAAGTGATATTACTGAACATACAAACAAGAGCTTGATAAAAATACTCATTTTAGAGGAAAACTTCAGATGTCATTTAGAGGTTTTTGCATCTAAACTTTTCAAATGTTCATTCAGATTTCAGCCTGTTGAAATTAAAATACATTTTACATAGTATGATATAAACATTAGGCTAAATGCTACTATCTAGTAAGAAGTGAGCTAGTATTTCATTCTGATCACAGCCAGATGGAGAACATTACAACTTCAGATAACCTTTCATAGAGCCCAATTAAAGCTCTTTAAAACACTGACTTCATGTCTTCCTCCTTACTGTTCTCTTGTCAGTGTCTCTTCTCTTAAATTTGCTCTTTTATTTTATTAAAAATAGCTTCCAGGTTGGAGGAAAGTCCTTACCCCAGGTGGAGTTCAAGTATCATGGGGTTCTGTTCATGAGTGAGGGAAGGATGGAACGTGAGATCGACAGCAGGATTGGTGCAGCGGCAGCAGTAATGGGGTTGATGTACCGGTCTGTAAAATGAACTGAATAAACTATGTGGCAAACTGAAGTGGCTAAAGCATTTGAACACAGCTCAAATCACATGATAATGTGCTTGAATAAACAGCATGCACAGATAGGAGCTTGTTGTCTTCACTGCTCTCCAGTGGCTGTTGCGTTTGGCTTTTGAGCACTAATTCCACATCTCGGATGATATAATTGTAGATATGTGTTTACAGTGTTAATTGCGGCGATTACCAGACATTAACAGGCTGTGTTTCTTTTGGACACACTCTGAATGCTGCTGATTGTATATAAAACTGAATACAAAAGTGATTGATATAAGGGCCGTGACAATAAATCGATGCCTTACAAATTGAGAAATGATTCTACATCGATTCTGAAATTTCCTGAACGCAATGCAATTCTCTCTTTCATCGATTCTAAGCTTAGTTTTTACTACCCGATGGTGCTGTATGCTTTACAAATATCCTCAATCCTTACACATACTTGAATGTAAAACATTCATTAAAGGTGCAGTAGGAGACGCAAACGTTAGCCTAATAGCATTGAAAGCCTATGCCTCGCCCTCCCTGCAAATTGCCGTCTAAAGCCATGCCTCGTGAACATGCAGTAGACAACACCACTAGAATAAATCATGTAACATTCCGGAGAGAAAACTTTATAGTACTCTTTCTAATTACAATACCATACTTACCAAACACAAAGTAGGTAGGTTGCTGATGTTTACCTGCCATCCTCTGTCTGAACCTTGAAAGGCCGTGAAAGTACGGGTGACATAATCCTTTGAACAGTGAACAGGGTGCACAGAGGTATGCAATGACATATTTTGAGGCAGGTAGAACAGCCTATTGTAATGTTCGGACCTAAAGCTTTGATTGGATTTCATGGTCCTACAGATACCACAAAATATTAGAATACATATAAACACATTTGGATGACTTAATGTAATAATGGCTATCAGGATGTGAAGAGACTTCAAGCAGCATAACAAAAAATGGTTTCTGAAGACAATCACCTCTTCCACCTTTAAGAGTTTAAAGTTTGATAAAAAATGTTTAAAGGGTCACGAAACACCAAAACACATTTTTGAGTTGTTGACAGTCATATGTGTGTCCCACGCTGCTATAAACACTATTAGGGCACATATATTTCACTAAAAAGTGAAAATTGGTTGTTTTTGCGTTATTTTGAGCAAATTCGTTCTTCCGGTTTGAAACTAATTTTTGAAGCTGCGTCATGGCGATTAGATACTTGCATGTAAATCCAGCGTGGAGAGTGGCTGTCTGTACCTGTGAGAACATTGTGTCATCTCTGAGTGTGCGGCATTATTTCATGAGAAAGACTTTGTTCAAACCAATCAGCGCGCTCTATTGTGTATGCGGTGCAACTTCATTAATATGCATGATAGCTTCAGAGACTGTTTACCTGTTTACAGTGTTCAGATGACAGAGAGACGCCACGTTGTGTTGCCAAATCAAGTGAAAGAACAAGAATTTGGAGACATAGGTCGTCAGTGTTGCATTTATTAGTGTGCTGCGTTTATTAATGTGCTGCAACGAAGGTTTTGTTTTCATTTTCCCGCTATGAGAGTGCTGCTGGACTCATATGTGGATTACAGTGCACGCGACAGAATGCGTTTGTAAGGAACATCTGGAAATGGTGAAATCCGGATTTGCCGCTCGTCTCCTTTTAAAAAAAGACACAGTTCCAGTGTGACTGTCCTGTCTCTATAGATTTAGTAAGTGTGTGTGAGAGCAGTGCCCTTTGTTTAACCCAGATGGCAAAGTTACTTCATATCGTCAGCAGAGCTCTTTCAGTTTTTAAAGACATTTTTAAATGCCATAGTCAAAATGATTTAGTTACTAAGTTTACAGTATGTTAATATCACTGCAATATTATAGTACAATATTATAGACTGAAAGATCCGCTGTAAATGCTGCTCTCCGAGTGTAAACATGTAAACACAATCAAACTATTCCTGTTGTGCAGGATTTTTGCTGCATTTTGTGACAGGATATATACACACGGCTTTCTGACGGTACCTACCAAGTACATAAGTTACAGAGAAATGCGGAGGATTTTTTTCTCCCATTCGCCATGCGGTATCAAACATACAATTAAAACTCCACTCTCCAGCAGTTCCTCGCTTTCAATATCTCGTTTGTCACGGGCGACATGCAGGAAATGTTCCTGAATAAAAAGTGAAAATGCCAAACTGCAGTTAAAGTTGACAAATGAATAATTTGGCAAGTAAATCGTCTACTGATGTCCATGTAAACAGTCACTGTCTTTCTACTCTGCGTCTGCGTGCCCAAACGGAAACTCCCATATTTGCAAATCCTTCCCTCTTTCCCTCCCCCGACACTCCCACCTAAACAGAGCTGGACACGCCCACTTTCCTGACTTTTTCCAAACTAGAGGTGTGAAAACACCCTGCTGGGACAGGGGGGTTTCATGGCCCTTTAAGCGAACTACAAGAATGTTAGTGAGCTGTGCTTATGTTAATCAAGTGGAATAAAAATCATGGTGCAAGTGCATTTACCAATTGTAGTGTGACTAAAAGCACTAAAACTCCTCCTCGTGCTCACGAATCTAGAATCAAATCAACGGTGAAGGATTTGGAAATAGATAGAGAGCGCCATCTGCTGTTAAAACACTCAGAATCAATGGGACAGGGACTTTTCATTTTCAGTAAGCCAGCTCAAGCACTTCCGGTGAACTGTCATTCCATTACAAATCACTGGATAAAAAGCAAAAAATTCCATTGTTCTATGCCATGTTTTTTTAAAAAAATGGACATTTATTTCAACTGTATTTTCAATGCAGTTTCTGCACTTATTGCTGCTCCTGATGGTGATTGGGGTCTTTCATTAAACAACTAAATGAATGCTATTTTATGGACTACATTTGAACTAAATTACATTTTCGGTGCTGTAAAAGGAACCGTATGAAATCGAAACAGTCACATTAATCTTCCACCAGAAGTTTATCTGTGGCTGAAATACACTTCCTGTGCATAAAGCTTATTCCAGAGAGAATTCTGATACATTCCAAAAATCTAAGAGTTAATCCATAAATCATCATCAATATATCACCAGTCCTAATTGATATGAGACAATTTGATCAAATTAGCTCATAATTGAGATATAGGAACTTTAGGTCAAGTAATGAGTCAAAAATAAAACATTTACATGGATCACGTTTGTTGTTGTTGCTTCTGTGGCCCTGTCTACTGATATAAAAATGTATTTTAATCACAAGTCACTGATGCAAAATACAGGTATAAACTGGGTCTAAGATGTTTAAAGCTAGTCCATATTTGACCACCTCCAGAGGCAGTCAAAAGCTCATTCACTCAGATTGGTTTGATTCACCCAGATGTGGTCAATCAGATATGGTCACTAGTAAGGACAAGGATGAGCTTGGTCCACTAGACATTAGAACACTGAGCATCATCAGGGAATGACCCACCAATTACTCTGGCGTATTTTTTTTTATCTTCCAAGCGGCAGCACGGTGGCGTAGTGGGTAGCACAATCGCCTCACAGCAAGAAGGTTGCTGGTTCGAGCTCTAGCTGGGTCAGTTGGCATTTCTGTGTTGAGTTTGCATGTTCTCCCTGTGTTCGCATGGGTTTCCTTAGGGTACTCTGGTTTCCCCCACAAGTCCAAAATCATGTGGTATAGGTGAATTGGGTGAGCAAAATCGTCTGTAGTGTATGTGTGTGAATGAGTGTGTATGGATGTTTCCCAGTGATGGGTTGCTGCTGGAAGGGCATCCGCTGTGTAAAACATATGCTAGATAAGTTGGTGGTTCATTTCGCTGTGGCAACCCCAGATTAATAAAGGGACTAAGCCGAAAATAAAATAAATGTACATTAACTCATGAAAACCCAGGTGCTGTGAAACACCCATACACTCATTCATTCTCACACACACACACACACACATTTATACTGTACACTACTATTAATTTAGTTTATCCAGTTCATCTATACTGCATGTCTGTGGACTGAGAGAGAAACTGGAAGCAACCAACGCAAACATGGGGAGAACATGCAAACTCCACACAGAAAGGGCTCCTGGTCCAGCCAGGATTCAAACCAGCGACCTTTTTGCTGTGAGGTGACAGTGTTAACCCCTGAGTTTTTTTAAGTTAAATAATTTTATAGTTAAATATATTTTTTTAAATAGTTTGGCGTGCCTTAACATGCATCACAGTGTGTTTTGGTGTTTTCATGTGGACGGAGATTTTTTTTTAAATGAAAGTTATAAAAAAGAATACCATTGTACATGTGGACATGGCCTAAGTTCATTTATTTTACTTTCTTTTTAAATGAATATCACCTATTTTTATTTTATCATATATATATAATTTTTTAGCTTAATTTTACAAGTGATTTAGAATTAAAAAGTTGAGTTTTACCATTTTTGAATGCATTCAGCTGATTTCCAGGTCTGGCAGGATTTTGACTTTGCTCAAATATTCCACACAGAATATTTCCAAAATGAGCACAGTCGAATCTGATGAAACACAACATGTACTGTTATGTGAGCAATACTTGAAAGCAGTTTTCCTAATTAATTCTATATCACTTCTGGGTACAGTGGAAAAACATGAAAACGTCTCAGATTAGTTCCAGAAAGTAATAAAATGATTTAATGTTCCGGAAAGTATTATAAACTGCCAAATTAATAAATTTGTTAAATATATGTTTTAGTGGACCGCTTTTATTTATGATATGCAATGATTTAATGAGGTTGAATAATATGGCTCCTGGCTGCTTGTATGAGATAAGCAACGAGTGAATTGAAGTGAAACAATTTCAAATCCTTTTGGATGATTTGATAGACGCCAGCGCCATCTTGTGGTCATGAACGGCAATGGCGTAAAAATAATAATAAAAGGACAAGAGGAAATGTCCTACTAAAAAAAGCACATTTAAATACCTACCCCAAATCCAAGTCTGCATCCAGCTACTATTGGAGAAACGACCCGTACTAGAGCACAAATTAGCTATACCAGCCCCCCTATTATGTGATAGCAGATCACTCAAAAATCAACAAAAACTTACTATTTACTATTTAAAAAGAACATTTATATTAATGTCTTTTATATTTACAAATATTCACAAAATGTATTACAAGTTTTGGTACGAGTAGTGGGACACATCCAGTAAAATGAATGGCTCTTTAAAGCCCTCAGCTGGACAAAACATTTCGTTCTAAAATTGTTCTTTTAAACTTTCATATAAGTTCATCATTAACCAGCAGATGGGCTTTTTCATAAAAATGTAATATTTTACAAACAGGAAAAAGGTGTAGTTGAGGATTTTTGTGATAAAGGAAGTACAAAAGTACTTAATCTGTCCCAAAATCACATCATTAATGTATAGCTGAGAAGTAAATGAAAAAAATATTTATAAATTGTATGAGTGAAGGCAACGCAGTGGCGCAGTAGGTAGTGCTGTTGCCTCACAGCAAGAACGTTGCTGGGTCGCAGGTTCGAACCTCGGCTGGGCTGGGTCAGTTGGCGTTTCTGTGTAGAGTTTGCATGTTCTCCCTGCGTTTGCGTGGGTTTTCTCCGGGTGCTCCGGTTTCCCCCAAAGTCCAAAGACATGCAGTACAGGTGAATTGGGTAAGCTAAATTGTCCATAGTGTATGAGTGTGAATGTGTGTGTGGAAGTTCCCAGAGATGGGTTGAGGCTGGAAGAGCATCCGCTGCGTAAAATCGTGCTGGGATAAGTTGGCGGTTCATTCCGCTGTGGCGACCTTGCAAGGGACAAAGCCGACAAGAAAATGAATGTATGAGTGAATTGTATATATTTTTACAATATACATTTACAATTGTTGGGGACAGTTGAAATAAATTTGTGAAACTTGTATAATACTATACATAAAGATGTGCCAAAGTCTTGTTATAAATGCCTTTAATATATATTTCTAAGGGCGACACAGTGGCGCAGTAGGTAGAGCTGTCGCCTCACAGTAAGAAGATTGCTGATTCGAGCCTCGGCTGGGTCAGTTGGTGTTTCTGTGTGTTTGCATGTTCTCCCCGCGTTCACGTGGGTTTCCTCCGGGTGCTCTGGTTTGCCCCAAAGACATGCGGTACAGGTGAATTTGGTAGGCTAAATTGTCTGTAGTGTATGAGTGTGTATGGATGTTTCCCAGAGATGGGTTGCAGCTGGAAGGGCATCTGCTGCGTCAAACATGTGCTGGATAAGTTGCCGGTTCATTCTGCTGTGGCGACCCAGGATTAATAAAGGGACTAAGCTGAAAAGAAAATGAATGAATGAATGAATATATTTCTAAATTGAACTAAAATGTTTTACTGAATTGCCATTTAAAAGGCCTTATTATCTATTTTAAAGGGAGAGTTCATACTCCTTATTCTTACTCACCCTCAAGTGGTTCCCCACCTAACCTAAAAGATGATATTTTGAAGCATGTTGGAGACTACTATTTCCACTAACTGCTAGTCAATTGTTGACCGTTAACAATATTCTTTAAAATATCTTCTTTTGCATTCAATTTCACTTTTACAGAGGTTGCTTATTTTGTTTTGAAGGTATCCTACATGCAATCAATCAACCAACCCTGTTAATAATTAATGACTCACCTAGCCTACGTCGTTCCAATTCCCAGAGACCTTCATTCATCGTCAGAACACAAATTAAGGTATTTCATCTTCCAGACAGCAATGGTTACGAGACATTAGTCCAGAAGGAATCATAAACACTGTCAAAAAAGTCCTTCAATTGTCCAACTGTGATTATATGAAGCTCCAAGGAGACTTTTGGGTAACGCTTTCTTTTACAACCCGCAAAGTACCGTGTAAGTACAGTGAAATAACGGTGTACTTTTAGTATAAGTATAATGAATATGTGTAGGTATAAGGGAACAAACTGTAATGCTTGGGTAATAAGGGGGTAACAACCAGATATTCAACACTAAAAGTACCGCGTAAGTATATTGAATTTACGGTGTACTTTTCTATAAATTGCAAAGGAACAAACCCTAATGTTTGGGTAATAAGGGGGTAACAATAGGATATTCAACACGCAAAGTACTGTGTAAGTATACTGACTTTACAATGTACTTTTCTATAAATTGCAAATGAACAAACCATAATGTTTGGGTGATAAGGGGGTAACAATAATATACTAAACACGCAAAGTACCGTGTAAGTATATTGAATTTACGATGTACTTTTCTTTAAGTATTGTTTACATATAAAGAATTATACAAGGGTGGTGACAACCTAATGCAACCTGCAAACACATGAGTAAGTGCAATAATAATAGTACCCTTATTTTTGGGTTTTATATGGGGTGTTTAATGAATAAAAGGTTTACAACCCGTGAAATTATGAAACCCTATTGTATACTGTATGTATTTTAAATCTGCAATTCAATATAAAAACATATTTCTATACACAACTTACCTTATGAATGTTTCGTCGATCTCACCACAGCCAGGAATGTCTGAACATCACTATCAACAAATAACTTTGCATGATATAGCTAGACCTACCGTCAGGGTTCAGTGCAGATTAAAACAGGCTAGCATTACTGCTGTTTGCAGGAGGGGTGGGGGGTCTTACTGTTCAAATATACACTTGTGCGTTGAAGTCCAGCTTCTTTCCCCCCTTGTTCCCTGTGTTTAAGGGTAAATACAGTATTTGTTCCCCCCTTGTTCCATGTAGTTAAAGGGTAATACCGCATTTGCGGGTTGTAAATTAAAGTGAAGCATTGTTCCCACCTTGTTCCCCCCTTGCTCCCTGTAGTTAAAGGGTAAATACCACATTTGCGGGTTGTAAATTAAAGTGAAGCATTGTTCCCTTCTTGTTCCCCCCCTTGTTCCCTGTAGTTAAAGGGTAAATACCGCATTTGCGGGTTGTAAATTAAAGTGAAGCATTGTTCCCACCTTGTTCCCCCTTGTTCCCTGTAGTTAAAGGGTAAATACCACATTTGCGGGTTGTAAATTAAAGTGAAGCATTGTTCCCTCCTTGTTCCCCCCTTGTTCCCTGTAGTTAAAGGGTAAATACCGCATTTGCGGGTTGTAAATTAAAGTGAAGCATTGTTCCCACCTTGTTCCCCCCTTGTTCCCTGTGTTTAAGGGTAAATACAGTATTTGTTCCCCCCTTGTTCCCTGTAGTTAAAGGGTAAAATACCGCATTTGCGGGTTGTAAATTAAAGTGAAGCATTGTTCCCACCTTGTTCCCCCCCTTGTTCCCTGTACTTAAAGGGTAAATACAGCATTTGTTCCTCCCTTTTTCCCTCTAGTTTACAGGGTAACTCTTGAAGGTAGTGAAATAAATATACAAACACACAATATATTTCTTTACTTTCTAACCTTTATTTTACTAAATAGGGATTTTGAAACACTTCATCTTAATCAAACATGGTCTCGTCTATCATTGCCTATACTCATTCATTCATTTTCTTTTCGGCTTAGTCCCTTTATTAATCTGGGGTCGCCACAGCGGAATGAACCGCCAACTTGTCGTTTTACGCAGATGATGCCCTTCCAGCTGCAACCCATCACTGGGAAACATCCATACAGACTCATTCACACACATACACTACGGACAATTTTAGCTTACCCAATGTCACCACATGTTTTTGAACTTGTGGGGGAAACCGGAGCACCCGGAGGAAACCCACGCTAACACGGGGAGAACATGCAAACTCCACACAGAAATGCCAACTGACCCAGCCGGGCCTCGAACTAGCGACCTGCTTGCTGTGAGGCGATTGTGCTACCCACTGTGCCACCGTGCTGCCCTGCCTATACTCAAACAACAAAATAACACATTAATTCCTTCCCCCTTTTTCTGGCATCTCTTGCTTGGCTTCCTTTTTTCTGCTCTTCTCCGTAGCTTCCACTGAGGACTCTGATGGTGAGTGGCTGATGGAATCCCATGGGTCTTGCTGCTCTGCATTTAATATAAAAAATATGAATAGATATAAAGGCTTTTAGCAAGCTATACATGTTCCTTTCGCTGTTTAATATATTTGTCGGTGTTGGTTGTCCAACAATTTCACACACTAAACATTTACAGATACCATATGGATATTATACATTTCTATTAAACAAAACTACTATCATCAGACCATATGGGAGATTGTGATAATTTATAGTGATAATAATTCAAGCACAGAGGGGAAAAGTTTAAATGTACATGCAGGCATTGTAGACTTTGAAGTAAAGATTATTTGCAGTTCAGTATATATTTAAATTCTGTGTTACTTAGTAATTGGTGTAAATTTTAGGTTTTGGGTGAACTACCCCTAAGGTTAGTTTTTGATTAAGTACATGTCTTGACCCATCATTAGTTCTTAATAAAGTAATAGATTACATAATAGTATGGTTGATGATGTACTGTTATGGACCCTTTTCACATTTACGGGTTTCTCAGCAGCAAACGCAGGGAATGGGAAAATACAACACATATTTTTTATCTTTTTTCTCAAATAAAATAAAAACTTTACGATGGTGTTTTCTCGACATTTACAAAAAGAAAAAAAATTGTGTGAAACTGATAACGGCACCAAGAAGAGAGAATAACATCTAATTCACTGTCCTGCCCATAGACACTATTTGAAACACCTCCCATATTATGTAATTATATGCAAACATTATGTAATACATACATAAATACAAATAAATGTTATTTATAAAAGATTAAATATTAAAAACTCAAGGATTTCAGATGCTGATGACTGTTAAACTCGTCATAACAGTATTGTGAAAATGGTACAATGGTTAAAAATGGGAACAAACATCAGATAGAAACAAAAAACCTAAACAAACACTTCTATGGACATAATGTCATAAAAATACTTGTTTTATTTACCTCGCGCTGCCGTCCTCGGCTCGTACTGCTGTGAACAGGAAATTCTGGGAATGAATTTGAATCGATTCGTCAAAAGACCGATCAGTGTGACATCAAAGTATCGCGACAATAGCAGACAGCTACGTGTGCATTTCAGTCCATCTCGCGGTATTTTATCACTTCAGGTGAACCCCTACTGATTCATTGATTCAAACGAGTTGTGAATCAAGTAGCCTCTAAAGATCCGAATCAAACGGCAGTACCACGAGGTTTTGCTCAGCCTCAGACTTCTGGGACGTTTGTTTGGAATGGCTTCGTCTCGTCACCATGTAACACACGTAAGTAAATCGTTGTTAGTAAATAAAAGCCACTGTCACGATTAGAAATTGTGTATTAACCAGATTATATTTATTTTATTTTCCATTAGTTTTAGCGTAACGTTAACGTTAGTTCATGCCCGAATCTAAACGGCCAGCAGCGAATATTTACCAGTATTTACTGTCGTTTACATAGTTTTTTTGCACATCTTGTTGCCAAAGTTCTTCTGGATTTAGTTTGTCTCAGTTTCTTCATGTCATTCCAGACAGACTGGATGATGATCAGATCAGATCTCTGTGTGTGTGGAGCACTGGCTGTTGTCAGACTCAGTGTGCAGACAATAATCTCACTATATAAGTTAATTACAGCTAATGAAATAATATTTGGAAATGTAAATTGATATTTCAAATTGACATGCTACAGAAAAATATAGAAATAACCGACTTTGATCCTCTTTTTTACCCTGAAATTACTAGTAGCCTAACACTTGCACAGTAGCCTACTGTACATTTAAACTTTTCCCAGACGGCAGCGCGAGGTAAATAAAACAAGTATTTTTATGACATTATGTCCATAGAAGTGTTTGTTTAGGTTTTTTGTTTCTATCTGATGTTTGTTCCCATTTTTAACCATTGTACCATTTTCACAATACTGTTATGACGAGTTTAACAGTCATCAGCATCTGAAATCCTTGAGTTTTTAATATTTAATCTTTTATAAATAACATTTATTTGTATTTATGTATGTATTACATAATGTTTGCATATAATTACATAATATGGGAGGTGTTTCAAATAGTGTCTATGGGCAGGACAGTGAATTAGATGTTATTCTCTCTTCTTGGTGCCGTTATCAGTTTCACACAATTTTTTTTCTTTTTGTAAATGTCGAGAAAACACCATCGTAAAGTTTTTATTTTATTTGAGAAAAAAGATAAAAAAATATGTGTTGTATTTTCCCATTCCCTGCGTTTGCTGCTGAGAAACCCGTAAATGTGAAAAGGGTCCATAACAGTACATCATCAACCATACTATTATGTAATCTATTACTTTATTAAGAACTAATGATGGGTCAAGACATGTACTTAATCAAAAACTAACCTTAGGGTAGTTCACCCAAAACCTAAAATTTACACCAATTACTAAGTAACACAGAATTTAAATATATACTGAACTGCAAATAATCTTTACTTCAAAGTCTACAATGCCTGCATGTACATTTAAACTTTTCCCCTCTGTGCTTGAATTATTATCACTATAAATTATCACAATCTCCCATATGGTCTGATGATAGTAGTTTTGTTTAATAGAAATGTATAATATCCATATGGTATCTGTAAATGTTTAGTGTGTGAAATTGTTGGACAACCAACACCGACAAATATATTAAACAGCGAAAGGAACATGTATAGCTTGCTAAAAGCCTTTATATCTATTCATATTTTTTATATTAAATGCAGAGCAGCAAGACCCATGGATTCCATCAGCCACTCACCATCAGAGTCCTCAGTGGAAGCTACGGAGAAGAGCAGAAAAAAGGAAGCCAAGCAAGAGATGCCAGAAAAAGGGGGAAGGAATTAATGTGTTATTTTGTTGTTTGAGTATAGGCAGGGCAGCACGGTGGCACAGTGGGTAGCACAATCGCCTCACAGCACGCAGGGTCGCTAGTTCGAGGCCCGGCTGGGTCAGTTGGCATTTCTGTGTGGAGTTTGCATGTTCTCCCCGTGTTAGCGTGGGTTTCCTCCGGGTGCTCCGGTTTCCCCCACAAGTTCAAAAACATGTGGTGACATTGGGTAAGCTAAAATTGTCCGTAGTGTATGTGTGTGAATGAGTCTGTATGGATGTTTCCCAGTGATGGGTTGCAGCTGGAAGGGCATCATCTGCGTAAAACGACAAGTTGGCGGTTCATTCCGCTGTGGCGACCCCAGATTAATAAAGGGACTAAGCCGAAAAGAAAATGAATGAATGAGTATAGGCAATGATAGACGAGACCATGTTTGATTAGATGAAGTGTTTCAAAATCCCTATTTAGTAAAATAAAGGTTAGAAAGTAAAGAAATATATTGTGTGTTTGTATATTTATTTCACTACCTTCAAGAGTTACCCTGTAAACTAGAGGGAAAAAGGGAGGAACAAATGCTGTATTTACCCTTTAAGTACAGGGAACAAGGGGGAACAAGGTGGGAACAATGCTTCACTTTAATTTACAACCCGCAAATGCGGTATTTACCCTTTAACTACAGGGAACAAGGGGGGAACAAATACTGTATTTACCCTTAAACACAGGGAACAAGGGGGGAACAAGGTGGGAACAATGCTTCACTTTAATTTACAACCCGCAAATGCGGTATTTACCCTTTAACTACAGGGAACAAGGGGGGAACAAGAAGGGAACAATGCTTCACTTTAATTTACAACCCGCAAATGTGGTATTTACCCTTTAACTACAGGGAACAAGGGGGGAACAAGGTGGGAACAATGCTTCACTTTAATTTACAACCCGCAAATGCGGTATTTACCCTTTAACTACAGGGAACAAGGGGGGAACAAGAAGGGAACAATGCTTCACTTTAATTTACAACCCGCAAATGTGGTATTTACCCTTTAACTACAGGGAGCAAGGGGGGAACAAGGTGGGAACAATGCTTCACTTTAATTTACAACCCGCAAATGCGGTATTTACCCTTTAACTACATGGAACAAGGGGGGAACAAATACTGTATTTACCCTTAAACACAGGGAACAAGGGGGAAAGAAGCTGGACTTCAACGCACAAGTGTATATTTGAACAGTAAGACCCCCCACCCCTCCTGCAAACAGCAGTAATGCTAGCCTGTTTTAATCTGCACTGAACCCTGACGGTAGGTCTAGCTATATCATGCAAAGTTATTTGTTGATAGTGATGTTCAGACATTCCTGCTGTGGTGAGATCGACGAAACATTCATAAGGTAAGTTGTGTATAGAAATATGTTTTTATATTGAATTGCAGATTTAAAATACATACAGTATACAATAGGGTTTCATAATTTCACGGGTTGTAAACCTTTTATTCATTAAACACCCCATATAAAACCCAAAAATAAGGGTACTATTATTATTGCACTTACTCATGTGTTTGCAGGTTGCATTAGGTTGTCACCACCCTTGTATAATTCTTTATATGTAACAATACTTAAAGAAAAGTACATCGTAAATTCAATATACTTACACGGTACTTTGCGTGTTTAGTATATTATTGTTACCCCCCTTATCACCCAAACATTATGGTTTGTTCATTTGCAATTTATAGAAAAGTACATTGTAAGTCAGTATACTTACACAGTACTTTGCGTGTTGAATATCCTATTGTTACCCCCTTATTACCCAAACATTAGGGTTTGTTCCTTTGCAATTTATAGAAAAGTACACCGTAAATTCAATATACTTACGCGGTACTTTTAGTGTTGAATATCTGGTTGTTACCCCCTTATTACCCAAGCATTACAGTTTGTTCCCTTATACCTACACATACATTCATTATACTTATACTAAAAGTACACCGTTATTTCACTGTACTTACACGGTACTTTGCGGGTTGTAAAAGAAAGCGTTACCGACTTTTGTACACCAAGAAAACTAAAACTGACTGTTCACCCATGCCGTCTGCGCATTTACTATGGTCAATCTGCCGATTGCATGTTGTGCTGTTGATTCTAATGGCAATGTCTGCCAGAATAGAAAGCACTGGCGAAAAGGTGTTTTTTTTTCTTCTTTTTTTGTGAACAAAATTGTTTTTTGAGCTTTAAAAACGAGACTTTTAGCTCTTTTGACTGGTGAGATTAGTGGATCTGAAAATGAATGGAAAACATCAATTCTAAATATGTACATTTTATTTCATTTATTCATTGAGAAAAGAAACTAACCACACACGTTTGTGTTGATTTGTAAACACATTGGCCAGTCAGAGCATTTAGACTTAGTTTTGTTGCCCATGTTAACCCTATTCATTGTGCATGTGATCTTCATGTGCTAATTTTAGGTGGGACCACATGAATCCACACTGGCCACAGAATTGAATGTTGGCTGGACAATAAAAGTCTGAGGACATGAGCAGCTCAGAGAAGAACATCACACTGTCACCTGAAAATTACAGTAATTGACAGAGAATGCAGTTTTAGAACAATAACACTTGTTGCGCAAGTGATCTTTAAAACTTTACACACTAAAACACACTGTGCAAGTAACAATTGTAAATGCATTTAGGGGAACCTTTAAAGTTCAACTTAAATTGATAGTTCTGCCAAAAATGATAATTATCATTTACTCTCCGTCCACTTGTTCTAAATCTGTTTGAGTTTGTTGAACTTCTGATTAACACAAAAGAAGATATTTTAAAGAATCTTGGAAACCGATAGACATTTGCATCCATAGCCTTTTATTATTATTCCTACTGAGGAAGTCATTGGCCATCATTTTTAAAAAAAAGTTTTACAGAATATATTTAGTCCAACAGAAAAAAAACCCTCAAAGGTTTAGTCATTTAAAGAGCACCTATGATGGAAATCAACTTTTGTGAGCTGTTTGAACATAACTGTGTAGGTATAGTGTCAAGTCTCTTTTTCTTGATGTAAAAAAGGACCCAAATCCCAGTGATTTTGAGGTCCAGCGCAACGTGATGTAGGAATGCGTTTTTTTTCCGCCCACTGAATTGATTTACAGATGCCATGTTTCTATAATAACATGTAGCCTATACACATCCACAAAACAGTTTTTGCTAAAAAAAACTGTGATTAAAATACTTGTTACAATTCTCTGTGAAGTTTTATAACATTAAAACGTTTTAAAAACAGAGCAAGTTTATAATAAAGTTAGTAATCACTATGTAATTCTTAACCGTAATTCTTTACCACAGCCGCATGGTGTCAGTAAACATGTACATGTATCATTTCAGAAAGGCTCACTTGTTTTGGGAATGTCCCTTTGTTAAATCTTTCTAGTCTGATTTGAATTCTCTAATTGTCCAAAAGGTTTGTGGTGATTTTGCTTTAAGTTATAGACATGTTGTGTTGGGGTTTTATGTTACAGAAAAACAATTCCTTAATTTAACTTTTTGTATTAACCTCATTTTATTTATTGGAAAGTTTTTTTTATACACAAATGCAAATATATTTAATGTAAACCTATTTTTTTATTTTTTAAACGAGAAGTGGAACTGTACTAAAAAAAAAAAAAAACATCACGGAGTCTCATAACAAGAAAGCAATTAAAACCTATAAAACATGGGCTTTATTTAATATTCTGCATTAATTTGTTTTATTTTTTCACGTGCCCTCATTCATTTATTTATTTTTTGTTTCTTTTTCTTTCTCATTGTCTTTCTTTTGCTTTAACTCTATTGTATTTCTTTAAACTTATTACATTTCTCTTGTGTTTAAAAAGAGTAATATCTGTATTGCTTGTATTATACTTCTATCCATTTGTATTTCTTTTTGTTGCAATTGCCTGTTGTTATTGCAATTTAAAAAAAATAAAAAATCATGTCAGAAATGCTTGAATAAACAAATACATCAAATAAACTTACTTGGTATTTTTGAGTAATGAGTAGGGCCAGACAGAATCTGCAGAAATTTTTTGCTATTTCTGTGGACAATTTTGTCCAAAATCTGCGGATTTATGCAGAATTATTTTGGGAGTATCGTAACTAAAAACTTAATATATAAAATAAAAAATAATAGCTTTTTAGCTTTTATTTAATGTTTGCAATGCAAATCCATCTAGATCCACTTATTTGATAAACAAAGCAAGTCTATCATATATCTACTAAAAGACAGAAACTATTGTAAATAAATTAAATGAACACTTTCATATTAGTCAATAATATTACTGAAATTAATTTAAAACTGAACAAATATACATTTACACAAGTAAATAAATACTCAATGAGGGGCTAAAAACCTGTGGATTTCTGCCCGCGCAGATTCCGTGTGGGCCTACTAATGGGCTGTATTTCAGCTTTATTCGAGTATGTCTCTGTCACTGTGCTGTTTATCTGACGTAACGCATAATAAGCAGACATGCACGGTTGGGAACGGTAGGTAGGGAGAAGCAGCTCCTTTGCATTTAAGGCCACAGGCTACAAAAACAGCTACAGTATACTCAGACACCAAAATGGGCAGATTCTGGAGGCTATAATAAATTATCTGATGGCTATTTTGAGCTGAAACTTTAGCCACATTCTGGAGACACCAAAGGCTTATCATACATCTTGTTAAAGGGCTACAATAGGATGAGAAGATGAGTAAATTTACATTTTGGGTTGAATTATTCTTTTAAGCCCTTTTAGTATACTTTTTCCTGCAAACATCATTCTTTTTAGAAGTATGCTGTGTACTTCACCAGAAGTGATCCTGCAACAGATTCCATTCCAATCACAGCCCTAGCATGTTTAATACAAATATCCTAAATACCAGAATTAGCAAATGATATTTCCTCTCACATGGTAATTTAAAAAAACAGGCTTCACACATACCCTGGTATTCACAAAGATGAAAATAACGTGCTGTGCAAACCTTTTATTATACATACACACACATGTGAACTCCAAGTCTGGCATTTGTGAGGCGGCAAAGTGTACCACAAACTCCAGCCTGGCCTATTAGTTCTTTGTATTTATTTGTGCAAATGTTGCAGAGGTCTTGAGAAACAGAGGATCGATTTCAGCATTCATAAATAACATTCAGTTTGCATATTAAGTCAAAACCTGGATAACAATACAACACCCACATTCCCAATCCCATACAAACACACACACACACACGCACACACACAAAAAGGTGTCCACACACACAGTAGCACACGAGTCGAACCATGAAAAACTAAAGCATTACAGTATTGCTGCTTTGAGAGTAAGTGCATTAAGACTAATTACTGATAAACAGTGGGTCAGGAATGCAACGTGAAGAACAGCAGAACTTGTGACGAGGTTTAGAAAGAAACACTCATGTTACTTTTCAACTAGATCAGGGGACTCGAGGGCGTCATCTCATCCACATTAGCAGGTACTTGTGCACACTGAATACCATGTTTTAAACACAATATTTTACAAAAAAAAATTAAAAAATCATGCGGCAGTCCTTCCGAAGGAAAAAGAATTGTGAGTGAGAAGATTTCTCATTCAACATGAGGGATGAAGATTGATTGGGAGCTATATTCTCCAGGCATGCTCTTGTATTTTTTTGCATAAGAAAGACGGTTCTGGCTTACTGAAGCTTAACCAAACCATCCCCGAAGAGACCTAAATGAGGCCGGAGATATGAATCCCAGAGTTCTTGTCAATATCGAGAACGACAGTGTTCTTGTTCCATTATTGCGGTTCTGATGAAGCTCATTTTGGAACTCAGCGTCTCGATTGACAATGTTTAAAGGCAGTTGCTCTGCAGTTCACATTTTGTGCTCGTCTTTGGAAATGCTTTGCATATGATTTACAAAGTATTTCTGATCATCTTTTAACAGAAGTTTGTACTTTTACAGATTGCCGAGTTGACTGCACTCCTCCACAGAAATGTAAAACTGGCATCGTTTGCTAAAGATGGAAGTCTTCGTTGAATTTTCAGACTTGTCAAAGTGTCACAGTTGAAGCTGATCAATCAAGGACAAACTCAAACGATCCATAAAACAAATCAACACCAAAGTGAAACATCTCGATCAGCGCAGAGAAGTAAATTTGGGGTCTCTGTTCTTGGAGTCTTTCCGTCGTGAACTGTGGCTGTGATGGGGTCTTGGAGAGGAGTTGGTGGTCTTGTGGGTGTGATGAGCAGCTTGTTTTCCTTTAGATCTGTGGTGAGAGTGATGTTTGTGAGGGGTGCTGGCTGGTTGGCGTCCTGTAGAGGTCTTGGGTTGCTCTAGGGCAGGTGATGGGACGATCTCCGGAAGAGGTTCCAGGATTGCCGGCGTGGCTTGAGGTTTGGCCTGCGGACACGAGCTTGTGAGGAGAGGAGATCGAGAGGCTGTTTCCAGCAGACCTTTGGTGCCCTGTGTGCACTGTGGAGGAAGATGGGGAGAGTCAGAGAACAATGGATGAAGGATTATGTCGGATATGGAAAAATGAGGGATAAGGGAATAGATGTGGCAGACAAAAAAAGGAAGTACATAAGAGTTAGAAATAGTGGAAGCACAAGTATTTTAGGTGGTTTAAATGAAAAAAACTTAAAGAGCTGAGCAGTAAGCAACAGCCAATCAGGTATCAGCATCACTGATGACCCATGCAGATGAATCTTCATTTGTTCTGCTTTAGGAGTTGCATATGACTAGTCTAGTCATACTCAAAGGTTCAAATCAATTCTGCTAAGAGAGAACAATGACAATTACCATCAGCAAAATCATGAGAATTCAACAAATTCGGAACAAAATACACAAAATACCAGCTTAAAGGGTAGTAAAAACAAAGTCTACAATTATTTACTCACCCTCATATCATTGAAACATTTGACATTCTAATGCATAAGTTCAAGCTCCTCTTATGGCCTGGGGCCTGTTCCATGAAGCAAGTGCAGCTGGCTAGCCAGTTAAGCTTCAGTTTAGTTTGCACCAATTCTATTCTGTGTTTTAGGTACCATGAAGGCAGCTCAGCTGCTCCATAATACCACTGCAACATTAAGTGATTAAAGTCAAGCTGCCTTCATGATATCTAAAACCTAGGAAAATCAGGAGGACATGTACAGTATATAAACTTTGTTTTGAGATTCATTCATTATTTTGGTCAAGCTTTTTGACAAAGATCACGAAAACTCAGATGGCAAAATGAGAATGACTATAAAGAAAACAAAATCATCACTTCCTGATGAAGTGCGGTAGGAGAAGCTGCGTGAATCTTTTCTTTATTTAATAAATTACTTGTGCCTCAGAAGACAAATGCCGACATGCAATAAACGCGTGGTGGCGTTTGAAGGCAAGAGAATGTGGAGCACAGATGCTCCTGATTCTGGAGGCAATTAATAATATAACACCAATACTGAAATGGTTAGGGCGTTCTAGAATGACCAAAACAACATTTTAGATGTTTTACAATGTGCTCAGCTTGCTGGTTTGTCCATTCACACACATTACAATCACATAATCTCTTATAACAAAATCACATGACTTAAATGCACATAATGGGATTTGTTCAGTAAAAGTGTTTCCATTGTAGTTTATGCGCATATTTTCTTATTGAATAAAAGGTTTATCCAACTCAGTTGGTGCATACGTTTTTATGCGCATGATGGTGCTTCCATCAACCGCATTTTTATGCTCATATCCAAAAGGATACGCATAAAAATAGGTGAAAGGAAACAGCTAGTGTCTCTGTTTATTAATGACCACTGTAATCAACATAAACATTGCAGCTTTTAGATCCACTCAGACTTGTTTTCAGGTGAGCTGATTAAGATTAGTCAAGTTCGGTACCAATCACTACTGAAATTTTTTTAAAACATCAATTTCCCACTGACATTTGAGCACATTCTTAAACGCCACTGATTGACCATTGTGTTCACCTGTCAAAATGACTGATTGGCTGTGAAGGTGGTCAATTCACCACTCTTCAATAAGTGCAAACACAGACACGGGTACACTGCAGCAATGTTAGCAGGAAATAACCTTTTTTTTTTTTTTTTTCCAGTACTGATTGGTACCGAACTCAATACTTTTGGCAACCCAAGTAAAGCCAAATTGCTGCACACGGACTTCCTATAAATACTAAATACTTAAACCGATCAGAGCAAGTGTTTCCAGAAAAGTGTGTAATATGCATCAGATGTTTAGCCACAGCTTTCTGAACGGTGCTGGGCATGACGCCAGAGGCTGAGACTACCTAAAACCAAAGATTGATGCAAGCTAAACTGAAACTTAACTGGCTAGCCAGCCAATTCAGCATTGTGGTGCAGGCCCCTGGACAGATTCACATTGAAGTTGCTTTAAAATACCAAAACAAATTACAAATCAATTTTAATTCTGGTCTGACTGTTTAACTGAATCCCTCAGAACAGAGTGTCCATGGTGTGACCATGTCTCCCATAGCTGAAAAAATTTGGAAGGATGATTTCAAGAATATTGCATCTTTACAATGTCACTAAATCCTCCAAGTCCCCTAAAATGGCTGGTCATCCACTAAGGACAAATGCACAAGGGGACAGCATAATGCTAAGAATTTCTTCAACACCACAATTGGAATTGCTCACCCGTTCAGCACTGAACCGTGTAAGGTTCCGTATCTCTACATGCAGTGTCTCAACTTTTAAAAGAATCTGGACTGAAAGCCCACTCTGCAGTGACCAACAACATACTTTAACAATCAAGCACTGAACAGGGACTATAAAGCTCCAGCATGCGTGTCTCAGTCAGTCAGAGATGAGAAATCAAGAGGGCGAGTAAATAATCTCTCTCATGTTTGGGTGAATTATCCCTTTAAGATTTCGGTGTACGACATGACACTACAGCTTAACAACAACAAAATCAAAGTCCAAAACTACATATTCCAGCATATTTCTTAAATAAAAGAATGGTCAGAATGGGTAGAGGAGGAGCAGTGCTGATTGTGCGCTGATGCTGTAAAACATCAGGTCAGACTCTGTGCATCAGCACTATTAGCCTTGGCAGCAGTCAGGCAGCATGCAGGCCAAAAGCATGTGGAGCCAATGTGACACCACCTACAAGAACCTATAACTGTGTCCCAAACTCCCACCTCTTACCAACCTCCCCACAATCCCCTACTTCTGCCCACTGAACCATCAGCTGGCACAAGACAGGGCGAAATCCAGGCAATCTTTTTCCTAAACAAACATGCACACACACAGAGGACAAAGGTTAATGTGCTAAAACCAGAAAGTGTGACATCACTAATGAGCACTAATGCATTGAAACATGCCTGGGAGAAAAAAAAAATACATTGAACTTGACAAATATACTCAAACCAGGGCAGTAACAACATGTACATGCAGGACAGGAATTCTGTGGTTTATTTGAAAAAAATATTTATTTTACATTAAAATGCATTTTCAACATACAAATGTGTTTAGAAGTACAAAATAACATTGGGTGGGTGCTCTTCATTTAAAAAAAATATCAGGGATTTAAACCCATGCGGTCATACCAAAACTGCCATGTCACATGCAAATTGTTTCACAACATGTACATGCGCACGCACGCACCCACGCACATACATACACACACATACACAATAAAATAAGGCAAATATTAGTATCCCTCCACTGCTACAATGAATGAGCGAAGAAATGCATTAGCACTTCCATTTTTTCTGCAAACAAAACTGATACTTTCCCCATATCAGTCCTATTTTGATATTTTAGACTTAAAACACGTTAACAAACCTTTATGTTCCAAGTTACAACCAGAGGAATGTACAGAAAATCAAGCACCGTTAGTGGTGTGTTTGTTTACTTCGATAATCAGAGGCACTTTTGGTTAGTTGTGATCAACATCTGAATATAAAAATAAAAACAAATAAGAACTTCAAGGAACGTCTAAGCTGATAAACACCAAAACTACAAGATACAAAACTAAAAACCTAACTTACGCAAACAACTTCAAACAGCCAGAGATGTTTGTATATGCTAAGACTGTAATAAAACAAACATCACTGACACAAACAAGCGTAACAAATAAATGAAAAATAAACATTTGCAACAGTTGTTTGTTTATACTCTGATGTTTTTCCGAGAGCACTATTGGTGCGACAATCTTGCACATCTGCAAGTCACACAAAAGCCTTTGAACCTCTGGGCTTTAAAAATAAACACCCTCGTCACCTGAAACTACAGCGCCTTTCCTGCTTACTAACTGCAACTTCCAAATTACAATACAGGAAGCCAAAAGTTTCATTTCCTTATTCTGTAATAAGCACAGATGCACAATTGTGCAACATGAAACACATCAGCTACACTTTACCCCACAAATCTGATACGTCATGAAGAATGAGTCTGTAAACATGTATTTCCCTTTCATGCCAAACGTAAACACAAACCTCCTCATCTATACATCAGACTTTGACCAAGGCACTCAACAAACCAATCTGAGTCAGCCACACTTTGGCTGCAGCGTCGCAACCCGGATGCTGTCTGACAGCTAAATGAAGGGTGCGGCCCATGCCAAAACGCATCAAACACCACAGAAGGACGGGCTACGCTGGGTTTGGATCAGAAACAGGAGGTCAGGCTGTTGAGTGGTTCTGCATGGAGATGGCAGGTTGTTGTAGGGTTACAACCAGGGGTGGAGGAGGTGGTGGAGGTCGGCCTGAGGTGACTGCTCGTCCTACCATGTTTATGTCGTTTTTAGCAGCTGGGAGTTCAATTTCCACAGGACTGGTCTGGACGGAGTCATCAGAGGGCACAAATCCTCGTCTGTCAATCAAACTGACAAGACAAAAGAAAAAATGACCAAAAACAAAACAAAATAACATTTAGTAACAGACAATGCTGTACACATGCTCATGTCTCACCTGGGCGGCATTGGTCCACAGAGCACAGAACAGCAGTTTTTGATCATACTGTTGTAGCTGTAAGGATTTCCAACATCCTCATTTCCACTTTTCCCTGACCAGGAGCCCTTAATCTGTAACATGAAAAAAATATAGCTACTCAAAAAATATTAACATGTGATTTAAGATTTATGCCTTTTTAAGTCTTTTTGTTTATCCAATTTGAATTTAAACTGATAAAAAAATTGATGCAATATATATTTATCAGTCACACATAAAACGCTAATAAAATTGAGCATTGGTGAGTAGATGAAGCAGTATTACTAGCCAGCGGGCCATAATTATTATTATTAGTATTATTCTTATTATCACCATTTTGTTAGTTGTAACAAGAACTGAGATTATTAAATTGCAGACTGCCCTGTCCTCATGTAAACAGAGGCACTGCTCATTTCAATGTTCTCTGTTGACGTGAGCAAAAATTGTTTCACATGAACTCCATCTTTTTAAGTGCATAGAGTTGGAGTAGCTCATAACATGCATTGGAAAATGCAATGTGGCAAACATCTGCCCAAGCCTGCAATGAGAATGGTTTATTAGTGAACATGTAGGGATAAAACAATATAAAAATTTGTCATTGTAAATATGCAAATTTCACTGTTATGATGTTTGAAAATTATTATGAACTTTACAGTTCTGTAAAATTCATACCACTGAAAATGCATGCCTAAGCTTACTTTTTTTTTCTTTTAGCAAAATGCACAGATCACCTTGCAAACTACTGACCTTAACCAATAGTGTTTTCAAAAGCAAACATGAGAGAACAGTGCACTTCAACCATGTTGTCAGACAGAAACTCAAAAGACAATTGAATAAAAAATTTAATATAATTTAAAGAAATTTAATTGAAATGGAGAATAACAATGATTTATGTTTAGAATTAGTAAAGAAATATTACGGTCTCATACATTTGAATTGAATTACTAACATTTTAAATACATGCATTTTGTAACTACAAATATTTAAATGCAATATGTTTAATAAGGTTAAAGTTTAATAGCCATCTCATTATTTGAAATCTTACCCATTTATTTGAAGCTGACACTTTTATCACACTTTTATTTATCTCATGAATAATTAAGCAAACAATATAAATAATTCTTTTAAGCTATGGAGGAAAACACTCACATCCTCATTGGTAGTAAGATTAGCAGCCACCAGGTATGTATGAAAGCCAGAGAGGCCCAAAATAGACCATACAGAAAAGAAGCAGACCACCAACTCGAGAGCAGTGAACAAAAGTAAAGGAAAAAAAAAATAGGTAAACTGTGCCCAATATTTCTTAGAGGGAAAAGACAAGTACAGCATTGCCATTTACCTAAAATGACAACAAATTAATCAATTGTGATATATATAAAACATTATTTTATTGTGATATCTTGCCCCATAGATTTTAAAGCTATAAGTGCATTACCAAAAATCTGACCTAGGATTGTTTTTTTATAAACTAATTCACAAAAGGACACTATTTTCTGTTTCGCTCACAGAGCTACCCTTGAATTTAATCCAGAATATTCCTACATAAAAAAAACAAATATTTGAAATTAAATATCAAACATGAAAGGATATCTGGCAGGACTCGATTGGAGAGCATTAACCAGGCCATTTCCTCCTTGTGACCCTAGAAAAGAGAAAACTGGTCACTAAAATATTTTGTTAGAACATCAGTTCCATAAAACACTCACATGGCCTCAAAAGTGCATAGTGCAAAAAACAATATACTGCAATATACAGGGAGTGCAGAATTATTAGGCAAGTTGTATTTTTGAGGATTAATTTTATTATTGAACAACAACCATGTTCTCAATGAACCCAAAAAACTCATTAATATCAAAGCTGAATATTTTTGGAAATAGTTTTTAGTTTGTTTTTAACAAAAAACAAATATATACCCATTTCAATTATTTATTTTCACCAGTGAA